>CM057809.1:24981987-25684292 GCA_030067965.1 Latrodectus elegans | reverse complement strand
AAAAAGCTTTCTAGTCATGTAAAAATACATTTGGGAGAACTTGGGCTTAAATCCCAAAGTTATTCATTGGTTTTACACTATGACTATTTATTCCATCATTACTTATGGCCTGGTGACCTAAAATCAAAAATGAATCTGCTAAGGCAGAATTAACAAAACTTCAAAGGATGCTCTGTGTAGCTATCTCTGGGTGCTTAAGAACTACTCTCACATCTACATTGGATCTTTCATTTGGCATGCATCGTCTTCACATGCGTGTATTGAAACAGAAGTAATACTTAGCATGAAGAGGCTTAAAAATACAGGTCAGTGGAAGGACTACTCTATATTTTTCTCTTGGGGAAACTTGAAATCCTGACGTAACTAATCATCCTTTTGTAAGTATGCCTACTGATTTTACGATGGTTAGATATGCTTTTGATAAGCCTTATACAGTCAAATTTCCTTCGAAAGAAGACTGGAATAATGTTGCGATCAGTGAAAACAGTATTTACTGGTGTACTGATGGCTCTAAAATGAATTCCAACACTGGATCTGGTATTTGTTGTCAAGTTGATGATACGAAGTTATCATTCCCGTTGAATATAAACATACAACTGTATTTCAAGCAGAAGTCTTTGTCATTCTTATGTGCAGAAGAATATGCTTGGACAGAAACTGTTCTCGTAAAAGAATAATTATGTGTTCTGACAGAGCAAGCTGCATTACTAGCTTTACAGAAGTCTACTGCAATTTCTGTTCTTTTTTGGGAATGTTACCTCACTCTGTGCAGATTGGCAAACAATAATTTCATTAATTTAAAGTGGGTGCCTGGGCACTCTGGTGCTCCTGGCTATGAATTTGCTCATGAGTTGGCAAGGACTGGACCAACAACCGACTTTTTTAGTCCTAGTGACAGGTATTTCAAAAAAAATTGATCAGAAAGAGCGTTTTTGATCTCTTCAGAAAACAACAGTTTATAAACTGGCACAATGACAATGATCAAAGATGAGCAAGGCTATTAAATAACACATGCCTCAGTAAAAGGCAAAAAGAATTATTAAAGCTCAATAGAAGCAGTCTAAGGAAAGCAGAGGGATTACTTACAGGACACTGCCGCCTTAAAAGACATCGCATAAATTTTGCTTCAGCCACTGTTCTCTTCAAATTGAGCTTTCTGAGAGGCATCATAATAGACCTATGGTCGCAGTGCTAGTTTCGTTTGGAACCACCCTATCTTAAATCTAAATCTAAGAACTATTCGAAAATATTTTACATGTACTCGAAATATTTATTTAAGTATAAACAGTAATATAAGGATTGTTAAAAGCTTTTGCTAAATTTTATAATTCTTTATAAACATTAATATTTGACATTAATATTTAGTATAAAAAGTAATGAAAGTATTGATTTTTGTATCATTTATCAATAAAGAGTTTAAGTGTCTACAAGAATCACACACACACACAATTTTTAAAATTTTTTTAACGTTTATTTAAACTTTTAATTAAAAATTTATTTTCTTCTAAATTCAAATTTTAGAAATAGAATAGTATTCGATTTATTAAATATTAGTTTTTTTTTAAGACAACGAGTATTGCCCTATTGGACAATGGTTATCTCACATTCATGTCCCCACATTCATCACAGTCGTGTCGTTCCACGCTCATTTAATTATTAGTTAGAACTATAATTGATTTCTACAATTTTTCAATTATTTTTCATTTTCTAATATTACAACAAATATATATAAATCTCTTTTACAAAAAATATATATATTAATTTAATATAAATCTCTTTTACAATATAAATCTCTTTTACATAAATCTTACTTACATACTTTCTTTAATATAAATCTCTTTTACAAAATATATATATGTATATATATATGTATATATATATGTATATATGTATATATATATATGTATATATATATATATATATATATATGCTATATACATATATATATATATATATATGTATATATATATTATTAGTTATTATATATATATATATATTATTACATATATATATATATATATATATATATATATATGTATATATATATATATATATGTATATATATATATATATATATATAATATGTATATGTGTATATACTATATATATATATATATATGTATATATATATATGTATATATATATATATATATATATATATATATATATATGTATTATATATATATATATATATATATATATATATATATATATATATATACACTCTATATATATATATACATACACATATACTATATATATATAATATATTATTATATATATATATACATTATATACATATATATATATATATATATATATTACATATATATTATTATATATACTATATATATATATTACATATATATATATATATATACATATATACATATTATATTATTATATATATGCATGTATATGTGTGTATGTATATATGTATGCATGTGTACATATATATATATATGTGTGTATATATATGTGTATATATGTATGCAGTGTATATATATATATACATATATATATATGCAGCCTATACATATACTATATATATGTATATATATGCATGTGTATATGCATGTAGCCTATATATATATACATATATGCTAGGATATATATACATATATATATATAGCCATCATATATGCCAATATATATATATATGCCTCTATCATATATGTATATAGATATCATATATATATCATATATATATATATATGCATATATATGCATACATATCACGTATGCATGCATATATTATATTGTATATATGTATATATATCAGGCCATATATATATATATATTATATTATTATGTGCTCAGTATATAATATATATATGCATGTATGCCATATATATCATGTGTGTATATTGCATATATATATATGCAGTATGTGCAGCTATGCGTATGCAGTATATGCTTATATATATATACATACTGTACATAATATATGTATATATATACATCATACATGTGTGTATAGCATGCGTATATATGTGTAATATATGTGTGCAGTATATATATGTATGGCATATTATTATAATATATGTGTCATGCCATATACATATATATGTATGCATGTGTATGTGTGTGTGTATGCATGCAATATGTGTGTATATATGCATGCATATGTATCAAACATATATATGCATATATATATGCTTGTATGTCTGCAGCTCAACTATAGCCATGTGCATGCATGTATATGTGCATGCATGTCATCATGCTTACCTTTTGTGCATATATTATATAATCAGCGCATGCCATGTGTGCATGCATGTATATAATAATATGTATGCAGCCGGCCATGTAATGTGCGTGCATGTGTCAATGCGTGCGTATGTATGTGTCAATGCGTGCGTAATGTGTGTGTGTGCATGCAGTATGTGTGTGTGTGCGTACAGTGTGTGTGTGTGTGCAATACATGTGTGTGTGTGTATGTGTGTGTGCACGTATGTGTGTGTGTGCGTGTGTGCTATATTGCATTTGTATCATGTGCCTTATTATGTGTATATGCATGCATGTGTATGTGTATGCGTGTGTGTGTGTGTGTAAATGTGCTGTATGCTGGCATGGCTGTGTGTGCTGTGTGTGTGTGTGTCTGCGTCTGCTGTGTGTGCGTGTGTGTGTGTGTGTGTGTCATGTAAGTAATGTGTGTGTGTGTGTGTGTGTGTATGTTGTGTGTGTGTGTGTGTGTGTGTAGTGTGTGCAGTGTGTCATGTGTGTGTGTGTGTGTGCATCTCTGTGCCATGTCTTCATGTGTGTGTGTGTGTGTGTGTGTGTGTGTGCGTGTGTGTGTGTGTGTGTGTGTGGCATGCATGTGTGTGCGTGTGTGTGTGTGTGTGTGTGTGTGTGTGCGTATCATGTGTCTGTGCATGTGCATGTGTGTGTGTGTGTGTGCAGTATGTGTGTGTGCGTGTGTGTCTGTGTGCATGTGTGTGTGTGCGTGTGTGTGTGTGTGCCATGTGTGTGTGCGTGTGTGTAATGTCGTGTGTGTGTCTAATGTGTGCGTGTATCATGTGTGTGTAATGTATGTGCCTTGTAACATGTGTGTATCAGCATGTATGTGTGTGCGTGTGTGCGTGTGTGTGTGTGTATATAGCAGTATGTGCAGCTGTGTGTAATATTAATGACATGTATGTGTGTATATCTAAGATGTGTATAATAATATGTAATAATAGTAAAGTATGTCACTTTGTATCATGTATCATATAATAATACATGTGTGTATGTGCGTATGTATGTGTATGTATGTGTCAGTATCATGCATGCATGACATCTGTGTGTACATTTTGTGTGTGTATGTGTGTGTGCATGTATATGTCTTGTGTATGTGTGTATGTGTCTCTGTGTCTCCATATAATGCATCATGTATGTCTTAAATGTGCACTGTCTGTGTGCATATATGTATGCATGCATGTATGCGTAATGTGCATATGCCATGTGCATCAATGCTGTGTGTGCGTATGCAGCATGTATCTGCTGCGCCAACTGTCATGACTCATGTGTAATGGCATATGTGTCATCAATGTGCATGTGTGTGTGTGCGTGTGTGCATGCATGTGCATGTGTGCATGCATCATGTGTGTGTGTGTGTGCGTATGCATGTGTGTGTGTGCCTCACTTCATATATCCATATATGCATGTGCGTGTAATGCGTGCAGTATGTATGTGTGTGCATGTGGCCGTAATGTATGTATCTGCATGTAATGCATTTTGTGTGTGTATATGTATGTGTGTGTGTGTGTGTCATGCTGTGTATGTGTGTATGTATGTGTGTGTATATCTTCTATATAATATGTATGTGTGTGTGTATGTGTGTATATGTGTGCCAGCATGTGTGTGTGCGTATGTCATGTGCGTAATGTATATGTGTGCAATAATAATAATATCACTGTCAATGTATGTGTATGTGTGTGTGTAATAATGTGTAATAACGTATGTGTGTATGCATATGTATGTGTGTGTATATGTATGTCTGTCGTTTGTACATCATGTGTGCGTAATATGTCAATAATGTAATATATGTCATGTGTGTGTCATATATATATATGTACATGTGTATATGTGTGCATATATATAATATCAATAATATGCTGTACCATCAACATATCTGCATGTATACTATGTATGTGTACATATCGCATGCATGTATGTGTGTCATGTACATGTGCATGTATGTATGCATGTGTGTCTGTGCAGTATGTGCAGTATGCATGTGTGTATGCATGTATCTGTATGCCTGTGTGTGCAGCCTGTGTGCATGTGTACATGTAAGCTGTGCATGTCTGTGTATGTGCATGTCATATATGCCCATGTATCTGCCTTGCCATGTGTGCTGTATGCCCTGTGTATATATATATATGTGTGCATGCCATGTGTATGTCTGTGTCTGCATGTATGTATGCATGCCTGTGTGTGTGTGTGTGTATGTGTGCAGCATGCCTTTTTGTGTATGTGTATGTGTATGTCTTGTCATGTGTGCCATATGTATCTTTTTGTGTCATGTATATGTATGTGCAGCCATGCATGTGTATAATAACATGTATAATATGTGTATGTGTATAATACATGCCATGTATATGTACTTGCCATACTGTATGTGTGTACATGTATATATATATATCTGTACCCACATATATCATATATGCATGTGTATGTATATGTGTATATAATAATATGTGTATGCCCAGTTGGCATAAGATGGATGCGTTTCAGGTGCCTTTTGTACAGTAGTGTATGGGAATGGGTTATAGCTTTTTTTATTTCTTCAGGACTACAGTTTTCTGTCAAAGGGTTTTGTATCTGTAGATGTTTCAGGAGAGAGGGTGGCGTTATATTTTGCTCTGTTTGATTGCAGGGTTCAGTGGTACCATCCTTATTACATAAAATTTGTTTGCTGGTCTTTCAGTTTGAAACATTGATTGTGCATAGGCTACTTTTTTTCTTTTATAAGCTTAGTCTCAGAAAAATGACCTCAAATGCAGATACTGAACTAAACGAGAAGAAACGGCTTCCAGTTTGCGGGAAAAATACACTATTTATTCTCTCCTGAATTCTTATATTATTCTCCTGCGAAAGAAAGTTGGAATTTAAGCACTCTACACTATTCACCTTGTCATATATGTATATTTTATCTAAGCGATTTTGAGTTTTCTTATTAGTTGCTATAGATGATGAGTTGTAAAATCACTCTTCCTTTTGAATACAAAAATAGCAGATTCTCTTAAAAATGCATTTATATCTATATACATTGTTTACATGTATAATAGAATGCAGGCACTTTGCAGGGTTCCTATAATGTCTAAGATTTAAATACTTTGATATTACATAAATAGGATAAATTTCGGAGAGAGAATAAAATTTTAAGAATAAAATTTCGATGAAGAACTTTTATAAGTTAAAATCTAGGGAAACAAAAACGCTTATATTTAAGATGCTTTGGAAGACTACAGAAATAGTAAAATTATACCAAAAATTTCAGTTTTGCATTTTTTTTATACTTTATAACTTTCAAACTTTACCCAATTTTTGAATATGCATACATATATGTACATATATATATTTGAAAGGTTTTTTATGTCACTATTATGTAATGCAATCCATAATTATATAAAAAATATTATTATTTAAAATTATTATTTAAATTATATAAAAGATATTATTTAAAATAGAATAAAAATTATTTAAAATGGAGTTAAATAATTAATATGCAAATAGTTTTTTATAATATTACGCTATCGGAAAATATTGCTTTGTTTCAAAAAAATTAAATTATACTTCTAAGCCCAACTGTAAGGATGTATAGTATTAAATGTTGTTTCATAAAACATACCAATCCCTTTTCTTATTTAATAATTGAATCCTTAAATTATTCAATTACATATATACATACACACACACACCACACACACGTATATATATATATTATAAAAATTTAATTTTAATGTAGTATCTATGACTAATGCAGTCAATGTTTATTTTTAACAGGAAAAACGACACACCTGTTCTGTAGAGAAATTAAACTTTTTAATATGTTTTCATTTTAAAAGTCAAGTTAACCTTCTACACATTCGCATGTGATGTAAGTCTCTTTAAAACTGAGAGAATCTTAAAAATCATTTGGATAAAGTCATCATTCACAAAAATGAGAAGATAAAGAATTATAGCCTTTACAGAAACTTAAAATTAAAAATGACAATTATGTGCTGAATTTGTATAAATTTACATATTTCTTAATTAAGTAATATTTTTAATATATTGCAATAATTAATATTTTTCAAAATACTTATTTGACATATTATATAATTTTACTTGTATAGTTTATGTACTTGTTGTCAATGTTCTTAAAGTAGCCTGTCAATCATTACAACGTTGTATACAAAGCCTATTAACATAGACAATTACGTTTTTCCACTCGAAATCTAGGTTAAAATGAAAAACAATCTTTTTTCACGTGAAAATGACTCTTAAAGAAATTTTATTTTTGTAGATATTTGCAGTTGAAACTTGTATGATATTTTAAGAATTTTCTTTGTATATGTGTTCCAATAATATTCCCTGTAAACTCTTTTTTAATTTTTCACTTCCGAGTTCCTTCACGCCTTTAAATTTGCTTTTGCTTAATATGTTAAATTTTAAATTATTATAAAATTACTTGTTCAAAATGTTTATTGAGTTAAACAATTTTCACTTACACAACTTAATTTTTTCGAGCTTTAAGTAGTATTATCTTTCTGCTTTTACATGTGACAATTGGTTAAATAAAACTCAACTATGGCGTTAGCTATACGAGTTTGATGTCAGTGGGATTTTGACTTTTTACTTAACCAGAGCACCACGATGGTGAAAGTATGATTTTGCTATAAATTTCTCCGTTAGAGCTACACTACCAGAGGATCCACACCCACAATTTTGATATTGGTCTGGAGAGGGAGAAAACTTTCCGCAGGCCATTACACCCATGGTAACAACTCAATGACCGACCATAAAACTTTCGATTCCACAGATTTAACGAGCACGTATAAAGTATCTGTAACTAACATATAAGTACATAAGCACTAACATTTTCTCCATATTAGGCATTTTTTTTACAGCGGTTTCAATTTAAACTACATAACTCGTTAAATACATTCGGTAATGGGAAATTTGCTTGTGTCAACATGTTGACTTTTTATGATGGCTAAAATTTTATCAATAGTTGTTGATCAAGTTAAAGTTTAGGCATCAAAATATTTCTTCAAAAGAAACAACGATTTATCGCTTTTTGAAAAATGAAAAGCAAATTGAAAAGAAATTATATAAAATCATTGTTTAAAAGAACATTTCCAAATTAGCAAAGATTTTCAACTACGTTTTAATATAATAACATTTTTAATATCAAAACACTATAAGCTATATAAAAAATGTAACTTTTGCATAAAAGGAGTAATATCATATAATACTGGTAGCATATTTATAATTATATAGCATTACTTAATATTAAAATTTATTCCAGAAATATTTTGCTTGTATTCTACTATCCTTATTAAAGTAGTTTTATTGACTATTTCTTATTAAACAAGTTTTATTATTCTAGTAAAATATATTACGAATTAGCTTCATTATATAGACGATATTGAAATTTTTAAGAGAGAGAGAGAGAGATAAATTTTTGACATAAATCTCAAATTTTTTTGAGTTGTTATTTTTTAATATAAAACGTTGGTCATAAATTAAAAAAACTTCCATCCCTTTTTTATATTTTTCTTTTAAAAATTGAAAACTTCTATGCCAATATTTTATCTCAATGGCTAGCATAAATTAATTTCTTATTTATTCACATTGTTTACTAATTTATATGTCTTCTTAATTCATATTTGCAAAAATAAATAAACATTATGCAATCATACACAATTTTTGTGCAAGAGAGGTTTAATTTCATTCCAAATATTCTTTATATATAACTCTATATAGTTTGTTATTTATTTTATTATTTTGTATTTTCTGTTTCCTGCAGTTCTTGGTCTGTAATATTAAACGCAGTCTTAATATATAATATGTAAATGCTTTTTTTCACACAATTTATTGATCTCGAGTTGTGTATAAATCAAAAACAATATGAAAATATACTTTCAATTTTTCAGTTCATTAGTTCAATGATTTATGAATATTTAACTTAACGATACAGGTTCTTTTATAATATGATTATTAATCATGCTTGCGTTGTTCATCAGTGTAATGAAATAATACTGAGAAAATCAAACTACTATGTGTTAATCATCATTGTATGAAAACCCGAGATTTTGGATAAAATGCTTCCGGATAATATCTTATAGGTGAAATATGTTTCTACAAAGCGATATGAAATTTTCACTCACCTTTGTACATTTGCCTTTTGATTTTCTTGAAAAATAGTAGTTAATATTCAGAGACTTTCATGCCCATATATAGTGAAATATATGCTCCAATTGCACTATCTAAATAACACCCAATTTCTCTCTATATATATATATATATCATGCATTATTCAAATAAATTCCAGTTGGAACTTTTTCTGGAATTAATTTCAACAGTATTTTATTTCTTATCTTAACAACTGCAGAATAAACATCTCTTTATATATAAAAATTAATAAAGTGAATTATACTTAAAAAAATATGCTTTAAAACTAATTTATTCTATAAATCTTTCATCATACAAATAATTTATAGATAAAAGTTTAAATCATTCTGGATCGCTGTAAATATGTAATATAATTATTTTTGCAAAATAATTCAAGTTATTTTTAAGTATAGAATAAATTTAAATTCATAAAAAAAACCCTGTAAACTCGGAAATTTATAAAAAAAGAATACATTTACATAGTTTCCTAAATTAAAATATTTTTTATTCATTTTCAACTATCTTGTTACCCAAAAAACTATTCTGTGTGGTATCACTACAAAAATTACTATTATTTTTTCTCATTATCAGTGACACTAGCTTTAACTGAAGTAGTTTCATGCTTATGCTTTCTTTATATTTAAGACTAGTTGGAAAAAAAAATTGGATGCTTAAATTCAGCTTTCTTAATCCCGTGACTTAAAGGATTTCCTCTGAAACACCTAATTCTAAGTACATTTGCTATAAATACCTTCCTAGTTAGCACAGAGATTAAAGGGATTGGAAGATTGTATCAGAAAGGCTCGTAATGTGAGGCAAGTTCTAAAGAAAAAACCCCAGCTATGTTTACATGAAATTTTCTGCAATTATACTTACAAAATATATCTCAGTGTTAATTGCTAAATAAAAAAATATTATGCTCTCATTATCTTATGAGTAAATGATAGTGAGATTATAAATTGTGTAAGTTTTAATGAGCCTGAAAAATGTTGTTTTAATTCTCACTAATTTATTCTTCACATGATAAAATCCAATGTATTTTTTGTTTTCTCTTATGATATATTTAAGTAACTGATTAATGTAATATCATAAAAATGCATATTTATACTTAATATACTGTTTAAGTCAAGAAAACTCATAAACTACATTTATGTTGTGGTAAGATTTAGCTATAGAAATATATTTGAAATGAATAATGTTTCATTTTAGGTAAAGTTTTTTTTATTTGAGGTTTATTTCTAAATTAAAAAATATAATTTATAAGAGAATGCCAAACAAATTATTTTATGTCTGGCAGACATTATTTATGTATAGTTAATGGTTTAAATCAAATCAAAATATTTTATTATTCATTTTCAACTATCTTATGTTGTTAATGCAAAATGACTATTCTAGTTGTATCCACCACATTAAAATTCATTAATAGGTCTAAATTTGGGTAATTCTGACAAAAGTTTTTAATGAAGTATTTTATGCAAAATATACAGATTGAATTACAATATTATTAAAACCTATGATTAGAATTTTCAACAGTTAACTTTATAAAAAACTTAACTTTCTTTAATCCCGTAACTTTTAAAGGATTTCTGAACGAATTTAGTAATCGCTGCTCAATTTAAACCACCTATTTATACCTGCTATAAAGTGCATGCTAAAGAGATTGAAGATTATCTCTTAAAATAAGAGCTTAGCCTTAGCAGGAGTTCTCAGAAAAAACACCCAGCTATAAGCTTACATGAAATTTGTCTGCAAATTAAATAGCTCACAAAATATATCTATTTTAATTGCTGAAAAAAAAATATTATGCTTTACATTATCTTTATGAGAAAAAATTAGTATTTAAATTGTATAAGTTTAATATCCTTTTGCAACAAATATTAGTTAACTTAAATGTCATTTCACAATTTATTCTTCAGTTACAATTAAAACTTCAGTTATTTTGTTTTCTCTTATGATACAATTAAGAAATGATTATGTTAGAATTCATTAAATATATTTTATACTTAATTGTTTTAAAAGAGTCAAGAAACTCATAAAAGCGATTGTTAAAATTGTAAGAGATTAGTCTATAGAAATGATATAAATAATAAATGCTCATTTGTTAAAAAGTTTGTGTCAGTTTTTTTTTTATTGAGAGTTTATCTTCTGAAAGACCTCAAGTTACAAATAATTTCATAAAAGATGCCATAAAAATTATTTTAATGTCTGGCAGACATTAATTTGTGTATAGTTTAATGGTTTTAAAGCTTGAAAATTCAATGAGGTTCTTATGTTCTATCTATAAAACCATAAGTGATAATCTACCTCATGAAAATGAAGGAAAGGCTATCCGTGTGTATAATCTAATATTATGATAGGATTTTAATGGTTTATGATTGAAAATGACTGTCATAAAAAACACGTCACTAGATTAGAATTATTCTGTCCAGTTAACTTACAAAAATGTAACTTGTTCTGTTCACTTCAGATTGAATCGTTTTTAAGAAAAAATTTTAGATCAAATCTATAAAATATTTTATAGCACAGTTACTTTTAGTTCTTTTAGAAGTAGTGCTGGAAATAACTTAACATTGAAATTAGAAGGATATAACTTTCTTCAATCAATCAAACTTAATTATTATCCATAAACTTAGCAGAGACAACATTTTCTATTTTATGCCTTAGCCACATAAATCAACTTACAATCAAAAACTATTGTGTGATTTTCATCCAATATAATACCTTTTTTACTAAAATTACTGATTTATTTTGTTGTCTTGAATTGAAAAAGTTATGCTTTACAGTTTTATTTACGAGTTATTTACATTGTACAGGTTAATGATTACTACGTCAGAATTAGTTATTCTTCTTAGTCCCTTACTTCATCAAATTAGTTGAAAATGGTGAGAAGACAAAAGAATAATTGTTTAGAAAAGCAATATTAGTTTAAAAGTAAGGTGGAAAATAAAGATACCTTTAGGAAATTTATTTATTGTTTATTTATTTGAGATACTTATTATTGGATAAACTCAGTTGTATTTTATTAGAATCATATAAGAACAGAGAAGTTATAATGGTTTGAAACTTTTTGAAGAGAGATTATTGTTCTTTTTCCAAGGTATTACATTGCATACATTCGGTAAACATTTATTTATTCAATTCAAGCTTGTCTAATCTATCTTTCATGATCAAGAAAATGAGTTCTTAGATTGCAAGATATTATGACTGAAACCATGATCGTAAATCACGACTTATATTCTGAAGAATGCTATACCATGGCAGTGATGAAGTAAAGTTATAGAAATCCACATTGTGTGAATATCTCAGTCATGAGAAAAATAAGTTTTAACTAATTTACTGGTTCCCACATCTATAAGAGCTGAGAATAACATAATTAATGACATGTGAGTCTACAGTACATTTTATCAATTAGACAAATCATATTGAGACAACATTTAATCCTAGCACTTTAATTTTCTTGGTAAAATTAAGTTCTTATCAAGTCCAAAAACAGAATTATGGCCATATAATAGACATTTCTTTACTTTAAATCACTGATAGTTATTGTTGTTGTGAAAGGACAGTTATGCTTTACCATAATTATTTCCACTAACGTTATAACTTTGTTTTAATGTCCACGTTTATGTGGAATTTCATTCTTCTGTAAAACATTATTGGACATTTGCAGCAAGGAAAATGAAAATGGTTGAAAACAGAATCTTTTATATGAATTGTATTCAAAAGTAAGGCCTTTTACTCATAATTTCTCTATACTATTGTAGGCCAGCTTTTCATTTCGATTACAAAGATATATTATCTTTATAGAAAAAACTTAAATTTGTTTGGAAAAATGTCAGTTCAAATCTGTTCAAAAATGTATAATTTGAAAATAAAAGTGACATGGATGTATCAGTAATAACTTTTAAAGTTCCAAGTATGTATTTTCGGCGTAACATGTTGCGGTGCTAATTTTTAAAAAGCTATATACCAAATCATATTTAGAAATCGGTTATTTCTTTTTGACTTTACATACTCCATGAATATATTGTGTGCCTGGGAAAAACTGGACATCCTACTTTATGGGGTAAAACATCATTCTGAGATTCAATAGATTATTTCAATTTATCATGGAATAAAGTGCTCAGAATGCATAGAGATACCTGACAGCACACATCAAAGAAAGTGCATAATAGTAATTAAAATTTAAAGTAATCATTGGTCATAACTACCAGCATCTATCATTATCATTTTTATTTCATTATCAATATAAATTCACGTTATCATAGAGCTTACAATCCTTAGTCAAAATATTGACTTATATTTTTCAAGAATAAAATTTTAAGGCGAATAAAAAGTAAAGTCTTGTGAGCACAGTACAATAACATGCGACAAGTCTTTTAAATGATACAAGCATATCTTCAATCTGAGAAAGAGACAGTGTCAATTTCAATTACCCATACTTAACGTCATGCAATAATTTAACTTTGGTTCTTTATGTAGATTTACTTTCTAGTAAAATCAACCATTATAAATTTTTACTAAGCTGAATAAATTCAAGGTTTTATATTTTGAAATTATTAAATAACTTTTTTCTGCACCCGCAGTACTTTTTCTAAAGTACACCATGATTAGTTTAAGTTGGTCATATTAGTAACTAAAATATTTTTAAGCTTAATGAAGAATTACGTAATTGAAACGTGTTCAAGAGATGTTGTTGAAAAAACATTAAAATGATTATGCTCCTGAAGATCATTTTAAAGTTCCTGATTTATGACTACCTGAAGATTTCAGTTACATACTAAAGTCCTTATTTTAGAAAATTATAAAGCTCTTCCAAATTTGAAATGTGTTGAGATAATATCTGAAATTGTGCCTTGCAGTAATGTAATATAAGCCTGTAAGACATATGGCCTGTCAGAGTAATCTGCTAATGTTTAGCATGAGAATTTAAAATAGTGTCTATTCGATAAGAGACTACATGTTAGTTTAAGTCGTACTTAGTATATTTGCACTCCCATCGAAATTATTAGGGTTTTTTAGTTTGTTATTTTCCGACAATTAAATAATAAACGTCTGAGATCATACTCTTAATAGTGAATTACGAAGTAAATGATGGTCAGAATGAACGAAGCTGGGAAATAGCAAAGTAGTGATTATTAAAATAAGAGAAGTGTGTGCTTTAGATGAGCATGAAGTAAACTACTATTGGTAGCCGACTACCATGCATGTTTTTACAATATCGGACTACTTGGCGTATTTATCAGATTACTGCGTGGAACTGTCAATTCAGTGTTCTTGGTCATTTAATCCTCAATTCTTTATGTAGATATAAGTGTCAAATCTTACTTTTAGGGACGATTATAAAGAAGAAGTGAACAATAAATTGATACGACAACTTTTGTTTTTATCTTCATGGAAAGAAAATGGTGATCAATTCACCCTTTAGTAAACATTGGTCAAGCAGTCTTGTCTGACAAATTAATGGGCGAGGGGGAAGAAAGATACTTCATGATCATGTAAGAAACTACCGATATCACTCATTTCTGATTGTATTATTTTAGGAATGTCATTTGGAAACTTAATATCTTATAATAAAATGCCTTTGTTGCACCCTTCATTTCCACTTTTACCCGACGGATAACATTTGACATTTAGCAAAACTTTTCTGAACAATTTCTTCGGGAAAATGTCAAAATAAATTACTTGAATATTTCTTAAAATAGTACATTAAGCCTGCAATTCAAAGCTCATTTCAAAGTTTGGACAAGACGAAAGTAGGTGCGAAATTTAATTCTGATGCTTCAGATTCTTTGTTAAGCGTATATTTAATGCTCTAAAGTTTTTCAGAAGAACATACTCGGTTAGGGATCTTGTTTCAGACTAAGCCTAGCTAATTTCAAATATCGAATATTTCCATATAGTATTTTTACAACTTTATTGGCATATTCGCAAAATATTACAAAATATTTTACTTTTATTAAATTTTCTACAACCAGCTGAAAAATAAGATGTTATCAGAGGTATAAGGAATAATGTGATTTATCGATTACAATGACAATAGTAATTGTTGAACAGTGATAGTGAGAGAAGTAAGAGTGTCTTTGAAATTATGTTGCAAAACAGTAAAATGTCTAGATTAGTAGTAAATGATTAGAACATAGATAATTTGCATCTTAATTTTGAACACTACAATTTGCACAATCTGGTATAAGTAATCCATTAGGTGTGTTGTGTTTTGAAGAATTTTAATATTCAAACAGTGAGATATAAAAAGAAGTGAACAACCTGAGTCAACAAATATTTATATATATATAAACAAAATATGAGCTGAAATTAGTCATTAAATCAAAATGCTGTCATTCAATGTACACTATTTTGAGGACAACTTAAATGCCTGACTAATTACAAGTTAGCGGGGAAAATGCATTAAGAAGTTTATGACGTATCTGATGGTGTCTTATATTAGGTTGAATTGTAATGAAGGATCGCGTTCTATGTTTAATCTTATTTTCATAATATATTTCTTCAATAATGGCATTCAGAATAAATGATGAAGACATACGTTATCAGTTATTACAATTTTAATTAAATGAATTTGCATCTAAGTTCAATTGATGCATCTGCAGACGATCAGTGATAGTGCATTTAAAACCATTTCTGATCAATTCAAAAATTTCTTTGAATTTTAATTCTAAATTATGTTAAGAGTTTTTCATGAAAATTCATCATGTATTAGAATTTTTTAAGTATTGCTTAATCATTAGAATTCATATATCTTTTCAATTACAAGTGTAATTTGTTTTATTGGCATAGGTTAATATTACCAAAATATTTCAGGACCTGTTTATTAAAAGTATTTTTCTATAACCAGAAGGGCATAAATCAGTTTATTAGCAATGGATGTGATTTATCAATTATCCAGACAATCAAATACAATTTTGTACTACTAATAATTGTTTTTTAATGTGGATTATTTTCACTATGGTTTTTTCAATCTGGTTAATGTAGGACATAACTAGAGGAGGAAGGATATCATATTTATCCTTTAAATTTGCACATAATTTATATAGGCAATAAAATTACTGCCTATCATGTGTTGACAAATTTTATATTAATGCAAAATGCTTTTATATGTGTCATTTGTTCATAAAAAGCTAATTATTGAACCACAAATGTATTCATACTCATATTTTGGGTTATGTAACATGCATTAAATCATGTGAGATCATCTGATAATGTATATGTAGGTCCTTAAATTGTCTTTTTCTTCATATGCTGTATGTTGGTTTATCAGTTATGACACTTCATAATATATCGTTATACCTTGACTGTGATACGATATTTAAGTCATCATTTCAGAAGGTTGCGTCTTTCTAACGATGATGAAATGAATCTTTAAGCACCACGATGATCAAAGTATTACTGTGTGCTCTTCATCATGTATCCTTGTTTAATTTTGAATTGACCAATGAAGGGGTACAAACTTAGTTCTATGAAAATTAATCCATTGTATCTTTAGTACATTCTTTAATATTTTTTCCCAACATCTACTTCTTTAAAAATGGTGCATTTTGATCTTCATAATCATGTTTTACTTTCTCATGAGGAATCTTTCAAGTGTTCATATCATGCAAAGTATAATGCCTATATAATCTCTGAACTCATAAACACTCATGTCCATTTTCAATACTATTATCATATCATATTATCTCATGTGTGAGGTACTGACAAAAATGCTTAGCGTTATTATATATATCATATGTATTCACAAATTTTAAATTCAAATATGTGCATTTTAATTCTCATATATATCATGAATGTAAACTTTTATATAACTAAGATAAATATACATGTTTGATACATAGTCATGTCATGTCTCTGCCCCTCATATGTATATATATATATATATATATCAAGCTGAATTTAGTATCCATGTATCATATGTGTGTTTGTATATATAAATATATATAGAAAAAAGTGTATATATATATATATCATATATTATCATGTCAAGATCATAGGGCAGATATCATATATCATAATATATATGTGTATAAATGCTCATGTATATCCATATGTATATATGTAGAATATATATATATAGATCATATTATCTATCATCAGTTTATATCATATATATCATGTATACTATGAAAGTATAATAAATATATGTATGTTGTATGTGTGTATATATATAATATATATTTGTATTATCTGGTATGTGTACATATATATGTGAATATCCTATATATCTAAACAGTTACATAAATGTGTCAGTATATATCTTTAAAATATCTTCATGAATAATGTCATGTGTATATCTTCCATCTGATCAGATAAGCATATCTCATATTGTGTCAGATCATATATAACATCATATGTGTATAAATGTGTATCTATATCATCATATGTATATATATATGAATATGTTACATATATGTGTGTCTTGGGTGGAACTAAAGTGTATATTAGATATATTAATATATATATCATTGTATAAATAAAAAGTGTGCCTGTCCTTAATATATATTCAGTATATGTGCCATATATATAAAAATTATATATATATTATATTTGTAGCAAATAAGTTGTGTATGGAAAATATATATATAAAATATGATAATACACGTATTATGCTAAACATTATATTCTCATGATCATATCTGTGTTGTAATATAATATCTCTTATCATATGTGTATATAGATATGTAGAATCCATATTCAGAATATCGATAAATGCTCAAGCTCTATCATATATAAAGAAAATTATATTTACTTTATGTGTTTTAAGTATAGTAAATTTATATTTCTCAGTATACAGTAATGAATATACCAAATTTTGCGTATTCTTATATTATGACAAACACTATATATAATGTGTATATATATATATATACCGCGATAGATGCAACTCGAATGCAGATAAATGTATAGAATATAAAGATCAATATATATATATTGAGTGTTTTTCTTAGATTTACATTCATACCGTAAATATATCAGTTGTGTATAGTTATATTGAGTACATATATTCCTTTCATGTATATATTGAGTACGACCCAAACTGTTGCTGGGATGTGTGATAGCCTGATGGTATACAACAATATATATATATATCAAATATATTGTGGTTAACTTGTTATTACAGTATATATGTGGTAGAATTTTATGACGGCATATATCAGATGTAATCATGGTATATATCTAATATTATATAGTCTATATATATATAAGATATAATATTATTATATATAGTGATAGTAATATCCATATATAACAAGATCTCTGTACATATATTACGAAGTCACCATATATTATTATAAAATGCATACATACCTTTTTTATTAAAATGTACGAAAATCTCATTACTCAATACTAAATTATGTGTGTATATATATGAGTTGTTTGCAAGATTTATATTCATCTATAATATATCCCATATTGCCAAATATAGTGTGTATATATTTGTTTATTAACCATGTGTGTATATAATTGAAATATATAGTAATATAACATTCAGTCTGTATATTAATCGATATATTTATATATATATGCTGTATATATATAAAATATATTACATATATTGAGTATATTGCATATATATATTGCAGATATAGTATATTATATATATAAAATATATCATATATATGTATATATAAAGTACTTCATAAAGAAGTAAGCAGATTCTTAATCGTTCAGTTGCTTTTTACTCATTTAATAAAATTATGAAAAAATCTGTGTTCAACCTATGTTACATTATTAAATCATTAATATTACATCATAATCAGTCAGAGATTGGAAGTGTTTCTTTTAATATGCTGTTACTTAACAATTCGTATCAAACTGCTGCAGTCATACTATAGACAGTTCAGGGGCAATGATAAAGTTTTGCGTGATGAGGATAAAGTCGATGGACCTTCAAATCCACCTGACTATGTATCTTCATTTGTAGATTCGTGCTACTCTCTGTTCTGAGGAAGTTTTTAATTTTCTTTATCTATGTAGATATAGAGACAGAATCCATTATTCAGAATATCGGTTAAATGCTCAAGCTCATCAAGGATCATAAAGAAAAATTAGATCTTACTCTTCTTTTTGAAGTAAGTAAATTTATAAATCTGCAGTTACAGTAAGACCAAATTTTGCATATTGGAGCTTAATTGATCGGGACAAACAATTTATAATGGATCCGAACCTCTACACTCAACCGCGATAGAATTCGAATCAGATAAAGCAGAATTAAAGATCAATACGCTAAATTGAGGCAGATATGAAGACTTAAGATGTTTTACCATTCATCTTACCGTAAATATATTGATGTAGATTTTTTAATTTCCTTCATTATAATTAATAATACGACCCAAATCAAGTTCTTCCAAAAATGTATTACGTGATAGATACCAAATAGCTTTATAACAACATTTATTTGTTAACTTAAGTTACAATTACAGTTTATAGATTATGACGGCATATAAATTGAAGTGGCATATAAATTTTAATCTAATATCTATTAGTCTTCAAGAGAATAATATTACTTTTCTGCATTGAATTAGCACATTTGTCGAGGCGAGAACTACGAAGATTCACCATTTTTTTTTTCTCTTTTTCTAATGATGACTTTATAGTACCTTATTACCTACGAAAATATTCCAAAACTAAAATTATGCTTAAGATGAGTTTTTCAAGATTTACAATATATTTTCACCTTAGTCTATCCTCATTTTTCTCATTATATTGAAGTAAATTGCAGTTGCATATTTTACACAAATTGATTGTAAATTTGAGTGCGAGATAAAAAAAATCAGATATAGAATAAAGTAAAAAGTGAAGAGATTTAAGTATCAATTTTTTCTGTCGATTTAATTGTTACAAATTTACATAAAGTCATGAGTGAATTGAAAAAAGTAGAAAATTTCAGTTAAAAAGTTTAAGAGCCTAAAAGTCATTAAATTAATGCGAAATCCGTAGAGCGATGAAAATCCCCACATTTTCCTTTTGTTTGAAAACCGGAATGTAATCACTTAATCCTAAGCTGTTTTTAATGGTATTTTCATGTTGTTGTTGTTCTTGTGTACCAGCTAGGCTGGCAAATTGGAGTGCGCTGCTCCACTTTTACAACTGAACCGTATTTGGTGTGGATTCCGACTTCTTCAGTATACACACATGCCATAAGGACGCGTTTATAGGGTAGGCAACCATTCACACCCAAGGAAAGGACAAAGACAGGATAGAGAGAGAAATTACATCCATGCCTGAACCGAGATTCGAACTCAGAGCCTCTCTATCCTTAGTCAGGCACGCTGACCACTAGACAAGTTGGCCGGCAATCGTATTTTCATAATATAATTAATTCCCTGAGCGAAATTTTGAATTGAACTCCATATGAATAATTCAAAATTGTCAGAGAAACCAATTTATTTTAGTTCATAAGTATATCTTTCTTCCTAAAGTAATTTTAAATGCTTATAAATAGGTTAATAAATATAATTTAATTGCACCCCCCCCCATTTTTGATTGTGAATGGAAACACATAATTCACATTTTTCAATAGAAGAAACCATTAATTTCCAAAGAAGACTACAAACTGAAACCAAATAATACTTATGGATGAGGTACAGAAGTAGTTAATTAGATTTCCCTCGACTTCTGAAGTGCATGGATGTGCAATCCCGCCCATCTTTCTGAAAGAATGCTACTACAAACGTTAATCATAGCAATCATCATACTTTCTTAGCCAACAAATCACAACCTTTCTCCCTTAATTACTATGACACCAAGTTTTGAGCTTAATTGGGATAAAAGCAATGTTCAGCCATTTCCACAGTGAAAGAATGTACTGCTCTCCTAATTTTAATTGCAGAAAAGACAAATGAGTGGTAAATTACGAGGCTGCGAAAAGTTGTTTTTGGTTCCCGAACTGGAACTTTTTCTTTTCCCCGTCCAAGTACTTCTTTCTCGATCATTTTTATTGTTACTTAATCATTGCAGTGATTAAGGCTCTTCAAGTTTTCGCCTCGCCTGTTGTCTTTCCTGGATTTTAGAGTCATTGTACACAGAAAGTTTGTTACACGTTCTGAAAAAAAATTTGAAAAAAATGCCAGCAAAATCCGAAGTACTTCTTCATACTCAAGAATAAGTATTTGACATGAACTCGTTTATTAATTATTAAGTTTTAATCTTCATAATTATTGCGTGTTTAATTAAATGCAGAATCATCTTCACTGATTTACTTGAAGTGCTCTTCAAATTCTTCTCCGATTTAGAATACTTCAAAATTAATTTCAATGAATGCTTTTTTTTTTGTTTCATGGAACTTCAGCTTTTAATATGACTATAAATAAAAAGTATTCTCTTTTCTTAATTTTGAATAGAATGTCAAGCTTTGCAATGGAATGCATCTATTTTTCCTTGAGGGCTACTTTAAAAACTTTTCTTGTTCTTTTTTACTATAATTATTTTGATTGTGAACCTCAATTAACTTTTTTCTTGAGTTAATTACCTCAATATCACATTTAGTTATTTTTCAATTCTTTAAAATAGCGCTTTTTTATTATTTTTTTGCAAAAAATGTTAGCTAACGCTTTATTAAATGAAGTTTAAATTTGAATAATAGGAACATAATTAATAACAAAGGTACCTATCGACAAAAACAAAAAAGGAAAGTAAATAAAAGCTACTTTCATTTCCCTTTCATTTTCTAACTAAGGGAAAAAATACTATACTATTATGGATTTTTACATTTTTTATGAAAGTAAATTGTGTTTTTAGGATTTTTTTGTTATATTAAAATTGTTTATATATATAATTATGAATACATTTATTACAATTTAAAATACATGTTAGCTAAAATTTTATTTCCATATAAGAACTAAAAAAATCTTAAATTTAAATAATTTATATAGTTTAAACAACTTAAAAAAACGACTCATTTTATATTTATGAATAATCAATAAGGACGAAATGAAAACAAGGTGGCGAACTAATAGAAAAAGCTTTGACCAATTTTTTTTCCTAATTATTAGCTGTTATAAACATCAAAATTCAAGAATAATTTAATATATTGCAGCTTGAGATTTATTTCAAAACAAAAAATTATTCATAGGGAATAAAAATTTGATAGTTTATGTAATCATCCTGTGTTAATACCAAAACATGTAGAAATGTTTTAATTATATGCTTAGTTTCAAAGTAAAAAATGTGTTTGTGCTCTGCATAAACATTACACATTTATTGCATTGTTATATTTTAAATTTAACATTATCTATGTTGAGAGCTCGAATGTACAGAAAATCGTAAAATTAAAAATATTTTACATAGCACTGAACTATAGCTTAGAAAATGCATCTAAATTTTCAATTAACTTAGCCATTGATAAAGATCTTACCCGCGCTCCGACGAATATCTTAATAATGGCCTGTATTCGAAAATATTACTACTACATGCTCAACTGAATATAAACTGATTGCTCGTACATAGAGTAAATTATTTTTCTGAAAGAATTTTCCTTTGAATTTTTCAACTACATTGGATTATTTTCATCTAAATATTATATCTATTATTTTAATTGCCTTTTATGTAATTTCCTGATGTCTGTTTTAATAACTTTTTTGGCGTCTTTATTTTTATGTTAAATACTTCGCAAAAATAATTTAACATATCGAAAGTGGTTAAAATTTATTACAGCATCTCTCAAAAGTTTTGTTTTTCTGCAAAAACTTCTGAAATTGCATTAAGTTCTTAGGATGAAATATTAATAATTTTCTGTGTAATGATATCTTTAAGAGAAATATATAAAAACTTTTTCACTCCAAAAATAAAAAAAATAAGGTTTGAAAAATTAAGTTAACCCATAATTTTCCCCATTGTTAGCAGATTTCAAAATATAAGTCGATATAAATATTTTGATGTTAAACTATTGTTAGAATCTATCAACATTTTACGAAGGATTGTGAAGTTATTAGTTGCAACTGAAAAGATGATAAAAGGAATTTTTTAACAAATTAAAAATTTTTCATGGCAAAGAAAATGTTCAAGACATGATTTATCTGTTCGCCTTCTTGTTTGTACAAGTGGATCAGTGTATGTAACGTTGTACCAAAAAGGTTTTACGCTCGAGAAATGCATACAAGAAAACTTATACTATAAAATGATTGCTTATCTAATGTTATACTGATGTAACTGACTTGTGATTTGATCAAGCATTTGTAACTCAGCGTAAAAAATTCCTAAGTATACACATAAAACTTATATTCAATCAATTAACGAAAATGTTATGAACAAAAAGTACAAGCTAGTTTTTAAACTTTTCTATTAATTTCAATTCATAAATATTTCTGGATTATGAGCAAATTGCATATGGTTCACATTTCCTATTGCCCACTAATAAAACTTTCCCAGAAAGATTCTAAATTTATTTGCATCAGAGCAAATTAAAATTTGAAATGGCAGATGAGATAATTATAATAATACGTTTTTATAAGTCTTAAATTGCGTATTCCCATTCAGAAAGCTTACAAAAATTGACCAAGATTCCGTTTCTATTTAGTGTTGTTAATCAACTTATTTTTTACCATGACAAAATGATTATTAAACGGAAAAAATATAACTTTAGAAACTTTGGGTTAAATATAGGAATAGTCCAATTTTTATTAAAATTATAGCTGAAGTGAAAGCTTTAGTAAGAAGATTGAATTTCTTTTCCAATAATTTCCAGTTTGTTGCCCTTTCGTGAAATTCCTGGTTAACGATGTATAATTGTGATGTGTTTTTGTATGATGTATAATTGTAACGATGTATAATTGTAAGGTAGTTACCAGTTCAACTAAAATTTAAAAGTGGAAACTATGGGTTGTTTGGAAAGTCATTTCGTTTTTCATGAAAATGAAAAATGTGGAGCAAATAAATATCGTATGGCATTGCACATTGTCCATTCTAGTCCAATAACTTTTATTACCTTTCTGGTAGTAGCACGATTCCACAGTCATAAAGTGGTTGGTTTTTACTAGCAAAAAGCTGATCCATGAAGAAAAAATGAAATTACTTTCCGAAAAACCCAATATATTATTTGTCAATCTATAAGCATTTTGCTTAAAAGGAATTTGTTAAATAAGCATATGATAACTTAAATTTGGAATTATTTCTTCCAGTATCTCATAAGCATTTAATATTAAAATTTTATCAAATCAACAAAATCCAAAGAAGTCTTAGGTTACTCATAAAAATGGACTAATCTTGTGGTACTGAATGATAAGCACATTATTTTCAAGGAAGTAGAAAAGTAGATAATTAAATTTATGTTTTTCTGTTAGTTTCTCTCGATTTGCTGTTAAGAAATTTGATGTAAACATCATGAAAAATTAATTCAAAAGCACAATCATGTTCCACATGTTAAATGAGAATGTTTTCAGGTTAATATCTCATTATATGTAATTTTAGAGAGAGAGAGATTTGTGTTTAATAAGAAGTCCAATAAATATATTTGTAATATTGAGAATCAGAAAGGATACCAATATATGATTATATTTTTTATGTGTAAATAACACTAAAATTAACGCATATATATGGTAACTATTAGTTACTAAAATTATAATTTTACATGAATATTATATTAAAATTTAAGAATGTAATTTGTGACAAACTCGTACAACAGTTATTGTACACACTATTAATCCTATAATTTTTCGTGATTCAACATTGAAATTCTCAAGCTTTCATATGAATTTGAATCTTTGAATTACCATTTATTCAAAGTTAAACTTTAATTACATTAATTATTTTAGAAACACACATAAATAGTGTTTTAATACAAATTTTATTTAGATATCTCTTATTTTACTTAAAACTTGAGTTTATATTAAATATCTCCATTTCACAATTTTTTAAAAATAATTTCTTATACTGTTTTTTTTATCTACGTCGTAAAAAAATTAAGAAAAATAAAAATAATAAATGTACAATAATTTATGCATGGTAATAAATCTTAGAAAACATGTGCAAAAAAATGGAAAGTGAAAAAGAAAAAAAGAATGAGTATAGATGATGTAAAAAATTACTGAACTGTACTGGTTCGGCGAGATTTCCTATTCTCGGGCCCAGAGTTAAACATCCATCTCGCCATCCTAAATTATGTCACTTCGCGCAACATCCACTTACTTAATACCGATCACGTTCGAACTTCATTTTTGGAATCCCGCACTATTTCGAATTCCAAATATTAAATTTCGAATATTTCATTATAATTAAGAACTATAGAAGTATTACAATTCTAATAAATGGAAACAATTTTTTTATTAAAATTCAAATTTTAATATACCGAGCTGTGGCACACACCTTAAAAAATCTCAGTGTAGCGATATCTACCACAGTGACAACCGGGTAATAAAGCTAAATTTTTAAGGTTAAAGAATTGCATATTTTTTATTAAAACTGGAATTTTAATGTACTGGGCAGTGGTTAAAAGAATTAAAGTATGGCACAATCTAATACTAACGTAAACACGCAATAAAGCTTACTTAACGATGCATTTACTTTTGTAAACATACATTTTTATAAAAATTAGCATTTATTACCACTCAGAATGAAATTTTAATAAAAAATACCATAACTCACCTAATTTTCACTGCTTTCGTAATCATTGCTCCCGACTGGAGAATAAACGATTTTAATCGCTTCGAAAAAATTTTTTACTGCATTTTCTTCATGGTTTCTCCGCTATGCATACTCTGCGATGTATGAATCAAACTAACCAGGCACATGGTTAGAGCCCTGCACAGATCTTTTAATGGCCGACTAAACAAAAATTCCGAATAATATAACTTTAAAGAATTTCCAAACAATATAACTTAGAAAAATTTGAAACAATAATTTAAAAATCATAAGCAATATTTATTCCAAAAATTTGAAATAATATGACTTTAATAAAAATGATATAAATTAAAAGTCCAATAACGGGAACATTAACGTAACAAATTCTTAAATTGTAAACAAATAAAATTACTCAGTAAATGCTTCAAGGTTTGCACACGAAACTAAATTTGCGCATGTCACAATCACTGTACGTCATAGAACAAAAGTCACACTATACAAATGCAATCCGAACCGTTAAACCCGCTTGGCGCACTTCATCGCATGTCTGGCGTGTTTTACCCATTGTACAGTACTCTACTCTTAAGCAGAAAAATCCTTTTAGGAGATAATTTAGTTAAATGTTGATGACAAAAACACAATTATTTGAAATTCATCCAAGAAGCTAAGACTTTAAATGGCCCCTTGAACTGTTGCCATTGCCGCAAACCTGTTTTGGATAAATCCTTTTAGATTATCGATAGGGATATTTAAATAAGAAAAAATCCTTAAAACACACTAACGTGTGTTTTAAGGATTTTTTCTTATTTAAATATCCCTATATACCATACCCCAAGTATAGAACTATAAAATACCCCAAGTATATATATAGGACTATAAATACCCCAAGTACAGAACTATAAAATACATCCTCAGAGTTGGTTGAGTTATTGTTATTATATTATTGAGTTATTCGTATATTTTTTAGTAAATTATAATTGTATTTTTGAAAGGAACTTTTATTTAATTTTAAAGTGATACTAATTTCAAATTCTTTTTAAAATGTGATACCTTATTATTTTCATTTTCTCAGAGTATTTGCAAAATTCATTAACTCCTTAGAATTTGTATTAGGACTGACATCTTATAAAATTTAGAAAAGGGAATTATAATTATATATATCCTGTAATATTAAATATATTTAATATTTTCTTTCTTTCTACAAATTTTAATTCAAACATCATTTATTAAAGACTTATGAGAAACCTTATAGATAGAAATGCCTTAAAATTTACTGAATATGAATTAATTAAATAAAGATTTAACTCTTTACTATTGTTGTATTACTCATGGGTAGTTATCTATTAAAAATAATTTCATTCCCCATTTGCATTAAGTGATTTATCAATATGCTCTTTCTGAGTTTTAATATTCTAATGACTGATATTTATGTAGCAAATAGTATACTTAAAAAAAGAGCTTATTTACACTTTACATATCAACAAATGCTGTTGAATATAATTTTATGAGAATAATATACATTATAATATTTTAAATGAATAAATAATGTAATATATTTGCTCATAGAATTCAATTATTAATTTTCATAATGTACATGAGGAACAGCAAAATAAAATGCCCATTTAAGAGAAGTGATTAATTCGCATGGATTTTAAAACCTATCTTCAACGAATATGATGCATTTTTATCAAATTTGAAATACGAGATAAATACATGATTCCTTAGAAAAATTACAGCCTAAATTGTCGCTTCTAATCACATTCAAAATTAACTTCAAATGCAAAATACTCAAGAACCAAAGAAATAAAAATGTATTTCGTCGTTGCGAAGGAATAATTAATTTTGCGCGCGTAAAATGAGTTTTAATCTAAAAATTGTTTTCAAAATTTAATTCCCTTGGTATATAAAGTAAGTATTATTTGAATGGTATTTTCAATATTTGAATTAAATTTTAACACTCTTTAAGTTAAACAAAGGAATAGGAAAACTTTCGGAAGATTCTCATTTTGAATGTAGTTATAGAAATGAAAATTACTAATTCGCTTCATTTTATCATTTTAAGTGACACTAAAGAGGAATTTTTATCGGAGAGGAAACCAGTCTTGAAATCAATTTAAAATTGTGTTCTTTTCGTTGATTACGCTATAAGCATCTTTGAGAGGAAGAAATGCAAAGATCTTCGAGAATCGTAAAAATTAGCAGAAAACTGAATCTGAAATTAAATATATTTCAAACAAAATAATTTTGGGTTTGTTCATGCAATATTTGTTAAACATTTTGAAGTGGTTAAATTAATTTAAGCGTTAAATCAAATGTAAATACATTTTAGACCATTCATTTACTATTATTTTCAATTATATTAAAATATATGCAGGTGTTTTTGAATGATGTAAACATGAGAATATTGTTACCATTTCGTAATACTGTACTCTTGAGAGAGAATTGCTTTCTTCAAGATTGATGCTTAATTAATACTACTACTAAAAGTAAATTAATAATTAGTAAACTTATAACTTTTGCGTTTTAGGAAAAGTTATTTGTGTATTAATACGCTAGAATTGCTTAACATGTTGGTGATAAAATTAATATATGGCTTATGAAGACATTTTCTTTAATCAACATCAATATTTCCTCATCAGTGTTCAACATCTATCTGATGCAGGGTTTTTCTTTGATCGTAGTTAGTTTGTTACATAAATATTATTTGTTTCAACTCCCACTTCAATAAATTCATTTTGCGTCATATTTTGTAGAATTCGAAATGACTTTGAAAGTATTTTAAGTAATTAAGAATTAATTATTTTCAGTTAGGGAAGAAATTAATGTATCCCAAAATAGACATTATAAGTTATTTATTTCAACAAGATGGGCCTTTCCGCACATACCCATTTGGGGAATGATTGTACAAATAAAAATAGCAAAGCTTATATACAAAGCATAAAATGAAGTAAAGGGAAGAAGAAATTTTGAGATTTCTATTCTGAAAGGAGAAAAGAAGAGTCGCTACACAAAACGTAGAGCACGCTCAGAAAAATTTCTCCAGGCTACATGTTTGTTTTTAGAAAGTGTCTAGCAACATTCTCCAGAAGTAAGTATTCCTTTAGTATATTCCTTAGGGGCACTGTTAGGTACAGTTGCTGCCTTGGATGATTGCTGCCTCCAAGCTATGGAAGTACACTCTCTCTGTACTTTGGATGTAGAACCATCTCCCAGGCTTTCCACACGTATTAGATTATCCAAGTTAGGCTCTTTACGGTTAACTGGTGATTCTGGACTTTATGTTTTTTATTCCCTTTCCTCTTGTGTCTTCGCATAATACTTGAACATAGAGAAAGTGAAGCGTGAGTCAAGGAAATATAAAAAAATAGACAGGTTCTCGATAAGTTTTGGCTTTTGGAGAATTTCTCGTTTCCAGCCTTACATGTTACACTGAGATTCCAATAGCATATTTAAGAATGGGCATATTTTCTTAATGTTTTTGCATTTGGATTTCTGTCAATAATTTTTTGTAATTAGATTTCATGTAACTATCCAGCTATTTTTTCCATAGATTTCTTAGTGATATACTGAGAAATGTATGGAAAATGGCAATACTTATAATCATAGAACTGCATTTGAGGAAAAGTGCTAATTTAACTTTTTATTCATCATATATTCCCAAGAAATAAGGAAGAAGAATAATGAAAATGTATTCTTCTTTTTTTTATTTTGTGCTTTTCAATAGATATTAAAAGTATAATGCAGAGAACAAACATTACTTTTCAATTTAAAAGAGAATTTTATCTTCAAATTCTGTAATAAAATAGAATAATATATATATATATATATATATATATATATATATATATATATATATATATATATATATATATATATATATATATATATGAGTTTTTATATATATATATAAAAAGTATTACAATGATTTAGTTGCTTCAAGTTTCATTTGGATATATAAACAATAATAAAAAACAATAACTAGTCATCCCTTGCAGAGCATACTTACAAAACAGAAACCTTGACTGCTAATTTAGATGACTACTATGAAAGTAAGCAATCTATAAGGAATTTATATTAAACTTTCTTATAATTTTCTTCTGTTCTATTTTCGACTAGGAAGTATGTTCTGAAAATCAGATGCTAAGATCAGAGATAATAAACAAATATTTATATGTTTAAATAATAATAAAAATAATTTTTATTCTATTTTGCTTTTTGCACAGAATTTAGGTTTAGATTGTATTTCAAATCACTGTTAGCATTATTAGCATTCATTATTGAAAAATGAAAGCTTTAAAATTTACTACTAATTTAAGGATCATAATATTTAACATTTAACCACAAGCTCAGCAGTAAATTTGATAGCGAAATGCAGCCTTTGAAAACATGTGAGAAACATTTTTTTATTTTATAATTTGATTCTGTTAAAAATGTTTACAGTTACATTTTCCAAGAAATAAAGATAACAAAATCTAGGTAATTTTGGTGACATAAGTAGTTTAATTAGTCAATGCATCACATTCATTAGATGAATTTTAAAAATATGGAACCACTATCATACGAATCAAGCGATAACAGTGCAATAACCTTGTTTGTGATAACTGTGCAATAAATGGCTTAAAAAATAACAATGTTCAAAAGTAAGATGACATAAAATACAAATATAAAATAAAAGTAAAATAACGAAAAGAAAGCGTGAAGTCAAAATAGCTTTTTTCTCTTAAGTCTTAAGAAAACTCAACTGGGTCCTCCCCGTTGAGTTTTCTTAAGACTTAAGAGAAATGGTGGAGAGTCAATGGTCCAAATGGTGGAGAGTCAAAAAGAAGAAAGAATGAAAAAGAGGATTTTTATCATTCTTTTCAGATAAAAATTAGCAAGCTAAAAATTGTGCTGGTGATGGATACTTGTATGACAGGGAAATATCAGTTAGTATCAGAAAAAATGACCTATTATAAAATCTCATTGCGTAAATTGTATATTAAACGTATACATTGCTTATATATTTTACAAATCATTCGGTTCAATGGTTTGGTTAAAATGATTTTCCTCTTTTTAAGTTTAGTTTTACTTTAGATATTCCCGAATCACTATTATAACTTAAAAACATATTTTCTCTCAAAAATTATGTTTTGTAAAATTTTTATGTGGGTAGCTAAATTAATTTAATGTTATCGATTTACACTTCATTTATTTGAAGTAATAAAAAGAAAATGTACTAGGATAAGTATGATTTGAAATCAAAACAATTTGCAATACTAAAAATTAATTTCATTTTTTTTGAAATCTACATATTTAATAAAAATTAAATTATTTAAATTCATTTTAAATTTTATTAAATTCTTTAACTTTAAAATCAAATTATTTAATTATCAGTCTAAATACATAAAAATTAAAAAAAAGAACTGTTTAAAATTTTTATCGATAAAAAAAACCCTGAAATTAAACCTTTGATTTTGTAATAGAAAACAAAATGATTGTCAAATTATATGCATCATTGATTATTATAAATTTGCAGAATATAGGAAAATTTAATTCATTTTTAAAAATAATTAAAGTTTGAGGATATTTCAAATTTACTTCAGTCTCATTAATACGAGCGTCACTCTGAAATTTTTGAGATGCAACTAGGTTTTTAAAGTTATACTTTAAAATATATATATATATATATATTAAGTGTGTTCAAAGTAGTCTCCTCCAACATCAATGCACTTTTGTAGACGAATTTTCCAGAGATTAAATGCCTCAAGCCATTCATTTCTTTGAATAGATGAAAAAATGCATTTATAGCCACATCAAGATACAGTTCCTTCTGGATCATTTGATAGGTACAGTGATTATCATCCATTAACATTTTTCATATGGCAGACACATTTTGAGGGATTACTGCCGACGGCGGCCTTCCTGTGTGTTCTTCATCCTGAAGAAAATTGCGACCTCTTCTAAATTCTCTAAGCCATTTGAATACAGTAGCACGAGCTGGATATTCATCACCAAATGCTAATTGCAACCGTTGAACGCATTCTTCTTGATTTAATCCTGCTTTAAAATCGTGGAAAATCATAGCGCGAAAATGTTCTCGCGTCAACACCATTTTTTCTTCTGTTTAAAATTTATTCTACGCTAAACAAGTTGAAGAAAGTCAGTAAAAATTCGTTTTTGGTGTTAAAATGCTTTGTATTTTAAAATTAAATTATATTGTAATTATATTTACATATATTAAATAATATATTATTAATGTAATATATTAAATAATGTACAATATAATTTACATATATTAAATTATATGTAAATTATATTGTAAATTACTTATTTTGTAAATTCTCGTCTGCGCGTATCTCAAAAATTTCAGAGTAACCCTTGTACTATCGTAAATATTTTTAGACCCATAATAAAATCCATTTTTCAAGTAAATAAAATTTTGTAATTTTAAAATCAATTTATTTATTTTAGAGTAAATTTCGTAACTTTTAAGATTTACATTAATTTTAAAATAATTTAAATGAAATGTTTAAAATATTGCAGATTTTTAAATGTAAAATAAATACAGTTTTATTCATTATTATAGGATTTTTATGATAAGATTTATGCTTTAATTACCTTTAACAATACTTTTAATTTTAAATTTGATTTTTAAGAGAATTTCTTATATAGTAATATGATTTTATAAAATTATCATTAAATTTAAGTAAATAAATACAAAATTATCATTTGAATTAAAAAAATTAAGTAAACAAAGAGAAAATAAATTTTTTAAAATCATTTATGGTATAAATAGTAAAAATCGACATGTGCATACGATGTTAAGGAATTTGCAATTTTTTAAAATTATAGCAACTGACCTATATGGAGGTAACTAAAATGCTAACATTTAGAAGAAGAAAAAAGAAAGTATAAAAACTATTTTATCAACATAACGAGCTCAGATATTTTAGTGGTTTAAGTGCTTTTTGAATGAATTATAAAATAAAAGCGAGAAATTCATAAGGTTTTAAAGAGAAGTATTTTCGGAAAATAAATAAAAATATCAAAAGAATTTCAAAAAATGCTTCAATCACAGGAATTCTTAATCTCTGACAAACGTTATAAGACCTTTAGAAGTAATCAGAAGTTTAGTTATACAAATCCCAGTTTACTTTGAACTTGCTTATGTCTCTGAAATATCTCAGAAACTCTTGTTTATATACCTCTGAAAGTTTTCATGGAAGTGTATACTTATGAATAAGGAATTAACATAATTTTTATGCGAACTGGAATATCTATAATTCACCATTCCTTTATATATGTTCAAACTTATATGATTATAATGGGATTAAGGCCTTCAAAATTTTGTACCTAACTAAAAAGACACTATGTATCTTTAATGAGAAATTCAGTTTGTACTTGTAGACTGATTTTTATTGCGCAAACATGAATAAATGAAATCATTTTCTACCGACCTTTATGGATTTATTCAATAAATGTAATATGCGACTATAATAATAATTAATTTTCATAACAATTCTAAATATAAAAGCTCTTATTCTAAAAATGTTAAATTCCTTATAAAAATAATCATATCAAAAATTACAACACATGTTTTTCGTGTAATGTGTACACTATGAGAAAGCAATTTCGTTTCTTATCTTGTAATCGAGATCTTAATAAGAATGACAGACAATATCTCACCGTTGATATATTGTTTGTAAAGTACTTTATAAGTACCTTTATTTTCAACGAGCTAAAGTATGCATAATCTTTTATTGATTTACAATTCCATATAAGAAGAACAAATTCAATTTGAATCCTGAATTTATAATGGTTTCCCCTTATATTAGTTGCAAATTTCACTGCTTGAGATCAAATTATTTTATACAAGAAGAACTTTTAAAGTTCTTATTCTGCAAGTCAATCTACAATATTTATGTCTGCATTATGAAACCATATTTCCGTTGTGGATAAAGTATTGAATCATGAAATGAGTCCCACATTTCTTTATCGATGAAAAATTGTAAATAAGGCTTAAATGAAGTTTCAAAATTTTTTGGAATAGCAAATTGGTAAAAATAACGACAGACTGGAATTGCCTCAATAAGCTGAGGATGCTCTTATTGTTACTGAACTACACTGAGGACCTCTGAGTAAGAAAATATAGCTTTTTAATTGCTTTATTGTTCTTTTCTTCTACTTTAAGCCATTCTTGTCTCTTCTCCATGTGTGACTTTTATGAATGGATCTATTCTATTTGTTTATTTTTTCATGTTTGATATTTTTTTTTGTTAAGTGCTTCTGAAACTGTTTTTATGAGAATTCATAATTACAATATTGATTAAAAATTATTAGGAAATAAGTTACTTTTAATTATAAGTATTATTATGTAGGATATTATGCATTTTACAAACTTCCACATTCGATCGCTTTCAATTTTTAGATATAATGATTTCTTGATGACCACAAAATATAATACCACAGACCATTTTTCAAGAGTTTTCGTGTCCAAAAGAATTTAATTCTCTATTTCTCACTATTTAATACTTTAACCCTTTAGAAGTTGCTATGACAAGTTGATTTATTATGATTTTTATATACAAAAATGTTCAAAAATACAAAATTTTCGGAATTAATGCCTAATTATGGTGGAGTTCTTTCGCAAAAATATTGCAAGTATTCTTCAACAAACAGCGTTAAGTCAAGAAGAATTAATAACGATCAACTAATAATTTGTTCTTCCACATTTAAATCAACAACATAGTGAGAAATTTTTTGAGGAACTAGGTCTGTATAAATATTCCGTAAATTTTCCGAAAATTTCTTTCATTTTTCAATTATTGCAATTCAAAAAATGAGGCGCAATGAATAAAAATGAAGGAAATGTGACTTACTTGTACTATATAGATAGCACAACAAATTCTACAATTCAGATTATTTTTAAAATTAAATTAAAAGATTTGCAAAGTATATTTGCTTCAACTAAGAGTTCAAATTTAAAATTAGTTTTCTTCTTTAGATGGAAAAAGAGCGCAAGTTTCAAAACCTTTTTCAAATAACTTTTTTTTTCACCTTGTACATAATTTATATTCATGAAAGACATTCGAAATTTGTTCAATTTTATTAATCAGAACGAGAAAATATTTCTGATCTTTCATTTTAAACCATTTATATGAATAAAAGATCACATGCGCTCGATTTAACTTAGAAAATGGAAAAGTCCTGAGAGAAAAAGATGGTCTTAAATATCAATAATTCCAACAATATTAGAAAATGATAGAAAATAGAAATAGATAGCCTGATTAAAAGAGCAATTTAATAGATACTATGTCATCGCAACTCGCTTAAAATGAAATATTAAGCTGTTCGGAGCATTTTATTTATCGCAGGTTTGGATCCTTCTTCCTATAATAAGTAACTTTATGAGGCACCCCTTTGCTCTGTTTCAGTGAAGGCGAGAGTTACCCGCGAAACCCAAGTATTGCTTTGTCGCCTTTTTCTTTTCAGCTCACTGACAGATAGTACGATTGAAGACCGCAGGCTCCAGCAACTGAGTTTGACACTGGTGGGGAAAAATGGCCGACTACCAGAGCGACCCCTTGCAGCGGCGAGGAGGACTAAAGCTTTTGCTAAGCCATAGAAAAAATATTTACGATCTGGAGCTATCAGTTTGGGGAAAAACACTTTCAGACACAATAACGTTTCTTTCTTTCTCTTTTTATTATATTTTTTTTTTACCATTTGCCTGTGTGTGTGACTAAGGATATATATATATATATATAAATGTATTCATATTTTTCATTCTAGGCAAAAACTCCAGCCGCAATTCAAAGGAATGCCGGCATTTTATGAACAGCAGGCTTTGATTTTGCATAACAAAAAATAAATAAATAAATAAATATGATTGCATTCACTTTTATATAACTTTACAAATGGTGACTTTACCATTATTTTTTTTAAAAGACAGTAAATAAAAGAATACAATGTTTGGTTTAGGTTATTCACTGGAAGCAAGAATACCTTTATAAATCAAGCACCATATGTATATTTTTTCCCTTCCCTTTTACATTTAATTTGACATTTTATCAAAAATAATACTGATATATAATCAGCAATGAAAATCGTTTACAATGTGTTTAGTAGAGTTTTTGTGATACTGAATTATACCCTAATGATACTTTGAAGTGCGATATAATAGTATGTTAGACATAGAACGCATGGGCAACAAGTATAAATTCATATTTGTGAACCATTAATTAATTTTTATTTTAGATGGATGTTTAGAAATTAATAATTTTTTGACGGATTGATTGACATGCATGAAATTAAAATGCTTCTTTCAATTAATGGATAATTCATGCCTTAAAATAAAAAAAAAAATGTATGTACATGTAATTATCTGAATGTTAATTATGAATTAATATTAATAATTACTTTATTAATCATATTAATGAAGCAATTATTCTTTAAAGTAATAATTTAAATAAATTATTACTTTAAAGAATAATTTGCGAATTATGATGACAAAGTAAAAAAAAAAATATTACAGTGCAAATGTGACGGAAAACTATTGTTGAGGTCACGGTATCTTAATTTCAGTAACATTATTCATTAGGAAATCATCATTTATATTTACTTAGAAATATATTTTATTTCGTTAAGAAAGTATATATTATAACAGAGGGAGTACATATTTTTATTATTGTTTTAGTGAATTGTTACATATAGATATGTATAAAGTATCCAGAATTTTCAAAAATAACTCACTAATAAGTAGGCAATTTTTACTTTTAATGTTATATAAATGCATTTATAATTTCTTTATCTCACCTCCTATATAGATAAAATTCATATGCTACCTCTTGAAAATAGATATGATGAATCATTTTATAATTGTAAAAACAGTTACAGTTCTATAACAGATTTAAATAATTTTAATTGCCAATTTCCATCATTATCTTATGTTTAAAACATAATGGGAAATTCTTACTTATTAACATTCATTTGTCTATCATAAATTAAATAAAATAATAAAAATGCTTAAAACTTTGCCTTTTCCCTAGAATTTTAAGGATTTGAGTTTTCACATAAAAATTCTTAAAATCTTAAGGTAAATATATAAACATGTAAGTATCTTCAATAATTATCAAATAAAATATTACATGTTAACGATTTAAAAATGATTTAGAAAAAATAAAAAAAAATTAGCAAGAAATGATGATAATTTTTAAATAAGGTTTTAAATGGAAAATGCCAAGTAAAAAATAAAATATTATAAGCAATACCAAGCGTGATCAAGGCTTATTAAATATCCCTTATGAGAGAATAATATAAATATATTTTTTTTAAACCCATATAAAATTCTCAAAAATTACATAGAATAAATATGAATTTTTTTCAACTCAGTTAAGTTTGCTTAATTTATATCCTTTCATTTCACAAAAATATTTGATAAATAAAAGGGTTATGTTTTGTGCCCCATTTAACTTCAAAAAATAAATGCATCCAATTAAAAGTATTTCTTAAAGAATAGTACATTTTTTTTACACTTCCATGTACTGTGAGAATTGTTAGCAAATAAAAATTCAAACTTTCTTTAATTTCGTTTAATATTTGTGACTTATTTGAAAATAATATAAAGTTTTACCACATAAAATGGTTTAAAATAATAATTTTTTTTATCTTTATGAGCAAGTTCTTGAGTGTGGTACTTTTTAATATAAATTTATAATTAACACTTCCAAATTTAAATAAACTTGTTCATGATTTAAAGTTTGAAACTTTAGCTCTTCTTTATGTTCCTCTAACATACTTAAAGTGAAGATTTTCTAATAAACTTACAGTATGAGAAAACAAAATTGACACATATTATAATAAAGTGAAACACTGTATAAGCTCATTTTATATTCCCTTCTTACTCAAAATCTTTTCAAAAATTACAAATCTTTGATAGATAACTTTTGCTTTTAGTACATAAATATTCTTTTCTTTGCTCTTGGACCTTGCCATATCTGATTAAACTTAATATGCGCAAGCAGCCTTACAAGTGCCTCTCATTCTAAGCAAGATGGGTGGAAATGCCTTGTAAATATTTAACATCGCAAAACCTTATGGGACAGCACACAATAATATAATGACAGCACACAATTTTCACCCAGAATATGTTTCTCTAAAGGAAATAGAGGAAAAAAGGTTAAGGATTCTCTCTCTGAAAGCTTTCACTTTAGCTAAGTAATAAGGCAAACTTCGTCGCGAAAGTTATGCCTCTTCATCAGCAGCTTCTCAACAGGCACTGTACAGAAGTTACACTAGAGATGTTATACTTCACCCAAAAGAAACAAAAGACGGGCAAATTTGATGACTTTAAGCAACCATCGCTCCTTTTCGGTATCGGAACTGCAGGTTCATTTGCATAACAAGGTGTAGAGCTGTCTCTGACGAAAGTAATATCCACTGGGAACAAGTAATATACATGAGCCAATATCAGAAGTATCGAGATTTCAAAGATTTAAGAACTACTAGGTAGAAAGCGGCATTAGTAACGCCAGGATGTCAGAATATCTATGCGATTTATTCTCCTATTCTTTATGTTTGCGAGCTTAAAACTTTATCGGGATATTTTAAATTTCTCATAGATCATCTGAACTGATTTTTATTCCAATTATGTCAGAAATTGGACAAATAGCTGTATATTTTTAAACAAAAAATATTTATCGATAAATAAACTACTTTAAGTATTTATCCAAACAGATTATTTTATTATATGCACTTAACAATTTAAAAATAAAATTACTGTCTGTTTAAGTACATTATTTTAATTGTCAACCTTATTTAACTGCTTTAGAAATTTATATGCACAAATAGTACAGAAACTTGAAATTAGAAACAGTTTAATGAAATAACTTTTATTTAAGTATTTTAAAATGGAACTATTTCATGCTTAAAATGCTTTGTCGCTAGTATCTAAATGTATTTTAATTGCAATGCTTAGCTCATTTTAGTTAAGCATTGCAAATAAAAAATATATAAAATAATAAAATATTTAAAATATTAATATTTAAAGTAGTTATATTATAAATATAAATAAATGAAATATTGAATAGTTTTTCAATTCCTTATTATATGCATAAGGTTGATACAAGTTTGTTTTCAAAGTTTTCTGTAAAAATGAATACTACAAAATTGTGTTTGTAGTATATAAAATGTCCAAAAATATTTTAAAAAAATACATGTTAGAAGGTAAAAAAAAAAATGAAGCACTATTTAAAAGAATGATTACTTACTCTGAATGAAATATGGTTAAAAATCATTAATATTTAAAGGCACGTATTAAATGAATGTATTCGCTATTAAATACTGCTTCAGGAATTTATTTCAATAAATTATTAAAGATATTATTAAATTATATCTGGTACAGTTATAATTTTTTTGCATTTGTTTCTGAAAATTTTCTTATGATCTTAAAAATAAGTAATTTTGAATATTATCTAATAATATAGGAAATTTTTATGTAATCTTGATATATATATATATTATATAATATATATATATATATATATATATATGTATATATATGCATATTTTATAATAGACTATATCTAGTAATTCCCATATAAAATGTTTAATCTTAATGTGGCAAGATTAAAATGACTGCATAAAATTGATAAATACAAGAAACATGCCAAAAATATTAAAATAGGAACATGTTTTAAAGGTAAACATGTTTCATTTCCTTAGTTTATCCAATTCCTTTTGTTAGATTTAAATTTAAAGCAATGAAATATTTGACATGAATTTTTAAAAAAAAAAGTTTTTTGTAATGGTCTTACATAGGCATGCATTTGCTTTGAAATCCAAGTAAAACTCTTTTCCATTAAAATACCTTAACAGAAAAGAATAGAAAACGGATAATTTCCTATGAAACCCGATGCTTGTATCCAACAGAAATATTAAACGTGCATCATTAAATTTCATATTGTTATTCAAATTTATTTTAAATGGAAATAGCTTAAAAAAGAATTTTTTTTAAATGCATGCAAATTTTGAGCCATACATAAAATAAAAAATGCATTTTATTCCCTTATTTTGCGAATGTTTCCAAGAAATATTCCAAACAAATTTCGAAACATACAGGTTATTCTGGTGTAAACACGCACACAAATAGAAATTCATTTTAAAACAACCTATTGTGAAATCACTGCAATTTTTATATGCAACATGGAAATCATGAATTAAATATATTCCTGTATATTTATGACTAAAAATGAGGCTGCAGTTTATGATACTAAATGTTCATTGTGTTTTATATTTTTTACTTTCTGAAATAATAATGTACCAATAATTTTAACAATATTATATTAGTGCAACAAATGGAATATTATGCATTTTAACAATTATTACTATCAACTAAGCCTCCTAAAATTTTAAACTTTCGTTTAGAACACTCGTACTAGTATTAGTTACTTATTCAAAAATCTTTCGGTCACAAAGCAATTCCTTGCCATATGTACAGAAAGCCATATTATAGAATTCATTTTGTGTTGTTTATAATAAGCATTATAAAGGTGCAATGCAAAAGTGATTAGTTTAAAAATAACTTATATTTATTCCTTAACTGTGACCACTGAAACATGATGGAATTTTTTTGTATAAATGAGAATGAATGTCTAAAGAACATTTAGTGAAATTAATTGTGAATTAATAACTTGAATTTTTATTTAAACTAAGCATGTAGGAGATGTGAGGGTTCATTTAGAAACGAAAACATATTAAACTATATTATAAATGAGTAAACATTAGCAGATAAGACAGCTTATGAAAATCCATTTTTTGAAATTATTCTTCTTTTCTATATTAACGTATGGAACTAAATAGTGTAAAACTAAATTTGAAACCAAAATATTTATCTTAAATGTTTTAAATTTTAATTACCGTAATTTTCGAAAGAAACACTGCGGCATTTGCGCATGTAGAATTAAACTTGAAAATATGACATTTGTAACTGTATGGTAATTACGGACTGATATAAAGATTTAATTGTCCATTATGAGAGATTGGCAAAATAGGTAGAAAATATTTGGAAATCCATGAAAATATCATTTGGGATATCAGTAGTCACAAATAGGCTGAAGTTATATTTTTAGATAAAGAGAGTATTCAGCACGGAGATGGATGTGACAACCTTAAAGACTTGAACTATTTAGATTTTATTTTAGATCATGATTTTCGGAATCATTAAATTGGTTAGAAAGGAATAAATTTTGAAAGCTTCACTAATTATAATTTATTATAATTATTATTGATAACAAAATTAAAATGAAGTTATTTCTATTAGATTAAATATCTTACTATTGGGAAACTTCATATAACATCATATGGATATTATGCATAGTAATTTCTTTTAGTGGATAAATATAAGTACATTCGTATATGTATGAGTATAGTTTTAAATTATTCACATATAATTTTTTTCAATTAAATAAATATACATTTAATATTTTTTAAAATTTATATCGATTGATTGCGACATAGGTCAAGATTTTGTTACTGCAACGTTCACAGCGATGTCCCACGTAATATAACTTACCATGCATTTTTTATGTACATATTTATCCAATATTTCTTAGCAACTTAAATTTGTTAAAGTCCTTATCAAGAAGTGTGGCATCCTTTCATTCAGAAATTAAGCTATAACAATTAGATTTAAAAGTATTTCAATTTGTAACACAAAGAGCCATATAATGGTATTGCAATTTTTTGCTAAAGAAGATATTTTTCAATTTTCTTATAAATTGTAAGTGTGATTAATCGTATTCATATATTATTTTGTCTTATTTTAGAATGTTTAAACTTGATTTCTAACAATTAACTTTTATTAAATAATACATTTTGATAAAGTAGAATTTCATTGTGAATAATATTTCATGATTGAATTTTAGATAATAAGACAATAAAATATTGAACACGAATACGGAGAGAAAGCTTTTAAGTATATATAAAAGCCTAATAGTAGCCTGACCATATTTCGGTAAGTTAACAACAAGTACTGAGTTGAAACCATTATTCAGAGAATATCTGTATTTAAGTGAGTATCTGAATATGTAACAATATAAAACACTGATATAATAATGTATCAATATAGTGGCCGTGGTAACCTAGTGGTTAATATCGATCTTCCGTCAGGAAGAGTGGGATTCAGTTACCAATGCCACCAAAGGACCCACCGAGCACATGCGAAATACATGCTGGTTAAATCTGTGGAATCAAAAGTCCTGTGGTTGTTTATTGAAGAGTTACCATGGGTGTAATGATCTGGGGAAAATCTTACCCTCCTTCATGTTGATGTCAAAATTGGGGGCGTGTATCCTCTGGTGGTGCCATATATTGGAGGAGCTTAGAGCAAAATCGTATTTTCAAACTCGTGGTGCTCTATCTAAACGAAGGACACACCCAACTGACTTAAATTGGCATAGCCAATAGTATAACGAACTTAGCTGGTTCAAGAATCTTACAACAACAGTATCAATATTTAATAAAAATAATATAATAGAGACATAAATGCATATTTGTTATTGTCAACAAATGTACTCATAATAAAAATAAAAAATGCATTGCTTAACAGTTTTTTGATACTCTTAAATCCCATTTCAATTTTATAAATAATTCATTCATTTGCCTTTTTATATTTCTAAATAAATTTCATTTTGTAATAATTGAAAAAAATTGTTCTCAACCACTTTTTACTCTAAAAATTTAATATCTTTACAATCATAGTTTCATAGTTTATAATTCAAACATTTTCTAATCAGTTAAAACACTTTTGTTTGAGATATTGCTAGATATTCTCACCGTTGCTCATTATTATAAAAGTGAAACTTACTTCATTTCCTTAAAATAAACTGTTATTTTTGAAATTAAATTAGCATCAGTTTGTAGTGTAATCATTATTACACTGCACATCCATTTTTCAAAAATATTTCGAATCAATGCAGCATTATTTTCTCTTATATCATAACTACATTTTAAAACTAGATATAAGTATTGCATGTCAGGGTATTAATTGCATGTTTCATTAATTTAGAAATGACTTTTAAAGATTTGCGCCTACAACGTTGCCATTTAAAAAAGACATTAATTGTACAATCCTTAATTTTAAGGAAATATTTCTCAATAATCTTTAAACAAATGTTATTTTTTAAAATTAAATTATTTTCCACTCACTAATATTCATGTTAACGAATCACATATTTTAATATCCAAGGTTTTGAGACCAAATATTAAGTATATTTCATAATATTATTCATATAACTTCTTTTGATATATAATTGTAAAATATCTCATCAAAACAAATATTTTTATTTCTTAATAACATATTTTAAAAGAGCAATTAAATTGGATTTGCGCTTTGTGTGGTAAAATACTTTTATAACCCAATGGTCTTCTATATTTGCAAAAGATAAATAACCGTAAATATAAAATACATCAAACTATTGATCATACTGAAAACGAATGTATATTTAATATGCTTTTAAAAAATCCGACTTGCAATTTTATTTTGTATTCGCAATAAAACTAGGATAACCCCTGAAAAGATGTGTGTTTTTCTTTCCGAATAGAGAGAAGAAAAGAAGTTTTATTAGGGTCATATATGAGCAACCATAATTCAGAATAATGTGTGATTGTATTAATTTATACCTCAAAAGCTGAAGAGCAAACATTTGTGACAAAGATGAAGTGCTGCTCCATGATGTACGGGACAGTTTGGAAACTAATAATGTTATTCTACATCTATTGTAAACTTCATACTATAACCGAAAAAAAGTCATAAAACGTGGCGCCATTAAAGTTACCTTGGCCAAAAAGAACTATAAACTTTGATCATAAATGTGAAAGTTACGAGTTGTAAAGCGATAAATTGCTTCACAACCTCTAGCATGAAATATTCATGTTATATGAAGGAAAATAGGACTTCGCACATAAACGCTTCTTCAAAGCGTATGCAAAACTAAGGGATAAAGCTGGGGATAATTTCCTGCATGATTAACCAAGCATTTTTGATGTTGCATCATTTGCAATAATATATTTATCAGGAAGCATCATATTTTGATGGCTTACAGAGTGTTACTTCAAAAGACAGAAAAATGGAATATCATTTTTGATATCCTGTAGAAGCACCAACTATTCACCTTTACCTAAACATTTTCCCCAAAGAAATACTTAAAAGGAATATTACATCAAGTAGAGAATTTAGACAGAGCTTAACTGGTGAAAGGATAGGTGCCGAAATAATGTATACGGAAACATCTTCTAAGTAAAATTAAGCTGTATTTTGAGGAAGTCACACACTATCATAATTTAAACACCATATGAAATCCATTAAAATTAACATTATAAACTCTTAGTTTCTACCATTTCAAGAATTTTCAGATATTCAAAATTTTATTTTGTACCTGCATACATAAGGACAAGATGTAAAATTCTACACAAAAAAAGACAGTTTTTATAACTACAATATGTTTTGATTACACTTACAGAAATTTTTAATGAAATGCAATATGTAAATAAGTGAAAGTAATGTAATAAAATATCAGCCTTAGAAACAAAAATGACATTAAATCAGATAGTAAAGTCTATCATTTTGATTTTCTTTTTGCTAGCATTACTGTCTTGATCAAATTTCAGTTGGAAAATTTAAATGAATTGATAAATCTCTGCATAATAAATTATTTTGAAAAGTTATTTTATTTTAATGATAATAGATATTATTAAATTCCCATTTAAAACCATCATATTATGGGGACAAAATCTTTGAAGTATTTCAAAATTAAAAAAGAAAAATCAATACCTCAAATACATTATATTTTCCACATTTTAATATAATGAATAATTTGTATACATAATATGTTACATGCTTACTATGAGCGCTTAAGGAAAACTTCTCATCATAATACATCATTCTGTAATAAATTTAAGTCAACAGAAGAGTGTTTGATTTCAGCATTATCAACGAGAAAGAGGAAAAAATTGATTGAACTTACTGCAGATATTTTAACTATATTAATGAAATATTTGTTTGGAACCATTCTTTCTTATAATAACTTTCTTATACCATAGAAAATTTGCTCTTTAAAGATGTGGGATTTCATTTATGTCTTAAAAATTTTTTATTATGTTTGAAAAACTTTTGAATTATAAATTAACAAAATACACTATTAAAATAGTTTGCAATAACTTGATAGAAAATTTAAATCACAGAAGTAAGTTTAAAGATTATTTAGTTAATTTCAGTACTGTCATAAATATAACATTATACATGATGAAGATTTGTATTTTCCAGTATTTCGTTTAATCTTTTAAATAAGGAGCGCACGTTGACACACAAAGCTTGTCATGAGAGATTAACAATCAACGGTAATTCAAGAAAAAAAGTTTTAGTTTATGAAATACTCAAAATTTTGTCAGCAATTAATTCATTAGAAGTGTAGGTTTTATTTGCAAAATAGTTAATAATAATAATATTAATTACTGTTAAAAATGCCCAGGTTTATGTCTTGACGTTTGGTCTATGTATTGATTTCATTTTTCCTCTTTTTCAGAACATATAAAATTATTAATTACATTTAGATATTGATCCTTTCTCTAAACAGATAATATGAACAAAACACACTTCAAGAAATAGGAAACTTCTGCATAAATTCTGGAAACTGCGTTCGATAAAATAATTATTACAAACAACATGTATCTTTCCCGAAAATAGTCAAATAACCGTGAAAATAATGTCAAGTGCCTCAAAAAAGTGATAAATAATAGGATGTTTTTGAATTGGTTTTCTTACTGGTTAGACCAGAAAATTGTTTCTTTTGTAGTATACGTATTGATCTGTCTGTATCAAAAGAATCCTTTAGACGAAAATCTATTTCAGCAAAAGTAGGATACTGATCAATAGTGGGGGTGTAAAAGCAATGTAGCAATTCAATGCATTATTATATTATGACAACAAAAAATGTATTTTCTTTGTGTGCATCAATATTTCAGCAAGGCATAGCTACTGAATAATGAAAGTTTGTAATTGAAAATTTCCCTATATTTCTGCGTTATTGAATTTGTTTTCCCTTCAGTTTGAGCTGCAATAAGCTGCATTAAGTCGAATGTCTATTTCCTATTGTCATTTGTTTCAGAAAAGTGCAAAACTGTACTAGAGGTATATATCTTATAAAATATATATATATATATATATATATATATAGATATATAGATGTATACATGATGCATCCTATTTACTAGAAAAATTTTGCTGATAGGTAACACAAATAAAGCTAATGTCTGAAGGAAATGCTTGGTTTGTTGGGGAACGATAAATCTATGGAGTGTTTCTGAAAAAAAATTGAAAAAATAATGTTTTAACAGTTCTGATTAAAAAAAAAAGGTCTGAAAAATTAACCTTACCTTAATAGGTATTGTTGAAGTTTAATGAAAAAATACTTGATGAAATAGCAAATACTACTTCATAGATGTACCTTTTTAATTTTTCTGTGAAGACTTTATTTTCAATTTCATTTTGAATAAATAAAGAATACTTATGTCCATACTTTACTTTTAGAAGACAAGTGAAATTCAATTGTATGATTAATATGCATAGTTATTTCTTAAGCAACTATGAGTAACTTTAATACTCATTCTGTAGTAGCTATGAAAAAATAAGAAAATGAAGTTTTTTTTTCTTTCTTGACTATCAGCTATTGATATCAAAGAGTTTGGTATACTTATATTTTTATTATTGCTGAAACTTATATCGATGGGATTTGAAGAATATTATATTCTTGAGATTAGCTCCTCAGGGGCTTGTAGATAATTTTTATTATAAATTTTATAAACTGTAAAACATTTATTGGTACATTAACTTCTCATTATAATGCTACAAAACTTCTAACAGTTCTGTGTCTTGCATAACATTTCTATCAATTAAATGATACGGTAAATTTTTGCGAGAAAAAGAGATCAAATAAAATACATAAATGAGGTTTATTTAAAAGCATGTTTTATAAGTATGTGTGTGTGTGTGTGAGCAACTTTTTAATTCTACTATTCTTCAGGTAAAGTACATTGAAAAGAATCGTATTATGCTATGCATTTTGTGAATGATTTTGATTGAACTGATTAAAGCTCGTTTCGTGAATAGTTAATTATTATTTTGTATTAACTTTTCCTTAAAATAAATTTTGCATCTTGGCAAATTTTTCAATAAAACAATTATAAGCATTTTAAAAACTGTGATTAAAGTAGAAAAAAATTATATATTATAATGTAAAACTGATGCTAGAATATACTTTCTTATTTTTTTTACAATTGCTCTCAATATTTACATTTAAAAACTTAGGTAAATTTTATTTCTACACAAAAATTTAATTAGCTAATATATAAATTTATTTGATATTTTTATAGTCTTCTGTGAGGTTCATTTTTTTTACTGACAATATAATCAAAATTCAAAACATCGTATCTTCTAAACCAGTATATATACTGGAACCTTAATTTATAGTTAAGTAATGGTAGTTTTTTTCTTAATTTTTCATTGATTTTTATTTAATAACCATCTAATTTTTACATGATAGTTACAGGGTTGATGTGTCATATTTTTCTTCCATACCTACAGATGGCATTTTATGACGAGACTCGTAATAACTTCTGAGTTGTAGTGTCCCCTGAAATGAAATTTCGACATTACAAGGAAAATTGTTAGTTAAAAATTTAAGAGAAATTATAAGGACAAGGTATAATTCCTTTTAAAAAATAATCTAAGTAAAAATTAACAATGTTATTGAGAATAATAATAAGTAATGAAACATTTCTGATTTGATATTACTTTTGGAGCTAAACCGAGTTCTTCATTTTATAAATTAGTCTGAAGAGTTGTCATGTTATTCAATGGAAACTGAAAAGCCGGAATCTCAATTTTTCGTCATCATTTTGATATCAAAAAATAAATTGCCACCATTTTTAATTGCTTAGCCTCAAATATATGCTGATTTTATAACCAGAAAACTTAAGTGCATCAATGAAAAACACAAATTTTAATACCAGATTCAATAATAAAAAATTGTTTTTCCTCTGGACATTATCTGAAATGGATAATATTTATCATTTTCTATATATGAAATATGTTTATCTTCCCAATTTTCTCTTTCCAGTCAAGAAGATTGTCATAATTAATGTTTTGTGTGTGTTAAGATAAATGAAAAATATACATAAGATTTATAATAATTTTAAGAGTCTAACTAAATATAAATAATTCATATTATAGCAATGTTTTTTCCTACCACGCAATTTATATCCAAAAAATAAATAATTCTTATTTTTCTATTATTCTATATTTATTAAGCTGTTTTAATATTCTAATTTCTTATTTTGTTTTATATGTTTTATAGTCCTCATGTGTTAATTTAATTATTAGATTAAGTTTATCTTAACCCACTACTGTCTGGGTCATAAACATTTTTAACAACTAAATGCTGAGCTTAGTATAATAATTAAGTTTTTTAAATTTTAATAAATATTTTTTTAGGTAATTAAGAAAATAATCAAATTTTTTCTCAGGATTTTATATTATTCTATGAAAATAGATTTGCAATCTCCCAAATTTTCAAACTAAGTAGGTATTGAAGACTTCCTACTAAATTTTTTCACAACAATTAAGCATACACATTTCATTTTTTACAAACTGTTAGGCCTTGTATTCGCATAAGAAACCTTGCATAACAGAAGTTGTAATTCATATGTTACTTTTGATGTGAGGCTGCACTTCTTAAAGTAGCAAAATTTCTTAATCACAAACATGTTTTTGTGTTCATGTTATAACATATAATTGTCTCAGTTGAATATCGTTTACCGAATACATGTTATCAATATATTTAATGTCAAACACAAGATCATCAACCATTTTGACTTTGAAATGAACATAAAACGTATATATGTTAAAAAAATATGCTCTGTACAGTTTGTTCAATGCTGAGGAATGAATTACTTTGGAGAAAAATGTTATTTAAAATGCATTTAATTTATTGTAGATTAAAATAACAAAGATCTGAAATTTGAGAATTGTTTTGTTTCACACCATTTCTTATCAATTGTTTCAAATATATATTTAAATACTATTTGTTTATCTATCATCATTCATTCAATAGCTATAACTGCTCAATAATTAAGTTTTCCAATTGTTTGATTGATTATAATTTATAAAGATTTTATGTGTGTAGAGATTCTATTTTAAAAATTCTCTATTTTTAAATTTATTATTTATTTAAATAACTTTGAGAAATCATTAAACATGAAAATAATACATTTATTTTTCATTCCTCTTCAATCCTTTCTAGCCGGTTTTTGCAAAGGTATTATAAGTGAATTTATTTCCCAAAGCTAAAGTAAAAAAAATATTCTCGTCCTTTTTGAATTTCCGAACGCGTACGACAAAGGAACAAAGAAAAATACCATCATCGCCCCTATAGTAAGAAGGCTCAGTAAATCTCAACAAAGTCAGTGCATTATCTCTTAAGCGTTTGCTACCCGCTTCCTTCTCTACAATAATCATCCCCAACAGGAAGAGAGGCAAATCCCTATCGCTACAGGCAAATGTCGACGTTGAAGCCCGGGAGCACACCCTCTCCCAATCACTTGTTTCCTCTGTTCCTCTCATCCTCGTCTTCCGAGACAGAGTCAATCTGCATACGATTAACAGCTTTCGATGGACAACCGAAGCACTTGAGTGAGTGAGCTCCCACATTCCGCTGCTTATTGACCATTTGGCTGAGGAGTGTATCGCCTTCATCTTGGGGAAACGGCGTGGGGAGACGTGCAGCGGGAGATAATGGAAAATCGCCTCTCCTGACAGCCAAGCAGTGCTCGTGAATAACTCGAAGATTAGATTTTAACACGAAGTGCACAGCCCTTTTCCCAGCTTAGGTACGTTCTGCTTAGATTGAAAGTAGGAATAGGGAAACGAGCAGGTGATGGAAACGGATTCCCGAAATATTGGATTCACTCTAGAAATTATCTTCTGCTAGTCACGTTTCAGAAAGGTGCCTGAAAATTGTGATACGTCTTAGCGTATTTCTACATGTGATTTGAGTTACCATTCTCTGACTTAATGCGTCTCGGATGCTATATGTTACTCAAAATATCGATATTTCAACACACGCTAGTTGATTAGAAATCATGTTATATATGTTGCAAAGATTTTGGAATCAACTAGAAATAATTTTAATGTGATTGGTAAGAACAAATATATTATAAAAACACAGGAATGTCATTTGCCTTAAATAAAGTTAAATGATTATTTAATAAAAATTATAATTTTTTTTCATGCTATCAGGTATTTCTCTAAAAATAATGTACTGGGTTGTTCGGAAAGTAATTTTGCTTTACCCTACTGGATCATTTTTTTGCTAGTAAAAACCATCCAATTTATGAGTGTGGAATCATGCTACCACCAGAAAGATGGCAAAAAAATTGACTGTATACAATTCAATAAAATATTTATTCGTTATTCGTTTTCCATTTTTATAAAAAACGAAATAACTTTCTGAACAACCCATTATTTATATTTAATTTGCATAAAGAATTTCAAGTCTAATAACTATTTCATTGTAGTAAGAATATTTTTTATTTATTCATTTCATATTGCTACTTATATAAGAGTTCTTCAAGGTCTATCATAAAAGTAGAGTCTGATGAACATTAAACTATTAGAATGCTTGATTTCTTTTTAAATATTCAGTTCCTTGATTTTTCAAAAGAATAAATATTTGATCAATTCAAAGCTGATTGACACGAATGTCCTTATGTGCATAGCATCCTCTTTGAAAAATTACCTTTTTCATATTGATAAGCATTTTTTACAATATTCGAATAGTTTTGAAATTTTCTTCGAAGGATTCTTTCTGTATTGTTTTCAACTTTCTTGTATCTATTTATTGGATGTTTGTACTAAGAACAAACCTATGTCATTTTTGTACCAATTTTAGTTGGAAAACAGAAATCACCTGTTTTCTTACAATATGGAGAAAATAAATGGTAACAAAATTGACTAAACTGCTTGTGTACAAAATAATTCATACACAAATCATGATTTGAAACAGAATTTAAGATGTAGTATTAGCTTTAGCTCATAATTAAATAATATCTGCTATATTAAGTTTTGCGTGTAAATAAACACCTGACAAGGATGAGAAAAATATCAAATTTTATAAAATGTGCACAAGAATATAATGAACACAAAAGACTTTTTATCTGTGATCACATTGCTGAAAAAAGGGTGAATTCACATTATTTCTTTATGAGGATACTATTTATAAAGTATTAAACGGAATATTTAAATTTTCTGCTGTTATAAAATTAATTTTTAAAATTCACGTTTGTTTTTGAAGTTGTAATAACATATTATATATAAAAGTTTACGATATTTTCAATTTCTTTTGGGAATTTGCTTAAAAATGTTTGAAATATAACTAGAACATAGGATAGTTTATATGTATCTATAGGATAATTCATGATTTTCTGTGAGAATATCAGCTGAAGTGAATTAAGCCATGGTTAATAACCAGTTAAGGTAAATTAAATGATGATTAAGAACAAGTTAAAGTAAATTAATAATTGGGAATCTATGAGAGTCCCAAAATAAAAATTAATTTATCTCACCAAATATATAAACATACTTACACACATATAAATACACATGTGTTCACTTAGTTTGACAGATAGATAATTACACATATAAAAATGATATGTGGTAATTAAAAGATAATTATGATACATCTATTAAAGTTTTGATAGTGTTTATTATTAAAATTTATATAACCCAGTAAAAGTTTGGCTACATATTAGATGCCAGGCATAAAATCCCATGCCACAAGATTTTTTACGCATAAAATTAAATAGTATAAATAAAATGAAATATAATTAGTACAAAACGAAAATATTAATTTATTTTTTCAAACATACTTATTTGCAAATTAAATACGTAATTTGAAATGAACTCATTTAAATTTATAAAGCTATTTAAATTATTTAATCCATTATTAAATTATCCGTTATTATTTAGAATATTTAATTGAATTATTCTGAAATGTTTATTACAATGTATCAGAGACATTATTCTAAATATTATAAGAGCTTTAATTTGACTTTCAAATAGTTTATAATATTATCATAATTAAGCAATACTCTGTAGTAATATTGATAAAAATTCGATTCATAATATATAATATAGTTGACTTATGTATGACATATATATGTATGTATATATATATATAATATAATTTATTTATTTTTTATTTTATTATTATTATTGTTTATTTATTATAAATTAATTAATTTATATCAAATTTATATTATCATAAATTAAAATTATATAATAATTATAATATTGAAAAAATTAAAAGAATAAAAAATTAATAAATAATAAAAATAGTAATAAAATTAAATAAAAAAATAATTATTTAACATAATATATATTTAAATAAGTATTTTTGGGAAATTTATAAAATCATTCTGATCTAATACTGAATATTAGATATTCTTGACTTAAACCCTATAGGTGTGATGTAGCGGAGAATTTGGCAATGCTTCTTTGAGGCTTGCTAAAACTAGAAAAATGCTGCAACCCTAAATTCGCATTGAAGATACAATTTCGAGTTTCCCCACACCAAACAAACTGGGCTAAAGAAAATAGCCGCAATATTCGGAGATTTGGGAACTCTAAGAATGAGAGCTTTATTTTCATCTGCTTATCGCGAAGTTGGATCCCTTCTATTCAGGAAGAGACAAAATAGGAGTTCTAGAAGAGTTTAAAACTGGGGCTGAAAGCAAATCACTTAAAGCAACCAGCCATTTAATGGTTTGAGATATAGAATCTTTTAAAGTGACTTAGTGGAAAGCAACTTTGAATAAATAAAATGAATTAGAATAAAATTAAAATGCATAAATCTAGAATATATTTTGTGCATTTCTAGTTCTTCGTATCTATGATGCGTAGAATTTATATTACCGTATTTTATTGCTTTCTCAAAATATTTCCTGAAAATTTCCATAATTAAGAAAATTTTAAACTTTTATGACTTTTTAAACGTGCTCATTATATCAAAGGAAGCAATTTGGAAACAACAAATGATGTTTATTGCTTTTCAAAAAGAAATTCCTTAGTGATAGAATGATGGGGTGTTGGAGAAGTTTGATTTTTTGAAAAATTATAACCTTTCAATCAAACATTTAAATATTTAGAAATAAATACAGGTATGTTATGAATAACAATTAAGCGTAATATTCTGTAATTTGAAGATTGATATTAACATTGTATTCTATTTTTACAGCATTTTTTATTTCAGGGTTGTCCTCAGAAATTAAAATTATATAATTAAGGATAAAATGTGCATAAATCTTATATTGTACAGATTAGGTAATATATTTTTGTTAAATAGTCCTATATGCAAGTAGTAAACTGTTAAAAAGCAATGCAACTTTATACATAGTTGTCAATAAATGCATTCAAGTTAGTCTCAACTCACAAATATAAAAGCTCATATTTTAGACTAGCTACACTCAGATAACTAGCTCTGAATATTATGTTTCTTTTTGTGTAAACAAATCTATTAGGTTGGGTGACAGTGTTTTTCAGGCTTCTTGATTTAGGACACATTAATACGATTAGCCCCTATGAGAAATCTACTCACACGCGCACACACACATAGAAGGCAAAAGACAATAATCGCTTAGATGCATTAAGACAACTTTCAGTTATTAGATCAGTTGGTATGCATCTAAATATCAAACTAAAAAAATATAGTTTTAAATTTTCCTTAATATATCATATGAATTGCAAATAAACATGCAACTGTCTATCGCAGAAAATTTTCAATAAATTAGGTATTTTAGCAAAATCCATTTCTGAATTAACACTTTCTCCATAAATTATATTTTTGATTATTTTATTTTGATTGTTTTAAATATGCACTATTGTAAATAAATATCTAGTCTTAGTTTTTTAGTATGATTGAAGTTAGGGAGGTTTCCCTAAAAATTTATTTTATATATATATATATATATATATATATATATATATATATATATATATATATATATATATATATATATATATATATATATATATTTGTGTGTGTGCATGTTCACGCATGTTATATCATCCATTTATTGTAAGTAAATCATCACAAAAAATGAATTCGTCGATGAATCCAAAACTGTATGTTGTATTTTCCATAACATTTTTTCCTAGAATAGCTAAAATTTTTAAACTGAAAGCATACATTGATGGTTTTAAATTACGCTGAAAATTTATAGTCATCGCTAAACGTACTTGTTTTAACACCTGGATTAGTAATGAAAATATCGATAACTTTATCACGAGTTAGTTGATTATATTGCTCAAGTGATAGTTTCTGAACACACGCATATGTATTTTTTATTTAATTTTTTTATCCTTTAGGTATATTCAAAAATTTCATTTGAGTAAATAATTATAAAACCTGTATTTTATCATATATCATTAATATGTTGGTACTTACAATATGTCTATAATCTGCAGTTGTTATTGAACAACTGAATAGTCATTTGCTCGTACAATGGGTTGTGGTTTGTTAGGAAAGATTTAGGGATTCATTTGAAGAAAAATCTTCATATGAAAATACTGGTCGAAAATCAACATTTTTTCAAGATTATGTCTAAAAATTGCTTTGAAATTATACATTTTATTTTTATGTAATTATAATTATTTCATCATTGTTACGGTAACGTCTCAGCTATATTTAGGACTGGTAAAAGGACACCAAAATTATAAACTAATTATACACATAAAAAACTGTGAATTTAGCAGAATTAATTTATATTATGTTTTATATAATGCAATGTTAATAAAAATGCAGTACTATATATTTTTGTATAGTATTTGTTTTCATAAAACTTGTGTTTATACTTTGTTTACTTAGTTACCACTTTATTTAATATACTCGCTATATTATTCAATAAAATTATCTAACTAAGAACTCCTTCAATGCATGAAATAGTACTAAAAATATCTAAAAACAATTATGATAAAATTTAAAAACCGTAATGCATGATGAGTTTTTTAATATTTAATAAACACATCTAATCAAATTGGACTTAAAGATTAATTTAAGAAAAAAATAAATAAAAATTTTCGTAATTTGGGTAAAAGGAAATGCATGTTTGGACTTATAATTTGTATTAAAGATTGCATATTTGTGAGGAATTTAATTAATGAAAAATAACATAAATTTTATAATATTTGTATCTACTATGATTGTGAATGTTTGATATCCTTTCTAAATACTAAAATGATAATATAGATAAAGTAACAAATGTACTAATCAAGTTATTAAATCTTATTTTAAAAAATTAGAAAATAGTCACATTGTATTTTCTACACTAGGCAAAGTTTTATGTGAACATCAAAGAACTTTAAAAAAATCTGTAACATAAATATTACATCATATTAAAAATATTATCATTAGCAAACGTATTAAAAAATTGACCTTAAGTTTAGACACATTTTGAAAAAGTGCAAAATAATGTACGATTAAGATTACTTATTTTTATACACACGATTTCACAATATATATGAGGAAATTACTGTGCAAGTGAAGAAGAAAAAAGGATATGTTATCATTAAATATGTTGATAGCATTTGTATAAAACTAATTCTTATAATGGATTATTAAGAGATTTTATGTCAAATATATAAAACCAAATAATGCCAAAACTATGGCTAAGATATAAATTAAATATTCTGTTTCTATCAAAACATAAATACCAGGATTAATTTCTAATTGAGCTACTATATGGGAGTGTCTTTATAAGCAGTATAGAGCTGTATTATTGGTAAATGTTTTTAATTAAATTTCACAAAAAATACAATCAAAAATTTTTTTTAAATATTTTTGTTTTAATACAAATGATTTATCTATTTAAAAAAGAAATTCAAAAAGTATCAGTATAAATTCAAAAGCAACTAAAAAGTATTTCTGCTTCCATTAATAACTTTACTAAGTCATCATTTCCAGGTAAAAATAAATTCTCTCTAGAATTTCTTTAATAAACAGTAAAAGAAAAATATTGTACAACAAAATTAGAAAAATATTAAAATTATGTTAGCTAACGTCAGTGAATTTTATCCGTAAAAGTTTAATTTTTACAGAAACATTAAATAAAAAGTAAACAGTGAATGTGCGATACGTTTATGTTCATTAGAACTCATTTTAATATTTTTTTTAGAAAGCCGACTTTCTGCATGTCGAGCAGTGCGCAAAGTTTAGAATTAAAAAGAAGCTTCACTACTGTGAGTTCTTCCTCTGCCTATTTGTATTCCTAATGGGGAGAAATACCAATTACAACGGCACGAATACGTAAAACATGATTACGAAAAAACACTTTACGTGCCGGTCACGTTTCTTTTAAAACTAAACTCAATTTACAAGAGCGGCAAAAGGGTGATAATCACAAGCGTGTAATGGCGAAATGCCAACTAGCGAATCAACTTCTAAGCAAAATTATTTAGTTACCGAGACGAAAAATGCAAATTTTTCTGAAGATTCCTTTCATTTGCATTTATTTTAAGAAAATATTCTGAATCAAATGCAGGATATTGATATGACTTTTTTTACCTAATATGGAATTGTAGGCTTGCATTAAAATGCCACATCCTCTTTTGATCTCTAGTGTACAAGCGCACGTTATTTTCATCCTAATATTGTTAAAAGAAAATATTAGTTCGGGATTCTTTAGTTATCAAGCAAAAATCAATAAACTGAAATCTGACTGCATTAAACATGCATTCAGTGAAAATTTGTTGCACACCTTTAGAATTTTTTCTCAATCTTTAAGTATTTTTTTTCAATCACGAAGAAATCGCGTAGAATTTCTAAGTAACAGGAATAAATTTAAAAGTGATTTGGCTGTAATTTAATCAAACTGTGTGGAAAACATAGATACTAAAATCTTAAGTATTAGATTTCATTGGTTAGTCACCTTATTTTGATGAATTTTGTTTCAAAAATTTGATTTTAATATTTTGAGATTTATAAGTTTGAAGTAGATTCCAAACCACTATAAGTATCCATTCCGAATTGGGAATTACATCCAGGAACTAATGAACTAAAAACTAGAGTACTTTCCATTCAGCAGGACTTTAAAGAATTCGGATTAATAGCATTTTACTGAAAAATTAATTTGTATCGTATATACACAATTGATAAAAAAACTTAGTGAATTCTCAGATACAGGTACGTTTATAACATAATTTTCCATGCTTTTGAAAGCACCATAACTGAAGTTAGAAAAATAATCTTAAAAGAGGTTAGAAAGCAGTAAACGCACTCTCTTTTAAACTGAAATTGAAAAACAATTAATCAAGTTTTGTAACACAAATATAACAAGGTAACATGATATTTTTTGCTAAAATATATATCTATATATATATATTTTTTTTACTTAAGAGAATTTTTCAGTCGTGTGATAGATTTATATTTAATCTAATTTTCACTAAGCCAAAGTAATATAAGCCAAAGATACCAAAAGATAAGCTAAGATTATTAAATCGGTAAAATACAGTAAATTTTCAAAATAGATATCATATTGAAAAGTATACTCCTATTTGCATTAGATATTTCTTTTAATATGTTTTGCTAGCTTTTGAATTAGATATGCGCGGTGAGTTTACAACTCTTAAATCCCTCTTTGCACTTAAAGGCTAATTTAACTAATGGTCATAGATTATAGCAGAATCCAAGCCACTACAATATGAGCTCTGTCTAATGTCATAATAATAATTATCTCTGGCAACAGTTCCCTCTTACAGCTTGGGATGAAATGAGTGGTCGATTCGTGCCTTGACAACATTCATAAGGTTTTCAATGTGCTCACAAAAGACTTTAATACTTGACTGTTTTGATGTGTCTAACGAACATGGGTTGGGGTTCTATTCCGTTGAGAAGTTAATTGTAAATATTAGCCATAGGTGCTCGTATAGTATTCATCATTCTTATGTGTATATAACGAAATTCTCTGAATGTTGGGTTTGTATTTAGAAATTATTATTCATGTTGTTGAACTATGAAAGCAAGTATATATTTATTTACTTAGCTCTCTCTGAATGATTTAAAATAAATTTTGGTTTTTATAACTTATACATTGAATTTATTGACATGATTCGTATATCTCAGGCAAATTGGCAATCACTGAAAAAAATAAAGAGTTTTAATCTCAGTCCCTTATTTTTATGATCATCATTGATAGACTTACACAGGTGTAATGTTATTATTTTATTTTTAAAGTTAACTTTCTTCCACAATTATAGTAATGGTATATAAAATTTTTTCACGAACTTAATGAAATTTATGAACTATATGTTCCGAATTGTTTGAACTTTTTAAACATTATGAGCCCGCTTTAAAACTTTAAAAACTTTTTGAATCCTATTCCCTTTTAGTACCTTAGAAACATTTTAAATATTTTTTGAACCTAAAATGCTTTTAAAAGCTAAGGTGCTTACTAAACTTATATAAGCTGCCAGCCTGTATTTAGTTATCAACTTTCGTATCATGCCAATTTTTTTCCTTTTCATAATTAAGTGTTCATACTATTTATAATATTACTTTCAATGTATATAATGTTTTTAATGCCATAATTACCCTAGAAATTGTTAACTGTCTTTTCATTGATTGTAAATTGTTTCTCTATTCTTTGTTGTATGTGTCATGTTATATTTTATTTTTAACTCAGAGAAAATATTTAACACTATTGCCTGATGTTCCACAGGGCCCCTTAATTTGTTTTGTAGCTTCTTGATACCAATTTGTAAGCACAACTTCTTTGTCTTGTTAAATGCCACGATTTTGGTGCCCTCATGGACCTCGTAAAGGTGTGGAGCAGACGAGGTGTTGGAAAGACGGCACCTGCTAACCTTAAGGTACAGTCCGGTATCTCTCCACACAGTTATGTATGTATGTCATTACATACTATCTATAAAAGTATTCACTTATAAGTGTAAATTACATACGTATTAGTTAAACTTAGGATATCGAGTATTTGTTAAACTTAGTATAAGAACATTGAAGTAGGTCTAAATTCTCTAACTTAACAATATGTAATTATAATCAAGATTTTTGAATTATCGGAAGAGGTAACGCAGATATAACAACATTGTAATTAGTATATAATATCAACCTTTGTTGATGATTCAGAGAAAAACTCACATACAACAAAAAACGTGTTATCTACTCTCATTATTTGAAACATTTTAAGTAAATTTTGCTTTATGATTATATGACTTGCCAGTCAAATTTAAAGATTACATGCAACAAAAAACGTGTTAAAGATTACATGCAACAAAAAAAGCCAGTCTAAAACAAATTCCAAAGTTTATAAATATATGTAAAGCTTAAAATTTAGAAAAACAGGATATGCAGTATATTTTCCATCAAAAACAATATTAAAATGTAAATAATGAAATAGAAGAATACACGTTGGAAGTTATGTTTGATGATAGTGGCTCTATATTTCAAAGAGAGGCAGTTTTGTACAAAACTCTCTCTTCTTAAGTAAACTAAATTTATCTTAGAATTTACTTGCGAATGAAAACTTCTTATGAATATGATATATAGTGTTATGATGTTACATAAGAGTTATTATGCAACAATTAACAAAGTAATGTTTTTAAGCTATCCTTTCATGGCATATTCAAATATTTTACAACATGAATTGGCTTTAATGGAAAGTGGCTAATTACGATTCATTTTCTTTGGCTGCAATACTGAATTAAAAGGAGTTAGGTGCTTAACAACACCGAGCTGATTTTGGATGCTTGTTGAGTGAAGGAAGGCTGTGTATAATTGCCAAGATTTTTCCCGCGACACATTTATAGTTGTGAAGTGTAAATATATGATAAAAACTGTATGATGCTATAGCTCTTATATTTGTTACCTGTTGCATTATGTCACTTTCAAGGAAGCAGTGATATAATAACATGTTATAGCATTTTTTTTCGTATATAACATTTATTCCTACTTTCGTTGGGGAATTCCATCAATGTATAAGCGTGTTTTAATAATGTTTATGATTGAGAGCAACTATTTTTGCTGGATTATTCTGATATCCATGGCTACTTCAAATAGACTGTCTTCTCTCAGTCATGGGATAATATACTTTCATACTCACTGAAGAATGTGATTTAAAGCTTCATTTGCACGAATATTTCACTCAGCTTACAACTATCAACCAATATGAGTAATTGTAGAATTTAAAAAAAGTAAGTTTTCATATTTTTGAAAGAACAAAATCAAATCTCATGTAAAACAAATGCATAACTTTCTTTAGTATGATCAAAATTTCTTCTCAGTAATTTTAACAATCCTGTATAGATCATAATTATAAAAATATTTTCATTTTAGTTATTTTAAAAAATAATTCTAATAATTTAAGAAATATGAAAAAAAAATTTTTTTGATATTTGACTCCATCTTTTTTCAAGCCTTAAAACGGTAAGTTATACTTTCACATGAAGAAGATTTAAATGTTTTAATTGTTCTTTATATGAAATATTATAGTTTTACTTTTAAATGTGCACTAAGATATAATTCACTACATTTCATTTAGTACCCAAAATTATTATTCATCGAATATTTCATTCATTTATACGAACGCGTTCTTAATACATAAGTGTGAAGATGGACTATTTCATTATTACATAATTACCCTATTTTTAAATGAGGATTCATTTTATGTATATAAGTTTGATATTGAACTTCTAAGAGGAATAAAAAATAATTCTTATATAAATAAATTTTAGTTTAAATAAAAGAGGAAATTCAGTATGGTGAAAAACTGTTAATTTAATTACTTTTATGGCCTCCAATATATCCAATTTTTTGAATAATATGGAAATATTTGCTTATAAAAAATGTAATAAGACTTTCAATTTTTATGTCCTTTAAGTAAAGTCTCATATAACTAAAAGCATGCAATAGAATCACGTGAGAAAAAAGATCTTCATAAAAAAGAAATGTACTATTTGGATTAAGTAATATCTAGACGTATCTAGATCTCCTACGGGAATGCAGAGAGCTATGGGAAATGTCATGAAAAAAGTGCTACTAGTGAATTAGATAAAAATGTGAAACAGTATTTTTTACTTTTATGACACTTTTCTAGAAAAGCGAATAGCAAAACAGGGATTATTATACTTGAACACTAAGTTATGTTACGGCCTAAATTTCATAACATAAAAGTTGAACATTTTGCTTTTATTAACACATAAATTTTATACACTTAAATATAATGTACATTTAAAATACTATATTTTTAAATAAATACAACTTATCTACTTGCTAAATATTAAAGCATTTTTAAACAACACTAATTTGAAAATATAACTTCTCTTTTAAAATAATTTTGGTGTTTGGATCTCTAATGCGATACTATTTCGTATTTATAATTGTTTACATAGTTAATTTTCTTTTAAATGAATTATTTCGTAATTAATTTAGCAGCATTTCATTGAATTTTTAGGATAAATTCATTAAATTCTTTGAGATTCCTTAAAGAAAATTGTGATCCAGTGTGATTTTTCTATATTTGTAAGCATTAATATTTCTGAATAAAAAAAGGATGAAAAAATCTTTTTTTCAAGAAAATGGACGAAATTATATAAAATGAAAAATTATTTTTTTTTAACGAATTAATGAAAATATTTATAAAACTACATTTTAAGTTTCTTTAAAATTTGGGGGAAAATATTTTTCTTTCCAAAACATCAACAAAAAATCTTAATATGTTTATAGATTGAGCTTTTTCAAGTTAATTTATAATCTTTGTATATAAATAAGAATTGTTTTGTCAAAAAAACTTAATTGCACTTATTATTTTTATCATTTTCAACAGAATTATAAAGAGATTACAAACTAGGAACATTTATTATATTAGCAGAATAATTCACTTTGCTTAACAAGTTTTTAGTAATACTTAACAAAGAAAAATGTTTATACTTCTAATAATTTGGAAACATTTTTCAAAATTTTCTCCCTTGCTTATAATCGCCTTTATTTTTTCCGCTATAATTTTTTGAATCTTCGTTTCCTTAATCTCGCTTACATTGGAATTTTCTTTTCCTTTTCACAAGATAAAGTTATGAATACCTCTATCGAAAGAGATGAAAAAAAGTATATGCATGCAAAATAGATCTACTTGTTCAAAAAAATTAAAGATTTCGTTTATTTTTCTCAAGGAAGAATAGGCGCAACGTTTTAGCCTTAATTGAAATCTCTAGAGCTTTGAACTAGAACATTAAAATCTAATTTATGTAACTCCTTGGAGAAAAGTAATCGTAACTATTTTGGCTTAATATCCTTCCCAATAAACAACGGAAACAAGAAACGAGAAATAACAGCTTCAATTCCCATCTCTTTATATTTCACGTAACGTAATTACATTTTTGGGGAATACGGCAGCTTAGGATGCAGCTTTTACGATTCAGCCACAAGAACGTTTTCTTATCGAAAAAAAAAAAAGAAAATGTTTTAAGACCCTTGGGCTCTCGGAAGCTTATTTATCCTGGTTCTGTATTGATCTCAACAGCTGTTCTAAACACTTTAAAAAGAACAGATGATGGTCAGAAGCTTTCTTTTTTTTATTTGCATGAAAATGAGGCATATTTTGTTGGTGGTTTTGCGATTTACCGAAAGCTAGCCGAAGAGGCAAATTTATTTTTAAACTAGCATTTCAGTAAACATCCTGAAGTTTTTTTTTTTTATTCTCGTGAAAATTTTATTCGTTTAGTCATTAAAAGAAGAAGAAAATGTGTTGTATAATTTTAGAACAAATGGCAATGTGTTTTTACTAACATAACACGCATTAAAGAGGCAAACTTTTGCATCATTACCTAGAAGTTTATATTTAAAAATAAGGAGAAGAGAAACTTTATTTTTATTTTAGTTTCAGCTTCTTACTTAGAGTTTGGGATCATTTCTCACTTTTGTGACATTTAAACACCTATAAATGGTTATTTAGATAAGTACAAAGCTTTAAAACACATTTTTTTTTTAAAAAAAGGTATGGAATAAAATGTTTCTCACCAATTCAAATAAATTCATTTCTTCTAGTGTTCCATAGTAGTAATGGATGATAACTTTAATTTGTTTCATAAGTCCAGAAAAAGAAAATAAGAGAGCAATACTCATTACTATAAAAATTAAATCAAATACAAATTAAAAATATGATAAATTTCTATTTTGAATGCCCAGAAAGTTAAAAGATTTTCCAATGATATAATAGTACTTCAATGACTAACCATACTGAGTAGAATATATCTAAGAGAGAGTTTTCGTCAATAATATTTCTGTTTATCACCCGTTTTGTTTTTCAAAAAATAATATTGACACATACTTAAAATGAATTGACAGTTATTTTAAGAGCTAATTTTTTGAAAAGGTTATTCAGATGTACTCATTATTTTACATGAAAAGTAATTATACATTTCTGAAATTCTTCAGTTTTCTTTTGATGCATCAAGAACTAAAGAGCTACAGCTCATTTTTACTTCAGGAGAATAGGAATCCTTCTTTTCATTTTACTTTTATAAATAGTTGATATTCAACTAAATTGAAAGAACTGATTTTGGTAAGCTGACAAAATTATAAAAGTAACCATACGATAATAATTAGATTAATCTGATAGTTAAAATGTGTCAAAACAAGTCATAAATGTTCTAAAACAATGATTTTGATGGAAAGCTTTGTAATTTTGCATTACCTAGTTTACTGCTGCATTTTCCAAGAATCTGCTTTTAAATCTTTCTTTGCTATTGTTATTATAGAGCATAAAATCATTTTAAGTGCTTGAGAAAAGAACTACTATTATAGATGATATATTTACTAGATATATATTTTTAACGTGTTCTTATTATAGAATAAATAATGTAACTTGTCAAAAATATTACTGTAAATTATGATCTATACTTAATATTATGTAAATAAAGATGGATAAATAATAAGTTTTTATTAGAATGGTAGTTTTTAGATTTTACATCCATCGCATGAATATATTATACACTCACTTGTATTTCAGTAATAATTTTGACTCAGGAATATATTCTCTGAAGAAATAGTTGTCAAAATTCACTTAAAATTATTTTTTAAAAATTAAACTTTTTTGTAAAATTAAGAAATATTTATATTTTATTTTAAGAAAATAGCATTGCAAACATAATTTATTATCTGCATATATAAAATATACGTACTTGCGAGTTGGAATGTTATATTTTTATACTATGTTTTGTTTCATTTTTGAGTAAAATGCTGTTTATATTCTTGACTTCAGTTAAAACAGTAAATATCAAAGGCCAGTAATAAGAAAAATATATTTAAGGAGATCAAAATAGAAATTCATTTTTTGTTAAAGGATTTGATGAAATATTTTGCATTTTAATAATTGCATGTAATTACTATTGCTACCGCTGTGTATTCCTTGTAATGCGATTTGAAAACCGTATTGAAGTGTTCATTCAGATTCACATGATGTCAATTTCATGTTTTAAGAGAGTGATGTGCCAGTTTGGCTCCTGGATATTCAGTGTCTTTAGGTAAAATAATGTTGCGTGTCCTTCCCTTGTGTACATCATGTATTGGCATTTATACATTACCATCAATAACAATTGACATCAATACATGACAATAAATCAATAACCACAATTATTTATAATTTTCTATTTATATTATATTAAACATGGGGAAGAGAAAATTGATAATATTATAGGGTTAAAACTAATAGAAGTAGTACATTCAAAATATGCCGACCGATTGCTGAGTTGTTATCGTTTCTGACTCCTGAGCTTTGGGTCCCGGTTCGAGCATGGATGTTACTGTGTTTCTTTGTCCTTTTTATGTGATGATGAATGAATATGCCCCCCCCCTATAAATGGTTTTTTGGTGGTTTGGCGCGGGCAACGCTACTCACCTCCATGACTTGGTTCATAGGTGCCCTCTGGGTAACGGCAAATAAGTAGCAGTTTCTGGCCTTGTTATGGCATAGGTATCGTCACCCAAGTGTCCGCCATTGGAAAAAAAATCATTTAAAATATTTTAAGTTTTCTATAAATGCGTTTGATTTCTGCTACTTCAACTAATGCGCTTTGGATGAAACATTAATAATTTGCAAATTTCTGTGGTTTGCAAAACCTATTTTTGCCAAACCTCGTTCTGAATTTCATGGCTTTTGTGGAAGTGATTTTCACAATACTGCAGCCAAAGATGCATCTTTGTTATCATATGCTGCTAGTTTTTTTTGCTATGTTATTCTTTATTTCATAAACTACTGTAAATATATAATTGTCAAGAATTTCAAAATAAGTGACGAAATTTCGAAAACTTTGCATCACTGAATTTTCAGTTATAATTTCATTGACGGGATTTCTTCTTTGGCATGAATCTCTTTGATTTAAAAATTGTCTTTTGAAAATTTATCTTATCTAATTTCAAAATTTTTGCTTTTCATTTTCAACTAATATGACGTAGATACTTTTTCTGGATAGTAAATAAAATTTTAAAAAAAATACTTCATAATGTTATAAAATTTAAAAAGAGAAAACTTCTTGGGTTTCAATTTACCACAGTAATTTCTATTTGCATTTATTTACAAATTTTAGGGAATTTTATTTAAAGAATAATTGCTTCCACAATTTAAGATTTATGAAATTCTCTATTTGTTGCTATTCTTTATGCAAAAATGATCGTTATTGGCTTTAAATCTGAATTTTAAATTAAATTCTCATATCTAATGACAGAATTTGCAAATGATTGAAATAAAATGTATCTTCTTCATAAAAAATTTGATTAATAACTAAAATTTATGCATGGTCCGTTATCTTATAATTCGAAATTTTCTACATTCCAGGTGCAGTAAGCTGATAAAATGTGAACTTTTTTCTCCGTATTTCCTTAATTTCTAAATGTAGAAAATTAAAGAATACTTTTATAGTTAACAAAAAAAATTTAAATTATTATAAAAAACATTAGGATGAATGTTTGTCTATGTTTCTTTACATAAAAATTGGGAATTACAGCAGATTGAGTAAAATATTTCTATTCGTTATTAAGTTCTTTATGCAAAAAATGTTCTCAGAGAGTTTTTGAAAATCGTGGAAATGAAATAATCAAAAATAGCTTAGTTTAATGTAAAATCATCTATTCATTATTTTAGGAAAGATCATATAACCTTTAATATGTCATAATTATTTTTATGAGAATTTCTTGCTTTTTGAACATTAGTTACAACCAAAATATTTCATTAAATTATTTTATTTGAGTATATAGGATGCAGTCGGAGTACTTTGTTAAAAGAAAAACTGGAACTCAAATTTGATTTTGCATGTAAAGATTTTTATTATAGAAAAATATTTTATTTAAAACAAGGTTGAAATCTTTTATTTTAAAAAGGCAATAAAAATTTGATTAATAAAATAAAATATTGCCCAAAAATTTCGCTTGCATAAATTATTTTGAGTTTTTCTTGAAATATTTTTTCTACCAATGTAAAAGTTATTTTATAGCTTCTTAAAATAAAAATTTTCATAATTCAATTGCAATAAAAATAATACTGCTTTTTAGTATTTGAAATTGTTTGAAGATTTCTTAAATATACATATTTGAAATAAGTAAAGAATTACTTTTTTAAAGGATTTAAAAGCCCGATGGTGTCTCCAAGCACAAGTTCGAGGTTTGATCCTCGAGATGGGTAAAGTCTACTCAGCCTTTCATCCCTTCAGTCGGTCGATGAAACTGAATACTAAGCATGATTGGGAAGTTAATACTAGGGGTTTCGCATTAGGCATACCACCTAACAGGGAGTTCGGCTTCGCATCCCAGAGTAGTCGGTCATGTAGGCCTTAGTCCCCATAAGGACGGTCATGCCAGTGAGTTTAGATTTTAATGGATTTTACGCAATAAATTACAGTATCAGTGTCAAATGTCAGACGTTAATGAATTAAGCGATTGAAAAATCCGAAGAAAATTTACCAGTACCCAGGATACAACCCTGCCTTACCCATTAACATTTGAATGCCGATAGTTATTGTCAAAGAAAAATACCGAGATAACCTCTACCAGACGAGAAATCTTGAAGTATCCAAACATGGAAATTTAAATGATAATAATTCTTGCTAAATGATATACGAAAAAATATCATCTTAGAGACAAATTTTTTACAAAAAGAAAGTGAAGACAGAAGCGTATGTAATACCAATGGCGTTTCATGAGCTCCAACACAGTTACATCACGCATTCTGTCAGAAGTGAGACACTTTCATCCAGAACAAGTGAGTCAAGGCTCAGTGGTAGTAGGATCGCTTTTGCCATAAGAGGGATCCTAGGGAAAAGGCTTAGTATTTGAACTAGTAGAACGTCAATAAGAAACACGAGCAAAGCAATCTGAATACTAGTAAACAACTCAACTCAAACTGTGACTAGCAGATGGGATGAAAGGAATTTGTGTGTTAAACAAATAATTATGAAATGGAACAACTTTTCAGCAGATATTGATTGATTGACTGTGTGGTGAGACCCCGGACTGTACCATGTGGTTAACGGGTAAAGTCTTCCCCACACCTAGAGCCCCCTAGACCTCTAAGAGTTGCTTGGGAGCACCTGCATCGCTGCAGTATTTAATAAAAAAATAAATATAAAAATAAATTTTAAAAAAGTAAAAGAGGGAAACACATTGGAGGCAGATTGCCCTAGTTAAAAAAAAGGAGCTTCAAGTCCTAATTGGTTATATGCCGAAACATTGGAAGAGCATGAGGGGAAACAAAACGAAATTAGAAGGTGAGGAGAAAAAGAAAGTCCATGTATGCAGAATACGCACAAGTGAGCTGCCGATTGGCAACTGAAGAACACAGGCGTGTTCTTTTGGGCTGTCCCTGTAAGTTGTTGTTATTTTTGAGGTTTCATGATTAGGACTGATGTTCTACCATTCATTGCCCGAGTCCTAGGTTTGGTTATCCGCGTCATCAGACACAGTAGAGGGAGTTAGTCTCAGGTCACTGCAGAGCTTCAGTCCTCTTCCAGTCGCCGAGCTGGCAGACGAATGGTTAGCGCTCTTGCCTTCGGTTCAACAGTTCGTGGGTTCGAATCCCACCTTGGGCATGGATGTTTATAGTGGTTCGGAATCCACTTTAATCCGTAGGTCCCGGTCTAATCAGCCCTTGTGTGCAAAAAATGACCGTTGAGCGACAAACAAACCTCTTCCAGTCATATACAACATAAGCTTGATGAGTAGTTGTCTGCGATGGCGATCCCCAAGGCAAAACTTGAGAAAATCGGTGTTTCTTTTTGTGCATGCTTCTTTAGGTGATAGGGGGCTGTTTTCGAGCACTCTAAAATATAGTGAAGTGGGTCACCTTGGGTTCCACAGATGCAATAGGAGGAAGTTGCTCTCTGGATTTTGTAGAAGTACTGTGGGAATGGGCAGTGAAATGTAAGGAGTTGATTCAGGTAGGGATAACAATGTGTATGTTGATTGGTGACTCTTGGGAGAAAGGTTTTGGTAACTCGACCAGTTGTAGCATTATCCCACAGTTGCTGCATCAAAGCCGGTTCCCCAGGTGATAATCGACTCTTGTGGTTATGGATATATTTTCTTTTAAAGAGCAGTATTTAATATATAGAATTACCATATAGTTCTATTTGTTAAATATAGGCTCAGGTCCGGAAAGGTTTTGCTGTTCTATAGTTAATATTTTCCTGCAAAATCGCATTCACCAGTAAAACTCTTCTACCATACTGTAAAGCAGCTCCAAAAATTGGCCGTAAGACCAGTCAACAACATTTCGGTAGATCAATAGTTCTAAAATAAAAAGAGTAAACAGAATAGGTCATAGTGTATATTCCCTGTAATCCTTAATGCAGTACAAAAGAAGTGAGTGTTGAATGTGGTATTTATTATAAGTGCATAAGCCATATGTTGTAGAAGGCAGGTAATATAGCCAGTAAACATACAATGAGCTTTGATTGCTATAACTTCGTACGTAAAACTTTGTGCTATAACTAAAGTACAAACCAGCATTTCTTGTTGATAATGATATCAACAATTTGACAAATGAGGTTTTATTCAGATAAACAGAAGTGTTTGGAATAAGTGTTTGGAAAAGTGTTTGGAATAGTAACTATTTTCGTTCCCATTCAACTAAAAGAATATATTATCGCTTCAGTTTTGGTTTTCGTTTCACGAAAAATAACGTTTTTCAACTTAGTTCCGAATGAATAATTTTATTTCATGTTTGTTCTTATTTGTACTAAAAATATAACTATACAATAAACACAACAATGTAATTCCATCCAAATTTAGAATATTTTATTCCTTTTTAATTGGTTTACCATGTGAATTGCAGAGTTTGTAAAAATGTAAAAATTGCATCTAACTACTTCTATATCTTCTAACTTTTTGCAATGAGATTATTCCTGTTATCTCAGACAATAAATTTCCAACCTGTGAACACCCTTTCAACACTATATATAACTTGCGTAACCGGAGCTGCTAAAATCACTATTGCAATCTTAATCAAATGTGGGCAACTAGTTTTATTCTCTTACTAGGAAACTCTAAAATATTATGTTTTATATCTAGCTACCTTACATTGTCAAAGTTATTTAAAATGAACTCAATATAAATTTCGTAGAAATAGGGTATCTATGTGTTTTTAGTGTCAGTTCTTTATTTTTTAAAAAAGTCATCATCCTTTTTTATCGCCTCCAGTGGAAGATTGTTTCCTCGTGTACAAGATTTAAATTTGTTTTACCAAAAAATGTACCACTTAATTCCAAATATTGTTTAAATTTTGTTCAGCCTGTACTTTTTATGATTTAAAAAGCAAAAGGGGATAACTCGTATCCAAATAAATCGCTTTTATTAAGATATTAATTACTATTAACAATGTTCTTCCCTGTTAATTGATCATATACACTACACTTACTATCTGCAAAGAAATTTTAAAAATTTCCTAACTTTCTTTTGCAATGGATCGAAATCCCATTAAATTTGCCTAAAGACTTTTTTTCTTTAAGTAGTTTCATACTTACTTTCATTAGGGGTTGTATATTACCAATTTTAATTTATACCCCTTTACACTATGTGAAATAATTTTCTAAATTAATTTCCATTAAATATGAGCAAAAATGTTTGCTTTACAATAAATATTAAAAAATATTGTATGTATTATTTCAACTAATTTAAAAATCCAAAATTGATTTTTCAGCTTCTATGAAGACTTGGTGAAAAAGGTAGTATTCGCATGCACAAGTGATTTGGGAGAGCAAAATAAAAGAACGTAATACTTGAGTAATAACTTGAATTTTCCTATATTCTTTACATAATTACTGCTAGTTGACCATTGGACTTACTTTCCATTAATTAATACAGACTGTCATCTGCCTTTAGGTGTGTTGTTGTCGTCTTGCGCCAGTTAGATCGGGAATATGTGGTGCGCTGCTCCACTTTTCTATTTGAATCATAATCTGGTGTGGATTCCGACTTCCTCGGTACACACATGCCATAGGTAAACGTTCATAGGGTATGCAACCATTCACAAACCATTCATAAAATGAAAAAGGCAAAAATAGAGAAAGCACAATCATACCCGAACTGCGATTCGAATCCAAGCCCTCCCTATCCACAGTTAGGCACGTTGACCATAAGACAATGTGAGCTGCAGCCTTTATACGTCTTTTAAATAATTAGATAAATACATCTAATATTACGCTTAGATCACAATCCCTTTATTTCTCAGGGAGACGCCGCACTGGATTCCTGATGATCACCTGGTTTGTTTATCTCAACAGCCAATACCAGATATGGGTTACTTGCTGTACCAGATATGGGTTACCTGGGTTACTTGCTGCTTTGAATTATTTAAATCTTTCTATCTCTTTCAGTGATGATTGAGGATTAAATAATTGTATTTTTAGGTATGAGAATCATAAGATTTAGAATTGGCAAATCACCCTGAAAAGTCATGTCGGTCTATCGATCGACTGCGGTTTCCTTAAGGTCCATCCTTATTCCATACAAACCTGCATGAATAGTAGTATGCTGAGATGGAAAACACTTCTCAAGACTGATATTTTTCTTTAAAAATTCCACTATAATTTTAGGTTCATTCAACACAATTAAATATGTTTTCAACAAGAAATTTCATGCAAAATTAAAGTAAAAAAGTACTAGTGAACATATATAAAAATAATGTAGTCCAAAAGTAATGCACATGTAATGATGATAATTATGTAACTAATATTAAATTAGAAAATATTGATAAATTGTTTATAATAAAACAAAGTACTGAAGATATATTGAACAGAAATAAACCGATATTATTTTCGCTTCAGATCCAGTTCAAATCCTTGGTACAGACTCTCTAACACAATAACCAGAATAGAAAAAGAACAGATTCCATACCCACCCAAATGTTCAGTATAAAAACAAGTTGTTTCTTTCTTTCTATGCACTTCGTAATAGAATTATGTTATAGCTTTCAAACAAATCAAGGTACTTGTTCGTATATCTGTGCACATTGTGTAATATGATGCTATTATAATAATATAGTTTTGGGGAGTTAGATATTATATTAAATTAATATCTTAGAAATTATTCTTTAATTATCGTATATCTTCTTTAGGATGCAACTCATTCTATATATATGTACTGTATTACATTAATACACACTGAATGACAGATATTAACAACTTTGAAAACTTCAATCCAAAAGTTATTAGACACAATGTTTACTTAGCACTTTTAGTTATGTTACTTTTGTTTTCAATTCGTTTTTCAAAATAGTATTTAAATATATAGAAAACTAATATACAATTTGCTACATGATTGGATGTTATAAATGGATGTATAAAATAGTAGAGTAAAATATAATTATAATAAAAGTTTTTCTCAATCAATTTCCTCCAAGAAATTTAGAAATAGTGTAATTTAAATTTGAAAATAAGAATATATCTATTGTGTCACATTTAAAATTCACCGTCAGGAAAAGTGATGCGTGTTTGGAGACACACTGTTTTTCAGACATGTCTAATCTGTCATTCAGTGCGATGATAAATTACTATAATTTCGCACATTTTTCTTCTAGATTAATTTGCAACGAGTTACACACTCAATTTAAAGTGAACTTTTCTGTAGTCAGAAGATTACACTAGTAAGATGTCAAGTTTTTTCGTGAAATGGATTATGTGATTTGCATAGGATTAAATTTGACAACTATAAATCCTTATAGTAAAGCAAATTTGTACGAAAAGCTGTTTTGAACTTGTCGCAGGATTCTAAGAAAATTGTTGAAAGCAACACCATTTTATTACATCTGTTTAACGTTAAATATATTGTAAAATGTTTCTTTATTTATGATTAAAAATACAAAAATACTATACGAGCATGAGTGATGTACAAACTTATTTTTATTTTATGTTTACATATTTTATTTGTGTGGTTTTATATTTGTGATACATTAAATTGTATATAACAAGAAACATGAAGGTTGGTTGCTTATGATAATCATGGATTTGATATTTACTGAACTCAATATAATATTTAATTTTCTAGTTCCCATATTAAAGTAAGTTTAACGTAATATTTTCACAAGAAATGTGCTCTGAAAAGTTTTAAAATGAATTTAGAGAAAGATTTTTATTCATTTCCAATATACATAGTATGTAATGAGGTATGACACCATTTGGCATCACATAATTTGCCAGATTTACTAAATAAAGCTCTGAAAAGTATTTCTAATAAACTATTCATATTTGATTTCCATAAAAATTGACTTGCATTCATATGTTATATAAGTAGAATATTAAACCAGTTTTAATCACTCACACATCACCAGAAAAAAAGGTGCATTTTATAATTGCCAATTTAAGAAAAGAAGCTAGATTTGATTTTTGAAATTTTATTTTGTCTGGGCACTGTGTGCCATTTATCCCAAAGTAAAAGTGACCCTCTTTCAATTCCTTTCACTTTTTAAAAATGAAGGACTGGCAATTATAATATTGCTTCCAAGATCAAGGACACATATTATTCTTCTGATTGGTAATATATTATTTGATAAAAAAGAAAATAAATTTGAATATTTTGTGAATAGTGAATATCAAAATTTAAAATTTTCTATAATATTTTTGCTGATTAATAACTTTTAAATTGTTAATTACTTATGTTTAAAGAATATAGTAAGAAGATATAGTCCTAAATTCATGTAAAACTGATAATAATTCTGCCAAGGATCAAAAATTTTTAAAATATTGAAATAATAATTCACTGATTTTAAATTTTCAACTTAGAAGGAGTATTTAACTTTTAATGTTAACATTTTAATTGTATTAGAGTATGCATTTTTTAAGCTTATTCCTGATGTAATATTTCAAATGTATAATTTCTGTAATATTTTAAATATTAGCTTTTATTTGAAGATCATAAGCCGGGTAAAGTAAGTTACTCTAAGTTGAAATTCATCAAAATATAGTTATTTTTCTTTGCATTAATTAAATACATTTAATTAGATTTTATGATTTATCTTATGATCAAAAATAAAAATGAGAGAAAATAAAAACAATTTTCTTGCACACCCATTTTATTTTAAGATAAAGAAGAGTATCACTATTCGCTAAAGAAAATTCTTACTAATCACGGAAATCACGTAAAAATTAAATTCATAAAAGTCCAATTTGTTTCAAGAAAAAATGAAAAATATAAGTAGAAATACTTAAATTACCTTTCTCTTCTTATTTCTTATAACAAACTGAGTGTCTTTGATTTAGAGCCTATATTTAGGTGAAAAAATACTAATTACTATTCGATCTTCTTTTATAATTGCCAAACAACGATGGAAATCGGTATTACTTTAGAGATTGTTTTATCGAAAGTAAAAGTGTACGATACCATGAAAACAAGAGTGTGCACGGAAAAAAAGACGCAAAGTACAAGACTGATGTCATCAGACATGAAAAAGGAAATTTTTAGTCGAAAATTCATTTTTTTATTTCTAACTACATTTCTTAATTTCTCATTTTAAGGATGTGTAGAAAATTCTCTTAAATTATAATTCATTTTTGCAAGCTGAAGCAACGAAGTTGCTATAGTATGAGGGGAACGCATAATTAAAAATTTCTTTGAACTATAAAAATGCTTAGAAACTATCTTAATCACTGATTGTACAAACATAATAAGGATGAATATTCTTTCTCCATTAGTTTTGTGTATAAAATTGAACGAGGAAATAAAAGTTTGATGGTATAAAAAATTAGTCAAAAATCTTATTTTTAGGAAAGGGTACAAAAGAACAAAAATTAAATGTACAAAAAAGTATCAGACTGTTACTATTCAGTATCTTTAAATGCCATCATCTGACATGGTATCAGATGGACAAAGGTATCAGACTGTTACTATTCAGTATCTCTCTCTTTAAAAGCTATTATCTTACATCAACTTAATTCCATTTCACTAATATAAAATTAAAATTTCCTTTCGTATTTCTTATTATTAATACACAACTTATGTTAAAATATTCAACAAGGAATGATTAATCAAATTTAACCTTTCATGTCAGGTTTAAAATTGATTCTATCAGAGTTGATTTTTTTATTTTTTGCAAACAATTTTATATAAATATATATCCTGACACGTTGAAAAAGAATATAAAACGAAAGAAACTGGAAAAACCTTTTTTATTCAAAATAAAGGTACTTAAAATAAAAAATACTTTAAATAAAAGCATTTGAATGAAATTTTGAGCTCATATGTATTCAGGATATTGTGTACTCATCTTTTTTTATATAACAGAAAATAAACATTTTCAAAATGATGAAGAAATCTTCTTTTAATGTGTTGCATGAAGTAGATACTTTATTAAATTTGTTCAAACCAATGCATTGCAAAGTTAGAATAATTCTATCGGAGAAATAATCTTCATTTAAAAGGTTCTATTTATGTTCGATTGAGCATAAATCAAGTCGTAAGAGGAAATGGGGAAATATTGGAAATATTTTCTAATTAATAAAAATTTCCTTACTAGTGACAGAAAATGAATATTTTGTTCTTACTCCTAGAAATTTTTAAGACTTCTCACAGAAGCTTTGTGAGTATCATAAATTACACATAAAATTAGAGACACAAAAACATATTAGAGACTCATATTAGGCATCTTATTAAGTAGTCTCATGTTTAATATTCAAGTATATCAATAAAAAATTCTGAAATTTTAGCCCAGAAAATAATTTTCTTGCCTGGATATTAGTTTTAAATTTTATATAATCTTTTGCAAAATCCTACAATGTAGAAATAAGTCTCCAGTTCAAACAAGCTATATCATGATTCTTAAAAAAATATAAGCATGTCATGTATTTTGCCACAAAGAACTTTTAATGAATATTTTAATTTACAGGAAACTGATGATGTATTTATCTTTTTGATATATGAAAATGGTATTTCACTATTAAATTTCTTATTTGTATTAATATAAATATTCTATATTAACGTCATCATAGTTTAAAAGTAAACTTAAAAATGTTATTACCGTTTGTAAAAAAAAATGGGTTTTTCGATCGGCATGAAATACTCCAAATATCTTATGAAAAAGAAATTAAAGAACCCAATTTGAAATCAGTATCAATTTAGAATCTCCAGTACTACTCTGTTTTAATCTTAAACCTAAATGTAATAATCTAAACAAACAGTACTTAATATACTATCCTTCTGTTAACATTTTAAAGTAAATAATAGTGTGTTCTTTTAAAATTAACTGATTTATTTCAATTGCTTTTATATTTAACGTACACTTCTCTTTTATTGAAAGAGTAATATATCTACTTTCTCGTAGTTTCATTTCTCTACACAAGAAAATTCCTTTGCTGTAAATTAAGTCAATATAGTATATATTGATTTTGTTAACAATTTTATTCGTTGAAATGAATTCCAGTGCATGTATACACACATGTATATGCAAGCCTACATATATTTCATGATAAAATTTATTATATTAAGAGGATTTATATTTTTACGTTTTGTTTTTGCTTTTACAAATTATGAACACTAAAAGTGCTATTGAGAATTTCTGTTTTTTTCCCTAAACTTATAATTAAATATATTCAAATAAAACTTTTTTATCCATTATATATATATATATATATATATATATATATATATATATATATATATATATATATATATATATATATATATATATACTACATGATGAAAAAATGACAATATATTTATCGTATAAAAATACCTGAAATTTAATAAATGTACCTTCATAATTACATATTCATTTTTTTTAATTTTTAATTTTAAAAACTTCAATTGATTCAAAAATCAATTCAAATTGATTTGAATAAACATTTTCTGTTTTGGAGCTAAATTGACCATAACCTTTGCGTTGCCACTCATAATATAAATAAAATTAAATACTATAGACATATATTTCATCATTTGGAATGAGTGATTTATGTCAATGAAAAGATGACATTGAAATTTCATGATAAGTTTTTGAACAGTCAATATTTTTCTTTATTAGAATTAGTTAGTCTTATTATTACACTTAATATATCAGGGCAATAGAATACATACATTGCTTTAATTTTAAATTAAAACCATGTTTTAAGCAAAAGTGTTTTTATTTTAACAACGAAGAGAGAGCAATTGAAGCACAGTGTTTGGCATTGTGTAGATTTTTCTGAATTTTGAACCTTCTATGCATATTCTAATTAGCAACACAGCCAGAAACATTTTTAAAGAAATTAAATTAAATTTTAATTTAAGTTCAACACATATAAGTTACCGGAATGGTTATAATAATACTATCGAACTTTATATTACTTAATCTAAAATAGAAAGTATGAATTTCAATTACATTTAGAATCAGTAATTTTTAATATCTGAAAACATTACCTTTTTCATTAGTAACATAAAATAATTTTATTTAGTTTATTTTATTAATACAGATTTTTTGTAAAATTTATATTTGGAGTTTCGAGCTTTTAATTTATATTTAATTAATTTTCTTCAATGTTTCACTCATTAATATATACATTAGATATTTTTTTATTTTTCAAATTACGCATTCTTTTTTGCAATTATTTTGCTAAATTTATTTAAAATTTTAAATGAGTAAAAAGAAAATTTGAGTGATCATTAAGATTTAAAAATGAAATAAAAGCAATATTGATGTTAACCAAACAATTATAGAAGGACATTTTGTTTCTGAATTTTATGCTTTAAAGGAAAAAAGGAATTTCCCTATAAGAAAACACAAGACAAATGTTCTTTGATAAAGTAGCCAAAATCAATAAACCTTTGTAAAATCGGGCAAAGTGGGTATATATTTTATATTTTTAAAATATTTTATATATTTTGTGTTTATTATTTAAGAAGTATGCCTTTTAGGTTTACAGGCATTTTTATAGAGTGTTTTTTCTATAATGCTATATGAATGCAAATGCTATGTCATAGAAATTAACATGATTATAATAGTAATAAAAAGCAGAAAATAAAGGCTACATTTTAATTCAAAAATTTTGTTATCCATTTGTATTATTTGTTCAAATACGATTAATTAACTGTAATGAAATTCCTAAAAATACACAGAGCATATACAAAAGCATTTCTTTTTACATTTTGCTTATGCAACCCATCTTGTCCCAATAGTGTTAGGCGTATAGTTGTAAAACAAGATAATGTCCACTTCTAATTATTCAGAACAGTGAAAATGCTCTCAAATCTTAAAAGAGTTCAAGTTTGGGATGAGTTTAGAAGTGTTACTGATTTGTAAAAGAAGAAATCTGAAATATTTTCTAAACTGAAAACAATTAATCAAATATGAATGGACAGATGAAAAAAGACAAATATCTACTACAGCAATAGAAAATACTTTTGAAAAGTATTTTAGGGCGTCACATGGAACATTAAAATATATTGCTAATTCTCTATAAATATTTTGTTAGGAAATAAAGCTAAATTTATTAGTTGATCAACAGTAATCATTACAACAGCAATACAATATTTAATAAACTTTTCTTATTTAATTAAAATATTTGAATGTGCGAATAACTTTAAATCGTTTATTGCTTTAAATCGTTATCAAAATGTTAAGTTAGAATATATTTATTATATTCTAACTTAACATTTTGATTATTCGGGTCTCTTAATTTAATTCAGTTTACTTAATATTGGAAACATCAAAATTAAACCCCGTTATTTGTTGATGATAAATCTGAAACGAGGCTTCTTTTGGAGTCAGTATCATAGGGTGCAATTCAAAGTTTTAAGAGTATTCAATCTGCCAAAATATCAATTCAATCTGCCAAATCATGTATTTTAATCAATATGACTCTTTTGATAGCACTTTAACAGCTAGAATATGACTCGCTTGACAACTTTGTAATTTAAAATTAAAGCTTTGATTTAGGTAATTAAATGTATAAAAAATTCAATAATATGGAGCTCAGAAACTATCTGCCAAGTGCTTAAAATCGGAAATTAGAGAACTGAGCTAAATTTTCACTCTCAAGTATGTAAATTTATGTTAATAGCTGTATATTTATTTTTTTACATCAACAAAATCTTTTAGCAGATATTCTCATTATTGATAGGAAACGTATCAATTATACTACTTTTAGATTATAAAATATATAAAATGCGAGTGAATGATAAACATTGCTGTATTTAAAAGGGATTAATTTGCAAATTAGATTCTATAAAATCGAAATAAAATTTTCACTTTACTTAACTCTTTTTAATGAAAGTAATTAAGTAAGAATTAATTTTCAAAATGCTCTTAAATCAATTCATTAATTTGAAATTTTTGAGGAAGAATTCCAAAAATTTATAATTTTTTGTGTATAGAAATGTAGATTTATTGATAATAAAATATTTTTATTATAATGATCTCACCTTTAAAAAAGATTGATAAAATAATTATTTTAATAAATAATATATGAATACAAATTTCCTAATTTCATTCGTCTTTAAATTTTGAGATTCTTCTTTTTACAATATTCTAAATTTATATTTTTATATGTCGTTATGATAAATATGCAAAATTTATTCTTATTTTAAATTAGAGTAAAATGATAAATAATTACAAAATTATATTTCATTGTTTTTAAGTAATTTTAACAAAAATATTGATAGTCAGTTTTTGTAAATAGCACTGTCTGGCTTAGGAAATAATGCGCGTGAAGTTTTGATAGCATAAATATTCTAATTTTGTAAAATATGTTGCAAAAAATGCTATGTAAATGGCTTAAAATAAAAGTTAGCAGCGTGATTATAGTAAGCGAAAAAGAAAAGAAACAGTGGACAGTCCAATAATCTCGGCTCGTTGCCACTAAGAACAATCCAGCATTCTGATAACTTATAAGTTCCAGAAAGCAAGTGTGGATATATATATAATGATACTTATACAGATTGTAGACTTACGTTCGGGTGATTAGATTCACCGTCATATTATTGTGGATACAGCCACTATACATAGAACTTTGACTAGACTGATAAATGAAAAATATACGAATAGCCAAGAAATAGACTATCCATCTAGCTGATATTAGAATGAAAGGATTGATGAATATGAAGAGTTGTTATAGAGCCCTAAGAATCAACTCCTTTTAACATTCTGCTCAGGGTGCAGGGTACTCTAAATGATCTAATGCTTAACTGAACAGTTTCCCAATGATTAGGTTAAAATGATTTAAAGACAAATCTCTTTTTCAAAGATTGTGATCAATGCAAAATCACCGAACTGATAGATTAGATAATATCATCAACAAGATGCGTGGACCATTGAGTAATACAATATAATGCCGAGTAATGAATCTAAATTCAGTTTGATTATTGATAGTTACTTTATGATACTCCGAAAGTTGAGGGAAAAGTTAATTTGACCAGTATTGTTGTACACTGAAATAAAGGTCTGGAGTGCAATCAACTAGCAGATCAACGCTAGTACCCATCAGATTCACATTGATGACAGTACTTGTCGTTCTACCTTAACTTCAGCAGCTGCTAAATGCCATTTTTAGGACACGAAATCGTACATGGCACTCGTTAGCAAGCTAGCCTTGCAACATATCCCTTAGCTAACTTACCCAGAGTTGTTTTCTGATATTTCATAGATAGAATATTCCTTAAACATGATTTTATGTCATCTGTCTGTTATGCTTCAGCCTTTATAAAACTATCAACAGTAAAAAATGGTTTGGTTTCTCTCCTTCAGAACACTTCTCAAATTTAATTGATTCTCAACTTTCAGAGTGTTTGCTGCATTGCAACGAGAGGGAAACGTACTTCCTACTAATTTATATTTATGTTACATTGATCCATAAATTTATCTTATTGAAAATAACATCTTTTATTCACATAAATATCATTACTTTTTTAAATATATTCTTTGTTGTGTATCGATTTCTATTATATTCTACTCAATATTTTATGTTTACGTTTGATATCAGTTTATTTTCTACTCCAAAAATTCTAAGTAGCAAGGAATTTTAATAGACAAGCAACTCTGGAAAAGAGATCAAATCATTTAAAGATTCAATTCAAGAGCTATATATATATATATATATATATATATATATATATATATATATATATATATATATATATATATATATATATATATATATATATATATATATACAGGAAGTGCTAGTTAAAGGAAAATAAATAAATTCAAAAGAAACTATTTCTCTCTTTACAACTTTGGAACTACTGTGATTTCCTCTTTCTGTCTTCAAGAAAAGCCTAAGAGATTCTTATAATGCTTTGACAATTGTAAAGTGCTTAAATGAGGATAATATCTACTGACGGTGGAACTTTTAAGCGAATTTTAAAATAATTATGTGTAGAACTTAAGTTTATCTTATTCATTAAGAACTTGCTTATACATGAAAGCATTTCTAACTATTGAATTTTTTTTACGGTCATTAAAATTAAATTGCTAAATCAGAGTGAAGTGGCCAAGGATTCAAATGATTGCGCAAACCAGGTGTTAAACAAAATTAATTTTGAGAAAAATAATATGAAGTGTAGTTTGAAGCAACCTCCAAGTCTAAAAATTAAAAAATTAAAAATTAAAATTAACCTATTGTTCCAACAATAGTTTAATATTAATTATTATTTGTTATTTTCTTTCTCATTTTTTCATTTTTAGTGAAGTTTTTTAATGACTTTGTTTTACATTAAATAAAAAAAATAAGTGGAACTTAAAATAAAACTATTTCCCTATAATATAGTTATTACAACAATTATTCATATTATTACAACAATATATTATATTGTTGTAATAATATAACAATATTATTATAATACACACACACACTCACACTCACACACACAACATTATTATATATTATTATAACACCACAATATTGTTATAATGCAACGTGTAATATAAAACAACAATATTATAATACAACTTTATTACAACAATATATTCACATTTTATTTCGTTTTTATTTTTTTCTCGCCTAAATTTAATCTATTACTCACGTACTTTACAAAACATGGCGTAAATTTTGTATTGTATAGATGTGATAGTAATTAATTTTTCATAATAATATTTTTAAATAATGCTATAAAATGCATATATACTTAATTTTTTTAAATGAAAGTTTTTCATAATTATAATTCTATTGAGAATTATTTAGAATTTGTTTGAGAAACATCTTTTATTACACGAAATGACTAGCTTTATTTACATTTCTTAATAGAAATATCAAATAAACCTTATCGATATTTTACACTTTACCTAAAAACACTTTATAGTCGATAAAATAAATGCCAAGATATATTAGAGAATCCTGGTATTTCACGCACAATACCGGTTTTGCACGCATATATATAGTTAAATTCCCATAATAACATAGATTTTATTCCCAATTCAATTGAGGGTCATTTATTATATTTAACACAAATGAAAATTTCAAAATTCTGAAAACATATGAAAATTTTATTCGCTTAAGAGCTAAATGTTACGTGTAGAAACTCATTATTGTTCTATATTAATATTTCCACTGATTACTTCTTCAATATATTTACTATAAAATAAAATTAAAACTTTTTATGTTGCTTAAAATTTCAAAAATTTATAACTGTAAAAAGCTTAAAATTCAAATTAAAGCATATTGATCAAACAAATAATTTAATTAAATTTAGCTTTCAAGAATCAGGAGAATAACTTAATATTTTATAAATTTACGAAATTGCTCTTTTTTATTTCTATGAAATTTTGTTTTCTTTCGTTTGTCCTTATTCATTCCCTTAAGTACAATTATTCAGAAACTTCTTTGTTACATTCTTGACATATTTTAAATCAATTATAAAACTTTTTGAAAAAAAAAGCTTCAAAAACTAGAATTACTCAAAACCAATTACCGAAAAATAAAAGAAATGTTTTTATTTTTAAAGTTAATAGAATAACTGAAATATATTTTTTCGCTTACAACTTCTATGTTACACAGAAGAAAATTCAGAAAAAAATATTTCTATATTTTGCCATAGATATACATTTTACTTCAAAAATTCAATTTGTGACCCGTAAAATGAAGTTTCAACTTTTTTAATAATGGAAAGTAAACTTAACAGAAGGAATTTTAAAATGTTTTAGAATTGAGGATAGATAATTATTAGAGTGCTTTCATCTTATATTTATTTATATTTAAAAATGTTTGATTATGCTTATTTTTTAGAGGAATTCTCAAAAAGTTTTTAAAATGTAAATCCAACACTTAAGAAGTTTCGAGAAATTTATTTAGTACGTCATTTATGATTAACGCATATTTCATATTTTGCTTTGAATTTGCTATAGCATATACTCAGGGTGAAATTTTTTTTTGTATTATCTTCCTTGAATACGTTTTTTGTCAAACTTAATATATTTTTAAGTCCAATCTTTTTAAGTCATTTTCAAATATTGACCATTAAAATTTTTTATAAAATGAATTTCACGCATTTATGTTTTTTTAACTTACGTAATATTACTTTTTGCGACAGAAAACTTCCATTTTGAATTTTTTTTTAAAATTAATTACTTTGATATTGTACATTAATAAAAATAAACTAATTACTCTAGTTAATGTGTGTTTTCATGTATATAGTTGCAAGGTTTATTACGTGAAAAGCTTATAATTTTTAGTGTGTAAGTATAATCTATTGATGTATATGAATAAATTAAATATATGTCAGAACTAGAAAAATATTATGGTACAGAATATTGTATAAATTAAAATATTAAATTGAATAAATCACACATTCAAATGAAAACATTTTCTTTTGCAATTTTTTGTAAGCAATTCACATTTTGTAATACGCAGATTAATCACTTCCGATCAAGATATAAAGACAATTGTTTCATTTGTCTCAACTTTGGTTTGCCTATCATAGTGTGGGTACCTTAAGCATCTGATGACTAACTAGATCGGAGCCTACAGTTTTTAGGTGGATTTTAAACAATGCTATAAACAACAATACCCAAGGTAAAGAGTGTATCTCAATATAGTGCTGAAATTAAGACCGGTATAAGTACCATTTAATTAACACTCACAGCAGCTTAAATAATTGCAGAGTTTAAATAAAATAACGCAACTTAAGACACAAAGAAATTTTTGTAGAATACACTGATTTTAAAATTCCTGTACTATAAGGAATTATGTTTGTTAAGGACTCTAACTGCTAATATTTGTGCAATGACGATAAAATTAACATCGACGCACCCATTCTAAATTGATGACTCTATAAAATCAATAGACTTTTATTCTTAGAAGAGTATCTTGCCTAATACGTAGAATATAAATGGATGCATTGTTTAAGAATATAGTTTTAAGCACAGTTAATATAAAAAAAGTGTACTTTCAGAAGCAAACTACATGATTTAACATTGACATTGGCTTCAAAGCAAATTATATTGAATCTGGAAAATACTACTTTGGTACAAGTAGTACAGTTAGGTCGTGAGAAGAAGAAAATACTTTTGATGTGGATCCAATGATCACAGAAAGTGCGCTTTTCAAATTTGTGCACAAACAGGAATATATTGTGAGAGCTTATCAAACGTGATTATGCCAAGTACAAATAATCATTGGTTGTTAATAAGTTTTGTATTATCTTCTTTAGAATATGAGGCCTTTTTTCCACCATTTATTTAATTTTATTTTGAGAAACATTGTTCTTATTAACGATATTTAATTTAGAACATAAAAGAACATTTAGCACAAATGTAACTAATGATTTGACTTCAAACTCTTCAGGCATTCTACCTGAAAAATGCTAAGCTATGTAACTAATGGTAACTGTTCTTTAGTCATCATTAAAATTTAATTTATTTAAATTCATTTTTACTGAAATGATTAGCTTTTACATAGCAATTTAAAGACAAACTACTCACAACATAATAAGCACATGTCTAAATATTAAAGAAAGTATTATTGTGATTTGAAATTGTAGAATACTTTAATGAGTATTTAAAGAACTATTAAAAAGAAGACTTAAGCCCAATTTAATTGAAGGAATTTAAAATATGAGACATAAAAAGGGAAAATGACTTGAAATATGTATATTTATTATTTGTTTCGCCACATAGATAATTAATGAATAATTTTTAGAAATGTTGGGAAGTAATTAAAAGTACTAAAGATTAAAAAATATTTATATATTGATATTTTTTGTTCAATTAAAAAAGTAAATATTGGTTTTCGATATTTAAGCTGAGAAATTGAAGATAATAACTATACTTACGCCCACACATACCACAATCTGGGAGAAATAAAACGTATTTTTAAATTATTTCCACATATAATAAATTCAAGAGTAAGTATATTACGAAAAATATGAAAAAACTGATTAATGTTTACTTCGAACTCCAATCAATTTTTTAAATAAAAATTAATAGTAAAATAGTGTAATTCTATCAAAATTCATATTTAACATATCAATTTCTTAAAAATATATTAAATGCATTTATTTAAAATTATCACCTTTATTTTTTTTACATGGCTAGGAAGGTTAATCAAAAATATAGATTTTACACTTTGTAATAAATAATATAATTTAACAAAAATATTCATCTACACAAAGCATTTATCTATCTATCTATATATCTATATCTATATCTATCTATCTATCTATCTATCTATCTATCTATCTATATATATATATATATATATATATATATATATATATATATATATATATATATATATATATATATATATATATATATATATATATATATATATATATATATATATATATATATATGTATATATTTATATATATATAAAGAGAGAGAATATTTTATCTTTGCCATCTTGTTCAAAATAGAGATTATATCCTTTTAAGTCGACTAAAGATTTATTTTTTCTCATTCGAATTGACAATAAGAGAAACAAATGTGATAGAATAATGTTTTGAAAAAAAATAACTCCAACAAGGAGCAAGCTGGGTTTAAAAAAATCACATTCGGGACACCCTTTGATAGCAATCCTCTTTTCAGAGCAAGAAACCGGGAACGAGATCTATGGTCATCTTCAACACAAACCTTTGACAAGGTGGGGAAAAGGTACAGAACAAAAGTAAATATAAATGACAGGGAAGTCTCAAAAATTGGAACAAGCACGTTTATTTTCCTTTTCAGCTCTGTAGTATCTTTCATTTCATTTTATTTCTTGTTTCTTTTCCTGTAATTTCAGAGTATTTTTCTGATGCTGTAAGAATGAGTGAAGATTTTCTTTTATTTATTTATTTATTTTTATTGCATTTTTTTCTTCTTATTCATCTTTCTGGCTACCGAATTCCCTTTGGGCTACAATCAATATTTGAAACACCGCACTTTTGGAATTTTTCATTTTTTCTCTCTTTCTTTCCTTACATTTTTTAAATCTAAAAAAATACGAAAAAAATCACGAAGTTTACTCCTGCCTTGAAATTTTTCAAGCAGTGACTTTGAGTAACAAAGAATAGAGGAAGCGACAATATTTTTTCCTCCAGAAGAAATAGTAGGAAACTGTTTCTTTTCAACAATAAATTTTCGCCCATCGATTGTTTGAATGCATACGCAATTTTCTCTATTCAAAATTCGGCAATTTTGTTTTTGAATCTTCGAAACTGGACAGCAGTAAATATCTTCTGTGCATACCTGTCGGGAATTTTTCATCTTACAAAATGTTTTAAAACTATAATATAACATATCAAAAATTCATAGGATGAAAACTTGATTTATTATGGATTAATTTTAAGTATGACATTAATAGTGAAAATAATGCAGGATTTGTAATGCACACTTTACATTAGTGGTTTTATATTCCCGCATAAGCAAAATAGTTTAAAGGTAAGGTTCGGAAATTTTAGTAAAAATATGCAACACATTAAGATTACTTCTCTAAATTTGTAAAAATCGTGTAATAATAATCATACATGTATGAAATCAGTATCTGATTTGATTTAATCTTAATTTTGAGTTAAAGAAATATTTAAAGATAACCTGGAATTTTTAAACTACAAACATTCATAGTTTTGTTAAGTATATAAAAATAAATTTGACTTCATGTAATTGTGAAGAAGTAATTATTATTTATTATGTTTTCTGATTATAGAGAATAGGCGATGTTATTTTTTTATAATAATCTACATAAATATTTTATGTAAATCAAGCGAAAACAGTATGGTATGCTTTTTTATTTTACTTATGTCTTTCATATTACATCTTCTCAATGTATAAAATATTAATTATTCAATTATTATTTGCATTAACAAATTATATACATGTATATTTCTCGTGTTAATGTTTTATTGTAAACTATATGTATATGTATGTACATAACTATAAATTTTACAATTATTTAAATCAAATTGTAGCAATAAAAACGTTATATATATAAGATACTAATAGTTGCTTTTTATTTTAAAATTTCGTCCAAGGTACTTAAATTGTTGTTTAAATGAAGCGAAAAATCTAAATGAAAAAAAATTAACGTCTTACAAAATTTGTTTAAAATCACCTTCAGGGAATGTAATCAGCATAATGTTTTGTAAGGATTATTTAAATTGATGAAGCATAAGCATTTGACTTTTCAAAGAGATATAAAATAAAAGAAATTAATTCAAGTGTGATTGTTGTTTTAGTTTCTTTATTTAAGTTCAAAAGAATATTGAAAATTACAGAAAAGTTGTAGTTTATGAAAACTATATTACTTTAACTAATTTATTCATTGTAATAAGTATTTTTAATACAGTTATATAGATTTTATTTTATGTAAATTTACTATAGAATAAAAGTTGGCGATGCGTATTATTATATATAAAATAAAAGTCCCAAAAAATAATTGCTTCTTTCAATTTGTAGATGCAATATATGACTACATTTTATAAGAAAAAAATGGTTGACGTAACATAATTGAAAACTTTTATAACAATAAAACTATATTATATAGTTATATTTGTATTTCTTCTCATATATGAATTTTCAACTTTGTCTTCTCTTTGAAAATTCCGTAGGAGTAATTTAATTATAAAAATTTTATATGCAACGTATGCTTGATTAAATCGTATATAGCTTAAGAACTTTTATAGGATGCAAAATGAATTTTTATTACCAATATTATTTGCATCAAAAGAAATAAATTTTATGTTTAGTAAAATATGCGCTTAACATAGGGAAAAAGTAATTGTTTTTAATAAAAATGTGTGTCCTTTTTGCTTTTTTAAAATTTATTTTCATACCCGCAGAATCAGATAGATATATGATGACAGTAAAATATCCTCCATTTATGAAAATTAGATGTTTTGCAATGCAGGATGTTAATTGCAAGTTACTGAAAATTACATAGTGATTAGTTTACTTTGAACTTTTAAAAAGGTATGCCATTTGTACAATGAGCTTCTTAAAATTATTGGAAAATAGCCATAATTTGTTAATGAAATTGCACAATATCATTTGTGTGATTTTTAGAAATATTCTGTGGAATATCATTGATGTGAAATATAATATGTGAGATCATTAGAGAAATTTTGTGAGTGTGTCGTTTGAGCAAGATAATGTGAAGTATTATTTAAATATAAAAGATAGTCAGAAATCTTAAAAACAATTATTTGTAGTAAAAAATGCAATTAATTATTAATTTTTATATATCAACTGTCATAAAGCTGAAACTATTAAGTTATTTTCTAAAATATGATTGAGTTCTTATGGAAAAATGGAGAAAATGGAGTATTTTAATGAATATTGCACCACAAATGCAATAAAACCAATGCATTATTCGCAATTTTTCAGTATTTTTTAAGTTAACTTTTTGAAAAAAAAAAAGCTACATGAGTACAATATATTTTACTTTATCTATTAAATGGTATTTTTTAAATGCTTTAAGTCACGTTTATTTCTTTGAATTGATAAAATAAAATGGGTTTTGACTCTTGTGTAAAAATATCTGATATTTTTAAAAGGCTTGAAGTAAAATTAGCTAAGCATTTTTGAAAACCTGTGAAACAGCTAATTGTCTAAAATTTGTCAATCAAGGATTAAGTAAATATTGTTCACAAACAGAATATGGAAGTAAATATTTACCTAATTTTACATTAAATTATTTTAATCATGTTATTCTATTATTTTTTTAAATTATTTTAGGTAATTAAATAAATAACATATTTTGACAGGATCAGTAGTAACTTAACGATCTTTGAATAAAAGATTTGTATACTTATACACATTACAACAGCAACATCAGAACATTATAATAGTAAGTCTGCTAAATATGCAACAATAAATTAATATTTTTCAGATAATATAAGCTATTTAGTTTAACATAAATGTCTTAAACTAATAACAATCTTTAACTTACAACATTGAAAAAAATTAGATATAAATATGATCAAGTGATGAATTTATTTTATAATTATTATTTTCCCTACTTGTTAAATTTATTGAATGAATAGGATATTTAGCAAAGATCTATATGGATTTTTCAATAATTTAATTAAAATGAAAGAGATTCTAAGTGATATTAAAATTAAAAATACAATAATTATAAAAATTAAGCGTCATACTAAATAGGATTATTGTCGTTTAATTCTGAGGTACAGGTTTGCTTCATGAGTCTCAATAAAATTTATATTTTAGTTCATCTGATTTGGTTTAAAAACATTTAATATAGAGACTAAGGCATTGGAATCCCCATTAGGATTATACTGTTTTGAATATCAGAATATCATTAAATTATTTTATGAATGGGTAAAGAATACTGATAAAATTTCCAATTTTGTTTTTGATTTGTGACAAGATTAGTTTCTTATTATTTCTTTTCTACAGAATTTATAATCAATTCGTTTGTAAAAAAATGTTAAAATTTTAATCATGGCAAATGTTTCTTAAACAGATTAATCATTTGAAAACTTTTATGTTTTCAATTTAATATGATACGTTTCTATAAATATATAACATTATTTTATGTTGCCGACCACCCTGCTTAATGGTCAGAGTGCCTGACTGCGGATAGGGAGGTCCTGGGTTTGAATCGTGGTTCGGGCATGGATGTACTTGCTCTCTTTATCTATCCTGTCTTTGTATGAATGAGGTGTGGATGGTTGCCTACCCTATGAACGGGTCCTTATAGCATGTGTGTACTGAAGCAGTCGGACTCCACACGAAATATGGTTCAGTATGGAAAAGTAGAGCAACACACCCCTTATTGTCATCCTAAGTTGGCACAAGACAAAAAAATATGTTTCAATATCCTTTTTTCCATCTGAATTTAACATACTTACACTCTCTTACTGATATCATATTTTCTAGCAGGTGGGTTGCACATTTAACTTTTTCCCTTATTATTTCATATTATTATTTATTTCCATATCATTTTTGAGAACGAAAATCTATGTCATCGTTAGGACCGGTGTTACAGTATCTTGGTTATCAATAACATTCTATTGAGTGAAATTTAATCCATCATAAAAGAAATTGTGCTGTTGTATGATGAGTGGTTAAAAACATTTAATTGATCATTAAATCTATCAAGAATGAGATTAAATAACGCTGTAATGATACCATTCTTAGTGACATGCCTTTTGATTTCTGTTATTAAAACAAGAAAAATTTTGCGGCTATATTTTTAAAACTCCATCATTCAACATATAATTAAGAATAATTTTAAATAAATATTATTTAATCAATATTTTATGTCAGAAATATTTTATTGTATTATGTTTAATAGAAAGACCATTTATATAAATGAATATTTATATACGAAATATAGTAAATAGAATATTCAAGGAGGCTGGTGTCATTCCTTCCTCATAATAATCCGTAGGAATTCAAATAGAGAGAAGACTAAATTAATAACTTTTATACAAAAATGTTTAGTAATGATACTTAATTTTTAAATTTTATAGCACGATTTACTATTTACAGTATAAATTTAATTAAAATTGCACCCATTGATTTTAATAATAAGCACTTGATAAACAACTTCAGCTTATGATAGACTAAACTAAAAAAAAATTGCATGAAATTTTAGGCATATTTTCTTCACGCATGATTAAATTGATCTTATATCTTTAACGAACTCAAGGAAATCAATCAGTACAATCAGTTGGACTGATAAATTAATCTAAAGAAACTCAAGTTTAGAGATCAAAACTTGTTGACATTTAAAGCCAAAGTGAAATATTTTTACGAGATTAACTTCCTTATTCCCTAGAGAATATTACCCTACAAAATCCAGAAAACAGTTTTATCATTTAACAAACTGAAAAGGTATATTTATTTTCTTATTACTGCAAATTAATTCGTCTTGGAGGCAGCATCTTACTTTCAATACATCTGAATTGATTAAAATGTATTTAAAATAATCAATGGGTCTGTTAACAAATAATTATAAGTTGCATAACTGTACGGCATTTGAAATGTCCTCTTCAATTTTGTTTAAAGCTATAATTAAGATATAAAAAAGAAAACTTATTTATTCTGAAAATTTTAAGTAAATTAAACTTGAATCCACAAACTAATAAATGGGGAGAATGAATTTTTCTTTATTTTACCTATTTCAGTTAATTAATCAATTTTATTTTGTTTTCACTCTTTAATGATTTTAATTAAAATTGCTTCCACTAAATTATATAGATACCCTTTTTAGTGCCACATAAATAAAAAATTTGATACTAGGTGGTAGACATACAAGCAGCCAAAGACTGTAAATTTCATTTATATCAACTTTCTATTATAGCTTTTTGAAAAGACTTTCCATAAATCGTGAGCCGTGTTCAAGTATCTGAAAGAAGGAATTCCGGAAATAGTCTTCCTTCTTTCGCCAAGAGTGGCTCGGAATTATAAAGTTTTTATATGTATTATCATTGAAACAATTTATTCACTTATGGGGCAAAAGTATATGTTTTTTATTTTTCAACTACCTGTTTATAATACAGATGCCACTCGTGTAACTAATATGCAATAGAATTAATTGAAATCCAGCCAAATTCCGTATTGTCGATAGTAATTATGCAAATTAATCACGTGAATTCTATTAAAAATTTTAATTAGTGATTAGAATTTTAGACCAATTAAAATTGACATATCACTTCATGAGTGATTAAAATTTTTACTAAGTTCTGTTTGTGGGTTGTTTTTTTCATACATCCCAGACAATCTCTAATAATAAATTCCAGACTGCCACTGAATATGTACGTCTCAGATATTGTAAACTGAGCCATATTAAAATTTTTCGTTAATTTAACTGCTATATAAATAATCTAATTACTGCAACTGCTTGTCAATATTTTTGCATTTAATTATTTAACTTAACAATACTAATGTCTAATATGGGATCATTGTTTTTACTTTAGTTGATACAGATTTATTTAACAACTCATTGAAAAAAGGATAAGGAATAGAATTTTAAAAATCACGTATCGAAAAACTGAAACGCATTTGTAGGAAATAACATAACCGCTTAATACTCAAGTATTTCTTTAGGGTTGTGAATCCAAACCAACTAAATAAAAAACGAAACTGTGCTGAACTCCACTAAAACATGTGATTAAATGCTTATATCTTAAAGCACATACCATTCTATCATTTAAGAGATTAAATATTAAAAATGATTTTAAAATACATATTACAATTTATTTTTTGAAAGATTAACTTTCAAAAAATATTTTCCATTCTGTGAAAAGTACTTATGTAATGATCCGTTATAAAAAAAGTCTATTATACATATATGATATAGAAACGGTATTTGATCATTGTTATAACCAGATATCATCTATTTGCCTTAATGAACTCCTGTCAAACACTTTTAAACATTTTTCTGTTGTAAGAAGCAAGTTAAGAACAATGCTTCAATTTAAATGTCAATTAAACTTTAACTATGATTAATATCAGAATAATTCATCATATTTTAAATTATAAAATATAATTTCTAGCTATTTTTTCTTCTAGATATTTCTGTGCATTTCATAATTTTTATTACTAACTATTTAAATAAACTTATGGTAACAAGAGAGAGAGAGAGACAATATATATATATATATATATATATATATATATATATATATATATATATATATATATATATATATATATATATATATATATATATATATATATATATATATATATATATATATATATATATATATATATTAAATAAAGTTTTAATATCAGTGAAACATATAGATTATTTTTTATATTTTACAGCTTTTGCTTTTCTCAACAATAATTTATCTGTATTCTTTGATAATTTAACTATTTTCAACTTACAATATTGTTTTTGATTTTATTTAATAATTTGTTTTCTATACTTATTTTTAATAGTTGTAATATCATATTTTATAATAGTTGTTATGAACTCGCTGAAATTAGAGAATCAAACTGAAAAAATACATCTGATTAAAATTAATTGAAATGATTAAAAGAAAACATATTTGATGAAAAAATGGGAAAATTCTATTAAAAACTAAAAATACAATTATGAAGAGATCTATTTCGGTATAAACACTCTAGCGCTGGGGAACACTTTGTGTCTCAATAAAATCATAATTTTTCTTGAAAGATCTAAAAGGTTTGATGACTCATGATGTCTATATCTCAAATGTCTTCAAATCATACATATTCAGACAGTTGCATTTGAGTTTTCATATAGGTAACATGTGAGGTCGAATTGAATAGAAATATAAGTCTCAAAACATCCTGAGTAACGTCTGCACCAATTTTACTCATCAAGTAATTTACAATTAGAATAACGGATGAACATAAGATCATGAGCTCTCACTCACGGATTTGTGTCTTAAAGATTCAAACATTAGCAGAAGAAGGAAAATGGTATCTTACACTTTTTCCTACTTGACTTTGTTGAAGAAAATAAATTTAATACAGTGCATTCTAAAGATTCATTTATTATAACTCATAGTAATCAATTACTCCTTCTTCGGGTATACTTTTACTCGTGTATCTGTTTAACAAAGGATAGATAATTAATTATTAAACACTACCATATACCTTTATGTATAAATATGTCACTTATATCGGAGTAGTATTCAAATTATCTATATAAAGACGAATACCTAAATTCACTTTTGTAGCCGAATAGACCACTATAATTTCTATTTACTACTGATTTTGATTATTCAATCCTCTTTTAATATCGCTTAAAATTCTATCATCATAGGGAAAAAACGACCTGAAGTTTTGCTTCCCACGCGGCGTATCCTTTGTTTCTAAAGATATCTGATAAAACTCTATGTAAATGGTTGGATTAGAAAACAACACAACATCCTGAATGTTTAGTTTTATGATGAATCCTCTCGCAAAATTGAGTTGAGAGAACTTGCTCTTCAATTTTTAACTGCAATTTTGCTAATTTAGTATTTCCTTACATGGGGAGTCTTTATCAATCATGGTATGAATTGATTTATTTATATAAAGTTTCTTTATTCGTGTTTTCTTGCTGCAGTGTGCTTTGTTGTACTCTCAGTTTTTATCAGACGTTGATCAATTACGCACCAGGTGTCATGTATTAACAATATTTCACTATTTTTGTTTTTTTAAATTTTAGGATTGTACTACATGTAGAGCATTTTTGCCACATTATAGTATATATTTCTTATTAATGTGAGAAAAAATTATATAATTTTAACATCATGTACTATGCATATGAATTATATTCAATAATTTTTTAATCGATAAACTAGAGAATGAAATTAAATTATATATATTTTTTAAAATAACATAATTTCTCAAAGTTTGAATTTAGTGAGTTTATGTACGGAATTATTAATAAGAGGTTCGTGGAAATATAAGCACGGTATCATTTAGAGGGGGTTTTCTAATGATAAGCACGGCATATTTTTTGAGTGAATCTACAGATGAACTCTTGTGACTATGTGGCTGCTGGCAACATCTTGCCTGCAGTAGCACCTAAGACTCAAAAGTTTCCAATCACATTTGTTTATGTTTTAAATGTAAAAAATATTAATAAGTACATATCCTTAAAGCTTAATGATTTTCAGTTGTATAGAAATTTGATCCATAAAATAAATATTGATCAAATTTCTGATCTAACTGATATATTTATATGGTAAACTCATCATGTTTAGTAGCTGAGATACTAGGGTCCCACTTATTCATACAATGTAGTAAACAATTTTTAAACAATTTATTGCAATTTCGTAAATAAAAAGAAGTGTATGTATAGTGTTTATAAATTTTGTAATAATTATTATATATCATGTGTTAATTTTCACACATTTTGCATTTGGATTTCTTTTGATATTTATAATATATTTTTACATAGTTTATTTATTTATTGATGTGAAATATTTAAAAAGGCAAAACATCTGTCCTAAATGAATTATTTCATTCGTTCTTACCGTCATACAAAATCATTCATCCTATGCGAGACATTCATTTTGTCTCCGGTTACTCACAACAATTTATGTTACAGTGACTTGTATACGCAAGAGCAAAATATTAACTTGAACTCACGATAATTCAATGTGCAGATGAAAATTAAATATAGAATGTCTGGGAAACATTTCAAAATTAATTTAATAAATTAATCTTCCTAGATTTAATTTCATTTAAGTGGTCTTGGTTTATAGATCCATTGATTTAATTTATGCACTATAGAGAATGTTATATTGCTTGTTCTACATACAAGAAATAAAAGATAAATCTCGATCAGTATAATTTTGTATATAAAGCATAGTTAATGAGTAGTTAGAAATTTCCTAAAAACATGTGTGGAAAATTTAAAAATAAATCAACTTTTATGACTATCAATATATCTAGGAAATAAATATACTTACTAAAAATAGAAAACGACAACTTTATTCCTGTTTAAAGGAAATAACTCAAAGATGCAGTAAATTGGTTCTTAGATTCCTATAAAATTCAGTTTTTATTATATTTTTAAGTTATTTAAAAATATTGAAAACCCCTTTAAAATCTAACATTCTTAAATCCATGATTATCAAAAACTAAATTTTTGTGATATTATTAAAGAGATTCCAGGATGCTAAACGTTGCAGTAGCGAATTTTTCCCATGCGAAAAGAAATACTTACTCCAGGAGTATATTTTATAATTCACATTGGCTGGAGGGAATGTGCCTAACCTTTTTTCAGACATTTATGGCAAGGAAAAATATTTATAACTTCTTTAAACTAGTAGAAATATTACAAACGTGCGAATCTTGAATTCATCATCATAAAAATGTAAATTTGAATATTTCTTTTAAGATAAAAGCATTATAAGAAACTTAAAATACATTTTGGGACGGACATTATTTTTTCAGAAAAATCTAGTTTAAAGAAGTGGAATAAGAGGATAAAAATGAATCTGATTTACTATCATGTTTTGCTTCCCATGTTTTAAAAAAATGCAATGCCGCCTTTGAATAATTTACAGAAAATAAAATCAATCAACAAACGTATTTCATTCTAAGAATAAATTCTGAAACTATTTTCAGAGGAGACATTTTCTCCTCTGTGAGCTATTATTGGAATAGACTTGCACTTATTCCGCATGAAAAATTTTTTGATATATGAGGGAGAAAAATTACAATATTATTGCAGTTTTTTGGTTGGTTTTATTTTAGTTTAAGCCTATTACTGTTCCCTTTTACTGGTTCACTTCCACATATATTCTCTTTCTTTAATATGGAAGTCATAAAATGAAATAATATTTTGTTCCAGACAGAATAAAGACTGGTAAAATGTTGGAATAGAATTCAATCATAAGTTCCATAAGAATTGAAAAATATTGGAAACAGGTGCTTTGAATTCAGTTCGAATTGTCTCTGCTCGTCTTAAAAGTAATATGTTTGATATGTTGGAGAATTTGCATAAACGTCACAGTAAAGATTTTGCATTAGAAATCTTAATAAGATGCATTTGATGTTTCACTTGAAAATACTGAAACGTTAACTCTTATGTTTCAATTCAAACTCTAAATATAAACGTGTTACAGAAATTAAATATTAGAATAATCACTCGATTTTTGGTTCACTAATAAATGATATTAATTTCGAATGAAATATTTTTTCATAAATTTTACATTTCAATAAATAAATCAAAGAGTACATTAATTTCATCCAGATTAGTGGTGTTTTCTACATTATCCCTGTAGCTATAGGGACCAGAATTAATAATTGATTCATTTTCTTCTATTTTATGCTATATATAAATGTAGCAACTCGAGATTTTTCTACCTTGAGGATATTTGTTCCCCTTTCTTAACAAGAGGGAAAAATGTTTGAAATATAAGTTAATACCAATATCGTCATTTCAAAATAAATTTTTAACTTTTGTTAATCTAATTGAATTTAATACACTAATTCAATGAAAGAAATTTCACGCAAGTTACAACAATTTTTCCATAGCAACTATTAATGCATGCTAAATCAAAAAGCAACAGTCAAGATATTGTTTTCACATTGAGAAATGTGCTGAAATTTTAAAACTTTTTACCGTCAGTGCAGTTCTAAAAAATTTGAAAATTAAAATGAATATAAAATTCAGAGGGTGATTTGCACTTCATGATGTGATAAAATATCCTTCAAATGCATGCGTAGATGTTGGAAGAGGAGTATGCATTTAATATACATCAATAAACTTGATGGTATCAAAAATTACAATTTGTTACGTTTTGTCATAAAATCATAGTATACTTGAGTTAATCGTTATTTGTATCTGTTATTTTAGAATGTAGTGAATTTATAGTCATAATGAAATAGTTTTGTAGAAAAAACTACGATTCCTTATATTTTTTGCCCTTATAAGAACGCAGATTTAAATATATCTTAATATGCTACTATAAGCACACACACACACATATATATATATGATAGACAGATATAGATAAATACATACAAATTATCAGATATTAAAAGAACAGGCAGTACATATTCAAAATAATTGCTTAAAAATTATCGATATGTTATACTTTTGCCTTGTTTCCATAGGACAGTCGAGGAGGACAGTCGCTGTTGTTATATCTCTGACATATTGCTGACTTAATCGTGTCCAGTTTTAGGGATCTAAACAACACTGGATTTCAACAAATGTACTAGTGTATATAGTTCTTGTATTCTCTTTTATATACAGAGATCGTAGCAATATTGATTTTAGATTGCAGGTATTTAAAATTTACTTGAGAACATCTGATCATGTTTTATTAAAACTGATATGCTACATCTACAGTTTAGGAATTATGACGTTAGTATGAAGCGAAATGGAATGAAATATATCTAAATTTGACATGCAAAATGTCAATTTAACTGGATGCTCATTTTAGTAATTGCTCGTGTTCGCAGTCAGAGTACCCAGTTTCAAGTAAATTCTGCTGTTCATGTACTTCAAATCAAGCACAAATTTAATGGTCTTCTATTATTTATTATAAGATTTTCATTTTTGATATAATATTTTTAAAAACCAAATGTGAAAATTATACTTGATTCGTCAGTTTTTAATTAATTATTATACGTCATAAATATTCACAATATACTTCAATGAAAGCATTTAAAGAATCATTTTATTCATTAAAAAAATATTTTTTCGGCTAACACTGCAGCGTCGATATTAGCAGTCAAAAGTTTAAATGACTGTCTTACTCATAGCTCATGCTTTGTTATTATTTAGTTAAATCATCACACATTTACCACATAATTTAATATTTTAAATTTAAAATATGCTTCCTTTTAAAGCTCAAATGTTTCATAATAAGTTTCTAAAACCATTTTATACGATCCAAAAAAGTTATCACTTTTCGTTAACGTTTTTGATTAAATATAATAATATATGTATTTGTATTAATCATCAGTATGAAATTTTATTTAGGGAATAAATTTAAGATTCATTAATTTTCACATTTTGCATAAAATTCCAATTATAATATTGGAACGAAAAAGAATAATTTCTGATATATTAGATGATTTAAATGTCTTTTATATTTCAACCACTTTTTAAAAGGAGGAGCATGTAAAATTTGCTTAAATTAATCAAATGTAATTAAATTTTATTTAAGAAAATATACCTGGTTTGATATCCCAATTGATAATATATCTAAGTTATCTAATAAATATCACTTCTCAGATTAGTAGCGATAACAAATATTCAGTTACGATACATCAAAGAGTCAAATTCTTTTACTCTCATCAGAAAATGATATTGATATAACCATTTTGGTTCAAGTCTCACAAACGCCAATCCATAGCCGGAAACGAGGTGCATTCGATTTTTAATAGGTTTGAACATGACAGCTTATTTATCATCAAGCCCCAGCTAATTTCCTTTCATATTATAGCTTTCTAAATGGGAAAGGGAAATAGTAGGTTTTACTTTTATGCTCCACGCAAGTTGTCGGCTTAAACTACCATTTAAAATGTAATGAGATATTGATTCGCTTACGTCACTGAAACGACGTTTGTTCCTTGATTAATGCATCTCGTTTTCGCTCATTCTCAGAGCCACTTCATGCTGCCACGAGCGCTAAATGAAATTCTACTCAGAAAATAATTATTGAAATTATTCAGTTCTGTCAGCTCCTTAATATTAACTCAACCAACGCAGTGACTTAAGAAACGCTCTCAAATCTTATAAAAATGTAAAAATGTGGCATATTAATTATGCTTATTCTTATTCTGTTAACTCAATTTAAGCATGCAGAAATAAAAGGAAATCATTAGTTACGTATGAGGAGTTGCATACATAATATTTCTTGTGCTTGAGGCTCCTTGAAATAAATTTCACAAAGTTGCAGAGCTTAATTGGAAAGGTGGAACACACATTGTGAAGTACCATCGCGCGCAGACATTTTGTCACACTAAATTGATTCATGCACTTTTGCTGTCATTTTTATGAGGCCCTTCCGATCCTTGTTTAAAGAAAATTATCCTCGTAGAATTTATTGTTCAAAAGAATATTATCTTTTCAAATATAAGAATGATGCTGAAGCATATTGAAAGAGTATCCTTTCATTAAAAATTACTGCTATATTTAAGTCTTTTTTAAGGAAATTTTATTTATATTTTAAAGACTTTACTTTAATCTGCTTGAAATTAAATATCTTAAATAAAATAAACTTCATGAAGCTTTAAATTGCTGGGCACTAAATTTATGGGGAATATATTTTAAAGCCTTTACAAGTCATAAACATGACACTTTAATGTCAAATATTATCTTGTATAAAAGTCACAAATCATGTCTTTAAGTAACTGACGCTATATTTAGAAGAAAATATGATATTAAAGATGACATAAAATATATTTAAGGAAAACACATAAATATTTTTGATCGATGTATCACTTAAATGAGTATTATGAACAACGTATCAATATTTTGTATGTTACATTTAAGCATTTAAGTCATTGAAGTATTTCTGCTTTACAATCAAAACATTTCTTGAAAATATTTATAAAATTTGGATCAAGATATATGTATATATATAATGTCTTAATGGACATTTTCCTAATCTAATATTCCTCCACCAATTATGGGTTAGGAATTTCTTAGTGTAACTAATAAAATTCTGATTGTCTGAAGTTAAATTGGACTCAACGAATTTCGAATAATTTTGCCGTAGTTAGGATATTTCTATAAAGGTAACAGTGGCCTAAATTAGAATACATTATTGCTTATTAGTGATCAAGTTGTGTGTATTTTAATCGAAAAATTATTATATGTAATAATTTTTATAATAAAATAATCAACAATATATTTCCACCAATTAGAGATTTGATTCACCATTAGCTTTTATAAATTTAAAATTTCATTTTATAAATATCTATTTTTTACAATTTGTAACCAAACAGCTAATGAATGCCCAAAATGTATAATCGGTGACTACCATTTTGTTATTTGTTGACAACAAAATTTAGTAAATAAAATTTTTTTTTAATTATTAACAAATATTTCTGGACAATAGTAGTTAGATTGCCTGAAATCTAGTGTCAAATACATTTTCAGTCTCTTAAAAAGAATGTAACTCTACTTTGTTGAATGAAATCAATGCACAAATACAAATATCAACGGTGAAGTGACAATCTGCTGCTGTTTGTAGAGTAGTTTATATTTCATCAGGAATTTCCTGACATTGAATAACTATTTAACACCATAAAATGAACAGCATTTGCAATGCACAATATATATTATTATCTTTGGTGGCTTTAGATAGTTTGACAATGGAGCTAATCTAATACACGCAAGTGACAAAATATCAGCACACTAGCAATATTCTGCTACAATAATGGGTAGTTGATTGGATTAGTTTCCTCTTGGGTGTGACTCTAATTACCATTAGTTTACACTTAAACTGTTCAATGAGGTTTGGATGTAGAATCGAAATAGATAAACATAGGAAATAGTAGGTCCGGATAACTTTTTAAAATACACAGCATTTCTCATGTTCATTTTACATATGCAGTAAGAATTTAATTTAGTTTATTCACTTTAATGGCTAGAAATTTCATTTCAAACAATTCAATTTGTAGTATTCTTGGAATAAATTAACAAAACTGTGAGAATAATTTTGATACAAAGTGCAAATGCTACATATATATACATGTATTTATGTTTTTGAATTTATTCTCATATGTGTAGGCTTTAAATCAAAATTCAAAACAACTACTAAAAGAAAAAAAAAAACTAAAATAAGGAGATCTTCCTGGATACCTATAACAAATTTCTTGTATAAGACATGTTATTATTTTAGTAGGTATAAGGTTACCCTAAAAGTATGTATTAGGTTACCTTAACTATATAAAATTTATTTTTATAATAGTAATTGAAAGAAAATGCAGATTTGGTTTTCTCTCTATGATCACATTTTGCACACTAGTGCTGCCTCAATTGGCACATGATGTTTGAAGTGGATTCTTAACCACTACAATCTACTTGCGAGATGGGAATCATACCCACAATCACAAGCCACAAGCAAAACATTGAGCTACCAATGCAGATTAAAAAAACTCTCTGATTTATATGCTAATATTTTTATTTGAAAAAAGTATCATTCTGCAAATAAAATTTTCGTGGGTGAAATGTAAGCATTAAATTTTAATCACACCTTGTAAGAATGTGATTTTGAACTTTAATTAATCAAAAAGTTCTTAAATTGCTTTTACGTGAACAAATATATAAAAAATACGCTACGTGTGTTTTGTTTCTTCAAGATTTAGGGTAACTAAAAAAATAAATTTTTGTTTAAATATTAAATCTATCATCAAAAGGAACAATAAATTAAATGTGATGATTTTATTTTGAAAATTGTTTTCTTTATCAATATTCAGATGAGTAGAAGGCATTTATTCTTTGATAAAAAAATCATCATTCTGAAATATGATTTAATCAATACATATTCTTGTTGTAAATTTATTATTTCAAATTATGAATTATTATTTACAGTAATTTATAGTTTAACTATCACTAACACTTATAAACAAGGCCTTTACTGAAAATGTATCCAGTATTGTAGTGTCTAGTGCTTTTTGTCACTTTTGACATCGATGAATTTATTCACTTTAAAGTTTAATGCTTTACTCATTTTCAAATTCTGATAGAAAACTGTATTACTAGTATTTTCCAAAAAGAAATTCAATATCATTTACTTTTATATATAAATAAGTTAAAATACAGTTTAAAAATGTTTCTCATAAATGAGACATCATATAGTATGAAAATATTGCGTGATTAAAATTTTAATGTTTATTAACTAAATTTAAAAACGTATCAGTTAAATTTGCACTAAAACTTGATAAAGTATAAAAAAATATTAATTAAAATTAATTTACTCCAGTAAAAATCCAGTTTATTTTCCGAAACCGATACAACGCTAATACAATCAGAAAAATGAAATAATATTTAGCACAAATAATTTATTCAAATTACCATTAAAGTTTATATATATATATTTTTTCATATAGTTAATTTATTATATAAATCAATTTATTCCTCTAACTTTAAAAACAATTTTCTTTTTAATTCAGTTAATTGATATCATCTATTTCTGATCAAGATATTAATTACTGAATTCATACTTTTTAATACACTTACGGCATGGTTCAAAAATGCATATTAGAATGTAAACGTTCATTGTGGAAAAAAAGAACATGCGAGAAAAGGAAATCAATATTATTGAATAAATGTATGAATAGCATTCATTATACAAGATGATCAGACTATCTATCGTTCTCGACTATAGTGTTATTAAACCTCTTCCAAAACTGTGTCATAAAGAGCTGGCATTATTAGGCAAATTATGGGTATTCCTATGGTTACTGTCCTTGATATACACTGATAAGAAGTCCCTGAACTGCATAAAAACCCTTCTATCCCGTTCCAAGGGAATTTTTTTTGCATTCAATACAGTCAAAATTCATGCAAAGACACATAAATACGATATCAGTTCAATGGAAACAAATCAAATTCTGCATGAACCAGTAATGGAGTGTCATTTTGAGTTAGCTCGTTTTAAGTCCAAATTCAAGCTGTAGCAACTTTCGATACTGCATTCCTGTGACCATACCATTATCCGTTTCAACAATATGACACACTATACTTTATCTTTTTGTGGATCCAGGGACAAAACGATACTGAGATGAAAACCCTCCTTACACCAATGACACCAATTTTTTTTTGTTCACATAATCATTCAAAAGAAATTGAGCCTCATCATTGAAACAAACCTTGTATTCATTGAAGAAACCATTTCCAATTTCTTTGATCTCCTCAGGGCAGCGTTTCCTTCCATTATTGGCTAGTGCATTAAAATTTTGTATAGATACACATCCAATAAATTCTAATGATGTTTTGGACATGCTTCATAATTAGGAAGCCGGTCAAGAGAAAGTGGTTGGTTAATCCTCAAAGAATATAAGAACATACTGTCCCTGGTCTCATTCAACATTAGTAGGTTTTTATCGAAACAATTTACTTTATTCAGATAAATCAAATATAGCCACTAGCGTGTTAACAATGAAAATTAGTGTGAGATTAGATCCAGAATATCAATCCGCTGATGGTTTCAAGATCACTGAGACTTTTTCATGTTATAACTTACCACGGGATTACTCATTCTCCAGGTGTTTTCTGAACTGTGAATAACATATTCGTCATACGATAATGTGATTACTTTGGTTATTCTCATAAAATTTTCTTACAATAAATATTCATTCTCTCAATGCCAGTGATTCTATATTGCTTAATACTTATAACCGGTCATCAAGATTTCGCCTGAAATGTTAATATCTGTGTTATTATAATATGGAAGTATTACATCAGTTAAAAGGAAGAATTTAAAATATTTTCTATCATGAGTTTCTTTTCTCTGTTAACATCTTATTGTGTGTAATGTGCTAATTTTATAAATCCTTTAACTCTTATAAGAGAAAATGTTTTGCAAACTGCTCTGAAATATTGAAACAGAATTTTTCAAATCGTACTTGGGGTAGTTCTATCCAATTGATCTTTGCATGGCATAAATATTTTCATCAAAGTGAATAATGCTGATTTCATTGTACTTATTACTTTCAATGACATAATTATACCAATTTGAAAGTTAATCAGAAGCTGAGACTTGGGGCCACAATAAGTTAATCTCATGGCTTAAAAAATATTTTATCATGTTTCTCGGACCATTTCTTTTGCCAGTGTTTAATAACAGAAGATGGTAATTGCATTCCGCATACAAGTCTATACAGAGAGTGATTAGAAGCACTTCATGTTTTAATCCTTGCAAACCATATATCAAAATTGCTATTTAACTCAATCTTAAATGCTGCGTACAAATAAAAATGTTCTCGAGAAAGGCAAAGACGTTGTAGATGTTCAAATTCTTTAAAAAAAACATTCGGTTCTTGAGATGTCTGCCACGGGTTTCCAAATAAATAATTTCTATATCTAAGCAAATATTATTGACAACTTATGTACTTTATTAGGGTTGTGTGTAAATAACATCTAAGACTTTTCAATATAACATGAATAAAAAGAGTATGATTTCTCTACATGCAAGAATTTAAGATATTAAGATAAGAGTTATAGGTAATTCTAAATAAAATTAAAATCAAACTTTCACTTTTTAAATATTTCACGTTTAGAATAAAAGTAATATTACAATATCATTAGACAAGTAAATCATATTCAAGTATAATTATTAGTGCTGCCAGCAATTATACATATATAAACACACACACACACACACACACACACATATATATATATATATATATATACAATATAGCAGGACAAAAAAATCGTAAATCACATTAAATCAATCATTATTTCAATTCGGAATTTTTTAAAATAGTTAATTTATTTACCATATGTAAATTTTTTATTATTTTTTTAAATTATAGTATGAATTGCAAGCGTTACATTTTTTCTATTATTCAGTTGTGAAAGTTAATCGCAATGAAAGTACTCATATAAATGTCTCGTACTTCAACATAATTTTGTGGAGTGAATTAGGGACAAAATCATACTTTATAAATTTTAAGTAAGGATAAAATAATATTAATTGAATGTAATTAAAATTTTCATATAATGATTATATATAGTTTACATTTAAAAGAGTGAAATTTTACTTTATCAAGATGAAAATATTACTTTATCAAGATAAATTTGAATTAGCAAAAAGAAATTTTATCACAACACATATGAAAAACAAATTGTTGAGATAGCATTATTTTTTTAGTAATCGCATCAATGATTTACTACGAAGTTTTAACTGAAATTCTATGCAATTCATTTTCTCTTAGGAAAACTGTTTTCGATGGTATTTTAAAATCTAACTAAGGATTTAATGAGCATTGATTTGCTTTAATTGAATTAAATTCTGACTACTATAAATACTTTAAATATTGACATTCAATAAAAATTACCATAGGTAACACACACAGAGAGTAGTCTTAAGACTTGAGAAACATACATGATTTCTAGATTTGAAACGTTTGATAAATCACTTAGATATCAAGCTCAATTTATTCCTCAGTCCTTAAATAGTCTGGGAGAGAGATATCTGCAGGCTTAAATAAAAATTTCAAGCATTCATATATATATATATATATATATATATATATATATATATATATATATATATATATATATATATATATATATATATATATGTATATATATATATATATATATATATATATATATATATATATATATATATATATATATATATATATTAATATATGTATGTATGTACTTAACGGGATAATTTATTTGATTGTAACTGTTATTTTTTCAAATATAAATGAGGTTTACATTTTGCTATACTGATAATAGCTCTTCAAGAAAACTGTAAACTGTTAATTATTACGCATAATTTTAATTTAATTTCTATAATTTAATTATTATTTCTTAGGTTTTAAATATTAATTTAAGCGTAATATAAGCTGGATTATTCTCATTTTTATTTCAATTTAATTTTAAATAAAATTTGTTTGTTTTTTTGCCTATTTTTCCTCTAAGTATTTATTTTTATTCATTAAAATTTCTATTAGTTTCGAAAAATAATCCCTTATCTTATAGATTTACTATTTATATAATTAAATACAAATTGTAAATATTCACATTTTTTACGATAACTTAAAAGATAGACGGCAACAGATTTTTTAGATGTTTTTTATGTAATTATTAGAATCTTACTTCCCCTCCCATTTTTACAAAACACAAATGGGTGCGTATTTAAGTTTGTCTACTGTAAACTTTATTATATCATGTCATTTAAAAATTATTGTACACTTATAGACACTTATCTGACACATTTTATTACATTTGCTTTATATTTGTAATCCAGATTATGAAACAGACAGATAGACAGAGACACGTACACATATGTATACCAAGAAACCAAGACTAGATATTTATTTGCAATAATACATATTTAAAAAAATAATCTCTTAAGTTATATAACATTTATTCAAAAATTCATTGTATTTTGCATTATTTTATTATTACTTAAAAAGATGATTTATTTTTTGCAACATTCAACTTCTTTGCATTTTTCAAATGGGATTTTGCGCTTATTAAAAACTTGATTTTGGGTAAAAAAAAAAAGATAATTGTGTGTGTGTGCAATATTTTGTGATCTCAATCTTTTACGACTGATATATTAATCTTAGGAATAATTTCTTCCTAAATCGTACCATTATCCGTTATAAACTTTCTCTAGCAAAGCTTATGTAAAATAATATTTCTAGATAGCATAAATAAGATACAAAATAAATCAGGTCATATTTCAAAAATTTTGAAAAAAGGAATTAATAAATAATCTCTACCAACTGAAAATGATATTTAGTTGACACTTGAATTTTTTGAAATATAAAATCTAGTTAATATAATTTTCCAAAAAAAAAAAATTAAAATTCTTTGTACCATGATTTTTTTAATATTATCATTATCTAATGGTCGAAGTATTTTTGTGCGAGTTGAAACTTAAATACTCCATAAATAATAGTTACTCCAATTATTTATGTTTGGTAAAGATTCTCTTGTCATTGTTATATAATTATAAAATAAAATGGTTTATACATTAATGTAAAGTAATAAGTATTGTATCAAACTTTCTACATCGTAAACATATTTTTAATGTATTTTCGAAGTACATTTGTTACAGAGTGACATTTGCCAGATGTTAAATTTATGGCAAAAGAGAAATTTGCTAATTATATATTATTTTTAACTCGCTATACTGATTTACACTTCCTTGAATTTACAGCAGTGTTTGGTTTAATGTCAAATAGTAAAATATATAAATTAACTAAAAACAGATCGTAAAGCACAGTAGTTCAAATACTTTTATTTTCTTTCTTTAATTACAAAAAAATTATCTTTGTCAATAGCGGCATTTCTAATAATATAGAATAAGTTTACAGAACTGATTCGTAATAATTCAATAGAAAATTATAATTGTCATAAAAATATGATTGATAAATGTATCCCTACTGAAACCTAAAATAAAAACTATTATTAATTTCACATTAAAGGAAAACCACTCCACTTATTGAAAGTCAAAATTAATGTTACAATGAAAAAACTAGAATTGATTTCTGTTCTACACAATAAAATTAATAACAATTTTATAATCGAGTGATATCTGAATTATAAATATTAAAATAGTGTGATATAACGAAATAAAACATGGTATACATATTAAAAAGAAGTTACCTTAAAATAGATTCCCAATTGATTTTCTTTCTGGTCCTATTGTTTTTCTAAAATTTCTCTTAAGAATAATTTGAAAGAAAAATTTCTTTCTAATATATGAGAATCTAAAATATTAGAATAGTTTTGATTGCAATATTAAACAAAATATTAAATTATTTTTAAAATACATTTCAGAATACTATGGTGGATTTGAAACATTAAATACATTTATTGCGTAAATGGAGTATAAATGAAGAAATTAAAATTATGATGTAAAATGAAACATATTTTTCCTAATGATAAAATTTTTAATGTGTGTATATAAATATTTTACTGTTCATTTTAATAAAACTTAATCCTCGTTCATAAATCTACTGGAATTGCCTCCAAAATATAGTAAATGATTTATAAAATTATATGACCAACATTCGATATTCTTTAAAAATGTTCGAAATTGTTATTCGTTGAATATTATAATGTTTTAAATAAGGCAAAATGGTTTCGGATTCAGTAATGAATTTATTAAGGTAACATATATTTTAATGTGCTTTTATACAATAACATTATAAAAGCCCGAGTTTATTCATTTTTATATAAAACACCTCTAATTTCTCAAGCAAAAATGAAGAACATTTGCATATACTTAATATTTATCATAAAATAACCGAACCAATAACAATGCACTGTGACTTTTCATGAACAATAAAAATGATTTTTACGTGTCTTAATGGCTTAAATTTAATTTTGCTTTCAATTATGGTTTGAATCATGAGTCAATGAATGATCTCACTAAAAAAGAAACAAGAGTCTGCATAGTTGGTTTCGCGGTGTGAACCATAACATGAATTATTAACATGGTGAACAGAGCCTTCTCTATTTTTGATCTGATTGGAGACAAGAACACCTTCAGCAATTTGTTTAACAATGAATTTGAATAAAGGAATGACTACACCTAATCTTTTAGGAGAATCCTGGTTTTTTATTTAAACTTTTGATGGTTGCACTCATAATTTGGAAGTATGCGACAAGAATGCAAATTGTTGGTATTCATATGAAATTCATTTAATTTTGATCGTGTTTTGTTCTCGTAACTAACATTTTGAACAGGAGTTGTTATATTTCTGGTTCATTTTGACCGTGTATTTGCTTATAATTGTATTCCCCTTAACAATTGTTTGTATTCTTCCAAGTTTCGTAAAGAACATATTTAATTATTGCATTATACAACTCATTTTCCTGATTTCTCTCAGTCTAAAGCATCTGTGCATTTAAATTCGACTAATTGACAGCTGAGCTGGCAGCCAAATAGTTAGCGCTCTTGCCTTCGGTTCAACAGTTCTTGGGTTCGAATCCCACCTATGGCATGGATGTTTGTAGTGGTTTGGAATCCCCTTTAAACCATAGGTCCCGGTCTAATTTGCCCTCGTGTGCAAAAAATGACCGTTGAGCTACAAACAAACAAACCGACTGATTGACAATCCACCATTAACCTGTCATTTCAGTTAATGTAAATCAGTCCATAATATTGAAGTTGCATGAACTCTATACCTGGAAACGCCATCCGATCTCTGTCCGACCCATGATCATATAGATAAGTGTTATTATTGCTGCCAGGGATTCTGCTCTGGACAGAGTTATCACATGATTCATTCCATAAAATATCCTGAAATATTTAATCACTTGTTCCACTCAACATAGCATTTGTTGTTACTTATTTTTCAGTTAAATTTTTCTCAGTGTATAGCTATATTTATATTTTTTGTATAGCTGAATGGTATTTTACTGGAATTTAAATACATTCATTCGAATATTTTTAAGCAAAATGTTTTCAAAATTTTTGTTGATGTATATTTTTATAACGTCACGGTTAATTTAAAATTATTATAAAAAAGTTTCTCTTCCTTTTCTTTACATTTTTCTTACATACTGATTTTTTTAAAATTTAATTGTTTATTTTGTTATTCAAAATTATGTATTTTTCTTATACTATTACATTTATCTCAATTATAAGGAAAAACAAACTTTAAAAAAAAAAAAATTCTATTATAAATTTAAAAGTAATGTAAATTGAACACATATTTCTAAACTTAAAAAGATGATACATTTTTTCTTAAGTTAAAAAGTTGTTCTACCAAATCTATAAACATATCCTATTTTATTGTCTGATGTCTTTTATTGTCTACTTTTGCTTTTAAAAAATAATAAATGTCCTAGGCGATACCAGAGTAATTTATTTGGTAGATCGTTTGGTGCTCGTTCTCACACAGGAAATGTTCCTCTGTGATCTATCCATCTAAACAGCTCTGAGAAAATGGTGCTTATTTCTCATTCTTAGACCATAAAGAAATATATAAAGGGTGATAAAAATTTGCTGCACACCCTTCTGGAGCATAAGGTTATGTATGAGTGCTGTCTCCGTTGATCAGCAACAATTTATGGGAAATCCCACAGTCCCTACTTCTACAGGTATACCTTATGCGCTCACCGAGGTCTTCGAAGCTATATATAAAACTTCAAGGTGTCATGGACAGGAAAAAATCCAATTCCTTAAAGTAGAAATATTCCATGCGGATCTTTTGTTGCAGCCCAGCTGCTCGAAGAAACTAGAGGTGTATTACAATGACACGTTCTCTCATTACCATAGCAACAGGAGTGAATCCTGCCGTCAAAATCTGATAAACATCATTCTCACTCGAAAAGTTTGGAGTGGATTTTTGCATTCCCTTCTACACCAGTCTGTAAAGTGGTTCTGCATATTCTTAACTCCCAACAGCAATCGATCGTATCTGGGTACCCCTAGAGACTGTAAATATATATTTGATAATCAATGCTTTCTATTCTTGCCACGATACTAGAAAAAAGAGTGCCTTCTTGAAAGATAGAGTAAATTTGAATGTGTAAAAAACGTATTTGCACTCTTTTCTTTACTGGATTTGTGAAGGATATTTCTGGTGTAGCTAGTTTGTAAATAACATAAGTTTCGAAAAAATAGTTATATAATGTGTCATCACTTAACTATTAAGTTTATGTAATACCTTCAATAATATTTTTAAAACATATAGCAAGGATTTTATTAAAATTTATAGCTATGAAAACTTACATTTGGAACAGAATTCTTAAAAACATTGAAAGAATTAAAATGCCTGCCAGGAAGCACAATTTGATAGTTACAATATATATATATGTATATATATATATATATATATATATATATATATATATATATATATATATATATATATATATATATATATATATATATATATATATATATATATATATATATATATATATATATATATATATATAATCTGTGAGCGTGTTACAATTTATAGGATAAACCATTACACAAATATACTACTCTACTGCATATGAAAACTAAAAAAAGAACAGAATATTTTACCGTGGAATAAACTGTTGTCAAAAATAAAGAATTTAAAATCAGGAAAAAATTAGATTCGTGATGAATGTAATGAATTAAAAGATGCGTATAAATAAAACAAAGCACTTATACTAACATTACTGTTATAATTTTCTATCAACAGTGTACTATGTTTTATATTTAAATCACAAAATACGAATATTCTTCTTCTTTAATTTAAACTTTTAGGAGGTACTTAAATCAATATTTTGAACATGAAGTAGAATTTAGAAAATTCCTATGAATAATGAATTTTGATAAATAATGAATAAAAATGTTAATAAGAGCAAATGCGTTTCGAATATATACGCGCGTTATAACAAAGAACATTTTACTATAGTAGGTTGAACATTATGTAAATATGCTTCTCAATGTTCCTTTAAAATTAAATACATAAAAAATAGAGGTGATTGATTAAAGTAAAAGTCCCAAAATTCAATCAGAAATTTAGTACCTTAGAATTAATCATAGTCAAAAATTACCGTATTTAAAATCAGAAGTATGTATATATATATATATATATATATATATATATATATATATATATATATATATATATAATTAATAAATGAGTTGAATTTTTTTGAATAAATGAAATTTTTTTAAAATTATTAAACAAAAGCAGGATAAAAAATTGTTTAACTTACAACACAAAATTAGTTGTAATCTGATAAGTGGGACAAAATTAGCTTACAACTAAGCTTATGGTTATATTAAATATTTGTCATGTTAGAAGTAGAAATATTTTTAGAGAAGTGAGATAAAACAAATAAAATAATGTTAAAATTAAACGTAAATTCCAAATATAAAAATACTTTTATATTGGTAAATATTATAAATTTTTGCTGAAGAGAAAAACACTTCACTGGAAAAATTTTTTAAATATAATTTGATACCAAAATTAAGGTTACATATATAATTTCTGATTGATATTGTGTTGTTAGGAAAATAGTTTTTTTTTCTTAAATGGATCACACACACACACACAGCTTTTTGCTAGTAAAAACCAACCACTTTGTGACTGTAGAATTGTACTACTACCATTCTACATGGTACTACTACCATTCTAAAAATGGTAAAAGCTATTGAATTAGAATATACAATGTGCAATGCAATACAATATTTATTTGCTGCATGTTTTCCATTTTCATGAAAAACAAAATGACTTTCCAAACAAACCAATATAAAAAAAACTATAACATATTATTTTGTAAAAGGTTAAGTTAATTGTTTTTTGGAAATCTTGAGGATAGCACTAACTAACATGAATGTAATTAAATTAAGAAGAAAGATAATTAATCATAATAATAAAACTAATAAACAAACACTGTATGTAATTGAAAAATAATTTCGCGAGAAAAACTTACGCTTAAAAAGTTCAGAGGCGTACTTTCATGCTGTTGCTTGGTTTATGATCATTAAAAATTAACTTATACTTACAATTTTCATATCATAATATTTTCAGCTATTCATAAAATTACTCAGTATAGAATTGTTATATATGTGTTCACAAATTGTATCTATATATATTTAAGTATGTATTTACGTATATGTGTGTATATATATAAAAACACTCAAAATATCGCTCATTTTATTAGTAAAATCCATAGAATGAATAATCTTAAAAGACTGAAACATTTAAAGATATTTTGCTTTTAAGTAAATTGTTAGGTAAAAAAATAGAATTAGTTCTCATAAAACTTTTCTGAAATTTTGGTGTTATATCAAAAGTAAAAGACCACTTATGTTTTATTTGAAATAATTTCAGTTTTCAAATTTCTTTTACTATTGCTGAAAAAAACATGTAAATTACAAATTCTTCGCAAAAAATTTCAAACTGTACTATAAAGATAATTTAAATGTAATTTGTTTTTATGAAGAAATTTACAGTGTTGCTTGAAAAGAATTATCCAAGTGAAAATCTTGAATTTGCTTTTTTAAGCATCATGAATGTGAGATAAATGAGATTCTTTTAAATTCTGATACTGATATTCATAATATTTTAAAAAATATAAAAATATTTATAAAATATATGTTGTTTGTGTGTGTGATAATTGACCAGTTTTTATGTTTGCAACAAAACTAAATTTTTTTGACTCTGAAAATGACCCAACAGACCAGCAAAATTAATTATTTCACAAACGATAATCGTTACTTTTTTTTAATATAAAAGTCAACCAAAACTGATAAAACATTATAAAAACGAGAAGTTGACCTGGGATACTACTTGGGAAACTGTTATTTTTTCGATTGAAAATAAATTCAATTTGCACACCCTTACAGAACATTAATATATTAGTTGTAATCTGATAAGTGGGACAAAATTAGCTTACAACTAAGCTTATGGTTATATTAAATATTTGTCATGTTAGAAGTAGAAATATTTTTAGAGAAGTGAAATAAAACAAATAAAATAATGTTAAAATTAAATGTAAATTCCAAATATAAAAATACTTTTATATTGGTAAATATTATGACTAAAAAATAAATTTTTGCTGAAGAGAAAAACACTTCACTGGAAAAATTTTTTAAATATAATTTGATACCAAAATTAAGGTTACATATATAATTTCTGATTGATATTGTGTTGTTAGGAAAATAGTTTTTTTTTCTTAAATGGATCACACACACACACACACACACACACACACACACAGCTTTTTGCTAGTAAAAACCAACCACTTTATGACTGTAGAATGGTACTACTACCATTCTAAAAATGGTAAAAGCTATTGAATTAGAATAGACAATGTGCAATGCAATACAATATTTATTTGCTGCATGTTTTCCATTTTCATGAAAAACAAAATGACTTTCCAAACAAACCAATATAAAAAAACTTTAACATATTATTTTGTAAAAGGTTAAGTTAATTGTTTTTTGGAAATCTTGAGGATAGCACTAACTAACATGAATGTAATTAAATTAAGAAGAAAGATAATTAATCATAATAATAAAGCTAATAAACAAACACTGTATGTAATTGAAAAATAATTTCGCGAGAAAAACTTACGCTTAAAAAGTTCAGAGGCGTACTTTCATGCTGTTGCTTGGTTTATGATTATTAAAAATTAACTTATTCTTACAATTTTCATATCATAATATTTTCAGCTATTCATAAAATTACTCAGTATAGAATTGTTATATATGTGTTCACAAATTGTATCTATATATATTTAAGTATGTATTTACGTATATGTGTGTATATATATAAAAACACTCAAAATATCGCTCATTTTATTAGTAAAATCCATAGAATGAATAATCTTGAAAGACTGAAACATTTAAAGATATTTTGCTTTTAAGTAAATTGTTAGGTAAAAAAATAGAATTAGTTCTCATAAAACTTTTCTGAAATTTTGGTGTTATATAAAAAGTAAAAGACCACTTATGTTTTATTTGAAATAATTTCAGTTTTCAAATTTCTTTTATTATTGCTGAAAAAAACATGTAAATTACAAATTCATCGCAAAAAATTTCAAACTGTACTATAAAGATAATTTAAATGTAATTTGTTTTTATGAAGAAATTTACAGTGTTGCTTGAAAAGAATTATCCAAGTGAAAATCTTGAATTTGCTTTTTTAAGCATCATGAATGTGAGATAAATGAGATTCTTTTAAATTCTGATACTGATACTCATAATATTTTAAAAAATAAAAAATATTTATAAAATATATGTTGTTTGTGTGTGTGATAATTGACCAGTTTTTATGTTTGCAACAAAACTAAATTTTTTTGACTCTGAAAATGACCCAACAGACCAGCAAAATTAATTATTTCACAAACGATAATCGTTACTTTTTTTAATATAAAAGTCAACCAAAACTGATAAAGCATTATAAAAAAGAGAAGTTGACCTGGGATATTACTTGGGAAACTGTTATTTTTTCGATTGAAAATAAATTCAATTTGCACACCCTTACAGAACATTAATATATTTGCTGCTAATATAATTCATCAACGTAAACTGAGAATTTCTTCAGTAGGGAAATATTTTTTGATTCTGTGATAGTAAGGGACGACGAGATTTTATATGATGGAAAATATAATCTGCAGTGAACTCTGTGAGAAATGATGCTAGCTGTTGCAAACAAATGCCTTACATATAGTTTAAACATTTTGATCCCCTTCTTGGAGTGTCATATTTGAAATCTAAGCAAGGCAATACTCCTAGCTGTGTAGAGTTAAATCAATTTAAAACTAGCTTCAAAACGAAAAAATCCTAATTTTATACTGAGCAAAACGTAATCAAGGCCTTAAATTCATATAAAATATACGGAGTTTGCCTTATGCAAATAACCAGCAAAATGAGTTTGTATACGAATTAGAAATAGGTATCATAGATGAATGCAATAAAATTCCCCAATCTTTGCTCAGAGGCCTGATTAATTCAATGAAAAATCGAGTATTTCAAATTATTGAAAATGAAAGAGCCTAATTTTAGTTTTCTTAGAAATAATTTTATTAGTGTTTTTATAATTTTATAACAGATATTTGTAAGAAACTTTTTGGAAGCTGATTAAATATTTATTACATTAAGAATATTGCATACATATATATTCAATATTTAATTTATTTGCAATTATTTAATTTAATCTAAATGGGTATATATTAATTATAATTAAAATAAAAAAATACATTGGTCTTACAATTTTGTTTTACACTATACATGTAGGTATATAAGTTGTTAAAAAATGATTCCCGAGAATATCAACCACACAGATAAAATCTCAAATTTTTTATTTATATACATTCTTCTAAAAAAGTATAATGTTTTTAAGAATAATCACTCTTATTTATTCGCTAACTGTTAGAGTATATTGATGAAAAATTTCTTCGAAACATAACAGAAAAGCTTTAAAATGGATTAAATACTGCAACAGTGTATTATAAGTTAAACCCAGATATATGAGCATCATAAACTAATTCACAAAGTATTGGAGCGTTCTGAAGTATCGAATACTTCATTCTCTCAAGCTTCCAACAATAAACTCGAAAGTTATTTTCTACTTGAATGTAGCAATAAGTTTTATCATCGTTTTTTGCTCCCTATTCATTCCAAAGCGTTTTCTGGATGTGGTTTTACTGTAAAAGGAGTCTTACGGAAAAGTTCAGCTGAACATATTTCTAATGGAAATTATTTTTATCATTGAAGAATTTGAATTCAGAATGTTAAATGAACAAATGTATGTCATTGTAGGACGATTATACATTTGGTTCAAAAGCATTTGGTTGCGTTTTACACATCACAATTGTTAATGATTTAAAAAACAATTTTGATATACATTTTAGTTTAAAGCAGTTCCTCGTTTTGAGCAATTTTTAAGCAGACATCGCAGGTAGCCGAATGTTTAGCCTTCTGGATTTCAGTTCAGCAGCTTGTGGATTCGATTCCAACCTGAAGCTTGGGTGCTGCAGTGGTTCATAGTCCACTTTAATCTGTAGTTTCTGATCTAATTAGCCCTCGTGTTCAAAAGATGAATGTTGAGTGAAAAGCAAAACAAAAACTTTTCTATTAGCTACTAAGCGTTTATCATATGCATCGCATTTCTATAAAATGTATTGCCAAAAATTATGTGTAACACTAAACATTTTTTCTTAGTTTGCTTAATTCCACATAAAAAGGTTTAACATAAAAAATATAAAATTTATCACACAAAGTTAAATGTTTTTGCTTTTCATTAAAAATGTGTAATTGCAAGGAAATTTAAATAATGATGAAATAAACTTTAATTTTAATAAATATGAAATATGTGCAACTTGAAATACATAGTTACAAAAATATATATTAATTTTTTTTAATATTTAAATATACATATTAATTAATTCTATATATTATTTCAACAAGAACAATGATGTGTTAATCATGTGTAATTGAAAACCGTAGGCAGAAAAGTGAAAGTGATTGCAATGCAATTATTTTAGCCTATAAATTATAATAAATGTCATATACTTTTATATCAGCTTCAAGAAATATAAATCTCATTGAAAAAAGCTGAGAAAGTTAAGGTGTAGCGCTGCCCAGATGTAGTCCGCCATTGACGTATCAGAAAAATAACGTGTTGTATTTTTGTTGTTATTTCTGTTGCTGTTTCGAATTTCTTCCCCAAAAAGTATTTTCTGGGAAATCAAAATTCGATAACTTTCAACTCCTGCCATCAAAAGAACGCGATTTTTGCTCTTCTTGCTCTGTTGTATCGCCAAGATCGACCATAGCGTGCAAGTGGGATTTATAGAATTTCGATTGAGTTATGAAGGGATAAGGAAATGAAAATTACAAAGAATCACCTGGATTCCACGGAGAAATCCAATATATAATGATACTCAGAGAGTTATAAACTAGTTTAAAATAAACCTAAATCACCATCAGGGGACCAGTTTTCGTGTTAGTTTAAGTATAGGGGAAATATATCAATGGAAAATGGTGTGTCTATTGAATTTAAACACGAGTGAAGTTACAATGCATACATTTATCAAACTTCGGTCATTAAATATGACTAATGTGCAATCTTTCTTTAATTAACACCCTAAATCATAATTAACCTATGTTTTTGAAGTATTCTTAAGCAATATTTTTATCTAAAAGTGTAAAAAATATCATTAATATAAATTTATTAGAAATGCAGATTTGTTTTTGAACAGAACAAACAAAAACTTCGTAGTTAATAATGAATATTTTAATAAATGAAAGCGTTTGTGAATTCCATATTATTGAATAAAATTAATGCATTAAATTACAATTATCGTATAATAATAAACATAAAAAATATCAAATAAATACATAAAAATCCCTTCATTCAGAAATATTGATTAAATTTTAGGAAAATCATTTTAATCTATTAAATATACTGTCAATATTAGGTATAACATACATTTTACATTATATATATATATATATATATATATATATATATATACATATATATATATATATATATATATATATATATATATATATATATATATATACATATATATTCTTAATCTGCTGTATATTATAAAAAATAATGATTGGAACCATTAGATGTTTAAGGAAACATACGCAGCATTAAAACTTTTTGATACATATACCATCATAGATGACTAAATGAAACAAGCTAGATTTAAAAAATTCTCTTTTGAAAATATCAAACTGATTTTCTGATCTACCTGTAAATAGGTATGCTAAAATAGAATTTTTAGATGAATTTATAATTTTCCGAGGAACAAGTAATTATTGCGTGTAATTCAGTAATTTTTAAGTGATATCATTGTTAGACAGCTTTAATATTCAATTTGTTAAATTTGTTATTCTTATCTCTTAGGAAATGATTTTATTGGATTCAACAAGTACGTTAAACAATAAGACAATCTAAAATACACCATTTCTTTTAATGTTATGCTTTATAAATGAATAATTTTGAAAAATTAAAGCAAGTTAAAAGACATATTTCCTAAATAAATCATAAAACGAAAAAAAAAATGTTGAAAGAAATTTACACAGCGAACAATTTTTTTTAAATATCTGTTACATAAATAAAAAGCCACTTACATTTGATATTCAAACAAAATTATTATAACTTATCTCTCAAATTGTTTGTAAAATGTATCTTTGTATTAAAAAAGATGCAAATTATAATATTATTAGAAATTTTAATTTAAATTGCTTGCTTGTATGAGATAATTAAATCTATTGCTTCGAAGAGAATCATGTAAGATAGAAATTTGAAAAAAAAATTTTATACTATATAAAATATAAGAAAATTTAGAGATAGAGTAATTTATTATCTGGAAATAACAGATAAATTTTCACGGTTGTAATTGAATATAATTTATCTACTTGTAAAATAGCACCATAACAACTTAAATTATAGCGCATTTGAATGTGGCACATTTAAAGAAAATTGCCTAAGAGGGAAGAAATTTTTTTTCGATAAAACGAAATTCCATTTTGATGGTTTGGATGGTAATATTCACTATTAGCATAATATGCGAACATAAGTTTGAAGTTTTTAGTAGATCAGATCATTCAGAATAGTAATAGTGGAAGTTTTACAATGGTCAACATTCGCATACCACTAAAAATAGGGATTGCCACGAGTTCTTGGAAAAATAGACTCAATTGCTCTCAGACACTTGTTAACCAACACTACATACCGTTTAATTGAATATACTGTGCGAATAATGGATATACTTTGCGAATTGAAACTAGCTATCATCAATATTTAGGAATAATTTCCAAAACTTGATTCACAATCAAAATTAATTCAATAAAAAATCGTGTACACGAATTTATCTAAAGAAATGATGGATTAAAATCATTTTAATTTTCAAAAAAATTTTATTTGTGATCTTAAAATTTTGTAACAAATATATATATATGTATATACATATATAAAGAAAGAATACAATATGTATTTTTTTTATTGTTTTTTTTAATAATATTTAAGTACTTATGTACCTAATTGCTTTACAATTAAATTTAAATATTTTTTATGATTCATTACATAAACATTCTTTTTGAGTAACCGTTAATGAGATTAAAAATACATTTAATATTTTACATCTAATATTACAATAAATTATAATTTCATTATAATTTATTGTATACTTATGATTATTTTTTAAGAAAACGATCGAATTTATTAACTGTAATGTCGTAAGTTGCTTTTCTCTTTTTTTCACATTTTAAAGTCTATGATTTTGGATGAGTATTCCAATTGAAAATCATATTTTGGAAAATAATTTCAAATTACACGAAACTGTTCTACCAAAAACCATCAGATTTGAATGAATTTGCATTATTTTCCTTAATAAAATGAAACAACGAATTGTTCGTTGAAATAAAATTTCTAAAGAACTAACTGTAAATGGAATTTTAAGTTTATTCAAAAGGTCATTGTAATAATAACGAGAAAGCTATATATAAAACTATGAGAGCTTTAAAATTAGACATGTATCTTTCACGACCCTTTTAAACAGATCTTACTTTTGTGTGTGAGTAATTATGTGCTATTGCAGCTTATTCTTTGAAGTATAAAATACTTATAGTAACTCATAAGTTAATCTGATATAATGAGTTATTAGAAGGAGAAAACTCACAATATTTAAAAGCGTAAATAGATCAGAGGTAAAGATAATTAAATTTCCTATTCAGCACATAAATTTCGTATCTGTATCGTACAGATTTCCACCTGATTATGCTTATGTGGATCATATCTCCTCTTATCTATCGAGCAACCAAAAAGATCAGTAATATCAGATAAAATATTTAACATTATATCAAAATAAGGGAAAGAATCCTTGCATGCGATTGAAATAAAATCCAATCACAGTTTTCCATTTTCAATATGATATGAGGGGTATGTGTATTGCAGTCATCTGGCTGGTGTTAATAGTTTATAAGAGTAATTTAATCATCATAAATAATTTATACATGAAGTTATGTGAAGAACCTCTTAACCTGATTAGATATTATCCGAGAAAGTTATTTTACTCTAAGTAGATTCTGTTTGACATATTATGGTTTTGTCGTTTATAAGCCTGAGACTAGGGTTTCACTGAACAAAATACTTTGACATGTTAAACAGTAATTGTGCATGATTTGAATATGCATCCTCTAGACATTTAAAACACTTTTGTACTTCGTTTGCTTCGAAGATTTTATTGCTTCGAAAAGATTTACCTTGAAAAAAACTATTTGACTGGAAATTACTATTTTTCTTTTCTGATGTTGCCTGTGACATGAGGCACATTCCCTTATCTAAGAATAATTCCTCTAAATATTCCTGTTTTCAAAAGTAGTGTCACAAATATGTATCGAACCAGAACCAGGCTCTTTTCCCTTAAATAAATATCAAAATAGGTATACCTCATCAAAATAGGTAATGGGGGGCCACACATTTTTTTTTTATTTTATTACGCACGTTTTCTTTGTTTAAACAAGATTATTCGAACATTCTAATAAACTATAATTCGATTGTAATAAACTATAACATATGAAAAGCATTAATGTGTTTTGCTTTTCGTAATAAAAGCAAATTTGAATATTCTCCAAAATCTGTGCAATTTTTGAACAAGTGTTTAATTGTAATTTATATATTTAAAAATGCTTAATGCAAAATATACATATTCAATTATAACACATTTATAACTAAAAAAGGAGCCATTTAATTGATATGCGTCCCCAGTATCATGAGAATTGTTATTATAAATCATATTATTATCTTTGCATGGTACATAAACCTTCATTTTGCATCAAAAATATAGTTTCTTTTCACCTGTGCTTTGTATACTTACTCACCTAAAGGAGCTATTAACTATAATTCTTAAATTTTTAATTATTTGCTATTTTCATTTTTTTCTCATTTCAGATATACTAAATCTGATATAAGATCGTCTGATAAGACAAAAATGTGTGTAATATATAACTCAAAGTACACCATTTTACACATGTTTTATATGTGTATGCATGTCAGAATACACATGTTTTATAGTTTATTATGATGTATATATAGCATTACCATATATCAATAAGAATTGTTTCATTGTGTCTCTAACAATAAGTATGATGTTAGGTATGCTTTTTCTGTTCTAACCAATCTAAGAAAAGCATCGAAAATTGGATTGATTCACAGAAATCATCATATGTGATAATGTTTCTGTTGAGAATAAAATGCTGATAAGAAATATATTTACGTGATTGCTTTGTATTATTTTCTATTACTGAGGGTATTCAAAATTGTAACCTAACATAAAATATTTGTTTTCTATAAGAAATAAGAATTATTATGCTTATGAGGGGATTTAGTAACAGAATAATAAGAACGAGAGAATAAATGAAAGTAAAAAAAAAAAAAAAATTAAATGTTTCACGGACATTTTTAAAACTATTTATATATATAAATTGTTAATAAATATTATTACACATGATTTTGATAATTATTTTTAAATTTCTTTTAAATATTTAGATTTTTTATTATTAAAAGTAAGGTTTTTTAAAGCTTTTATTTGAGTAATTTCTATAAAACTATTTGAATTTTCTGAGTAGAATATTAAATACATTTGTACAATGCCTTATAACATGCATTTAAATATTGTCATGAAATTTATTTTGAAACTTTAGCGTATTTATTTAGAGAATACTGAAAGCACATAAATTCCATTATTTTGTAAAAAAATCTAATTTGAGAGAATTTTCAGTTTTTTAAAAATTATTAAAATGGATAATTGAAATACACATTTATGATTATCGTGGCCTAGTGGTAGGATTGTTTATTCGGATTAAATGTTTCTAGGTTTGATCTGAGCTATTATTATACGATCCAAAAGTTATGTGCTTTTGCTTTCTGCATGCTCGTCTGTCAGGGTGGGAACTTCAGAGTTTTCTACTCAATGTCTATGAAGGGCATTTTAAGATTCACTTTATTGATTTCATTTAGTGATTATTAGTGGTTTTAGTGACATCATTAGTGATTAATGACATTTAGGACTTCATTATAGTAAAGGTGAAGTGAATATCTATAAAAATTACTTTTGAGAGGTAATCCGTGACAAATGCACAGGAATGGTATCCCGTTTTAAATTAATTCCCTTTACAGTGTCTAAATCAGCACTGATTGGGTGAACTTGTCTTATAAACGCGTATTCATGATTATCCAACATTCATTGATTCCAAAATAAATAATAAAGCAAGTATATTTACGCAAACAGAATATTTGTTTAGCTTTAAATACAATTATAAATACCTTTACTTTGTGAGCTTCAAATTTATAATTTTACATAGTAAACTTAAAAAAATATAATATGGAAATTCTTTTCTTTTGAGTTAAACTCCATTTGTTACTATTTAGAGTGATTTTATATTTTTGTGAGATTATCAACACAATCTAATGTGCCGATTACTTCGCTTTCATGTTGGTAAGATAAGTTTCATAATAGAAAAAAAAATTCTAAGTAAGAAATGTTTAAGTCGAATTTAAAAGGAATGGCTACCTTCTCTTTTACTCATTCCAGTACGTTGATTTAGTATTTCATGATGCAATAAAAGAAATATATCAGTTATTACTGTATATCTTATTAGCAAGAGGTTTTTTTGTGTTTTAAAATAGATGGTAGAGTTCTTAATATTGATGGTATGTAAACATGATAAATAATGACACGCAATGACATTTTGTAGTTTTATTTTAGTGGTTACTATACACTTTAAGGAAGTAATAAAAATGTATCACATACTAAAGGGAAAACAGTTTTACAGCTTTGTCATTGGTCATTCCAATCAAGGTTAGACAGAAAATATTCTAAATAGTATGATACTAGTTTCTTTTTTGCAAAACTTCAGTTAACTAATAAGCTCAGTTGATATAACATATGATACAAATAAAATGTTATGAATTTTAGAACAATATTTCCTAAACTAAAAAGCCACAATATAGAAATATTCGATTATTATATTTAGTCTGTTTTATTCAATTTATCAAATTAATAATTTCTAGTAGTACATCTAATATATGCTTATCTTATTTAAGTAAAATTTACTATTAAGATTATAATTAAATAATTTTAGTTTTTTTTATTAGATAGCCATGTTCTGGTTGTGAGTTTCTGGTTGTGAGTATCCAGCATTTTGGCGTGCATTTAAAAAGAATTCAAATCAGTTTTCAACTAAACGTTCCGGGTCATATTAGGTTTCATGAAACAAAAGTAACAATAAACAGAATGTAAAAATAAGCCATATACTAGCTTGAAAAATTAAAAAAATACATAATGTTCTAATTTGGAGAATTTCATACAACTAAATTATTTTATAAATTTTCTTGAAAGCACATAGTATTCCTAATTTCATTTATTTATTATTTTCCAAAGTTAGCAGATCCGGTAAGTTCTCAATTAATTTAAAATTGAAAAATATAAAAAAAAACAAAATGTCAAGGATTTTCTGTTTTTTTTTTTACTCTTTTATCTCAAATTGGAGTTTAATTTGAAATTAATGCGAATGGATTAAAATAATGTGGTTTATTAGTTTAGGAAAACGTTGAGAAAACACAATTTTTCAATTAAAACTCAATAACAGTGCATTTTAAATATTGTCACATTGCTTTCCTAAATTTGGAATATTTTAAATATAATTCACAATAGAATAACATTTCGAGGTAAGAGACGGAGCATAAACTGCATGCGCTTTGCAAAATTCGTGCAATGAAAGATTTAATAGGTCTTATTATAGTAGAATCAAGCTACTATATAGTTATTATAACTATATTCTGACATAGATTCAAATACATCATATTCAAGAGGCTAGACATATAACACTCCTTTTACAACAAATACTATGGTAAATTAAATTCTAATAATATTATAATAATTGGAATTGCTTAGACAGTATTAAATATAATACGTCTAATTTTGATGATATATCATAAATTGTTCTTAAAATTATTTTTGTCATGAATGTTGTGAAATTTTTTTAAACAAGGATGTGAGTCGTACATATTATGATACAAATTCTGTGCATAAAGACGAATATGAAATAAACGTTTCCAGGTCATACAAAATTGATAATTTAATTTTGAATATATAAAACAAATAAAAATGCAAAATTAATAAAATATTTCAAAATTGTAAAATTAAATTCAATCAAAATAATGACTTTTATTTTATATGAAATTTCCGTTATCAATTATTAAAATTGTTATTTAATAATAACAGCACACGTTCTACAGAACAAAATATTTTTACAAATAATTATATTTATCTGTTGTAATATTACTAAAGTAAGCCGTTAATGTTCTTAAACTCATAGTTATATATATATATATATATATATATATATATATATATATATATATGTTACAAATAGGAATATACTTGTATTGTTTTAAAGAAACCACTGACCTTTTGATACACTATTATCAAATTTAGCACATGTATACAAAATCTACAGTATCTTTATCAAGTTACTGTTTCAGCAAGCCTAATCATTTGACGCAAATACTAAACAATTCTAATATTTCTCCTGGAATTTTATCCTTTCTGTCACTATATTTCAATAACCTAAAAATCATTTTTCTATTTAAAATTCATTTCTAATCATTTTAAACATTATTATTATTTGTGTTACTAATTTATAATTATGTTACTTCTAATAAATGTAGTTTTTCAAAATTATATTATTTGAATCAAGTAAATACTAAAAGGATTTTAGCTTAAAATTTCATATTTAAATGTGTTTAATCTAAAACTTTTACCAATGATAATAATAATTAGAGCAATAGTAATAATAATAAATCACTTTATTAAATAAAAAAGAAATTTTTACGAAAATAATTTTTTTCATGAAATTATTCTTACAAATTGCTATATAACTTTATAACTAGTTTTATTAAGAAAAATCTAATTTTTTTCTAAAAATTTTTATAAAAATTAAAAATGAAACATTTTATAAACAATTACCATGTAAGTGTGTGTGATTTAAAATTATTTACTTCTTACAGCAATGTCTTATTTATCTCAAATAGGTTAAAATTAAATATGCCTTTATATATATTTAATTGACAGCAATGAAATAATTCTAATACAAATAAAACTAAAATAAAATTTTCACTGAGTAAAATAGATCAAAATTATACGCACGCTTTTACTTTCTTTAAAAGTTTTGAAATATTATAAATATATTATTATCTAAAACTAGATTCAATTTTTAAAAATTATTTCCGAAAATACTTAAAAATGACTCCGAAATACTAGTTTAAGCAATTTTCTATAACTAATTCTCACTCATATAAACAAAAGATACTATAAATTACGTTCACCTATAATATATCTCAATATTTCACATTTCTAATGACAAAATTTTTTTCATATTCCATTACATTAATTCCAGTTATTTTGTAAACTTACTGAATTTAATAAAATTATATTTCTTTAATTTAATAAAGATAAGTTTAAGATAAGTTTCGTGTTCATCATTTGATAAAATTTATTTACATTAATTAAAATGTTCTAATACCATATACAAAAATGTTTCGCAAATTTTACATTTATAAGTAGAGATTATGAGTTTCATAAGTAACAACTTTATAAATATTTTCTGAAAATTTTATCCCTTATTCTAACATTTTATACTCAAATATTTATAAATGCGAATTTACGATTTGTGTGTGTGTGATATCCTTAAAAATGTAATTTTATATAAATTAGATTTTTAGAATAAGTAAAATATAATAAAAATATAATTTCCAATTTCACTTTATTTATAGGATTGTTTAATTTTATCAATTTAAATAATGGAGCTAAGCTTAAGAGTAATGTTCTTTTCTTTATTTTAAAAATCATACATATATATTCATGGTAAAACAAAAACAAATTGAATAAAATTTATAAGTGCTTTGTTTGATACCATTATGAAAAATTATCGAGTAGATATTTTGTATTTTCGATAAATTTGTTTGGTAATGATTTTACCATTAATTTCATAATTTTTTTTTCCAGTGTATATTTAATTTACTGATTTATTAATAAGGATTGTGTATATTCTGTTGTGTGCAATTTCTATATGCATATACCTAAGCAAATGTGAGTGCATATAAGCATTTCATCTAATCGTAATTATTAAGTTTTTGCATATTATGGTAGAAAAAATGTAAGATTTTGATGATTTAACTGAAGCTCGATCTGTTAAAGACGGTTTTCATCAGCGTTTTGCATTGTGCTTACACAACAATTACACGATCAGGAAGACAATATATTATAACGAGAAGAAAGTGCCAAACATGAACTTTGCCTTGAAAGTGCAGCTAGTAGTTTTAGAATTGAAAAAAATATACAAACATCATAATATTTAAGTGCAATACCTGTTAAAACACTTACATATTTTTATCAGAAAAAGAACATAATTATACAGAACACATGATTCATAGCTATAAGTCTCCATAAGTGTTTTTTATGCTATTTATATACACATAAGGACCACAATTTTCAAAATTAAAAAAAATAAACAGTCGTGCTATTCAAAGTACAGCAATTGCGTACTTAAATATTATAGCCAAGACAATGAGATAAAGTAGGGATATAGAATTGTGAAACATTACTGTTTACATTTTTATGTGCACTAAATGCACCAAAACAAGTAAAGAAACATCGTTGGATACCTTCGCCAAGACTAGAGGTATCTTTGGTAAAGAACGATCATTGCAACATGAAAACACAAAATCTTCAAAGCGAATAGAGCTACTAAGGTTTCTATTAAATAAAGATACAGCTTTCATTTTTCAGTTTAAACATAATTAATTAATAGACAAGGAGGAAATATTTCGGTTCAAGCATCATCCTGCTCATTTTTTTTTCTCATGAAATCATGTTCATCCAACTTACCTTTCATCAATAAATCCACCAACGATGCATGTTTTTCATAATATATTTTCATTGAAGAGAAATGTTTCTTACTTTTCATTCAGGGATGAGGAAATAGTCTTTCCAATCTCCAATCAAACAGTCTCATTGGTGATTTGATTAAGTGTTTCTACGGTGAAGTAACCAGTAACCATGACTAGATTAATTGCAGTCTCCAAACATTATCTGATACGAGACAAAAAAGCAAAAGAAACGTTATGTACTTCTTTTGAAACACTATAAGTCATTTACAGAATTGCAGTAAGACAAGACATTGTTCATTACAATTGCGCTGCAGGTCTATGTCTCACAACGTTATTTCATTTTAAATTTCATTACTCGAAAATAAAAGTAACGATTTAAAATCATAAGAATATCACAAATACGAAATATTAAAAAAGCATCATTGATTGGTAAATGAAGCTGACCAGATTTGTTTGATACATTGTTTAAAAAATAAGCAAGTACTGTTAAAACATCTAAAAAGAAATATTAAAAGATGAAATTTTTAAATAAATTAATTTCCGCAAAAGAATATTCTACTTTGTCCGTATCTCTAACTTCATTGGACAACGAATATTTCATTGTGAATTCTTGCTTTAAAAATCCGAAATATTTTCTTCTTATATTGAAACTTGTTGTATATCTGTATGACATTCATCATTAAAATCCGAAATATCTTCTTCTTATATCGAAACTTGCCATATTTCTCTGTGACATTCATCATAGTTATGAACGAAAAAGCTATGAGAAAGAAATTTGTAAATAGTGACTTGTGTAGAATATTTTCAAAGTGCTGGAACACCAACGCGTGGACATTCATATGTATCATCACGTCAAGAACATAACACCGAAGAGAAAATTTAAAGGAGAAAACAATCTTGTTTCCTTATACAATGAAAGTAATAGTCTCTCTAACTTTAAAAGAAAATCAAGACATCGTGTGCTGTCTAAAAAAGAACTTAATGGCGATTGCGAGCATTCTCCCGCATTCTTCTTTGGTTTAGGAGATTCCTCAACTTCTGAAGGTTGTTTTGTGTAATAGGATCTTCTGGTCTCAATCTCAAAGCTTCTAAGTATGACTGCTCAGCTTCTGGCAATTTTCCATTGACATGCAACATTGCTCCCAAATTCATATGGCTTGTAACCTCCTGTTGATTAGAAATACATATAATTTTAATACCAATCCGTAAGTAAAAATTAATACAGTTAACCAGAAAAGTTCTCTTGCTGTTAAATAAAGTGATTTTTAAAACCAAAAATTCGTATGATTAAATCATTGGTGGTAAAGAGTACAGAGCTATTTCCTGCTTCATTTCCCTGTCTACCCTGTTTTCTCGCATATTTCCCTACCTTTTCCAACAAAGCGAACCATTAAGCAACTTTTCTTCATAGAATGAAGGCAATCTATAACAGCAGTTTTTCAGTCATTCATTACGCTGTTTTCACTATACTTCATGATCTCGAAAGCCATGATTTCCATACAATTATTTTAAAGTATTTTTGAACCCTTTACACGCAAAACTGTCCTGAAAATATATGAGGTTTTCGCTTAAGCTTTGGATATCAAAATATACTTGGTCACTTCAAGAAAACTTTTTCAGAACTTGAGAGATATTTTTCTCTCATCGGTGAACAAAGTTAATAAAAAGTTAGGAAATATATGACTCTCTAATAGGATTTATTCCATTAAATAATATTTATTTTGATGTTCCTTAATGGTGTTTTTAAGCTTATTTCTTAAATTAGAGGCAAAACTATTCTGGTTACCTGATACAATTTATGCATACTATGATGTAAGGATAAAACAAGTAGAGTTAACGTATTCGTAGCTATGAATCTGCAGTGATTTTTAATATTTAGCAAACATGAACGACTGATTTCATTGCAGAAACATAACTTAATAGGAAAAAATAACCCTGATAATTTAAAAAAATTACCATTTCGAAGAAGTTGGTAAACTATACTTACATTTGGTTTGAGTTTTACTGCTACCAAATAATAGGTTTCTGCTTCTTTATTTCGACCAGCTTGCCTATTATGAAGAAAAATACATACAATCTTTAATACCTGTTATTTAGAAATATTTAATGTAAAATAAAGTGATTTTTATTAGTTTTTTTCATAACATAGTTTTTGACACTTATTAAGAGCTTGTAATTTAAGTTTCTATTTGTTTCTTTTAACCCTAATTTAGACTACAAAACCAAGAAAAAAATTAACTCATATTATAAATTTCAATATTTTAGAATTCTTAATTATGATTAATTTTCTTATTATTATATAGCATTAAATTATATGATCGGCTAAGGACTTAAACTTTAAGAAGTAAATAAATTCTAAATATATACTTATATGAATTGATATTATATAAAGAAAGAAAATCACTAATCTTTCTTTTCTAACAATCAATTTTTATTAAATTATTAGCGCGAGGAAAATTAAATGAATCATAAAATTTATTACAATGCATTGATTACATTTATTTTAAAAACATTTTATATAAACTTACATTAATTACATTTATTTTAAGAACATTTTAGAGAAACTCTAAGGATAGATTTTTGTGACTATTTTTTACAGTAGTTAAATATTTTTTTTTTCAAAAACATTTATCTGAAAATGATAATTTAAGAAACAAGAATATATTTTGCTCAATTACTGTTTTTTTTTCAATTTTAAATTTACTATTACTTTTTACACTTTTTATAAATTTAAGAAAATCAATTAAAATTCTAAAAATATAGGATTCATAAAAAAATACGTATAAATTATAAAACATAATACTCTATTCATTTGGTATGAGAACACTTTCTTAAATATTTATTTGGTTAATTTTTTGAAGTCTGTTAAATAACTTGTGTTAACTATAGCAATTCAAACAATAAAAAATGTACACTCATATAAGAAAAATATATATACAATTAATTACTATTTTCATTCACTTAAACATTTATTACTCATATCTAACACGTATTAAAGGACACCACGTTTTACATGCCTACAAAGAAATAGTCGCTATAAAAATTTAACGAATTCCAAAGTAAAAGTGAAATTTATCAGTTATTTTAGATAAAAGCAATGTTCTATGTATAAATAGTTTTTCAATAATCTCCTATTGCGCAGTTTTTTTTATCTGCTTATAAGTAAAAAATCATTTCCTAACTCATTCCTCTTAAGATATTTTTTGAAATTCACTTTAAATCTAGTATTTTCTTCAAAAGTAAGTACTTCAATTTTAGTGTAATTTTTTTCAATGCCTGGCTGACTTTTGGAATTTAATTTTAGACTTAATGCTACAAGAGACGATGGGGATGTCAATTTTTACACTGGGCACCCATTGGGTATGCCATTTTTGTACAGAAAGTGGAAGGATAAAGAAACACATACACACTTATATATAGAGAAAAAAGGAACATCCATGTCCGAAGCAGGATTCGAACTTTGGACCAACTACTTCGAACTCAGGGGCGCAAACTGCTCCACCACCGCTCGATGAGTTTAGCATACTATAAGTTCTAACCCTATCTATTTGTCTCTCTCTTATTATACAGTACATACAGTCAATGGATTCAATTTCTTCAGAAAGTAATAATCTTAAGCATTTTATTCACAAATTTGTGCTTCCAACGGAAGGAACTCATAGTTTATTGTCTTTCATATGGGAACGATTCATGAGAATTCATTCTCTGTCTAATCTTTTGTTACGTTTATAATTTAAGATTAAGTGAAAGACTCACCCTACTGACTTAAATTCGCATTCGTGAGCTGGGCTTGTCCAAGTGTCATAAGTAACAGCAACAACATAATTTAATCTAAAAGTTCATTTTCGCAATTCACTCATTTCAGGGGTAATAATAAGATTTAAAAAATTATCTAATCTTGTTTTATGAGTTATTTCATTGCCAAAATAATATTTTTAAAGTAAAAGTTTAATTTAAATCAATTTTAGCAAACAGCGGAACAAACAGGTAGATCGGACCGAAAGACCAATCAGAAGATCGGCTACGGTCAGGTACGGAAGTATATACTAAAATTAAGCAACACGACCAAAGGGGGAATGTCGGAGGGGTATAAAGCAGACTGGCGGTGTATGCTCAGCGTTTCTCTGAAAGCTATTGCACGGAGTACATCAGTTTAAATGACGTAGAGCTGCTTAATCAGTGTGAAATAATAAGCAAGCAAACTCGTAAACCACATCTAGATGACCTTACGTGAGGTCGAATTATTGGGAAGATTGAGGAAATTCGAAGTGTGACAAGTGTGGCTGCAGAGTTTGGAATCGCTCACAGCATCGTTTCGCGAATCTGGAGAGCATTTCAAACTACAGAAACAGCTGTCAGAAGGTTCAGCAGTGATCGTTCACGAGCAACCACTGCAGTCGACGACCGGTATATGGTCCTACAGGCAAGAAGGAACAGGCGGCAAACGACTGGAGTAATCGCGAGACACCTATAACAGACGACTGGACGACCGATATCATGGTTTAAAGTCGCCAGGGGGCTGCAAAATAGTGGTCTATTCGCACGATGAGCTATACGTTGTGTATTATTGACGTCTGCCCAACGGAGAAAGCACATTGTGTGGTGTCGGGAACATCAGAACTGGACGGATCAGCAATGGAGTCGAGTACTCTTTACGGACGAGAGCAAATGTAGTATGACTACGGATTCTGGACGCATAGACATCTGGAGAGAGCAGGAAACACGCAATAAACCCTCCAACATCTTTGAAAGTGACCGGTTTAAAGGTCGCAGTGTTCTCATTTGGGGAGGCATTATGCTTGGTACCCGTACTGACCTTCATGTCGTCCAAGGAGGGTCTGTTACCGGGTCCCGTTATTGTAATGATATTCTTCTTCCTTATGTGCGTCATTTTAGAGATGCTATGGGTCCCCAGTTCCTCTTCCTGGATGACAATGCTCCACCTTATCGTACAGAGGCTGTCGAAGAGCTGTTGGAAAGTGAGGATATTGAACGCATGGATTGGCCTGTAATAACTCCGGATCTAAATACAATCGAAGATGTGTGGGACTTTCTAGGGAGACGCTTGACGGCACATCACCTACCACCAGTAACGATTCCGGAGCTGCGATTGACGCAACAAGAAGAATGGACAGCAGTACCTCAACATCTTATTGACAACCTCATACTCAGTATGTATAGACGATGTCAATCCTGCACATCAATCAGGGGAGATCATATTCCCTACTAAAAGCTGGATGTTTCTTGCTAAAAAGCTGTCACATGAATGTTTTGGCCGTCTCTGTCATTCTGCTCCATGCTCGTTTTTCAATAAAGTTCCTTTTTAATCATTTGGAATTTTTTTGGACAGTTTTATTTTTTATTTATTTATTTTTTTACTTCTTGAGGATATTCTGGTGCGATTTTTATCCATTTGGAACATTGCTGAGCGACGCTAAACTAGAAAAACCGTTTCGTCCTTAATTTTTGCTCACCAGTGTATATATGAAATTGTGGCTCAATGCTCACCTTTTAGACACGAGGGTAAATTAGACAAGGACCTATAGCTTAAAGATGATTCCGAAATATCACAATCATCCAAGTTCAAGGTGGAACTCGAACTTACGAACAATAGAGCTGAAAGGAAGAGCCCCAACGATTCAGCTGTCAACTTGGCTTATGAAATGAATGGATGCAAAAAGTTTGTCGCTCTCTCTTTCTCTACGATGATGACATTTCATTTTGAGATTCAAGAGCTGATTTTATATTGAAATCACAATTAATGCTAAAAAGATTGTTTCCTTTTTGATAAGAAGTAATTAAGATGTCAATATATAAAAATTAATTTTGCAGTGTATTAAAGATTGAAATTGCGGCGAAAATAAACACCAGATTGGCATGGTATAAAGTTATTGGACAAGACAGGTTTTTACTTGCAAATCTATAATAATTAGATCAAATTTGAAGACGCTGTAGAATGAAACCAATAAATTATTGTATTATTCTTAAGCTTGATATAGGAGGACATTAATTTGGCTCACACAAGACAAGTATGCGGCTTTGTCAAGTTAAGCAGCATAACATTGTATATTCAGAAATATATTGCTAAAAACAGTGAATTCCATTTGTTATTGTATTGGATTCAATTAAACACAAAGTGCATTTTCGTACCACAGTATTACTTATAATCTCTAGAGAGTGTGTGAGAGTACAGATCACATTATTTTTTGGTTAATTTAGTTTTTGTTGCAGTTAAAGAAAGAAACCTCTCAGAGTTAAAAGAAAGGGCAGATAATAAAAGACCATCTAGTCTGTATATCTGTTGCCACTTAGTTACTGATACATCAGTTAGGGCTATCACAATATTCATCATATCAAATCCCAAGACCGCACACAAAGATCATGGTAAAGCAACAGCTGTGAGATAAAACTGTAAAATGGAAGCCAAACTCACTGTAAGAGACAGACAGTCATTAAGAAAAATTGCAAACACCAGAAAAAAGACCATGATATGACTGCCGAGCTGAATGAACATCTGCAGAATTTGATATCAACTTATTCAGATTGAAGAAAATTAAGTAAACAAAATATTTGAAGTAGACCTGGATATTAAAACATGTAAGCTAGAAACAGAGTGTATAATGGTGAAAGGAGCATAAAATATGGACTGTGGATCAATGCAACCATGTCTTGCTTTTCAAGGAATCAATTTTCTCTGTATTCTCCACTTAGTACGAATTTAGGTGTGGTGAATTCCAGCAGATGCTTACAATCCACACTGTATCCTTTCTAATTTGAGGTATAGCGAAGGACCCGTAATGGTTTAGGAACTCATATCATGCTTTGCAGTAGTTCCCTAGCCGCCTTACTTGAGCATGTTATTAACACTGAATATGTCCCTGTTTGAGAAACCAGTTGCATTCTACAGAGTAGAAATTGTTTTTGTGGGGATATTGGATATATCTAGATGATAATCCCACAATGCACTATTGAAGGGTTCAGTTATGGTTTCGTGACGATGGGAACTCAGTACACCTTTTGCGGCTTGCCTAATCATTAGATCTAAACATCACCGAGCACCATAGTTTGTTCTAGAAGTAAGAGGACTATCCTGCTATCCTTCTCCTTTATATTTTAAAAATTTTGAGAATGTTTTGCATAATAAATGGTACAGCATCACAATTACCATCATATGAAACTTGTATATATCCCTTTAGTGAAGAGTAGAGTCATTAAAACTGACAAAGTGCTCTAATAACTTATTATGAGCAAAACATTGCTTTTCATTTGCAAAAAGAACTTTTCCTACTATTTTGGATAATATCCATATAAAGACTGAGGTAGGCTGGTTGGGGTTAAGGCGTCTTTGTTATTATCAGAAGGTTGTGAGTTCAAAACCCAATTCAACCGATGACCTGTCGTGTTAACTAAAGGTTCCTGTGTGTGGCTGTGGTAGTCACAGCATCTTCCAAGTGAAATGTTACCTCTAGTAATAGCACGTCAAGTATTAGGGTGACTATATAATTATTCTGTTTTTTTCTGTTAAAAAATGTAGAATATTTTTAACGATCACCTCAAATTAACACGGGCGCAATGGAAGCTTTTATGGTGTGTGCGTATTTTATTGAAATAAGTAATTTCACAGTACCAGGTAAAAATAGTCTAATTTTAATTTTTTTCTCTAAATTGTATTTTTGCAAAAACTCTATATAGGTATTCAAAACAAACAGTCCTAATTTACCCACCTATAAAATAATAACATTTGTTTTTATGAAATCATGCGATACACTCGAGGTACTGAATGAATCTATTTTCTTTCAAAACAATTTAGATCAATATTGTTTGCGCAATACCTATTTAAAAATTTTGTTACTAAGCTATCATTCGGATAAAATTCTGCAAAAAGTTTATATGCTTCAAAATAATTTTTAATTTTATCAATATTATTGATTTCTATCTACATAAATTTTTTTTTATCAAAGATCATGTTTATAAATAAAGATAAGATATGAGGGGCTTCATAAAAATTAACAAATATAGCATATTAATCTTTGAATATCATGTAGAAAGTTTTTAATATATAGAGTACTAAACAATTTTTTATATCAATCAATTTTAAACTGAATACAACATAATATTTTTTAAGATATTGTCTACTAATTATTCATAAATAAAAATTGTACTCTAAATTAAACATAAATATTATGTGATATCTCATTTTTAAGAAACTGACATTTGCTTGTGTATCACTTTCGAAATAGGGGCATATGGAAAAAAGGGAATGTGTTTAGGATAAAACAATTTTTACTATTTATAATAATTTGAAACCTTTTATAGGGACAATTTAAAACTTGATTAACTTGGTATATTAATATCAATTCCTTTTAACTGTGAGTTTTCTATCTTCACAAAGCCTAATTAAAGCTGCTCTACAGATTTTATTGTGTCTTAACTAAAGTGAAATTTTAAATTCTGTGTCCACTTTCAGATATATGGTTTTGAGCGAAAAAATCTAAAAATTTCTAATAAAATGAATGAAAATTTTCTTACCTTAAAGTGTTTGCAGCATTGAATACAATTTCATACTCATCCATAGCGAGCTCCGCTGCTCTAACGTAAACATCAGCGGCTTCATCGTGTCTTTCACATTCCGACAAAAATTGACCTAGTAAGAAATCACAGTAAAACTTACTTATTAAAGTTTCATTTTAGTTTTCAGTTTGAATTATATAAAAGAGATGGAATATAACTTTTAAAATTGTACTTTTAGGCATAAAACTTTTATCCTGATAAAATAAATTTTGTCTTTGATCAATTTTATATGTACTTGATTTTGGGTTTCTGAATTTGTGTTCAAATGTGATCATTATTATCAGAAGCATAATAAACTATTTTCATATTGTCGTTGAAGATTTTGCAAGGCTAATTTGGAGCAAAATAAGAATCATTATACTAACTGATTGCAAATGTATATTTAGGAGGGAAAGGTTTACTTACAATTGAAATATGCTTACAATCAATGAATGTTCTGATGTATTTCTTACTGTTTATATTAACATATTTTCTTCTTCTTGAAAACAATTATTATAACAATATCATTTTAAAGGGTCCTTATAAAAGTCTCAATGAATCTCTTTTTCTACCAGAGAAAAACGAGATATTGTCTGTTATTAATAAATTAAAATATACTACTTCGTTTTATTTTTCATTCAATGGTTTTTTTACCCACGTTAGTTAGACTGGTATCCATGGTTTAAAGTGCATTCAGAACCACCACAAATATCCAAGCCCAATATAGTATTCGAACTCTCGAAATGTTGAACTGAAGACAAGGACTCTTACTATTCGTCTGCCACCTCGCCTGCGTTAAATTGCATATTTGTAAGCAAAAATTTTGTCAAATCCTTCCATGAAGATTTTTCTTTTAAGGTTTGTTCTTTCAGATTCCGTTACTTCACATAAGTAAACGTTCATGCTTTGTACGCAACTATGATTTTTGCTTTTAAGGTTTGCTACAGAAGAGCTTATAACTTCACAAAAGTGAACGTTCATATTTCCTACGCAACTATGCTTATGCTTCTATGATTTTGAGATTTTAAGGTTTGTTCTGTCAGGGTTCATTTCTTCATTCTACGCTAAAATATGCACTACATATAAAAATTAATTTACTGGGGGAAATTTATTCTTTCATTTCATGTTTGTTGTTTATTTTATTTCCGATACTAAGCATTAAAAATTGATAGTGTTTTAGAAAAAGTGTTATAATTTATTCAGAAACTAAGAACACTAGTTCAAAAAGGTATTAAACGTTACTTTATATTTTGTATTGATTACCAGATTTCTTTTGTATTATGATAGATGCATTTTGTATTGATTATTTGATTTCGGCAAATAATCATCATATTATTTTTTTCAAAAGTGTATTCATTTTAGAAGTATTTCTATTTCATATGTGCATGACATCACTTCCATTGCTTTATTAATTTTTTACCAGCTATAATTGGATCATCAGGAATATCAAGGTATATTTAAATAATTATGATGACTGGAGTAAAGATTCATTTAATTTTTATAAAATATACTTTATGTAACATAATATAATATTTATATTTAAAAATATTTATCTTGTTTAAAATCAATTATAAGATTTCATAATTTCAACAATTATCCGATTCATCTTGTATGAATATAAGTACATTAAAAGAGAAAGGATAAATTTTAAAAACATTTTGAAAACTAATATTTTTGGTATGTTCGATGGAATCCGTAATATTTGATTTATGTTGCAGTATTCGTAGAGAATACACTTTAAATTGTTTTGGGAAACCTGCGTATTTAGAACTTTATGTGTATCCATAGAAAGAATTTTAAATACTTACCATAATGCTGGTAAACACTCGAGTCATTGGGCGCTATGAATTTCGCTTTTAGAAACCATTGCTCAGCTTCTTCTAGACGCCCCTGTAATAAAATGGATTCATATTTACTTTAGTTTGAGTTCAGATGCAGCTACAAAATAACGAAAAATATATAGAATTTCAAGCATTTAATAAGCATTTTTGAGATAAAAAATGATTCAAATGAAAATTTATTAATCTCATGAAATATTCAGACATTTTCACTACATTTTTAATAATTAAAGGAAACTAAATAATTTTCACTAAACTATTCTTATTCATCAATAGTTCACAAAAGTTATATTTTATATCTACTAAATATGTATTTTAAATTACAGATCACCAAGAAATATTCATATTGCAAAAAAAAATTTGAATAAAAATTAATCGAATCAAATCCATTCTACACAACTGAACATTTGCTTATGTATGTTAACTAATTAGAAATTATTAAGATGTTATAAAAAAGTAATGCAATAACTGTATCAGAAGTTTCAATATAAAAGTATATATAACTTTCCTGATAAAAAGATTTATATGCATATAAAAGTCACAAATAATAATCTGAGTATACGATATTTACCCATTTGGAAAGCAGTTTCGCATAGGTCAGATGAGCAGGTATATGATCGGGCTTCGATCTTAAAGCTTCTCTATACCAATGTTCTGCATTTACGAAATCTCCCATTTTGAAATATGCTTCTCCTGGAATGAAAAAAAACGATTTCTTATGATTTATGGTAAATAAAATATTTAAATTTAATTCAATTTATGTGTTGCAATTTATGTTTCACTCAATGACTGAAAATAAGAAGATTTGTGTTATTAATAAAACGAAATTTGAAAAAAAATTTCTTTTGCTTTAAAATTTTTAAACGTACCCATCATGTTATAGAGAGATTGTGGTTGATAATGATCCGGCATTTTTCGAACAGCTTCATGGTACACTTTAACTGCTATCTATAAATATGAAAGAATATAGATAAGGACCATAACTTTTATATTTAATAAGTCTAGGAAAATGTATATCTACAAAAGTTTTCAATAACATACAAAAAGTATTTATAATATGTAGAGGAAGTAACAAAAGGGAATAAATTTATGTGGATATTTCTTATAAATTTTTATTTTTATTTCGGCATGATACAGTTAAATCATGCAGAAATAAAAATGATGACTTTACTTAAGAAATAATCATAATCTTATTAGACAAAATTAAATCTTAACACATAAAATTAAAGCAAAAGAGCTAAAAATTAAAAATTATATTTCAAATAAATGAATGATACACCCATCTTCCATCATAATTTATTAAAGTTAATATTTCAAAAATAAAATAAAAACAATATATTCTCAAATAAATCTGAATAAAGTAATTTTCTTTATCTTCTGTATAATATAATGCATAGATTGTTAAAATAAAAAGAGGTGCATTCTAAATGAAAATTTCCTTAACTAGTGTCACGTTTGAATAATATGATAATTTATGTTTTAATTAAAATTATATGTTAGAATGCATTTTAAGAAAAGGAAAGCATTTAAGTGTGGAACAAGAATGTTCTAAATTATTCTTCGTTTTCTTTCTATTTAAATTCTAAAAATTTGCTGATAAAACAGAATCAGTGAAAAAATATTGTTTAACAATACGCCATCCTTTATAATTACAGAGTAATAATGTAATTTAATTATTCACAAATAAATCAATTTAAGCGCAAAATTTTAAAAAAGGAAATTTTTTGTTCTTTAAATTATTTGAGCTTCAATGATCAAAATGAACTACGAATTTCTTACTAATAATCATGAACTTGATCGATGAAAATTTTTTTCATGCATAAAACTGTCGAATATATATTTAACAAAAACATACTATCTCATCAGCAAAAAATAATATTTGTTAGTTTTTTTTCACTGGGAAGAAGTGTCTTCTTCTGGGAATACGCACATACACTTACTGTGTTTAAAAATCACGAATATTGTTTTATATATGTGGTAAAATTTTAAGAATTGTTTAAAAACAGAAATCATTTTTAAGCTGAAATTTTTTAGACTTCTCTTTTGCAGTACTCGTAATGAAAATATGAAAAAAATTAGATATATTAAAAGTGATTAGAGGATTATCTAGCAAATCAATATATTGGAACTTTTATTTAACAAATAAAAGTGTGATAGTCATAGAAAACTTGACTGAATTCTAATTCATGAAACCTATTAAAATGAATATGAAAAATTTCACTTATGAAAAATTTGAGATTCGATATTTACAGAACTCTGTTTTTTTCTGAGTTAACTCCTAAAATTATTTTTGAAATCAATCTTATAATAATTATTATGAATTAAAGAATTGCAGTAGCAATTTACATCATATTTCCCATCATCAGCATATAATCTTCCTAAATTAAAGAGCGCAGAGATTCGTGTACTTTCGTGCATCTTCGGATCCTTGAGGCCAGCACTGTCCAGTTCAGCACAGTGTCTATACACCTGAAATAAAAATATAATTTACTATCAAGTGATCAAAGATGATACAAAATAATTGTTTTATACAAATAGTTGAATATTTATTGATTTGAACATTATAACTAATCCAGAAAATGTTTTAGAGTAAATTATTTGCTTGAAAACTATTTATATTTTCAGGTGTCTCATTCAGTTAACTGAGCACAAATAATATTGATTGGAGTTATTTTAAAATTACAAAATAAATTATTTCGATAAACTTTAGCATATCTTTAAAAATTATCATAATAATTCCTATATATATATATATTTACATATATACATACACGATGTTCCCTCGCCAGTTCACCTTCACGTTTCATGTTTTGCGCGGCTTCAGTGCTTCGCGAGGTTTTCCAAAATATTCATCAAAAAGTAATAATGAAAGTATAAAAGCATTTTGGCAGCCACATTGTGAAAGGGAGCGTTGTTTCATGTTGATGCGCGAGAGAGAAGGATTCCTGCATATCAGACAAAGAGAGGAATTGACTCAGAATACATACCACGGGCTCTCATAAAGGTGCGTGATTGTTTCAGATGCTATATCGATCAATGAAAGAACGGTGTTGCTGGTTCACATCATAAGGAATGAAGGATTTGTCGACATTACAAGAGAAGACATCAGCCCCTTATCGATTGCCACTCAGACCCACTGACTGATAAGGACCTTCTTGAGATGACAAAGTCTCCAAGTGAAAAAGAGAACGATGGAGGAAGACGAAGAAGAAACTGAAGAGCATGGCCTTACCCTGAAGAATCTGCAACAACTGTGCAACATGGAGAGAGTGATGAAACAATATGCACAAAACATTGATGACAATATGGTTCGAGTTGTTGACGGGGTTATGTCCTTGTACAGATGAATTTTGGAGGAAAAGAAAAAACCAATACAACAACTACTCATCACCATGCATCTCTTCTATGTAAGGACCCCGGCTCTACCGTCAGCGCCTCCAACAGAAGAGTTACTCCAAGTGAGCTTAAAGCTATTACGAGTCCAATGAGAGCTTTTCCCACGCCTGCAGCACAAGACTCTCGCCTCTCTCAGAAAGCAATGTTTATTACTGAATAAGGTTTTGTAATTAACATTATTAATTGACACTGATACGCTTAAACAAATACGTATATTGTTGTAATTTTTCTCTTAAATGTGTAAAGTATAAGTACTGTTTATATTTTTAAAACATTCGTGTACCCATACACACAAATATTCCTAGAGGCAAATTCTACTTCAAGGTTTTTCAGTTTTGACGGAATGTTTTGGTCCTCATTTACCACGAAAAACGAGGGAGGGATCGCTATATATATATATATATATATATATATATATATATATATATATATATATATATATATATATACAGAGGGAGAGACAGATATGTGACATTTTAAAATTTTCCAAATGCGTACTTCCATGCGTTCAGATGAACATGGATTAAGCTTTTATTTATTTTCATCATTAAGATTTTAGACACTAAGTACTTTACGAACTTGTGTCATTAAATTATTTTAATGTATTCTTACTCTCGATTTTGAATAATTTCTATAATATAACATATTAAATTTGATTTATAATCTGATAATTCGTCGGCATAATAAATAAAAATCAGAAAAATTATTGTTTTTTGACAAATATTTTATGGATTTAGTTATTCAAAATTAACTGCTTGATACCGATATAAAAAAGAATTCATAGACTTCTCTCTTCATAGAAATAAAAACATATATTTACTGTGTTTTCTCTACCAATATACAAATTGATAAACATTAAAAACGATAACGTTTATCATTTTGTATTATGTTTGACTGGATGTACATGAGAGCGTTAAAATATCAGGAACATTTATTATTAGATAAATATTGGAATAATGTTTATGTTAAACAATGCAAGCGCATATTAAATTTATTTTTAATTGAAACATTGTCATTAGTGAAAATAAATTTATCATCAAATTATTTTCCTTTTGGATATTGAGTCTCATTTAATTCCCATCAGTAAAATGACAGAATGTCTTTTTCCTTTGTAGAAACGTTTCATGATGTCGTATTTAAATGATTTGATTGCCGGAAACACCTCCTTACAATTATTTGAATAACTTCGATTTAATTAAATGAAACAATAATTGAAGTAGATTATCATGTTACTAGTTGGTTGTTTCATGATCATTTAAAGGTATAAAATAAAGAATTTATAAGTAAGCAAAACAACATCTGTTAAAAACTATTGAAAACAAATACGTACCTTTAGCAAGATTTACTGTTTCGATTATAATTTTAAAAAACCAGTTTTTAAAACAAAATTTAAAACTTGCATTTACTAATTTTATTTTACCCATTTAGCTCTACTAAATTAATAAACTGAAAATTGCTAAAATATTTTATAAGAAAATATAATTAATTGATACGTACCCCTGCAGCTTCTTCTTTTCTTCCCATGATTCCAAGAACTAGACCCATATTTAAATGTGCCACTAAAATAAAACACATTTTTTCATTGAAAGTTTTTTCCTTTTAATTCAATTGGTTATGAATGAGCTCTTTTTTACTTTGTGGGCAAAAATTGAAATGCTTAGGACTGAAATTAAACAACCATATTTAATAAACTATTTGAAATTGCAAATTTCAATTTTAATTATTGTTTCAGTAAATTTGAAAATCTTAAAATAAACTCTGGTGAAGGCGGAACAATTATACCACAGATATCATTGAGATGAAAACAAAGAATTTATTTGAATTATTCAAATAATTTTTAATTAATTGAAATAAAATTTCAATGCAAAAATACTTTCAAAGATTAATAATTAATGAAATATCCTTTCTTGTAAGTAAATTTCTAATTTAAAAATATTTTATGATTAGTTATTTAGCTCTTAAGTGTAATAGCTGAGATATAACTTAGTTATTATATCTAAGTATAACAGCTCTTAAGTATAATGGCTGAGAGCTCATCGTTCTTCCTGTAGTTTAACAATTTGTGTGTTTAATTTCACTTTGTGTGTTGGAGTTGAACTTCTGGTTTGGATACTTAAAATGGTCTGAATTCCACTCTAAACTGTGTATCCAGATAAAATCAGCCCTGATGTGCAAAAAGTGACTTCAGTGGGGCAAACTATGAAATATTTACTTAAATAGATAATGAGAAAAATACTCACTTTTTCAGAAAATGTGAGAAATGAGATTTTACACTTCTTTTTAAGTATTATTACTGAGTAAAAATATTGTTCATATTAAAAACTTTAATGCAACACATCTATTTAACTGAAAATTGATTAATTTTTCCTTTTTTGTGCAAGTTAATTTTGAAACCAAAAAGATTTCGTGAAAAAAAATTAAATATTTCAAACAAATATGTATTTTTTATTGCACTTCGAAATTGAAAAAAAAAAGACTTGTTAGAAGAAATATCTTTGCAGATTATAATACTATTAAATGTTATGAAATTCTTTATAACCTTATAAAATTGCTATATATATATATATATATATATATATATATATATATATATATATATATATATATATATATATATATATATATATATATATATATATTTGTTATGTAGTAAAATGAATGCTATATACAGCAGTAAGTAATAATGCATTTTGTATTTGATTTTATATTAAAATACAAATCAATTGCAAATTTCCTTTTGAAATTGCTTGGATTTTTAATATAGTATGGATACTTAAGTTTCTGATGCAAATTTATAGGTAATAAATTTAATAGTATTAAAATAAATATATTTATTGAATTACGAATAAAAGCTGTGTAATTCAAGTAAACATTAACTTTTGAATGAAATTAAACTTACAATTGTTGTTAATTAAAGGCACAGTGTAATTATTATTAATGTTTAACTATTACATTTTCAACATTCCCTGGATTTTAATAAACGGATCACTAATAATTTTAACGTATTTATTAAGGTATCAAAAATCTAAAAAAAAAAGCAATAACTTTGTTTCATCCTGAAAAGTTAGCTATAAACCTAATACGGATATGTCTTTATTTCTTACAAAAGTATATTTAATTGCATATGAATATAGAGAGTAACTTAAAATGAGTATTTTATTTTTGTGTTTGACAGAAATATGTATTTCCAGAATTACACATTAAAATATTTCTTTGTATTATAATGATAGCCATCAGTCATATTAGTTGCTGTGAATATTATAAAATACTTACATAATTTCCTATCCTATTTATCTTAATAAATTATAAGGTTTATTTTTAGGCTTTTGTTAATAACAGTACTGTGATCATATTATACATGCGTTCGTACATGTAGCTATAAAAAAGACATGAAAAACTTTTAATCAGAAATATTTTGTCTCTTAAGAAATTTATGCTTACTTTATTAATTAGTAATTGATATATTATTTCATTTTCAACCATTGCCCACAAAACGTTGAAAAGAGCACTTTTAGATTTCACGGTTTGAGTTTCTTTGTGGCTCTAACGAAGTAGTTCTGTACCTACCTTGTTTTCCCAGTTTATTAATGACTAATATTTTTTTTAAGTAGGGACTAATACAATTCAATAAGTTTTATATCAAAATATTGGGCTTAAATACGCATATTTAAAATCAATATCATTCTTTAGAAATAAAAATTAAGTTTATAGGCATATACTTTTCAAACTAAGGATTGAAGACATATCGTAAAAATGCATCTTAAGTTTGAAAAATATATAATTTCTTTGTATGAAAACAAAGGTAATCAAATGCTCCACTTTCTCAATATTTAGTAAAAGTGCGAGCAAAGATATTCTACAGTAACTAATTCGTCATGCCACGTCTTTGAAACTCGCAATACATTTAATCAAATTTTATCAGTATAATAATTTCAATATGGTTGTAAATAATGCTGTAACAAATCAAATTTTTATCTTTAAACGTATATGTCTGTAACTAATACGTAATTGATCAATATGAATAAATAATAGAATAAAAAATTATATTTCTCAAAGCAAAAAAAAATATTTTGGATTACAATATTTAGAAAAACAAAATAACACACACAGGGGTATTTAAAAAATTAGCCAATAATTTAATAGAAAAACGAGTTATTTTTAAAATTGACTTCTATATACATATGAATAAGCTCTATATACCGAAGAAGAGTTTCATTTATAAATTTTGCAATTGGTGTTAGTCTAATAAAAATAAAATTTGCGTCGCAGCTTAATAAAGTCACAGTTTATTATAATATCTACTACAAACTGATAGCACTAGTGTAGTATATATATGTAACATTATTTCAAATGAAAGAAGAAGAAAGCCAAAGATGAAAATGCAAATGGCTTAAATGCATTCAAGATTAAAAGAAATGATTAAGGATGAAAATATTTTCCGTTATTCGGGAAAAACTGAAAATGAAATATAATAAAGAAATTAAAATGTTGACAACATTCTAACTATTTACTTCATAATTTTATTTTCTATCAGAAAATAATTGAGAAACAATTTGATTTCATGTTTTGAAGATATAAGTTTTTAACATAAAAAAAAAATAATATACAAAGATGAAAGTGAAGAATTTCGCATGTGATTCATTAAAACATAAAGCTTCTGAAATCTTATTCATTGGACGCAGTTTGAGTGGTATTTTAAACCAATATTAAGCATTTATGTTTTCCAAAACTCTTTTAGATACCAAATATTAAGCAAGTTTGTTAGATGCATAGAATATGTGCAGAATATGGATTACACACATTTCCTTTCAATTAATGCAGTCTTGTTATAAAAGCACTTACAAGTGTGTTATGAAATTTTTATAGTTCGGTTAATTTTATGAATCCACACAGATTCTGCGTGGAGAATTCATTACCATGTTTTCATACAGAATAGGAATAAAAATAAAGATATACTTACCTTCTCTAAAAACAAATTATTCTCAAAATTCTTGTTGAGAATATCTAACTAACAGAGATTACTTTCACAGGAGACCGGATTAAGTACTGAATTCAGTAAACAGGTCATAGTCCGATACAAGAGAATTTAACTAATAACACACTACTGAATATACGTGTTTAACAGTATTTTGATGACGTATTTTGTAAGTAAATTCCCTATTTTTTAAATGAATTTTTTCCCATTAAATATAATTCAAATAAGTTAAATTAACATTAAAAATGTTAAGTTTATGAATTGTTATGGGTTAATTTTTGCAAAATTTCACTTGACTTTTTTCATGAATCAAATGGTGGGCTAACTTTTAGAAATATTACACGCAAAATCGCATTCTATTTATTCTTTTATAAAATATTTACGGTAAAAAATAATATTTTTGTAATTTTTCAATGCATTTCTCAAATTTAACTAGGGTAAACATTTTCAAATTTATAAAGGCAAATAACATTCAAAAATATTTTTTCGATGCATTTGATGATACCAAAATATCTCCAGTTAGTTGTTTTAAATCACAGAATTCTTTAAATTGAAACGAAAATTAAAACTTTGAAACTTGTTCTTAGTGCTCTTATCACTAAGTCAGCATAGCTTAAAAAGTATATCTCTGTATTTATAACTTTACTTTTCATGTCTTAAAATTCTGGTGAAAATAAATTTATGTTATATATTGGTAAATTTTCCATTCATATGCTATGTGTGCACCAGAATATTTCCGTATAAATAGCCTAGAGTTGGATTTTACTAGTGTATTTAGTCATAATTGCAAAATAATTTTATAATGTAAATTTTTAGCAAATAAAGAATTCTATTTCAAATAATCAAATAAAATTCGAAGTACTTTTTTCAACTCTTTAACGAAACAAAATATAAATAAATTTATATATTTTACATTAAAATTTTTATAAAAACTATAGAATTTTGCCAATTTATAGTGTATTTTTGAACAAATTGTTTCCGAAATTTGGTTTCAATTATTTTCAAACAGTTGCGATTTTATGAAATGTTTATTTCTTGCATTTCACTTTAAAACGTTGAAATTTTAAACTTTATGGATTCCAGAAAATCAAGAGTTATCACTTATGTTCGTGCAATATATAATTAATCATTATTTCACTTACGTTAAAATTGTTTCACTTGTTATATAAATTAACAGAAAGTAATCGAAAACATTATTATTGATATCTGTATTCAAACAAATTATGAATTATGTTTCTTTAAATGCAGTTTTGATTCAGAAATTCAATAGCATAATATTATGAAAAATTGTTTGAAGTTTTAGATTATATAGTATATATAGTGTTTAAATAAATAGTAAAGAAGATGTCAAATTTAAGAAATACCAGCATGCATTAGAAAATTTAATTGTTAAAATTTAATTCTATTTTGTTTGCATCATGTATGGATGCAAAAACATTTTAATAAAATGAAAAAAAATAAGAATTTAAATTGCTCTTTTTAACTGCATGAAAAGGAAGTTTCCTCAATTTCTACTAAGCATTTTTTTATTTCTTAGGTTCTAGATATTTTGCCACATTTTCATTTAGAATTTATATGCAGAAAAACTTTTTTGATAACATGCATGCGTAATTTAAAAAAAAATGTTTATTAGTTTTGCAAGCAACTATGCATGCATATTTTTAAATTTGTAAGAAAATGTTTTGCTAACTAATGAGAACATGTTAAAAATACCAATTTTTAAATTGTGTGTGCTTAATTATATTTTAATAAATTATCTCTAGACTTCAAATTACTGTTACAATCAGAATTCTAACTTTAAGAAGAATTTCAACTTTTAAATTTACCCTTGTGTCTTGCATAAATACAAACAAAAGATTATTCTTGTAAAATAGAATATTCCTTTATTTACTTATTTTGAAGATAACGTAGAATTTATATCATTCACAATTAAATTTCTCTTTCAAACATCATTTCCTTTGAAAACGTTTCTAACAAATGTCTTATCACATTTAATCCAAAAGAGTACCTTTATTAATTAAATATGTTTGAGCGCCTTAAATTAAATTCTACTGTTAATTTAATCACATGAATTAATTTAAATAGTGGTAGTTTTCATAAAATAATTTGTATAACATTTTAAATAAGATATAAATAAATGAAATTTACTATTCATATTTCAGCAATCTTTTCTATATTCATTTTTTATTGCGATTCATTTCTGACCTGTTTTCCTTTACAATTGTTGAGAATTATTTTTAATTCAAAAAATTACCAAATATAAATTAAAACTTCTACCAAGAATTACTCATTTATTAAGCATTTCTCACAACTTAATTTTCATTAAAATGTTTTTTTTTTAATATTTTTTTTACAAATTTTTGTGTTAGCTTAAGGACATTAAATTTATAAAAATTTATTATAAAATTAAATACCCATTATATTGGGTATTAATAAAATAACTTATTTTTTAAATAGCTCAGAAAATTTTAGAAAGCATAACAAAGAATGTTTACATCTTTAAAAATTTCTAAGAGAACAAATTAAGATGTAAAAAAGTACGGTAAATTTTCTGAGAACAAACTAAAATTTAAAAAAAAATCGGGAAATAAAATGTATTTAGGTATTGTACAGAGGATTATCTTGCCAAATGTTAAACTTATATTTACTAATGAATATCTTAATGCAATTAACTTGATCTTTTTAAATTTTAATTTTATATAAGGAAAGTCTCAGTATTCATTTTTAAAGTTCTTTTCTCAGAATTTTACGGTTTATTTCTCTTTTACTGACTTAAAATTCATTTATCTGTGACAAGTTAAAATTCCAAGAATATATGATCATTAGCAAAGTATATTCATCAAAAAAATCGTGAAAAGCTTCTTACTTGCTAGACGAGGTCTAAATTGAATTGCTAATTTATAGCTGTAAAGTGCTTCTTCATATCTTCCTTGTTCTTGCAACAAAATCCCTCTGTAAAGGAAACATAAACTTTCTAGATGAATAATATTATAAGTATATTATGTAAATAAACTTTAATTTCATACATAAATTAAAAACTGTCTTATCTAGCTGCTAACTAGATGGAACTCTAAATGGATAACATTGGGAAATGAATAATCATAATTAAAGTGGATAAAAATTGTTTTTTTTATCCTTAAAAATAAGACGCTTAAATTTAAATGAATACTTAGAACTGGGGAATTAAAATCAAATGAAGACATGAACAATTAATTTTAAATCCTAGAATTCTTTTCAGATTCTCTAATTTCAGAGTACACAATTAAAGTTAGAAACTACTTAAGATTCTTTTTTTATCTGTGTTTTTCAAAATTACACATGAAAAGAATATTAAAATAATCCAGAGGATTTATATTTTGAATGGTGAATAATGAATGCATCAACTGTATCCTTCTAGGCATTTATATTTTAAAATAACCTTTCATGTCTTGATTACTACAATGGAATGCCTAAGTATTCTACCGATTAAGGAAGTAGCTTCAAAAATCATGACTTCAGATATCGCATATCATATACGTAAGTAATCATTTGTGTGGTTCAATTTGCATGTTTTTATGGGACTGAGGAATTTTAAATTCTTTGTATATTCAGATTTAGTTTTAAATTTAAATCTTAAATCTGTCGAAATAAAATTGGATTTTATAGCTCTTAAGTTGTTTGTACTTCTTCATGCAACTTAAAATTAATTATTTTCTCCTATAATCACTAACTCTTATGATATACAAAGTGAAAAGGGATATATATACTTCAAACAGATGCAAAGAATATATATACTTCTAAGAGAGAAGAGGGATAGATAACATAAAATGTTGAAAACAAATACTACCTGTTTATTAATGGATGACACAAGATGTAATTTTGTTATTTTATGCTCATCCACTTTTGCTTAATTTATTTATAATTTATTTAATAAACATAAATAAACTTATTTTTATAAATATACTTTAATTTTTGAATAACAAATAATGAATTATCCTATTTTTGTCTTTTAGGAAATATTTTGTGCATTATATTTTTGTATTTTAAAATTCTTTATTTATACAAATGAATATTTTGGACAAATGTTCGCATTTTTAAAGTAATGATTTAATGAAGTATCAGAAAACTTTTCTGATAAAGAAAATATAAATAAACTTACAAATTATAGCGAACATCAGCCATATTGGAACGGTAGGTGAGAGCTTTCTTGTAAGCCCATTCCGCTTCCTCTTTCTCACCACGCCCACTCAGAATATTGGCCAAATTTCCATATGCTAAAAAGAGAAATTTGAAAAAAAAATATTTTGAAACTTCTAGACTGGAGGAAAAAATTTCATGCTAAAATATCATAAACAATTTAAGTTCAAATGTATTCAGCCAGAAATATAAATGTATGCAATAAAAAAATATATAATGCTAGTAAAAAAAAATGTGATTTATATCAATATTTTAAAGAAAAAACAGAACATTTATCAGTTTATATTAGGTAAATACGAAAAGTTGCATAATAAATGAGTTACAGATTGACTGGTGCATTAAAAATTATTAGTAATTATTACTAATCCATAGTAATTATTAGTAATTCAATCACATTTTGAAAGATTCGGCATATATTTTTATATCAAAAACATTATTCTATAAGCGATAGTGAAAATTTTCCATATAAGTAATTAAAATAGCCCTTTTCTTATTACAAAATAATGTGCATTATTTTCCTATTTTTCTATATTACGTTGAACATAAACTCCAGAAAACACAATGGTTACCCAAATATACTTCTAGCAACTGCATCTACACAATATATTTTAAAAATACCACAATAAATGTGTTTTTATGATTAATCAGACTTAAAATCGAAAAAAATATCTTTTAATACAGATTTTTCTGTCAATCATATAAAATATTTAAATAACTAAATATAGAAATATGCGTTTAACACTATTAAATGTAAAAATATATGCAAATGAAGCAGAGATTTCGTGAAGTTTAAAATTCTGAGAGTTATGAAAGAATAAAAAATAAAAAAATATTCTCAATATTACAACTATTTATCATACAGTAGTGACTCTTCTAATTACTTAAGTAAAATTACAATAAGTACCATTGAATACAAATAATTGAAAAATAAAAGTTTCTTTTATTTTATTCAGTAATTAGAAGATATACTATTATAAATTATAAGTGCAAATTTCTCTCTAAAATTTTATAATTAATATTTTTATTTTAAATATTCACGCTAGACAAGTATAATTTCACCGGTACTATAAATTTTATTTATTTACTATAAACATTGATCACTGATTTGTTCTATATAAAATTAAAATTAAAACCTTCCCTTCCATCTTAGAATAAACATTCTTAAAGGAAGATAAAAGAAATGAATAATTAAGTAGCCGAAACTGTTAACTGGAATTCAGCAAACATGACATTTTAGCATTTAGAATATTAATTACCTTTCAGAACATTCTTGTGTTGAAGGAGCATTTCATGCTGGGAAATACTTACTTTTTTTAATTTTAAGAGCCTTAAGAAAAATAAAATTTACAAACATGAAAGCCTTGTTCATTAAAAATGCGAAAGCGTCATACTTTAGCAGTCAAGGAAGAGCTAATTTTCACAGTTCGGCATCCAATTTGAATTAAGTTTTAATAGAACAACTTCTCGATAGATAGATTTCCAGTAGATTTGAAAAGTGGCTTATGTTTACCCGGAATATATTCATTTTAATCTTTAAATGTAGTATTTTATACAAAAACTTCAAAATCACTTAATTCATTGATTTAACTTTAGAGGTGTAAACATGTCATAAGATACTCTCTTTTGATCATCTATTTACCCAGCACGATTAAGTAGACTAATGTAACTTACTTTAACAAAATTCTTTAAAAATTCATAGATCAATAGATATTCAATCAATATTTTAAGTGGATGGAATATTTTTATAGATATTTTGTAACATTTTAAACCAAAGCTGTAACTTAATTAAAACATAAATAACATACTACATATTTCAATACTCAACACACATTACTTAACGGTAAAAATTTCAACAAAACAAATAATATTTAATCATTTAAACATTCCAAAAAAGATTTCCTAGGAATGTAAACGTATATATTAAATAAAATGTTTCTATTAAGTGGTTAAACTATATAACAATAAACTTTAATAGGAATTTTACACTAATAAGTTATAATATAGTTTCGTATAATCAATGTTATAAAATATTTAAATATTAAATACAGTTGACTAGCCAACCAAATTAATTTAATCTAACACAATGAAAAATTTCCTTTTTAAAATATTTTACAAACGAGAAAATAGAAATTGTTAAAAATTTTATGAAAACTTGTTGTTATTTCTTCTTATAATAAAAAGGTCAAAATATATATAATTGATTGGAATGCATTTATTATCCTTAATTTTTTCTAACCTATAATAAAAGTTACTTTTTTATTCTTTTTGAAGTGTAAAAAAACACAGACGCAACAATATATGATTAAGTAAAATTTGTAAATGCCTTCTTACTTCAATATGTGTTTATCTCGAAAATTATGGAATCAAAATTTTTTTTTATTTTATTGTAATGTGCTTTTTTACTAATGTTTCCTTTTAGATTAAAATTATTGAAAATTTACTTATAACCCATTTTAAAAACGTAATTTTAATCATAAGAAGATATTCAATTTTTAAATTTGCTTATGTGTTATATATATATATATATATATATATATATATATATATATATATATATATATATATATATGGAATAATTCATTTAAAATACCAATCTCTATAAACGATTAAATTAAGAGCATTTTTCAAACACTATTAATATTTTAGTTAGGAAATTGTAGGATATTTTTTAATTTATTCCCCAATATTTTCAATTATATTTATAGATATAACTGTAGCATTGTATTTGAAATCCCATTACATGTTTCAGCCATCTGATTAAGCGTTTTATAAATAAAATTTTAACATCATACCAATATATAATTTTTCATACGTCTGTTAAAATTAGAGCACAATATAGAACAACTTTATTCTAAAAATAATAGAAATAAAACTAAGTGTCAAGCGATTAAAGTCCAACCCCTTCTTGAATATGAAATGGTACAGTTTCAAGAGAAAATTAAATTTAGAAAAGAATAATGCTCAATTTATTACAAGGTTATATCTACATGGCATCAAAAACATCAGTGGTTTCCCTGGGGTATTGTAATGTCAAAATTTCTCATTAAGTCGAGCAACATGTTTCTGAAAATGACGTCTTGAAGAAAAGATAAGGGAAGAAAGATAAAGCTTTTAACTGCAAGCGATCATAAAACCAGGAGTATATGTTTGATATAGATCATCTTGGGGTATCAAAAAGTGTTAACCAAGAGTGGAAATGTGTTGTGGCCCTTCTCCTATAAAAGTTTCTGAGAAAAATAATAACTATGAAATAGTAGTGCGACTACCATAGGTGAACTTTGTTTTCTATTTTTCTCTTGCTATATTACTACTTCCATTATTCGTTAATTATATTCTCGAATTAAAAACAATAAATTCTAAAATTATTTATGTAATTCTATTGAATATTATGCTTTTTTCTTAATGAAATATGCAAATAAAAATTGCGTTATTAAATGATTAATAATGTCATATTAAAGTGTATAACAGCAGCTCAATCATAATTTTAAGGACTCTTGAATACGCATTGGAAACGGAAAACATGATATCATAATGCTAAAATACGAATATAAATTGAACTCATACTTTTAACGATATTTTGTATAAAAAACAAAGGGATATATAGTTTAATTTTATTTCTCAAGTTATTTATTACTCTTGCCAATAATATATATATCAATAAAATCTCACATCGTTATACTTAAGTCTGATTAATTTAATTTAAAGTTAATAATTATATTCAAAAATCACTCATTTTTTAAATGAGAAATTATTAAATGAGAAATTATTTTAATAATATAAAAACACACAGAAAGCATTTTAATGATATGAGAATACAACAGTTAGGAGCTAAAAATTTTAGGAAAATTGTAAAATATTTTAATAACAGATTTGATGTGATGAAATTATAAAAAATAATATTATTATAATTTAAGATAAAATATGTTTTAATATTATTCAAACTTTGATGTCATACAACATAGCTAGAGAATTGCGTAACAACAGAATATCTAGGTATATTTAAAACATGTAATATATAAAGGTAAAACATAAGATTATAAAATAAATCTACTTTATAATAAGGTATTTATTACAAACAAATTGATAATTTATTTTAAATAAATTGACTGTCATAATTCATGTTCATAGACTTAGTTTGGAGCTTTGAATTTCATTATTTTTGAGGATGCAAAAATTCAAAAATTATTAAATAATACAGATTTGACGCTTTACTTTTATTTTTGTCTTGATTGCATTCAATAAATAGGCAATTTGCTTTATAATTTATCCCATATATTACATATCTAATTGATTTTATGCTCTTAAAAAATTGAAACCCAGAAATTTATCAGAAAAATATAATATCTTTCACATATAAAAGTGATCATCATAATATAATATTAATAAATATAAAATTTTTAATGCAAAAATCAAGGATTACCTTTTGGTGGATTAACTGGGATTCCTGATCTATAGAGATTCTCTTCATTCAGCCAATCTTTATTTCTGATGACGGTGCGTGCTGACATGACTAGCATTAAAATACCCACTCCAGCAAGAACCACTCTCTTCCTGAATGTAGTTTCTTGTCGCCGATATAGATTATCGACACCTTGCGCAACAAGTAAACAGAATCCCATGCTAGGAATGTACAGAACTCTTTCCGCTACCACAAATCCAACATAGAAGAATAAATTGGTGGCAGGAATGAAAGGAAGGATAGTCAATGCCAGTGCGAATGTCACGAGATCAGCTGGGCCAGTGAAGGCTGACCTAGTTGATGGAACGTGAGTTTGATCCAATCCATCAACTCCTCCATTATGGTGATGCATTGCGCCATTATGTTGTGAACAATTCCCATTATAATGATGACCATTTCCATTAGAAAATCTATGCCCATTATTGTTAGAATGATGATTATTTCCCGAATATTTTCCTCTTGACTTATGCGAATGATTTGAAGACCAAGAATTGGTAATCTTTTGTGCCATGTTTACACATGGGCATTGCCCATACACATCCCCGTTTGGAGAAACCAAGCAATGTGGGGAAGATGCATGACTCGCATGAAAACTTCCTCCATTAATAGCTGACCAGCAAAAAGCACCATAATAACATCGCTTATTCAAACATTTCATAAGCCAGTAAAGATAGATAAGTATGCCACCATAAAAAATAGCACTGAAAAGGTTCCGAATATCCCAAATAGTTGTGAGAAGAGGAATAGCCTCCATCGACCAGTCAAAACTCAGCCATCTAGGATAAAGCATTAACCAGAAATTAAAAGCTGGTAAAAAGAAGAATGTCAAGGTTCTGGTTAAGAAACTGTCGCTATCAGCGGCCGGATTATCAGCTGGAGCGAAATCAGGAGCCTTACTACCCATCAAGTGCAACCTCAATCCAAGCAAAGCGATTCCCGCAACACATAAATGCAGCACACCTTCTCTGATGTTTTGGAATCGTTTCTACAGAGAAAGAAAGAAAGAGAAAACGAGAAATATAAAATGATTTTTGTAGATATGTACATTATTAATTACAATAATGAAAGGGATTAATTATAATAGGAAGTAAAAAAGTACAAAGCATATGTGTGGTTCACATAGTATAAATTTAAGCAAAATGTTTTATTGTATTAAAATATTTAGCGTCAGACTTTTTGCAACTGAATTAACAAAAATGACGTTGAATAATGAAATTATTCGTTTCTTTTGGTCCGCAACATTGAGAATTAATGAATATAAAATTCCTCTAAAGATCAATTTTAAAAAAGTTATTGCTTGAAACAACAATGTAACAAAAATATTTAGAAAATATAATAAACACATGATGAAAATAACAGTAAAAAAATTACTTTAATAATTTAGTAAAAAAAATTCTGCATTTCAGCTTTTGAACAGATTTTTTCTCAATTCTGAAACTCTTTTAATAGAAGCTGAAAGTAAATCATGAATTGCAGTTTGAAATCAATTGCATTATTATATAGAGGATTCATGGTACTTGAAGAAATAACAAAATTACAAATTACCAATTTTAAAAATTAGAAAATTATAATATACAATGTTTTCTATAAGAATTGCTATATAATTAAGGGTGAAATATATTTCTTTAAAATCAGTACAAAAACACAGTAAAGCAATATTTTATTTCATGGCATAAAATTTCTTTTAAGAATATCATATGAAAACTTTATATTGCAAAATACATAAAGAAAATTATTGAATATTCAGATTTATTATCAAAATTTAATTAATGAAAGAATAAATATTTCTAAAGTGTTTGTACTTTGAATAAGAAAACAATGAATGTAAAATGAAAGAAAAAAAATCACAAAAAATCTTTGAAGCGATTTCATCATAAAGAACTGGTTTATACATTTTTCAATAAATTACGAAATCTCAGAAATTTTAGGGAAAAATATACTACTAAAGGATATATTACATGAAAAGAAGCTTATAAAAGAGTTATATCTTCATATAGAAAGGATTGATAAAATATATTTTAGACATTTCTTGTCAAAATACAGTAATATCATTTAGTTTTAACAACTTAAATACTTCAGAAAAACTAAAATTGAGTGCATATTATTCAAAGATGTTATTATATAACCATAAAGTTATTATATTTCTATGAAAACTAAATTATCGAATGAAGAAAGAGATTGGAAAATACATTCTTACTATGAAAAACAGACAAATCAACTTCTGATTATTGAGAAAAAGTACAAAATCTGTGTTTTGAATAAATAACAAACTTATTTTTTTCCTATTTCTGATGATGCGTAAAATATTTTACAAATCTTTCTTTGAGAAAATGAATTAAGTGAACAGAACACTCAAAAATTATCGTTGAAGAATGATTACTGGAATTAGTTTAAAATATTTTAATTTCGTTACTTTCATTCTGATTTATTCATGAATAAAAGAGAAATTTTGCTCTCAGAATTATTTTCTAAAATAACTATTCTGCAATGAAAAGAAAATTAGATTTTGTGTTAATGTTTCAGTTTATTCATTTTGTTTCAAAGTTGAGAAAAATGTTAGTGTATTTTATTTTGTTGGTATCTAATTTAAAGGTAATTCTCTCCCTCTTTCATTTTCTCTTTCTATTTAATTTAATTCTAATTTTATAGTTATGAAATTCATCATTTCAAAGCCAAATGAATTAATGTCAGGGAATCTCTACATACTTATCAACTTTAATAATGCATCTATTTAAATTTATGTATTACGTTTCTTTTCAGAGTTATTCAGAAATTAAATGTTTTAATCAATGGAAACTTAGAAATAGAAAGCCATTTTATTATATTTTGCTATTATTATTTAAATTAATTAAAATATTTAAATATCTTCAATCTTCAAACTCTTTTGTACATTTTACATTTATTATTCTATAAAATAAAATATAATCAACTGATTTAAATATCGTAGAATCTTTTTCATAACACCTATGATTTGTAAAGATAAATTTTAAATTTTAAGAAATGTTCGTTCTTTTGATTTTTTAGAATTGAATTGCTTTTGATATTGACTATTGTTACAAATTATCCTTAACATTTATTAAATTATTATGAAAATCATATTCTTTTATTAGTAATCTGACAAGTAATAATAATTTTAATCAATAAAAGTATTTTCCATTTACTGAACATATGAGATGATTACATTTTACATTTACTTGAGCAATTTTCTTTTAAAATGCACATCATTGTATTATAGTCAGCCCGTGCATTTAGCAAATCCCATAAATTATTAAAAACACTTATTGCAAAGAAATATTTTATTTTTAACTATAAAATTATTCTTTTAATTACTACTTTTTCAAAGTATTGAATAATAATAGATAAATATTATTTTAACTTCAGACAATAATTTATGCAAAGGTATAATTCACTCTATACCCCCTTTAATCATCATTCTAATTATAATATATGGATTTATATTATAAATATACCTTTAGTTCGCTTTATTTCCAATATGACTTCATAATTACTCCATAAAAAATTTAGAAAAAACATAATATTGTGTAAAATGTTTTGTTACTTTACCTTATTTTTGTAATGCTATTTTGGAAAAATCATATTTGAACTTTTGAAAAAATTAAAGAGCTACAGAATTTAGCATTTAAGCAAAATAGTAAATAATTGAGGATAAATTAAATTTTACATACTGTTGAAAATGTATTTTATATTTAAAAAAATTAAAAATAAAAAAATCTTGAGAAATACCATATTTTATGAAACTACTCTTAAAAATTTGATTACAATTTCTAAAAATTATTCATCAAATCATCTAATTTTGAAAAGACGTAAAATACTTGCTTTTATACCTTACTATATAAGTCTTGATATTCTGCTGCAGAGAAAATAATTATTTATTTTGATGATATTAGAGATGAATTCTTAAAATTTTCTTCATTTTTTTATTTTACTTTTTCTAATCACATTACTTTATTTATCCAGTGAACGCTGTTTTACCTTTTACAGCTTAAAATTAGCTCGTTGAATCTCTACTCACAAATTTTTATAATTAAATGAAACACACCTTTAACTGTATTTTTGAACTTAAACTATTGCTGTTTATTAAAAATTTAATCTCGGAGCAATCAAAGTTGAGCTTTTTTTTTTGTAAGAATATTTCTTAATAAAAATGTCGTCTAAAGATTTAATTTCTTTGTCTTTGTTTAAAATAAGAAACAGTGATAGATTATTTTTCATTTAACTCTGTTCTACTAAAAACTTAAATTAAAAATAAAAATTAAAAACAAGAGAAAGTATTTTTAAGACAATTTTTTATAGTTCCGTAATTTTGTTTCAGATTGTTTGTTTATCATGTCTAAGGAATTCCAGAATTTTTTTTAATGAAAATTGAAAATTAATTTACATTATTTCTCTTTATACAACGTCTTTTTAGATAATGCTTTCATTTCTTCGAAATATCGAAGCACTTTATTTTATGAATCATAAAAAATTTAAAAATCTACACTTTATGGTCCAAAATTTGAATAAATATACTAGTCTTTTTTAATTCCACTTTTTTCACTATATTTTAATTTCAAATCGAAACAGTAAGTATAAATATTTAATTCATGAATTAGCATAAAATATATTTATATTATTAAATATTTCCTTTGCGATTAAATAATTTTAGCCAAAAAAAAAGCTTTTGAAATTACAGTCATTAGAATACTCACCATGGTCAAAGGGTTAAAACTATGATAATAAGGATTGTATACCAGTTTAAACAGTTTTAGCTTTTGATGAAAAAATAAAAAAACAGTAATCCAAGTTATCTAAATTCTTGTAAATTTATATGTCGAAATAATTTCAACACTTCAATTATTACATCAATTTAACTGCATACTAAACTTAGATAAAATAGACCCGAAAATATCCCTGTTAATAAAAGCTAATTATAATTCTGAAATACTTTAAATTTATTCAAGTCAATGTAATATTTAATAGAGTTGGTTTGTGATTGGTGTAAGCATATCATTATTTTGGTTCGTAACTAATCATCAATATTTGAGCATTAAAGTCCATTGAAAGAGCAGTTATTGCAAAAGTGTATGCAATTCGCTCAGCTTTTTCTTTCAATACCTTATTTTAAGTATATATTTTGCTTATTTTATTAATATAAATTAATACTTTGCAAACAGATAATTTTATTGGAAGATGTTATTGACTTTTAGTAAAGCATCTATAAAAATATGTTGTTTTATAATTAGATAATACCATTTCCTTCAAAAAATATTATTTATATTTTTGCTCTTACTGACAATACGTACTTGTCATTTCTTGTTCACGTTTCATTATTTAATACTTTTTTGGGAGCTTATAAACTGCATTAAAATATGATACCTGTTTTTATGAAAAACATTCTGATTCCAGACACAAGGAAAATATATCATTAGTACTTCTTATTACAAAAGTGTTTTCAAATTTTAATATTTGCTAGAACTCTTATCCAAATGCTTATGGTGGAAAAAAGTTATACTTTAATTACTAAAATGGTTATTAAAAAGCAAAAAAACTTGCTGTAAATTTGATATTATTCGGTGAAGTTACGCGAATGATAACTCAATGCTTGTGATTAGGAAACAAGAACTGACTAATTAGCATTCTACTCTTGCTAAATGAGTTTTCTACCAGAAAAATTGCTAGTTTTATACATTTTATAAAAGAACAAATTAGGCTGTAGAGAGAAGGATTTTATTATGATACAGCCATCTCTAGAGTACAGCATAAATTCATAATTATCGTTTAATAAAGTTTTATTGAATTAACTAATTTGCTATTATTTAAGCCACATTTTGAAATTAATTAATGCTCTTAAATTTTAAATAAATATGCAGCTATTTTAAATAAATACTGTGTATACTTTATTCTTAAAATCTTAACTCAGGAAACCAATTTCATAGTTGGAATCGTTTATTAATTATTAAAATAGAGGAAACATTTTGTTCTAGATTGTAACTAACAAGAATTTTTATTTTCTAAATGTTTAAGAAATTGATGAACAAATAAAATTTTTATATGTTTTTATATTAAAAGCATCTAAATTGTTTCATAATCTTAACATTTTGTTTCATTTGTAATATAAGTTTAACAAAGAATTATATTTGAATTTAAATTCCATGAAAATACTCATAATGTATACGAACCAACAAAAACATAAACAATTATTTTTGTCGAATATAAGCATTAATGAATTTCTAAATATTTATTATTAAAAAAAATCAATAAACTATAACTAAATGCTTTTTACTTAAAATTTTAATTTTAAACTTATTTCACTCCTAAATAACAATTATTTTTAAAGTATGCAAATTTTCTAGATTGCATGTAAAAAATTATTTATCGTATATCGTTATAATATTATTTTTAAATATTTATGTAATTATGTAATTAAATAATTAAATAGCTAAAATTAAGAAATACACTATTGAAATATTTAAGCAGATTTATAACTACAGGAATCGGACATTAATTTATTGTCTAGTAAAATACATATGTGCTATGTCCCATATAGTTATTTGTACCCATCAATTTAAAAAGAATTTTGAATATTTTAACTACTGTTTATCAAACTCTTTATTTATTTCCACTACTCAAATAGTTAGGGGGAAACAAATACTATTAAATAAGTTATTATAAATAAAATATAATTATGGCCTTAATATATGTATATTATTCTAATTTTAAAATAATCAACAATGAAAGCAAATTAAATGCATAGAAAAGTTAAGAATGAAAAGTTATAAAAACTTAACGAATTGTAATATTTCATTAATTTTTTATAAATATAATCTGCAAAGCTTTGAATGAATAAAGTTAAAATTTATTAAAGGGTTCAGTTATATATCTTAATGCAAAGAAATCTTACCTGAAATGGTACTTGGATAAGCTCTTTCAGTTGTACCCTTTGATGTATGAATAATTCATAAATAACGCAAACGCCCAGAACAGTAACTCCGTGTTCCTTTGTCAACATTGATAATGCCGCACAGATCAGTGATGAATAAAGAAAGATCCATCTTCGAGAGGATAACTCTTCACAGCTTCGATATTCGCAGTACCTGATGTACAGCATCAAGCAGAGTAAGAAGAAAAGACAAGCTCCCACATCAGCTCTTCCAACAATTCCAGCCACTGCCTCAGTATGGATAGGGTGAGCAGCGAACAACAAACCAGCTATGATTGTTGGAACAGGATTCTTGAAAAACAATGCCGATGCCATCCGGGTGAAAATGATTGATACCACAGCATGTAAAAGAACGTTGATAAGATGGTAACCCCATGGATCGAAACCTCCGAGCCAGTGATTCAAGCGAAAGGTCAAGACGCATAATGGTCTGTATGACTTATGAGATCCACTGTGAGTCAAAGGAGTTCCCCAAAAGTCGTTCTTGAAGAGAGATGCAAGCGGTGTAGTTGGTAAGAGATCTTGGTTGGTCTTAATGGCTCGACTAAAAAAGGGAAAAACAGTTTTTTTTAAGGACTTCATTTCATAAGGGTTTTTCTACAGTTTACACATTTTTAATACTATTTTTCAATACACTGTTTAAGAATGCACTATGATTTCTGAAGGTTGTTTGATGTTCATTTAAAAAATAAAAGCATAGATTTATAACTTTAAAGTAACAAGAGCTTTTTATGAGAATTAGTGAAGAAATAATTTGTTCGCATTCTCATTTCATGCTTCATTTTAATTAAACTTTTTTTTATGGTTAAACAACAATATTGACTAATATTTTAGTTTCTATTCATTGTGCTATCGTATGAATGAAATGTTTATCAACTCTTTCAACTTTTATGCATCTGGATAATCTTTCTTGACCAGAGAAAAAAAACCATGTTTCAAAAATACCATTTTTATAATGTGCATTTTTACGTAACAAACAATTTATAAGCCCAAAGGTAACTAGTCAAGAAATTTCTAATTATAGAACATGAGTTAAATTTACTGACTTCAATCATAATTTTATTCATATATTTTTAATCTGTTTTCATTAGGATATAAATTTTTAAAGGATATAAATTTTTAATCTGTTTTCATTGGAAAAGATTGATTTTGATTTAAAATAAATTCATATTCATAAAACGTAAAACAGGTTTGAATAAAAAAGAATCCTCTATATTTAATGCTGCATAATTGATGTTTTTTTTTTTTGAACTTTCATAAAATTTATTATTATATTTCATATAATTTTGTTATTTAAAATTATTTTTTTAAAAATAAGTGTGTTTCAGTTTAAAGAACCGAAGAGCTAAAGCTCTTGAATTTAATTTTAATAAAGTAGATTCAATAATGTAAAAAAGCAAATTTTAGTTGGATTTGATTCATATCTTTGACACTGAAATTCAAGTAAAAATTTAACTCATTTTTAATTTTACTAGAACATGAATGAAAATTTCCTTAAAAACTCTCTCTCTCTCTCTGTAAAATGGTACTAGTTCCTTATGAATAAGCAAATTTATTAAAGAAAACTACTATGTGCCTCAAGTCACCAAATACAGAAATATGATAAAGATATATTATTTCTCAGAAAACAAATTAAATATCTCAGTTTCATAACTTGTGTTGGTAAAAGAAAACAAACTTTTCAATCATAATTTATATTTTTTCAACATATTTCTGAAGTTAAAATCTAGAAATATTCATAAACAATGATGTTTATATATTACATAATTTCAATGAATAATTACTGGTTTAATTAATGTGACCCCTGAATTTTCGTTAAAAAATTATTTAGATAAAATATACTACATGAATGATAAACATTGTTAATTTTACATAAGAAGACTTTACATAAGTTTCCAAGTTTTTGTTTTACATTGTTATAGGAAGGAAGTTAAAATAGATATTCTCCAGTAGCTGCTCAAAAGCATATGGAGAGCTATCGAAACTCAGATCACGCGCCATCTTCCGGTAAAAAGTCCCTCTGTTTCTATATCGTGACCTGTGAGATAGATACAAGCAGAGCATACATACAGGGGTAAAGAAACGCTCATAAAATATCCGTAAGACCTTTCGCTTTTTTATTATCTTCCTTTTTGATGTTTTTCTTTTTTTCTTTTGCTGACACCTTAGCCCATCTCTTAAAACCTTCACCTAACATCTGATGGTGCAGCCTTTTTCGATCGAAATTTTAGGAGAGGGATGATAAAACGAAAAAAGACAGTGACATGAAAAAACTACGCTTAAGACATCAAATACTTTCCTGCAATTCTTCAAATATAAATGCATGTTCTCTAATTTTTGTAATTTAACTCGAAAATTTATCGAATTAAATAAAGATCTTATATTTTCAATCTTACGTTACATTCAAACAATAGGAGTTTAAATAATTAAAACAATATTTATTTATAACTGAATGGAATTAAAAATAAGTTTATGAACAGCACAAATAATCTAACTATTCATATTGATTATAATGCTACAACTTAAATTTTTGCTTTAAACATTTTGAAAAGACTATTCATTTTGTTATGAAGATCATTTATCTTGACATCAATAGTTAAAGTAATAGTGGCATGTGCAGTTGTCTGAGTACTGTATATAAAAATTGAACAAAATTCTAACGTTATAGTAATGAAAAAATGGGCGATTTATTTGAATTGCAAAAGAGATGTTCATTGTCCCTTAAACCAACGATGACAATACATTTCGATGACTACTTAATCTGTTAAGTATCTGCGTAATGTTGCTGTTAAAATGAACTGTTAATTGTTGTTAGAATAAAGGTACTATTGAAACACAGAAAATAAGTGTTATTGAAATTATTGTGTGCATTGTGATATAATGCATGAAGTAAGCCTTACTTGAAGATATGTAAGAATTAACTAATATGCGACAGTTGAGCTACTGATATGCCAAATCAAACAAAATGTTTCATATTTTTTGTCTAAAAAGATTGACAATAAATTTTACTAGGGTCTTGAAACACAACAGAATATGGATATTTGCAGCAATAATAAAACTCGACAGTGTATTAAATTAGTTATATAAGATACTGAACACTGATGTGGAAATTGAGTTAAAAGAGTTCTTGAGAAAATTCCTGGATGTATTGATACTGTCAATTTATATAAGCATGTGATAAAATTTTTAGATCAAACCAAAATATTAATTATTGACTGCTTTGAAATGAGATGAAATATTTGGAGTTTTTAATGTTTCTAATGTAAATAGCTTAGATTCAACATGTATTTCCATGATGCTATATCATTTTGAGTTTAACATTCTGAGTTTTAATTGAAACTTGATGGCATTCGAAATCATCAACAACATGTCTACGATTATTCATTATATGAAATCCCTACGCGATGTATATGTCATCCTCATGTCACACATACGTGACATGGAGCTGACTCATACATGTTACGTCAGTTTTCTTGACGTATATATCATCCCTATAGGTAAAGAGATTCGGCTTAGTTACTGTTCATTTTTCGATAATTATCTTAGTTCTGTTAGATGCCGTTGTGATCAAGGTTTCAATTGTTTTTGTGTGGCAAGACATAACTCTTCAATCAGTTTTTCTAGATTTTGTTTTTCTATCTAGAAAAACAAATCAGTTTTTCTAGATTTTGCATCACTTTTAGCAATAATTTGATAAAAAAATGTAGCTTATTGACTTTACTAATGCGACCTATTGTAACTTGTCTTGCTTTCTATAGCACTGCTCTTAAGAGCCTAGTTTTTCAGTAGGACATTGCTGAGATATATTTAGAAAATGTGTTACATGTAAGCTTCTGATAAATTTAAATCTGTCTATAACCACAAAACGATTCCAGAATTTATCCTTTATCATAAATTTAAGGATAATAAACTGCATTGGGATTCTAATTCAATACCTTGTCTGTTTGATTTAGCTAAGCGTGATTCTTGATTGAAAATGCATTTTAGATTTTAATTTACATTAAAAGTCTTCACAAAAACGTATAATACACCTAATATTATTAATGAGAGTATACGAATGATCTAGAATAAACAATTACATTTGAAATTTTTTATCCTTTTATTTTCTTTGAATTGAAATTTCCTCAACTTACTTCTACTGAAAATTTCAATTAAGCATAAATGTGAATTTTTACTTCATTCTTACTCTTTTATATTTTTAATATTAAACAAGCTTTATCTATTACAGTTGTATAATTTATTATTGAGGATTAATAGTCTATGATTAAGTAATTAAGATACAATTATTTAATAACGAGGTAACACATATTTAACAATTACAAAAAGACAAGACATAATAAAATAAAAGTTAATTAATCCCTTTTGATAAAGATTAATCATTATCAATTCAGATGATCGTGATTAAGAAAACGTTTTTATTTTTTAATAGTAGTTATATAATACTTCATTTCATTTAAATCAAACTTTAATATATACTTCGCAACAAAATTCTTAGAACAAAAGCAATTGTTTTTTTATATAACAATACAATAAAAATATTTGTCTTTTAAAATTATTGTTCATATTTACTCCAAAATGTCTTACACACTCAAATTTTCCCAATTATTCTTACGCATTCGAGTAGTTTTCTTAAAAGATGGAAATTAATATAAAAAAATATTCATGTTTTAAAAAATTTTATTTTACACATTATAAAAACTAACATTTTAAATCCAATCAAATTTATATTTTTAAATTTATTTTGGAGTAGAACATATTTAGTTGTTTCACATATTCTTCGAAAGAAAAAGTAATTTTGATTTGTTTTCTTATTTTGTAGTACTGTTTCATATTAATATAAATTATTTACGTAGTAAATCATTTGTAGTTGAGGGAAATTTATTTTATAAACAAGTGTAATATATAATTTTAAGTAAACATGTCAGCCATAAATTTTAAGGTGGAATCTGAATGTTTAATGAGATCACATTCGTTTCAAAACTTGATGGATTCGAACCTACTTTAATAATGTATTTCAATATTGGTTTGGAATTTACTTTTAAAAATATAAATGCCAGGTCAATACAAGTTCTTTTCTGTAAAATAGTAGAAGTACCTTTGAGCTGCAAACACAAATCGTGTGTTATTTCATTAAAAAAATGAATATTTTTTTCAATAATTGAAAAAAGAACCTAAATCTTTAACTTTTAATGGAAAACTAAAATTTTCATTATTACAAATAAAATGACTATAGTTTTTATATTGTGATCTCTAAGTATTTTATGTAAAATATCTAAATGTGTGTGTGTGAAAACAAGGAATTTTTTTATTTAAATTGAATTTATACTTATCCAATCACAATCATAAACAATTTGCAATACTTATCTTTATAACTTCTAAAAAGCTTTTTTTTATTTAAATTGAATTTATACTTATGCAATCACAATATTCATATCAACAGGAGGCTACAAAGAAAATTAGTGCCATTGCTATTTTTATTTGGTAAAAAGCAATAAGAAATAGCATGTAAAGAAAGAAAGGGAGAAAAAATAAATTGATAAAGAAGACATAAAATTGATCAAATGCTTTAATCTATAGATAAACACTATGTTCTCTATCATTCTCTTCAGTACAAATGGTACATAAATACTTGCTACCATAGTGTTCTTTCTATTAAAAGTGACTGAAGTTGATTAAATGACAGTGAAGGGAATCTTTTAAGACAGAAGGAAATAGGTAACCAATGCTGTTCCATTGGTAGAAAATAAAAGCCTAAACACCAATAGATCTTGGCAAATACTATCAGAATCAGAAGTGGACGGACTTCTCCTTTTATTTCTATCTGCAATAGACTACGTTTTAGGTCTCCTGGCGACGATTAGGACCTACCATTTGGCTCAATCCAGGCGTTAATCCCTGGATTGACCAAGCGGCTTCCAACCTTTCGATCCCTACCCCACGAACAGCAATTCGTCTATTCGTAATGGGTCTTGGGGGTTTGTCCCATGAGAAGAAATAAAAAAATCTTCAGGATTATCCATTAAGGAAAACTGCCCATTCTGCTGATAATGGGGCAAGAATTGAGTGGTAGAAGGTACGAAATAAAAAATAAAAAAACATAGGTTTTTGTTTGGATTTGTTATTCCTTAACGGTTCTTTGAAGAGAAAAAAAGGATATCATTTAAAACGTTTTATGTTTTCATTCTCCTTTTTTTTGCAAAAATTACACAATTTTTCTAAGTAATTTACTTGCTTTTTTACATGATTTAAAAATTTAAAATTATGAAGTAATCAGATTGAAATGCAACGAAATCATCGTAAGTTACAAAACTCTTTGTATTGAACAATGATTATTACTTACTATAAACTGGTGAAAATTATGAAATTTTTCACCGCGTAAAATTGAAATGCTTAAAAATAACTCAACACAGTGTTAAAAATAACATAAGTAAACTATATTAACTATACTAAAAATTTTAACATCTAAAATGAATTTTTTAAATTTATAGTTCAGAGCAATGTACGTGCTGTTCCAAATTTACTAAATTTTGAAAAAGTTATGATTGTCTTAGAAGTGCACGTTCTTTTTCTTTAGCTTCAAAATCATTGAAATTCTGAAAGATGAAAAAGCAATTAACTTTTATCAATATTAATTCTTTCCAAGAATTTATTTTGTCAAGGCTTTTGATCACACTTGTAATATTAGCGAGATAAAGTATAAGAAAACATTTGTGTGAAAATATATCATGATTCGTAGCGTTAATTTCAATAAATAAAAATTTAATACGGTATTATTTAGTACTAGTCATGAGATTTTTACGTTTAGAATTTACAGAAAACATAAACTGTTTATCGAGTCAAATTACTTTATTTGTTTATTTTTATTTAAATTTGCTAATATTTACAGGAAATGCAATTAAACACATAACTATACGGCTCTTTTTAAAATTTACATGAAAATGAGAATTTAATGAGAAATATTTAACAAATTTATTTTGCTTTAACGATTTATCCTGATATACTATCATTGTATTTTTCAAATATATGACTAGAAAAATGCCATGTAAAATAGATTTTGAGAAGTTTTATCCGAACTATGTTACTCAAGTCACGTACAAGCATAGAAACGAAATGTAATCGAAGTTTCTGGAAAGAATTTGCTGTGAAGTCTCATATAAAAGCGTAGGAAAATTCACTTAGATTATATTCTACTTTTTCGTTCTTCCTTTCTAAAAAGAGACTTTTTTGTTCAGCCTCCTTTGTTCTTGGAAAAGCGAACTACATTTTTCCTGGGGGTAATTGGAACATGTTTTTTCTTTGGAAAACTTCCTAATCCAAAAATATCCAACTGAGCAGTGTTTAGAAGAAAAGAATTTCAATAAAATTTTAAGAGAATAACATAGTTTGAATTATACAAGTTATAAATATCTTTAATTTCTGTTGGACTTGAAATGTAATCAAGGCAGAACTCTCTATTACTTAATTATTTAATAATGTAATAAAAGATAACTCAACTTGATAGTTTTGCAATACACAAGATTACACTATATATGGCTCTGTATTTCATGGCTACATAAAAATTGGGATTATATACTTTAAAAAGTACATATTGTAAAGTTATATTTAGCTCAAAATTTATCTGGAGGAATCATTAATTATGTTTTGTTTTTTGTTTGTCGCTTAGCGGTCATTTTTTGAACACGAGGGCTAACTAGACCGGGACCTACGGTTTAAAGTGGATTCCGAACCACTACAAACATCCATGCTACAGGTGGGATTCGAACCCACGAACTGTTGAACTGCACGCTAACCATTCAGCTGCTAGCTCAGCTACCATAAATTACGAATTATTGTTAAAAATTAAGAAATGAGATTAAAGTTTATTATAGCTTTATGGCACAACAAAAATTGATTTATTTAATTTTTAAGTAAAATAAAAATGATGCAAAGAGAATTTTGCACTGAATAATAATAATATTCGTTTTTTAGTTTAATCTTTATTTTTCTGTTAAATAGATAACTTCTGCTTTGTGAATTAAATCAGAACAACTTTAATGGATCCTTATCGGCACTATTTTTACAAAACCTACATTAGCAACACAAAAGTGTGATTTTTAAGAACTATTAGAATAAAGTATTGTAGACTATAGGAGAAATTAAAATTTATGACTTGTCTCGTGCAACTTATGTTGCAAAGAAGTCTTAAGAATCTGCAGCATAAACTTAATTGGATTTTCAAAATCTTCCACTGTGAAGTGAGAGAACTGTGAAGCTAAGCTCTAGTATTCAACAGCCCATTTCTCGACGTTAACAACGGAGTAATCATAGAGAAGTTGACGGCTGCAACGACATATTATGGAGTTCCTGCGCGGAACCTCCACTTCCGAAATCCGGAATTTCCTGCTAGAACTCGAATAAACGCCTAAAGTACTGGAGTAGTAGTTGAGCCGGAAAACTTTGGAATTTCATTTTCCGAATTTTCTTTCTATGCAAGACATTATAAAAGTTTTTTTTTTTTTTTTTTTTTTTTTTTTTTTTTATAAAAATGCAAAAATTTCAAAAGATTTTTATACCAAAAACATCATTAGAGAGAAAACTAATTTTTATTAGGGAACGAAGTTGTATAATTAAATCATCCATCAGACTAAATTACGCATATATGCATGCAAAAATTTTTACACTTTGTATTCCATGATAAAATAGAAAAAATATATTATTACAATGAGAAAAGAAATCTATGTTAAAATTATTTTACTGAGCAAACTTTTTGAGAACTCTGCTTCATAACACTTAATTCAAGACAGTTGTAAATTTACCAACTGTATTTTTAGGATGATGAATTAAATGCTTCCAAACTAAGATTAAAAAAATAACGATAAACCACTACTGGAGTTTTTGGGAAAATAAAACAACAAATTTTCTGATGATATATAAATTATTTCTGCAACAAAAGTGTTTCAATGTAAGTGAAGTTTTACTTAGCTTTTATGCACACTTTTGATGTTGATTTGAATTGCTTTATACACTGAAAGAATGCTTTTGAAGATTTTATAATATTACAAACACATTTTATGATCTGTAAATTATAATTTAGTCAAGATGGTTTGATTTACATAATTAGTATCATGTAACAGTAGTAACAAAGTAGTTTCTCAAATTATATAATTGAGTACTTGAATGAAGTATTAAAAATGCTTTTTAGTTAAAATGTATGTATTTACGATTTTTTTAAAATTTTTTCTGACTTGAAATATTGCTTTGTTACCTCGGGTGTTGTTTAAAAATTATTTATGAAGCAGCATACATACAGTATTTATTAAGATAAATTCAGGTAATCTATAAAATCAGTACAGTGAAAAATTAACTATAGTTTCATCGTTATAAGCGTACATTACTATTATAACATGTAAAATTACATAAAAGAAAAATATCTATAACATCTGTATTCGATTCTCTTGTAAACTGTGTCAGATATATAACAATATCACAAAAAATTAAATACAATTTCTAAGATATGAGAGGAAGTCTCATTACGTGGGAGGTGATAAAAGACGACAATATGAAAATGCACACTAATATCATTTTTGAAATGCACCCTTGAGAAAACTCTTCACACAAAATCAAATGCCAATTAAAATTATAAATCATATATACATGCGTAATTAAATATATCTTGAATATCCCAATACAATCATTCATTCGTCTGATGAAAGATTCAATGAAAGGGAGAAAATAATAAAGGCATGGACACATTCATGGCGAAAATAAAGTCACCTAAAGCGATGTTTAAGTTGTAATAGCCGCTTATCTTCGACAAAGTCTCGCATCCATTTCAGAGATTGAAAATGACATCCGATCACCATTTCAAATACGATAAGCGCCTAATGTCTAAGTAGTTAGGCGGGTTCTTAACAAGAATCGCAAAAGGGGAAAATCGAAAAATTCAATGGAATCCAATATCTGCATTTTGACATCAATTTGTCAGAAAGATGTGAAATATTAAAGTAAACCTCACAACTCGATGAACCTCATCTTGACATATCAATGAATGAGAACTAGTTACTAAAATTTCATATTCAGTACAGGAATCGATAACTCCTTCTGGAGCCGTGAGCCGTAAAATGAGTCCAACGGGAACTATCAATTTTATGTAATCTAGGTCCGATAAAATATCGGCGAGAGAACTTATCTAGTACGTGTTTCCCGAAGCGAAATAGAGAGACTCAAAAGTCATCAACGTGGTAATCGATGCGACTGAAAGACAATTTCCGGATTAAAAGAAGCAGAAAACACACCAAGAACCATCGTGTTGAATTGCTGTTGCGCAACTCCATTGGAAAGAGGGCCAGTTTATGGAATTCATTAATTTCATTTCAGAATGAGTTCATAAATTCGTGATAATTACACAAAAGTAGCGTAAACAATCTCAAATATATATATATATACATATGTGCGCGGAGTTAATAAAAATAATAGTACAATATATTTAGTTCCTTTTGAATTCTAAGTTAATAAATATATTTTAAAATTTTAAGTTATTATTCACTAAATTACTCAAAATCATAAGAATTAAATGATATCTTTTCAGATGTAAATTTTTTTAAAAATTACGATATGTAGAAATATATTATTCCTAGAACAACAAGTCATATATTTACACACAGAGATAATTTCAAACTTTATTTAGCTTAAATTTTGTCTTTGAGTTTCTGAGTTGAAGGATGTTTGTAAAATACACCATCTAAATATATCAATTAGCAAATCGTATTTTTAAAGAATTTTAATCGTCAAAATGAAAATTATTTCACCGTTTATTGATAGTTATTACATTCCTTATTGGTTGTTTTAATTCTAATTTGCTAATGAAAACTGTCTGAAGATTAAATTTAAAGCTCAAAAGTTTTCCTAGAATTAAATATATAATTGAAAGATAGATGTATTTAGAACTGCAGTTATTTTATTAAATATTCTTAAGCTAAAATTCAAATTTTTAACAGTAGTCAGAAACGTTCAATTCAAATATTTTCTGTGATAAGGAAGTTTGTTTGTTTGTCGCTCAACGGTCATTTTTTGAACACGAGGGCTAACTAGACCAGGACCTACGGCTTAAAGTGGATTCCGAACCACTACAAACATCCATGCCCAAGGTGAGATTCGAACCCACGAACTGTTGAACCGAAGGCAAGAGCGCTAACCATTCGGCTACCAGCTCGGCCTGTGATAAGAACGAGATTAATCATCAGCTGCTATAACTCTTGAGGAGAAACAAGATATTAAAGAATATTTACATGAAAAGTTTCATGTTGTAAAAAGTACAAAGAATTGCACAAAGTGTACCAAAACGTATTTAATGAGACATAATTAAGGTTATGAATTGCATGTCTTAATTTTTTTCTTTGTTTTCTTGAAAGGATAAAAAAAACTTTATAAAGTAAAACTAATATAAATATTCATTACAGGTTTTCTATTTTGAAAAGTACTTATATTATAAAAATGAATTTATAATAAACATGTATACATGTATATATATACGGAACTTGGAGTGGCCAAGGCGTAATTTAATTAATTAACAATTTAATATCTTAGTTATAATTCGAAATTAGTCCAATATCTATCTGCGTCTTCACGTCTTTTTCTCTTACATGACATCGTCGTTTTCTTGTATGTCCGACGGCACACATGTGAGTGGCCCTCTGGTGGTGCTTTCGATCCACCACACACACACACACATATATATATATGTAAATCTGAATGTTGTCCGTAGAAGTGAATACTTTCTCATTTAAAAATTATGCCCTCTTTTTGTAATTTTTTTAAAATTAAAACCCCTGTTTTTTATTCCAAATGTATTTTTGAATCAAGAATTTTCAAGAAGAAGAAATTATATTCATTAAATAGCATTTTTGCATAAGATAATTCTTTGGGAGCAAAAATACAGTTAAAAAAATAAGTTACTATTTTTAATGAGTTTTATGAGGGGGTTCAAGATATAGGTTGCATTTGGTTTAAAAAAGGGTTGGTGTGTGAACCCTTACTTTCGCAGGTTAAGTAACAATAATTTTAAATATTATTCTAGTAATTGTAAATTCACTGAAATTTAACTTCAAGAGACGGATGACTCACGCAAAAAGACAAATTTTATTCATAAATTTTTTTAAGAATCATATAAAAATAGACCAAAATTATCCTAAGAGGGGATCTCATTTAAAGTATCCTTGTATTATACAATACTAATAGAGAAAGAGCGGAAAAAGAGTAAAATAATTTAGACATTCAAGTTTTGTGTACCACAAATAGAATAAAATTTACTGAAAAAACTTTTAAAGAAATGTCGAAAGGAAATTTCACTAAAGTGAAGAACTTGGCTGTTATAATAAATACCTTTATTGAAATATATATATATATATATCTATATATTCGCTTCTCCTTATTTATAATTTAATTATGTATATATATGTTTAGCATAAAATACACTAAATCAAAATTTTTGTTGAATTATGATGAAATACGAACATTATTTAACAAAGGATTTAAGAATAATTTTTTTCCAATGATCGGGGTATATCGGGATGTATTGTCTTCTTATACCCAAGGAACCGGCTAGAAGCAGCGACCTCTTTGCCGCCGAGGCGTTGCCACGGGTGCAGCACAGGGATTAGGCCACCATCACACCCTCACATATGCCATAGGGACCCGTTTATAGGATAGGCAACATTCATACCTCATTCACACGCAAGGAAAGAATAAAGACAGGATAGAGCGAGAGAGAGAAAGTATATCCATGCCTGAACAGGGATTCGAACCAGGACCTCCCTATCTGTAGTCAAGCGCTGTGACCACTAGACAGGTTGGCCGGCGAATTTAAGAGAATAATAAATTAAGAAATTTACAAAAGTAGCATTTGCTAACTGAAGATGCCATAATTTTATTTTACTGTCCATTCTCTCTCTCTTCGCTTATTAATTAATATATTGTTACGTTTTTCTTAAAACAGTATTCAGCTGAATTTTTGATGCATGTATTTACGTTAAAAAAAAGAATGAAATTTTCTGAAATTTAGACATTCCACTTTAGTTAGGTGCCATTTAATTAGTTATAGGAATAATTTTAGAAATCAATCATATTTTTGTGTCATAATGAAAAAAATAGTATAAAAATTACTTTAATGTATCTCTCGTACCTATTACATTTATATCCCAAATTTTACTTATTTTAAACTAAATGTATATTGCAGGTTTTATATATCATAGTTAATAAATAATATGCAACTGTCTTAAGCTATAAGTTTCATTGAAAATATACTTCATACAGCTGCTAATTTTCTAACTTATTCTTCGATAGTTTTAATTAACTATAGAAAAAGAAATATTTAGTTACAAAATAATGAAATGAATCTGAAAAATTTACGTGTTTTATTCGTATTTAGTTTAATTTATAATTTTGTTGAAAAACTCATTAATCTTATTAAGCATTTTAATTTGATTAAATTTTCTGCAAATTTATCGCATGTAATTTTTCGCTTATTACTTTATCACATATTTAATAAATTAACAGCATTTGTATTTAATAATGCAAAGCTAACAAAAATAAGTTTTCGTTACAAAAATATCAATTTTATATGTGTTTTAATATTATTTAGACACATAAATTATAAATATTTGAATCGATTCAAAAACTTATATACATAAAGTCACAGTATAATAAACAAACTCTCAGCAAATAAATAAATGAGAAAATTCAGTAAATTTAATCATTTTTCATGAATCGAGAGAAGATTCGTCAGGAGCCTGTGAGAAAGACCATGCTACCCTCGAACAAATATCAATGGAAAGGACGATGATCTCAAACATGCAATAGATATTGGCTTTTAGCAGATTTATTGCTCGGGCACAAGCTGCGGCATTTTCTCGCACACTTGGTCCAATTTGAAGGGAGGTAGTGCTTGGAAATAGGATCATTAAATTTTACGAGAGATCATCAGACGCACATGCCTTTCCTATGCTGCGTTAATGACGGCATCTAAAGCTATCCTAGTTCCTAAAACTCCCTGTGTTTGCTATCCCTTAAGGCTCCTTAGTCCTGTGGTAGTAAAGGGTAGGAAAAGAGGCTTCCACTGACTAACAAAGAACCCCATCAAAGACTTCACTCATGGTTTATCGAGGGATTCAGCCTAAAATAAGTTCTCCGAGATTGGAAATGGCATAAAATCCCCATCGAAGATGACCGGGATTATAAAAGTCAGAAATTGCTCACGAAGTTGAAGGAATAAGAGAAGATTTTAACATTATAATACGATGTATAAACATTGTAAATCATAAAGAGTATAACTTTTATGCCCAAAACCTCAATGAAATTAAGTAAATATCATATGTTCTTGCCTTTAAAGTGACGAACAATTTTCAAACTATTTCGTTAATTTCATTAACAACATTTTTTCAAAAATATTTCTCTTCAATAAATTAAGGTAGCTGTATTCGAAATGGAAAGAAAGACAAAAATGGTGTAATAATCAAACTCTTCATTCTGGAAAAAGTTATAAAGAAAATGTATGTATCAATTGAATAAATTTTGCCCTTGAAGTATCCACTTATTTACCCATATATATTTGTTACATACTTTTACAAATGTCTGTTCTGCATATGATGTTATTAGTTTTATATACATCTGATTTTACTAATATCTATATCTGCACATTTCCCACGGAAATTCTGTATAACATGCAAAATAAAGAATATTTGTGAACATAATTTGAGCTATCAAATCATAATATGACCATCATCAATCAAGTATGAAATGTTTACATAGTTAAAAAGTATGCTTTTCTCCGAATCCTAAATTATAATTTTTAATTAAATAAGGCATTGCTATAAAATATAGGTTAATATATTTTATTTTAAATGGTAATATTGTTCTGATTTTAAAGGTTTATAGTATATATCCTCGAAATGAGAATATTTTTTGTATAATATCAAGAAATTATTAATATTTAAAAAAAAGATTAAGAAAATAATAGTTCTTTTAATCTATTAAGTTAATCTATTAATATTAAGCGAGTATAATAATTCTCTCTTACTCTGACATATTAGAACAAATCAAAATTCAGTGTATAGTACATGTGTTATCACTGGATATATAAATATAGATTTTATTTTCAGCATGAAAATTTAAGCTCCGTAAAAATATGAAACACATTCTTGGATTGCTTTAACAATATTATCCAAGTCAAAGAAGATTTACAAAACATTACCTGATGGAACACAAAACGGAATGCCACAGCGATTCTTTCTGCCATTTATTTGTTTTTGAGAGTTGGCAATTTATTACAGAGCCTAAGTCAGAATTGGAACATCTTGGATCTGAAAAGATCATGAAATTGACGGAGAAAGAAAGGGAGCTTTCTTTTATCCTTTTCATTCGCTCGAATTCATCCATTTTTTAGGCTCGGAAAATTTTGTGTCCCTATGGTTCCAGGGCGACAAAAGATTCACGAGTCTTCTATTCCCAGTGTCGTAAAAGAAGCGGGAAAAAATACAGGTCTAGCAAAGTCGCAAGAAATGTCAATTCTCCCAAGTTCATGCATTGACGCTCTTTTGGAAACCAAACCAATCCGAGAGTTTCGCACAGGAGTGAGCAGAAAAAGTATCTGTTTTTTTATATCTATTCCAAGCTTAGGTATTTTTGCTTCCTTTCTCGATCTGTTCTTCCGAAATCGCTTCCTTGATCTTCGATAGTCCGCTTAATCTTCGGTGCGGCTACTTTTCAATCAGACTGGGGAACTTTTGGGAAGATTTTGAAGAGGAATTTTTTTTCCTTCTAAAACGGAACTGTCGTCTATTGTCTCGAACAGGGCAGCTTTTAATCTTTTCAATCTGTTATTTTATTTTTTCTTCCTTTATTTTCAAGAAAACATTTCACTTTGTTTGTAGTTTAGAATAAAAAAAGAAGATAATATCAAGCTATCTTCGTCTGAAAGGCTTTTGTTTGAAGTGAACTGTACAAATGAAAGGGATTTCTGCATTTATCGATGGGTCTTCCATTTTTGACAATGCATGTACTCGACCAAATTTCTAATACAAAATCACTTCTATTGTCACCGAATTTGCTCTTCCCCAGAAGATTTTTTCCAATCTTTTCTCTAATAAGAAATATTCTAATCAATTAAATGCTTCAACATCACAAAAAAGACAGACTCAACAATGAAATCAATACAAAAAGAACAGAAAGCTGCTCTCTCAAAAGCAATCAAATTTATGGTTGACGCTGAAAGAAATTTCAATTGATCCTTTTGAATGAAAAAATAGAACAGGGTCAGGAAATAAAATGAAGAATAAAATTAAATAACGACTAAATAAAATATAATACAGCGTTCAACTAGTTCCGAATAATGTACTTATTTCAAATGAAAGGAATTGTGGACGTTAGATAAAAGAATACAAAGGAGACTGGTATAAATCATGAGACTGTTAAAAGAAAAAGTATATTCATGTAACACACATATGTGTGGCTATTTATTTGTTCTTCAAAGGAAACTTAGATTTAAGCTCATTAAGATTTAATAAGATTATTTGCTAAAATATTAGCGAATACCAACATATCAGTTTAACTACTTAATTATTTGATTTTAAATTTAAGAAGTTCAAACGTTTTGCAATGTATTTTTATGAATACCTTTTTATTTAAATATAACTTAAATAATAATTCAACTAAATTAAGATTTATAATGGTGAATGAATTTAATAAGATTATTTGACCACATTGATGAAATTTTGTAATAGTTTTAAGAAACACATTAATAACACTGGCATTCTCTCTCTAAAATAATACATTTATAAAACATGTGATTTTCTTTGAAGCCGATAGAAATAAATTTGATACTGTACATATAGTGAAATTATGACTTATAAAGTAAACAGAGTTGAGATGATTTATTGTAAATACTTTTTTTTCATTTTCTTTCTCTCATCTGATAAATAAAACAACACACTATTTTTTAGAACGTCTTATACTCCTAATGCACCTTTTTAAAATCTTAATGCAGTTTACTTCGTTTAAACCTTACACCATAAAACGTGAACGCAAGAAACATTATGCATATATATATATAACGGACAATGAATATAAACTTATATAATTGAAAATCAGTTGTGTTACGTATCATGAAAATAAAAACATGATTACTTCATTTAACTCTAACACGTTTATGGTCAATTTACTCTAATTTTCGTTAACATATACAGATATTAATATTTTATATATGTAATTCCATAAATGAACTATGATATTAGAAATTACCTGTATGTGCAGAAAATATAATTTGAAGATTAAAAAAACATTTAATATTTTTATGTAGTTAAATTAAAAATTTAATTGATTATTTATAATACATAAGCAATAAAAATTAATTAATACATAATAAAAATTAAAAATAAAGATTTTATAGTTAAAAAGTCTAAAAAGCATGACAAAAATGTTCTACTACACAAAATAAGTCGTATTAAAATAATTTAATTTCAAATCTGCGCTGTTGTATTGATTAAAATGTAATAAAAATATAACTTGTTTATACTATTATTTCATGTGAAAAATTGGACTTTGAACTTCTGGCTGTGTTTAGAAAGAGTTTGCAAAAAAGTTTAGAAACTTTTTTGCAAAAGAGTTTTTAATTTGAATAAATAATATTTTTAATTAATTTACCACAATCATAAGACAGTTTCGTAGAATAAATGAATCAAAAATGTGTTTCTGAAGATTTTACAGCATTTCAAATTTATACAAAACTACTCTTATATGTTATGTACTTGAATTACATTAAAATTAGTTTTTTTTAATTATTGAAACTAAGAAAAAATAAAAATAAGTTTAATCACAAAACTATTATCAATTGCTAATGATTCTCCATTACCAATTTTATTTTATTTTTTTACATTTTTAAATTTTCATTGATTCAATATCTGTATATTTATTCACCTCATGTAGTTGTTTTCAGTAAACTTTATTAAAAATTTTCACCTATTTAACTCTACTGGTTTCTGTTACATTTCTATTGCTTATTTTCATTTCATTTCCTTCTTTTTATTTTTGATGTAATAATTAAATTAAATTCCTATTGTTATTTCCAATTTATCTCATTTACATCATTGAAGTCATTAAACAAAAGTATTTAAATAAGTATTTCTTTTATGTTATTTTGTTCAGTAAAATGAATTTTTAAATATAATGAGCTGAAATTTCTGAACTACAATGCATGTCTCACTGAATATTTTGTTACATCAGATTTTCCCATTGATTTTACAGATTTGACCAACTTAACTTTTCTATCAAGGTCAATAAATGATAGAAAGAAAAATTAGCAGTTAAAATAAAAAGTGTTTTGTGGTCATTATTTGTTGCATAATTTAAATTATTTAAATTTTTATCAACTATTTTGCTATTTCTTTAATAAAAGCTATAAACTTAATATTTTATATAACATCTTTATTCGTTGTTTCAAAAATGATATGCAGGAACAATTTCTAGAAGTTTTATTATATTTAGTTAAATATCTTTTTATTGAATTTAAAAATGGCTATTTTATTTTACCCAACTCATTATAAACTTCTTCTTTCGTAGCGTCTTGGCTTGCCGAACAATGCCACTCCAAACTTTCCTGTTCTTGGCTTTAGATTTTTACTTCTTTGTTTTCATGATGATTAAATCTTAAATTGCATCATCAAACTATCTTTTTTGGGGCTCTTTGGTTCAAAGAGGTCTCCAGGTTACTGTTTTTGCTAAAACCTTGTGTTCATCTATTCTTTCAATGTGACCCAGCCATGGTAAACACTGAGATTTAATAAATCTTACAATGTTTTTTTTTTCCTTGATTTGATTTCCCAGTCTTTATAAACCAAAATATTGAAAAGAACAGAAATTTGATAAAAGTATTTTTTTTTTTTTAATTTCTTTTATATCCACTGCTTACTAAAATGAATTTCTAAGTAGCAATATTTTATGTTTGAATAAAGCAATAAAAATAGTTATATTTTAAGACAACTTTTTAAATTTTTTATGATTTTAAGTTTCTATTTTATGAATTTCTTATAAAAGCTGTATAATGATTACAAAAGTAAATACTTTGTTTTTCAATCAACGTAATTATGAATTCCCGCTGATGAAAAACTTTGATATGAATGCTTATAATATTCAAATGAGGAATATTGATATATATAAAAACATTTATAAATGACAAACATTAAAAAAATAATATATATAAAATAATATATCTTATTCAAAATTATTATTGAGAAACACAAAATATTTTAAAAAGGCAGAATTTCATGTGCTTCTGCAAAATGTTTTCTGTGATTTAAATATTAGATGACTGACACTTAAATCCCGTGTCTCATATGACATATAGAGTACAATACATCTATGTGGAGTTAAATACACAAATGTATCTATGTGCAGTTAAATACACAAATAGAATATTATAGGTGACCCTTATATTTAAAAGTCCTGAATCAATCCTCATCACCCAGTTACTTGAGGTTATTATTTTATAGGTAGTTCTTCACATTTAAAAAATTATTAGAAATGATCATTAATAACACAAGTAAAGCAATAAAAATTACTATAGCTATTGAAAAAGTATTACATAATATTAAAACGAATTTATCAAAGAGTGAGATTTTAATTTTCAAATAAAATTTTATGAAATTATTAAATTATATAACATTAATTAAATTCATTCACCATAAGTTTCCATGCAGTCAATACACTCGCTAAGCCTAGCGTCAAACTGAGGCTGTTCACAACATAATTAATTTAAAATATAAAATCATCACTTTTAATCACAAATTAAATCAATGACATTCAATTTATGTTAACATTATTATTAAATTTGATGATATAAGTATTAGTATGAATACTCATGCGCAAAAGTTATGGATTCTTATTTTTCATCAAGGTTAAATGTGCTCAAGAAAACTCGAGAAGGTTTCTTTCTTTTGCCTCCGTTGAGAAGGTAGGCATACTTTAACGATTCGTTGAGCTTCTGAGCGAAATCAAAAGCACCGAAGCAGCTTTTCACGGTTAATAACTCACTCGAAAGTTTTAAAGTTTGACTTTCTGATCTTTCCGACAACCGGAGGGAAACAACCCTCCAACAACTTAAATGCTGACATGATTCCGCAGGATGGATGTTATGAGTTCACGATATAGCAACTATATGCTCGGTGATAATGTAGAAGAACACGGGGAGAGACGTTTTAACTGAGATCGCCCTAATGTCGACGCGGAGCTCCTGCAATAAATCACGACTCTGACAAGTTTTGCGGGGGGCTCAACGAAGGATTAGAATACGCGTTGGAGCTAAAATAAGGTGTAGATTGATGACGACCTCACTAATTGCAGACAGTAGGTAGACTTAGAGTTCACTTCGCTGCATGTGCTCTTCTGCCCGAAATCCCGCGTGTCATGTGACATATGGAGTACGCCTTAAATACATCTATGTATGATAGTGGTGTATTTAAGGCGTCCCTTAGTTCTGAATTAAACGTCATCACCCCTTCCCTTGAGTTTATCATTTTATAGGTAGCTCTTCTCCTTTAGAAGATTTTCAGTTGCATTTAAAACCATGATTTAAAAGGAATTTTTGCTTAGGCCCGGAGTTTTTAATGTTATATATATTGATAAAAATTTAAATTATATTTTTTGATCTTAAGTGAGTGCGTGATTAATAATATCCTTTCGGACTGCATTTTTAAATCAATTTAAAAATAAATCTGATTTAATTTAAACACCACTCGGGAAGCAGCGTTTACATTGGCTTAGTCTTTAAAAGGATTTAAGAAATATCAATTTTTGTTCAAATCCTTAATTATTAGTTGTTGATATTATAAATCATATGAGTTATTTGAAGTTTTATGGCATAAAATGAATTTTAATAGGCCTAATTATGATTCAAGGTATTCAGACTAATTAAAATATAGAATGATACAGTATAATATATTACTAAATTCTAATCTCATTTGTTTTTTTAAATATAATTGCGAAGAATAATTATAAAAATATAATTTGAAAAAAATTTAATTTGCTATTCATTTTTATTTAGCACATATTTTTTATAAACTATTAAAATTATAATTCAAATTAACACGACATTTTTTCATAATCCTATTAGTTAAGAATATTTAAAAAAAATGTAATATTGAATAATCTTAGTAAAACTTTACGTTAGAATTTAACTTCATATTTGTAGCTACCAAAAAAGATGCTTTAAATTATCATTGAAACATATAAATTGAAAAGAAACGCTGTTTTCTAATTTATTTAAATTAGCAGAGGGAAATGAATTCATTGCGAAATAAGCTCATATATTTCACTTTAATTATTATTAATATGAAATGTATATTATAGCATACAAAATTTTACGAAAAAAAACAATGTGAAAAATGTATCTCAGCAAATTAATGTTATTAAGTATTTAAAATTGATTAATTTTTCTTATATTTATAAAACATTATATTCTATAAAATATATAATTTCTTAAAATATTATGGCAAAAATGTGATGCTGAAATATTTATAAGTTCCCTTCCATTGAATTTTAATTAGTCTTCCTGCAAAATCTGTTTTAAAAATGAAAACCGATACTGTTTCGAAACGTAAAAATTATATTTAACGTTTCTTAGAAAATATAATTACATCTATATCTGAATAAGTAATGAAATTTCAATTAAGTCTATATATATTCTTTATAATATGATTGTGCATATTACAGTATTAAATTTATTCTATATTTTGAATGATCATAAGTTACAAGGAAGCAGTGTCAATTGAACCTCAACTTTATTTTTAACAAGACCAAAATATTACATTTTATGTAAGAAAAAGGAATATTTTGTGTCCATAATTTCGTAAAACTTTTAACTAATTAAAGTAGTAAATATTTTAAATAATGAGCATATAATCATATTAATAAATACCCACCTCAACTAACTAATACATAAAATATACATATAGCAAAATACAAAACATCCTTCTAAACTTCTTGTTCATGATTTCAGGAAAAACTAAAAGGTAAGGCACCTACCATATCTGATAATAAATGGGAAAATGACTTCTTTATCTTCTCATTTCTTTTTATTTTCCTTTCATCATTTATAAATATTCTATATTAAGTACTTATATAGAAATACTCTCCTCCTAAAAAAAGGAAAGAGCAAGCGATATGGTCAAATATTTGTTTTAGTGAATTCTCTGGGGAGGAAGCGTTATTACAAATATTTGGAAAGTTGTGGATTACTCGGAAATGTTAGACGTCCCATGGTACGTGACAATCCATTATGCAAAAAGTGCAAACCTCGCATCTATTCGGCAGAAATAAAAACGTATCCACAGGGAAATTTTGTTTCCTAGCGAAATGTTTATGAATGTTTTTGAATAAATCTTTATTGCACACACTTACTGCAGGTCTTTCAAAAAGTAAAAAGTGAGGAAAAAATCTGTGTTTCAGTATCTGAAATATGTTATTCACACCATTGGAAAAACAGAGATATTTACTGAACTATATTCTCCATATTGATTTATTGCGTAAGATTTTCTATTAGAATCCATAAAATTTCTACAAGAGTTCCATGTTTAAAATCATATTTATTGAAAACAACTGATAATGTGTGAAAATGACATTTATATATACAATAAACATTCATAATTAATCGAACAGAAACATTTATAAAACAATATTAGAAGTTATAAAATAATTTTTCTCGATTCCGTAATAGGTTTTTTTTTTTTTTTTTTTTTTCAAAGTTAAATCGGATGTTGAACATTTATCTATTCAACTATACATAACAATGCTAATATATATGCATATATATATTACAACATTTAAGGAATGTAAAAATTTATTGACACGTAATTATACAATAAGCCTGGAATAAATTTAATAATGTAAAAAACAGATTTTGCAAGAAGTAATAAAAAACTACGTAATATGGACACATTTTAAGCACTATAAATGAAAATTTAACATATATTTGAATAAGAAACCGAAAGTATTTGACTGTGTGGTTATTCTTGGTCTACTTACATTTTTAATATATTTAAAACGAAGTTGAAAGAACACTTTATTAGTTTTGGGTACAAAGATTAAAACAGATCCAAAGAAGTAAAATATTTTTAAATAAGTATGGCAGATGTTATTTCCATTAATATTTAAAGAAATTGTCATAAAACAATTGATTTCTTAAATAAGGTAAAATTTTCAATATGAAAGCAAATAATTTTAACTAACTGATTCATTAGCTATACATGACAAGTACGATAAATTTCTAATAAATAAACACAATTTTGCAGTATTAATAACGTATATTATTTTCATAAAAATGAATTACGACAAAAGCTAAATATCCTACTAATATGAATGAACCCTGTTTTAATAAAAAAACATGAAATATATTACTGTAATTTGTTATACTTTATATATATATATATATATGTGTGTGTGTATATATATGTATATATATATATATATATATATGTGTGTGTATATATATATATATATATATATATATATATATATATATATATATATATATATATATATATATATATATATATATATATATATATATATATATATATATATATATATATATATATATATATATATATATATATATATATATATATATATATATATATATATATATATATATATATGTGTGTATATATATATATGTATATATATATATATATATATATATATATATATATGTGTAATTTCTTAATTAATCCTAGTTTTTGTAAATTACAAATTTATAATATTCTTTTGTTTCATTTTTCTTTAATCTCATTTATTATTAATAATAATATTTTTCCCTTAATATATTTCTTGAGAATATTAAAATTGTGTTTTTTATATTTTGATTTTTAAAACTTTCATTAAAATGAGGATATTTCTTTACTTTTTAGGCACTTTATGCCAATCATTATCATTTTTCAAGAATATTAATAAAATTTCGCGCCCACTCATGAGATATAAAATTGGTAAAGTTATTTTTAATAATATTTTATTTGACATTCAATAGTTTTTCGTTTTACAAAAAAATTCAGTTATGTATTGATGAAATAAATTCAATTTTGTGCATGGAATTTACTACAGTTTTGAGAAATATTCTTATGAAATATTGAAGTTACTGTAAGTGAGATTTAAAGATAAAATATTAATCTTGTTTACAAAATAATAGGAAATTTAATTTATTATTAATATCACAGAAATATCAATTTATAAGATAAAAATCTTGCTTTTTTGTTAAACATTTTATTACACTGAAATAATATTTCTTTCACGGCCGAGTTGAAATTGCCATTAGCTCTTAAAAAATGTTCATGAAAATTTGCAATTCTGTTAAATTTAATTTAAAAAGTCTTAAATTAATTAATCGTGGTAAATAAAATATGTTAAGAGGTAATTGGCAAAAGTCGTAGAAAAAGTTTTAATAAATGTACATATAAATTCTCGAATATACACTAACAAAATTTAAAATTTTATTTTATTTTAAATGCATAAAATTAATATTTTAAATTATTAATTTTTTTTATTTTTATTATTTATATAATATCAATTTTATTTAATAATTATTGATAATTAATGAATAATTAAAAATAAATAATTAAAAATATAAATAATATAAAAATATTATTGTGAATAAACAAAAATGAAACAAATTTATTTTATATTTAATAAGAAAACGTAAAATGGAACTTTTGTAACATTTTTTAAAGTTACAAACGGAGAATTCTTGATACAAAGTGATTTAAAAAATAAATGAGATATTAAATGAGCTATGATTCGGAATACAACATATAATTGCAATTTAAAATGCCATTATTACCTAAAAACTTATTGAATTAATGATTAATAACAATGATTTTATATTTCTATGAACAAAATGGGCAATTCATAAATAATTGTTAAAACTACACTTTATAGATTAAAAAGAAAATAAATAAAAATAATTAATCCATACGTTTTTTAAAATTCATGCTTCGGTTAATCGAGCAAAATTACTTTTTATTCCCACATGTGTTTCCGGTTTACAACCTAAAACTTATGACAGGATTTTTATCTATGTATTAAGTTTATCAGTGTCGCGTCATCTGCCTTTACGAACGACAAATATTAACAGGAGCATGAGATCTTTTAATGATTTAGCGGCTAACAGCTATACTTTATTCGTTGTAAGGCACAAGAGGGAAGTAGTATACCAGTATAAGATAACCCGAATAGCTGCAAAAAATAAATCGCCTTGTGGTAGTTTTGAAGTAACTTTGCGAAGGTAATCTTTCTTATGGTAACCCGGGGGATGCTGGAGATTCTCTTCCCTCTTATTCCACATCCCCCTTTTTTATCACCATCGATTTCGGAACTTCTTCCACTTTTGCTCTCTTATCATCTTCCACCAGGCCAGTCGAACATACTCCCCAAAGGAGACAGGTCTGCCGCGACCAATCAAGTGAATGTTAGCGACTTTAAGGATCAAGATTGTTGCCTTTTATTCTTAGTTCTTGCGAGAATTTATTTGCAGGCTCCTCACAATAAACTTCGTCTTGTTTCACGTTTGTTTCTGTCTCAAGTATTGCTCCTTGTTCGCTTCTCTGCTCGTTAAGGCATCGGTTGATTTTTCTACCGATTAGACATTTCGTACATGTTGATCGTTAACTGAATAATGACGCAATTTTAATAATATAAGGGGATTAAGAAATTCCAAATTTTTGTCTTTCTTAAAGGAAAAACATGAAAAGGTGAGCTTATCAGTTAACTGTTTGGTTGAATATGCATTTAAGTAGCATAAGTAATTACTTTTTTTCTGCTTTTAAACATTTTTATTCTTAAATTTATGAAATTTAGCTGTTCATGAACATCAATACTTTCCATTGCAATGGACGAAATCTCACCATACTGAGTCAATAAGTCTTCAATTGAAAATAAAAAAGGACATTCTGATTTTATAATCTTACAATAAATATATTAGAAAAAATTAAAAATCTATTTTTATATCATATTATTTATGAGAAATTGTTATAAGAAATTCATAAAGAAAATTCAATAAGGAAATTATAAGAAAAATCTCAGTTTTTCTTTGAAACATTTATTATTAGCATTTAAGAATATATGCATTTTTCCTTCAGTATTTTTAATCTTATTTGCTTGTGAAACCACTAGATAAAATTGAATCAAATTTTAACTGCATAAAAGTTCTATTATTATGTTTGAAAACACGAAAACACTTTTAAAGTGGTAATGATTTTAATATAGCAAAATCACCTTTAAACAAAATAAGTTACATATTCATTCATCATAGAAATATGCTTCTGTGAGACATTAACTGTAATTGAAAGGATAAGTTAAATTAATAAGAAATCGGATTAGAAATAATAGAGATATTATAGAAATTTTACAATTGATGTGAAAATTATTAATAAACATACTATACAATAGTATTTCAATGATTATATTACAGTATACAAATTAAAATACTACTGATAAAATATTTATCCATCATGTTTGTAAAAGAGATAATAATTAACTCATATAATAGTGACTACAAATATTCTGCTTATGCGAAGTTCTTAACTTAAATGTTAGAATAAAATCCTGAAACTATCTCAATCTCAGAATATTTACAGAAATTTTTAGTGAATGCAGTGATTGATTATATTTATATTATACAAGCTAAAAAACTTTAGGAAGTTAATATAATACGGAAATTTTAAATTTTCTGCGAGAAACAAAATAACTCGTCAAAATAACTTAGGTTAAAGTCTACAAATTTCGATTTAAATGTTAATCAGACAGTGGAGATAAAAGCGACATTTTTCGAATTTTACTTAATTTAAGTTATTTTATTCTAAAATAAGTAATTTCATTTTTATGAAACATATTTTATTTAAGAAAGATTGGTCTCTTTTTGATTATTTTAGCTCCTATAATATAAAAAGTTTTTCATAAAGACATGAAAACGCTTTAAGAATTTAAACTAATTTCATGCGACAAATCTTAAAACATTTTCAGTAGTTGTTATTGATATCTTTAATTCAATAAAGTAAAATTTTGTATAAAAATGTTCCTTATTGAATACTTTTTAATGATGATTAAAGTAAAATTTCTAAAGCAAAAATTAAATATTTGTCTGCCAAGATAAAAAATCCTATAAAATAAATATAGCTGATTATGTACAAAAAACAATATGGTTTCGATAAACTTTGCTTAGAAATATTTTTTCATAAAAAATTGTATTCATAACCTGTATTTCCTTGCGCGCAGTTTTAAGATTAATGAAAATATACAATTTTCCAAAAGTAATGAACATTAGTAATATCCTGTAAATAAATTATGATACACAATCTTCAATTTTATATAATTCAACTATTTTCAAACTAATATTTACTAAGCAAAATCCTTAAATGAAAATTTCCTTAGAAAGAATTCCATTCTTAAAAACGAATATACTTTTCGATATTCTCACTAGATGGCACTGACGCTTCTCAAGTTCTTGTTCGTCTAGAAAACTGAGTTATTTACAAACACAACCTCATTCTCCAAGGGAAAAAATAAGAACTATATCTGGTATAAATTCAAATTTTATTCCTAGATATAAAGCTATCGTTGATCTCTCTCTTGTGTGTGTGTGTGTGTGTGTGTGTGTGTGTGTGTGTGTGTGTGTGTGTGTGTGTGTGTGTGTGTGTGTGTGTGTGTGTGTGTGTGTGTGTGTGTTGTATGTGTGTGTGTGTGTGTGTGTTGTATGTGTGTGTGTGTGTGTGTGTGATTGGTGACAGAATATTATTTACTTAGTATGCACTTTTTTTTTTTTTAACATTTTAAAGATAATGTACATCTTCTTTAATAAAAAGTTTAAATTCAGCAGATGAATTCAACTAAACAGTACATGCATAAAATAATATATATATATATATATATATATATATATATATATATATATATATATATATATATATATATATATATATATATATATTGCAAGAATATAAATTTTATGAACGGAAACATTATTCCTAATTTCCTAATGAATGGGTAATTTAAATTAAAGCATAAGACAATTAATATTACTGGCTATATAGGCTTAATTCATTATTATTTTAGTCTAAATAATAAAAAGAAAAACAATAAATACATCGATGTAATGCGTTCATTTCATATTGAAATATTTCTTTCTCTGAAGGCATTTTGATATTTACATCTGCTAAGCTTCAGAATTAATGTTGTCAAAGAATGTATTAAAAATATAATTTTGAATTCAAAGCATTAGGAATTTAATTATATCTTAACTATAAATGTTTTTATCAAATTCATGTCTTTTATTTCTTAAATGATACAATATTTTACGCCCAGTACATATCTACAGCTCAATAAAATACAATTAAATTTTATTAATAGTTAAATATTTTAATTTTTCAAAATGGCAGAATTAGAAACCTGTAATGTTTTCTTTACTGACTTGTTACTATCAGTTTAAAATTAGGGATTTTGGTATCACATAAATACAACAGAATATTTTAGAAATTCCCAAACAAGTTAAAATACTTTAATTTAATATGCAGCGTATAAGACATGCGTAGTAGATCCTTGGCGAGAGATTATTGTGTAAATTAATTTCTTTTTATGTGTAGATCTAGAAGTATGAAAAGGAAATTAATAGATTTAGAAGAATACATAGAGTTACTAAAATGAAACACTTAAATTCATTAGTATATTCTAATTTAGAAATATTCTTCATTTTATAGTTAATGCTAAAAACTATTCCATTGGCTTGGGAATAAAAATAAATAAGAAAATATTTTATAATAAAAAGGAGCGATGAAATGTGTGGTTTCTCTATTTTAATACTGAATTTCTTAAGCCACATTAGTGCCCTTCTTGAAAATTCTTTTTTGTTTGAATAACGGTCTTTAGGCATTAAATTTACTAATTTCCTCAATATTTAGAGCTTATAGTTCTTTTTTTTATCATTTACAAAAAACAACAGTAATTTACATCCCATTTTTTTTGGTTTTATTGTGAAGCTGCCACATTTTTAATAAGGCATATAGCCACAAAAATTTACAATTGTGTTCCTAAACCAATCAAAATTATTTCCTCCGATAAAAATACATGAAATTTTTTGAGAAATGGGGTCCTCCCAAAAAAGATTGTTTCTGAGAGTTTATTTGGATGTTTCCTAGTACATCACCAATAATTCAATGCCCAACTAGTGGAATCTGTAAATTCACACAAATTAAAGATTTAATAAGCTAAACTATATAAGAAAATGCTTCTGAATTCTCCAAACTGATGATTTTAAAATCTGCTTGCTGGTTCCCATTAATTAAAATAATATTAAAAAAAATAAAATACGAGCATAAAATTATATTAAAATATTCTGCAATGCAATTAATATTTAACTAAGTAATATACATGGACATAAAAATAGTACCGCCTTTTATGAAATAAAATTTTAACTGATTGAAATATGCTCTTTTGTTTGAACACAGTTTCTTGAGAGTAAAATTACTTTAACTTGGAAACAATTATAAGATAGAAAGAAAACATGAATGGGGTTTTTAGCAGCCCCATCGTGGTCAAATAAAGCACAAATGAAAGTATTTAATTACTGGAAATCGAAGCTGACCTGTTACTACGAAATGAAGATAGATATTTCATTAGCAAAAAAGGCAAGTCTCACGACTATTTTTTTTTTGCTATTGACAAATTTCTTTTATTCGTAACTTTTAGCTTCTTTGTCAGTTTTCTGTTTCTTTTATTCTCTATGTTATTAAAAAAAAGCGAAAAAAATTGAATTTTCTGAAAACTGTCATTCTTATTGTTGAAATAAAACAAATTGAATTAAGATATAATCTCCTCGAACTGAAAGTAAACAAGAAATGGTATACGCACTTAAAGTATTCATTTCTTTTCTCCTTTTTTTTCTTAAAATGAAGCAAGATAACACCACATTTTACAAAAGCTGTATTTAATTCTTGAAAAAAAATAATAAATGGAGAGAAATGATGTTTTTGGTTTTATGCTTTGGGTAATTAATCACACTGTTGTTCATGAGCACGCTTCTATATTTATATTGAAACTTGTTGTAACATTTTTTTCGAAGATAGAATAATTTGATGTATTCGCAAAGTTATCATAAAGAATTAATTTTTTTAACATTACTCTCTTGTAAAGTAGATAAAAGTTAGCGAACCTTGATGCTAAAATTATATTTTTAAACTATTATGAACTATTTATAAAATATTAAAAAATATCGACTTGATAAACAGAATTAATAAAAATTACAAATGGATAAACATGTACAGTATGATTTTAATGAGAGTTCAAAAATTTAAATTAGTTCATTAAAAAATCCCGTAATCTTTCTATATCTGTGCAAAGAGAGACTTAGTTGCCTTCGAATGTTATATTTTCATTACCCGCAAAAATATATTCATAATATTCAATAAAACATTAAGCAAATAGATAGCTACCAACAATAACATTTATTTCCAAAATATTAAAAAGTAGTTAAACATCAATTTTTTTCAAATATTGGTTTACTTCTAAAATAAAATTTTATCTTATGTGAATACCACTCAAAATATAACTTAAAATAATACTTTTAAATAAAATCTCAAAATAAAACTTTTTAAGTGAAAAAGATTCCTAAGCTAATCGTATATTTTAAGTCACCAATTAAACTCAAAGTTGTAAGTTTAATATGCAAATCACATGAATTAAATGTTTATTTAAGTCTAATATGACAAACAAACTTGACGCTTAAAATCCTTATGCTATATTATCGTTACAAATAACCAATTTGTTTAGGAATTCACATAAAGAAATTAAAAATTATGAATTAAATAAGTATTATTTTTGGAATTCTCCTTGAAATTTTTTAAACAGTTTTTGATGCATAAAGATGAATACATATCAGAATTGTGAATGAAATTAAATTCTAATTTGCTTTAATAGTGTGAAATTAAAAAGATTAATTTTACTCTATGGGAATAAATTCTTATAGAGAAGAATTAAAGGGTTTTAATATTATATGTAGAAGTTTAAAAGTAAATTATTCAAGAAAATATCTCACATATTAAACACCACATTTACAAAACTTCGGTTTTTCAGAACAAAACCTCCACTAAAAAGATAAAACTTGGGATGTACTTTTTTCAATTGAAGCTATACAATGTAACATCATAAGTTCTATGTCTAGGTCGCTCTGTTTGAAAATGAAATTTAAGTGAAATTTTTTGATAAATACTCAAAAGATGCTGATTTGACAAAAATCTGTTTAATCTATAAAAGTTTGGTACAGTAGTACTTTATGTTGTAAGGCAATAAATGATAACAAAAAAATTTTACACAGGAATTCAATGTAGAATGATATGCAAATGAGAATAAAATTGGTGAAAATAAAGCTTCGTATTATACATTTTTTTATTGTTTCGTCTAATAAGAGGTCTGGACACCCTGTACTGCTAGAAAGTCATCCTAGAAAGTTTTTATACACTTAATGAAGCTATTTATCAAAGATTGAAGCAGTAATTACTATTCTTTCAAAAGAGGAGGATTGTCGGCATGGGGAGATTCTCCTTAGGGCATCAAACAAATGTGATATAACATTCAGGTCTTGAGAATCCATTGACAAAACCATACCATGAATACTCTCTTATTCCACATAATATTTGAAATATGTAGCTCAACGTGTTAACCAGCTCAACGTAAACATATACTATAACCTATTAAAATGAATTGGACACCCACCACTCCATGAAGAAGTTGCAGGTAGGGTCAGAAAATCTCATCTCTCTGCCATTTAAACCGAGAAGCTACCCACCTGTATGAATCGATTCAATACGGTATTCATATAAGTTTGACAATGCTCATTAATGATTTTCTCAAATGTTTGCAAATAGATGTCTTCCAGGTTCCTTCTTGGTGAAAACTCATCGAAAATCGTTTATCTGCTGGGTATCGACTCGTCATTGAACGAGACATGACATCAATATTGATCGATACAAGAAATAAAGACTCCAGAGTAGACCAGTTTTCCTGTAAAATTGATGTAAGTAACACACATCACTGATCTCTGGGTATAGAGGCCCCTCTCAGATTTTCATTTGCCACAATATCATTCCAGAAGACGAAGAGGAGTGTATTTAGACAACCACTTAATAAGGATATTTGCATGACAAATGCATATATACTCAGGTAATGATCATCAGAAGGTGTGATTCTTGGATGCTATGCGCATACCTCTTATTTATTGTATCCGATGTTTGAAACAGTTACTATATTTTAGAAGATTTACTGTATCTGGAATACTCGTACTCAACTAGATATTCTAGCCTGTGACTGCCGAGCTACAATCATTTTTAATTCCAGATCATTTGAATGAGCCTATTTAGTCATTCAGTAGCAATACACAAATTGTATCCACTCTTTTCTACTCACAAATGAATTCTACTTACACACTTGGCATTTTAGGAAAATTCCCACTTTTAAGCTTCAAATTCCAATTCCATTTTTCTCTCTTTTTATATAGTCCTTTTTTAATCTTTAAATAGTTCTTCTTTTTAAATAGTCCCTTTTCTCCCTTTAAAATGCATTCACACATAATTTAAACAACGTTTCCTAAATTATATCATTTTTTAATGTAATAGAGGTGGTGGATATTTTATTAATTGAAAGAATATATATTGTATAGCATGTATATTAGAAATAAAAGTTTATATATATATATATATGTGTGTGTGTGTGTATATATATATATATAAATAATTTAATTTTATAGGTTTAGGTCCATTTACTTAGAGATAATTATATCCATTACTGTAAAAAGAATGCAATAGACTGGAGTGAATTTAATTCCGCTACATTTATTATCTGAAATAACAATCGGTACTTAGTCTCTAGTGAAGCAGTTTGCAATCTCATCAGTACTTAACTCTGAACGACTTTATAAATGTGTCGCTTGACATTTAGTTACGTGTTAATCGATAATTTTGGTTATAGTAAACATACGTTATACATTATAAAAGATTGGACTTCTGTAACATACAGTAATTAAAAAATTAATCTGATATTTATAGGAATATTTCATGAACATATTTTGATTTTGATAGATTATATTCATTTTCATCCATAAGTCCACTGAAAATACTTTTATATATTACTTTTTAATATGCACACAAACTAGAATTAATCTATGGTTCTTTTTGTCATCAAAAATGTAAAACCATTTTATTAGTACCTAAAACAATATGTTTTAAAAGTAAATTATACTTTAATTGAAAACTTGATGCTTATATTCTCATATTTAATTTCAATGAATTTTTTTCTTTCATTTGGGTTCATTTATCAGTATTTTTATATATAGACATTCATAAATTTTAAAATTTCTCTAAATATTTAAAATCAATCGGATATTTAATATCTCTTCATCTATGATCTCATTATTCAAATGAATTCCTCTATCATTTGGATAAAATTTTTTAACCAAAACTAAACAAATTAACTTTATGCATATAAAGTTATCAGCATCACATTCAAAATACAAAAGTGAGCAAGTTTTTTTTATCAACTTTCTTATGTGCAAGTTTTTATGTTCCTGCAATTCATAGTAAAATTTTTTAGGTACTTTTAAGTGCAAATCATAAGAACTGACAAAATTTGTTTCACAAATGTCCAGGTAGTTTGTCATGGTAAACGTTTATGATATTCTATTTTAGCTCCTTTTCATCTACAAAATTTAGAAAAAGATTATCTAATTTTCAAGAATTTTTCATATAACTTATTCAACATTACCTTTAACCATGGTAAAGGTCATCAGTCTAACTTGAGTTTATGCTTTTGATAATTCGTGTTGACAGACCAAAAATATTTTTAAAATATATAAATGAGCAGGGAATTTCGGTGACAATGAATTTCTGCTGTAGCAAAGTAATGTCTGGGAAGACCGTGGATGTGTTCCCTTACATCAAGCCATAAAGTGTAATTCCTTTGATGAACTTATGAAATATGGTTTGAGCCTTGGAAAAATGGAAAAATGTCAGATTTATAATTACATTTGAAGTAAAATATTGATTGTAGAGCATATCGTATGAGTTCATGGATCCAAATTAAGCTATGTATGCTGCTTGACGAAGATTTTATGATGATGAATTTCTTATATTTTCAATCCTTTAATTGAAGAAGAAAATAAATTATTGACTAGAAATAATTATATTCAGTAGAATGGAAACCCTTTGCAAAATCTTATGGGCTTCTCAAATGATGAAAGAAATTTATACGATGACCATGAATGTTCCAGGATGAATCATACTAATTAAATGCATGAAGAAAGTTTTTTTAACTTTGTAAATAATGTATTTCTAGACGTAAACTTTACACAAACTTATGATAGTTGTCTATAAAATGTTGGAATTGTGCGCAGTAGGGAACGGGTAACAATAAATTAAAATATTAATCAATAAAACACTTTTTGTTAGGTTTTGTCAAATATTTTGATTTCTGAAAGTCTTAAATTTTAAAAGCTTTTCTTCTAAAAAGTAAGTGAAAAATGTTAAATATTATAGTATAAAAACATAAATTACCCATCTTACTTTTATAAATATTAAAATTATATTTCTAATATATAAAATTAAGGTTCTTTTCTGTGATGAGAAACTAATAACCACAAGCATAGATTTTCATGATCAAAATTTTGCAATTCATAAGAGGATTTATTATGCTTATTACCCAAAGGAAAAATAAATTTTATTACTTCAATAGGTGCCAGAACACAAAAATATGATTTTATTTTTCTGCCGAAAATTAATTTTTATTTATAATTAGTTTTTTATTTTATTAATAATGTAATATTTTGACATTTCTATGTAAAATGTAAGCAAGTTGTATACATTTCAATAATCTCATAAATGTGTTAAATATTCCTGTAATGTTTAAATTCATTGTTAATGTTAAGAGTGCTAAAAATTAAGAAATCAACTATTAAATTTTATTAATATTACCAAATATGTAGTTTTGAATGATAGTATTAAAATACATAGTTACAGAATATGAATTTTAAAATTTTAAACTTAAAACTTACAAAATTTCTATCAAAGATATCAATAGAGAAAAATTCTCTGAATATATTTTTATAAAATAGTCATATTCTTCGAAAAAATCACCGCATTAATCTTGCAAGAAGTAGTAGCACCACTAATATTCTCGGTATCAAGATACAAAATAGCTATCTTTATGTGTAAAGCACTTGAAAACGAATGCAGGCTCATCGCGAATTGATTGATAAGTGCTGTTTGTTTTCTTTTCCAACGAAATACTCGATATGTCTGGTTTTCTCTCTTTTGGCTTCTTTTGATGTGTTTATATGTACCGATCCTAAAAGCGTGTCTGGGAAGTTGATAAGCTTCTTCTCTCAAAGCAAAAATCTCCCTGGAGGTATGCGACTTCAGAGTAAATTCATGCTTTCTAAGGAAGGCTAATAAAGAAGAAATCAACAATGGATGCTGAATTTCACCTAACCAGTCGCGGCGGAGAAGGTTGACAGGAGATACATAGCTTAAAACATATAAATATCGATACATCTTGAGAGATAAAAAGAGGTAAAAGACATCTATCTCTACGACTTAGGCGAAAGACGGAAGGGGCTGAAAAAATAGGAATGAAAAATTTACCTGAGTGGAAGAATCGTTCTTTTAGAGTCAACAAGAATGCGCCCTTTCCATTTTTGCTTATGTATCTCTATAAAAGGGATTTCCTTTCTGTTGAATATTTGTACGATTTTGTCTGATTTTTGTTTTATTGGATATTTTTTGCAGTGAATTCAAGAATATTAAAAGCATTTTTTATCAATCTAGCAGGATTTTCTTCCTTTTATATTTTTGCTTGTTTTCTTATTTTAACATCAATAAGCAAAAAATACTATCCATCTGATAGATTTATCATACATATTTGAAAGGATTTCATTTATAGGCTTGTTTTGATTCGAACGTAAACGTAATTCTCAAATGGTTGAATAAAAATTAATGACTTAACAGATATGCTGATGACCACACACACACAAACCTAAATTTAATTAGAAAAAAATAGATCTCAAAGTTAAATTAGAAGAAAAACGCTTTTTTTACTTTCTCCATCATTTCATAAATTCATAATAATTTCATAAAAAATTTTCCCATCATTTTATAAATTTTCTTTCTTAACAAGCTTGAAAAGTGGTCGAATTTCCTCTGTATTGGTTCTTGATCAAAAAAATGTATTTACGCATATAAGAAAAAATACTATTTGACATTGTTCAAAGTTGTGCAAAAATCAGTTTAATAAAGGAAAAATCAAATCCTCCAAATCGTAATAAGCTCATATAATTAGAGAATGGTATCATTTAATGACATTTTGTGAAATGCACCCGTGATAAGCATGTATATGATGTAAGATAATGAATGTAAGATATGAACCTGTGAGATTGTTTTAAATAATCTTTTTCTAATGTATGCTTGAACGCTTCCTGCTGCAAAAATATATTTGTCTTTTTCTTCTATACACATTCATTTTAATTAATTAAGAGACAAAGGCCTCAAAATTGATACAACATTTGTGCTTTTTATTACTCCATAATACTGCTGATACAAAATGTATTTCAATACATTGTAATGTTAGATCAATATAATTCTAGAAACCTACAAAATCTCCCCTAACTTATTATATGTAACAATTTCTCTAACTTGATTACAATATATTTTTGTGAAATTTTTTGTTGAATATTAATATCTTCTGATGATCTAATAGCTCCTCGTGAAATATGGTTACAATAGAGAATGGTGTATTGTTTGATCAAGCTGGTATGTAACAATATAATCTCTCAGGGATTCATATCCAACTGAATTTACTTACTCTGATTTGCTGTAAATCCCAGCAAACAAGTCATTATATTTCCCGTTTATCATGGGCATCACTAAACATTACAAGATCCCTATGGGCGGAAAAGTTACCTATAGCTCCTAGAGACTATGCATTATCGTATCAGATTGGAGAATTAAACAGTGACATCAATGCGTAGCCGTCTAAATTGATCTATTTGGGTAAGGAAATCTGCATTCATTACATATAATAGTGTTCAAATAACAATTTAATAGTACGAAGTATTCACAATTCACTGCTCAATAACTGTATATCTGGAAGCTTAAGCAATAACAGACGATAAATTCAAATGGGAAAAAAAATTAATTTTGTTGTAGCCTTCACGTGGTAAATAATTTCTCAACGGAATCTTGAGACTTAAATTGGCAGTGATAAATTTGTTTTAAATTTATCAAATGTCTAATTTTACATATTTAAAATAAAATTAATTCTACAAATATCGGGTCTCATGCATATAAATTGAATATTAAGTAAAACCACTACATCCATTCATAAGACATCAGTTTACAAAGAAATAATAACTTAGAAAGTCGTTTTACTATTAAAAAATTATATAGATTATTCGCAATTTCTCTAATTTCTTATTTCGACGACTAATTTAACGCATTTCGTATCATACTTATTATAAATATTATTCATGACAATCAGAACAAATTAATATTAACACATCCCTTAAAGAAGTTAAAAAGACCAAATGATATTAACATATTATTTCTTTGGTCTATTTTGAAGGCACTAGGATTATGGAACTCCAAAATACATCATTCGATTAAAATCATATTCTCTGAAGTTGATGGTTAGTGGGCTTAATAAATTAAAAGTTATTGTGTGTGATTTTCTTTCAATAAAGTTTAATTTTAACTGAAAAGAACGATAGCAAAACAGAAATAATGTAGGTATACTAGCTTCTTTTTTACCCTAAAAATATTAGCAGAGTCAAAGCAATAATATTGAAAAGTAATTCATTCACTGTTTTAATATACTGAAATTTCAAGTTACTGATATTATTGTTTATATTTTCCATTCGCAAAAGTAGTTTTCTACTGATTTTTTTAATTCTAATTTAAACTTTTACATTTCCGGGGAAATGCTGATTTATGTAATTAATTATTCAAAACAAAGAGATTTAATTATAAGATAAATTGGCAATATTTAATAAAGTCTAACTAACGTTAATTTCTTACTTAAATGAATGTTTAATAGTAAATAGACAATGAGAGTACAATGTAAAAGTCTGTACCTTAAAAGTGATAATAAATATAAAATATTACAAGTATAATTGTACAAAAACTCCATGATATGTTTAGTTTACTTTACAATGCTATGATATTTTTTAAATAGTTGTAAATTTCCTATAAAAATATTTTTATACCTATAATGCAGTGAATATTAAAAAATGTGAACTTAAGATTCATTAAAATGTCTAGTTAAAAATCTCTCTCTCTCTCTCTCTCTATATATATATATATATATATATATATATATATATATATATATATATATATATATATATATATATACAAAACTACAGAACATGCAATGTATGAAATAACTGCACACATGTAATTCACAGTTTGGAAATAATATTGTAAGTATATAATTAAGTGTGTGGTAAGAGAAGATTTACAATGGATATATGTTGAATTCCAAGCCATTTTTTACAGATTATCTGCAAACCTATAAAATCCCGTAACAAGAAAGAAATATCTCTAAGAATCTCTTCAAACATTAATTTATCTACATATGATAAATAGAAACGTAATATTTATCAATTTTATGATTTTCGTTTTGAGATATTTAGTATTCAGTGACATAGTTAGAATTCCTAAATGAAATACTTAATTTTACATCGGAATATATCTGTAAGAATATCGTGAAGAAATCTTTTGATAAATGTCGGCACTGCTCAAAGGAAAATGTGACGATCATACACTACATTTTAGATGATATCGTACACAATCATTTGAGATAATTTTATATAATTGCTGTATAACTTATCCTTAACTCTGCATGTGTAAGACAAAAATAAAACATAGTCATAAGTTTCTTATTTCTCTTGTCTTGGTACATGTATTAGATGTTCATAAATTCATATCGCAAATCGTAAATGTTTGAATAATGTATAATACTAGTTAAACTTTTCCCACACATTTCTGCAATACAAGCAAACTATGAATACTTATTATTTAAGCATCAAAAATAATCCTACAATATCAGAGTTCCACTCATAATTTCTTTCAGTATAAATCTTTCCAGAAGGGAACTATTAGATCATACATCAAATATCATTATAATTCCAGCAAACTGTTATGTCCCCAATTTATAGTTATTTAAAGATTCACTTGTTGGTATATGCGTGTGTATGTATGGTGTATGGGTAATTAAGATATTCGCTGTATCGAATTACTTTTCTTGTTAGTTTATTTTATAATTGAAACATCTGCTATAATATATGCCTCGAAATATATTCAGTTTGATAACAGTACTCAGTTGAATAGGAAGGTGTTAAAATGCACAACTGATGAAAAAAATGCAAGTAAATCATGTCTTCCAGAAAGTAGATTTAAACATAATTTAATGTAGATACCGATTCAGGAGTTGTTACAGTTCGAAAATAATACAATAGATCCCTATGAAAAGCGCTTTCCTTCTTTCAAGAAAACGAGTCACGAGATTTGTTTATTTAAGCTCTTCCACACAATGTAAATTCGCGGTTCTCGACATATTTACTTTTTGAATCATGCTATCTTCCTCCCGACAGAAAACGCTCCGATCAATAATGTGCTTATTCAGATTTTACACGACAGGAAATCATATATATGCGAGACCTTATATAAATATCTCTTCTCCCCTTTGTGCTATCCACAGTGATTGCGCATTTTTTTTTCGAACACAATTTCTAAGAGAATATTACTTTTAAGAACTGAAATAAAATATAAAACAGAAAATGAAATTTCGACGCAAAGAGAAAGATTACTTCACTGAATTTATGCATTTTAGAAGGAAGGGAGCTTGTGTGTTAAATCTTGGATCCAGATCATTAACCATGGAAGAGGATTTCAGTTTTTTCAATTTGCATTGAAAATATTCATTTGCGAAATGCTTTTTAATAGCCTAGTTTTTACTGTTAGCATAAATAAAAATATAAGGTTTCATTTAAAATCGCAAACTAAATTATTATAAAATTTAACACAGTTTACATGTTATTCTGTAAATTTGATTTCAAGTTTTAATTAGAAATTGTTGACTTGTTTAAGTCAAGCTCTTAAAATAACTTTCTATTTTGAGGTATATATATATATATATATATATATATATATATATATATATATATATATATATATATATATATATATATATATATTATAAGTATTAATCACAATTTTAACATTTACCTGTGAATAAAATTACCCTAGTGTGTAAAACAGTTTTAATTCTTTGGAATTTTAACCATTTAAATCTGTTTTAAAATTAATTTATGCAAGTTTTATCTACAGTTCCTTTTATCATTTTATTATTAAAATCTTTTTTTAAACTTATTAGATCATATTCATTAATTCTATTCAAAGAGCAGTAAAACATTCAGTTTCTTCTGAAAAACCCTGTGCTTTCTTTAAGTATATAGTATTTAATTTTTACTTAATGATATAAAACGTTTCAAAATATTCCAGCACTTTTAAAATTGTTAGAAGTTTAGCACATAAAAATAATATATAACAACAAACTTGTGAACAAGAATAATGCTAAAAAATTTTTTCTTACTTACAATATAATTTTGAAGAAGAGTACGTTACAAATATAGCTATCTGAGGAACCTTACCTATAAAACAAAGAAAAAAATTATTTGGAAAATAATTTTAATCAATAATGTAAGAATATATATATTTAACTTTAATTCCAATTTTAAATAATGATTAGTTGGCACAAAATTTAGCTGAGTGAATAAATTGAATAAAAATATAAAGAGCTGATGAGAGATTAACAAACAGCATGCAAAAATTATCTTAAACATAACATTTTTTTTAAGAAAATAAACTTCGTATGTTACATTCCCTACATAAAAGTTGAATTATTGTATAAATAATTCATGACATCAACAAATGTAATGTCATATTGCATTCCTTAAAAACTGCGGTTATAACAGTCAACATAAACAAAGAATGGAAGACTGTCAATCATAAATAGTTTAATATTAAACAACGTTTTTACGAGGAAAGGGAATTAAAGCAATAATCTTCACGTAATACTTCTTAAATGTAATAGCCTTAACAGGTATAACAATGGGGGCTGATAGTATGTGTTTTCTTATTTCTTTATGTTTCAAACATTAGAGCTTTAAAATCTCGAGATTGTAATGATATTACAGGATGCTGTTTTAAGGAAACTTCGGTGTGTTGTTAATTAAATATATAAAAAATATGTTAATATTACATTTTCAGCAGTAAGAAATTTTCCTGTCAATAATAAGGGAAACATTTAGCAATGGGACTCGTATTGTGAACTAAATTTAGAACTATTGATTTTTAAAATGTGTTGAAGAGAATTAGACTTATATAAGTGTGCTATTTATATAATATATTTTAATAACAGAATTTGTTATAGTTCTTTTTTAATTTAATTTTGTTTAACGTTATAGACCTTTAAATTTATCAAGATCAAAATTTTATAAAGAAAATTTTAAAATTTTAATGGCGAACTGAAATAAACCTTACTTTTTTCTAGTCATTTCATATTACATAGATGATTCTCATCGGTTTACACTGGAAATAAATTGTAAATAAATGATAGACGCTAATATTTTATGTGGAATACACACATTCTCCATATTACCTGTTAGATTTGCATCACTATGAATATATATAGATAAAAATCTATCTATATTGCATTGACAAGTGGAGTTTAAGCGAATGTAGTGTATAAATACCAACATGATGTGCACGACTCCACTTGAGTGATTATTACTTTTTTTGAATTAAAAATAATACATTTCAAATTATATATCAGTTTTATGAACAATCTGAAGGATTTGTTTTGAAACGGTATTTTATTAATGCAAAATTTGAGATTCTTAATGGAGGCTTTCAAATCTGCAGAACCACTGATACCAGACTTATACATGCATGCATATATGTGAGTATTTCTAATTTTCTGCATTTATGTTTCATTTATTAGTATTTCTAATTTTCTGCATTTATATTTATTCAAATGTTTTACCTAAGTTCTTTTAATACAAACACTCTTTGGGGGAATTGCTCAAGGATCTTTAAACATTTGTCCTTCGAGCATGTCAGAAAAGAGTGTTCTTTCTTTTTGCATAGCTGGCCATCTCCCTCCTGATGAAGACGTGGTCCCTATGTCTTCTTCTTTTCATTTGTTTCGTATATTTTAGTGTTTTTTCAATTTCATATTTTTCATGATTTATCTTATTTATATTGGCAAATCTTTCTTTAGCTGCTTTTGCGCTGGCTAGATTTCCTATTATATTGTATTGTATTTATTTATAACTTTATATATAGTTATATTTTTTGCTTTATATATTAATATATATATATATTATATATATATATATATATAATATATATATATATATATATATATATATATATATATATATATATATATATATATATATATATATATATATATATATATATATAATTTTTTCCATCCAATATTATGTTTTGCACTTTGAAAATTATAATTTTCAAATTACTGTTACGGATTATTTTACGCACAAGGATTTAAGTTTTTCTAACGAAAAAATCATTTATCATTTAAAAAATACTTCAAAATCTCCTATCTTCTAATGATTAGGTTGTTTCAAAGATTCATAGATATGGTAATCCTATCTCTATTAGCAATCTCAATAATGACTTTCAGAATGCTAGGAGTAAATGTCTTGAATTTACTCCTAGCATTATAACTCTCCAGTACTAAAATTTACATTTTAATGGGTTTTTCAATATCTTTAATACTTTTGGTATTAACTATTATATAATATTCATAGAAGCATAATCTCTAATCATTTATTTTTTAAAAAAAAAAACTAATTATATTTCTTTTTTTACAAACTAGTCAAGAATTTGCTTATGTTACAAAACTTTGAAGAAATTTTATTTATAATATAATATAGTATATATATTTAGTTGAAAGTATATTATCTTTTTAAAGTAAAATGCAAATTACTTTTTTATACTGATAAATTTTTTGTTGCTTTTTATGCATTTTAATTTTCTCAGACTACAACGATGATTACTTTTAAATGATTTATTTATTTTATGCTTATATATCAAAAATCTTATGTCTGAAATAATAAATATTCCCTTAGTGCTTAAAACGTGGCAGCATTACTACATTCTAATTCCTAAAATTATAATATTATCCCAATTAATATTTTTTTTTACAAATTCCCATTAAAATTGATATATTCTTAAAAATCACTTATAAAAAGGTTTTATCCAATGAAAGTGAAAAATAGTCATAGTATTCGGAGTCAAAAAATAAAAGGACATTTGTTACAGTTATAGATTTACGTTGGAGCATGGTAATCCAAAGTGTTCATTTGGGACTCATTCCAACCGGTGATAGCAGAGGGCTTGATCCCTCTTAACGGACTCCAGTGTTTCAAAAGCTCCTGAAAAACCTTTAGGGAGCAACAATGAAAGGAAAATCTTCAAAAACGTGCTATGATTGACAGTGTTTGTAATAAATTGCTATTAAGCAAATCGATAACGGACGAAGAACAAGTTCAGCAATAAACCAATTAATAAAGCTTTGCGAGCAGCTGTTTCATTCATTAATAATCATTACCGAAAAGCGGCATCGGCCAACATAACTTCCTGAATATATCTATAGCCTGTGGCTTAAAACCTTCTTCACAAGCAGTGCAGAGGGCGAAATGATAATGACGCAACTTTGTGGAAAAGTTTGGGAGCGGCTGTTGAAAAATGAGACATTGTCTTTAGCCCTGAAGACAGCTTTCAACTGCAAATATTAGCACAGACCAAAGAGAAGATAAGAAAGAAATAGGTAAGAAAATGAGATTTTTTTCTATATGGACTTTGCTTGCGAGGGAGTAGTTAATATTATAATAATGGTACGGCTTTCTTTTCCTGTTTTTTATTAGAAGCTTCTATTTGCGTAATCCCTGTGTGCTTGAAAACGAATAAGGCTCCTGAGGAAAGCATATTATTACTAATATTAATTTAACTACTGTGCAATTTAGTACTGATATATCCTAATTTTTAAAAGCATGAATTTTAATTAAAATAAATAATGTGAATACGCTTATATAAATAACATAATAGAAGGAATTTTACTACACTCTGATTTAACTAAAGCTTCAAGGGATGATATAAAAGCTTATTAAATGTCATTGAAAAAGCATGCTTTTTCTTTAGTTTAAAAATGATGAATTGAATTTTACAAATTATTAGGATGTAATAAAACTATCGTTTAGATTAAAATTAAGATATAGCGTTTTGTTTGACAATCTATACATTTTGTTACTTTTCCTTAAAACTTTTAATAAAAATTTAAGAGTTCATAAAAATGCTAAATGATTTTATGAATCATGTTTTATTAACAAACAAAATAATGTAAATTAATATCATTGGCTTAAAATTTGTGGGGAATAATTCGAATTCCTCCTATGTTAAAAAGCCACTCCCAACGCAATTTTTTTATAATAACACAAACGTACACGTTAAATATTAATCCCAAATGGAAAAATTAATTATCAAAAAAATTCAACTTTTTAATAAAAAATAATTTATCCAATGTATTTCTTAAAATTATTTCTTATTGAAGTATATAAATTATAAAATTTAATTTAATATTTATCAAGTTCATCTGAAAATAATTGTGTAAAATATAAATTTTACTGCTTACACATTATGTATTTACTCAGTTTAATAAAATTTTCATTTTAAATATATAAACTGTTATAAACCAAGATATTTAACAAACATTTTTCTATAGATTTATTTATAATAGCTTATAAAAATTCTATTTTTTTTTTCAATTTATTTTATTTTATTTTTCTTTCTTGTTCTATTATTCAGGAAAACAGAAAAAAAATTTTGAAAGGTGTGTAATTTTAAATTATTATTTGACTATAAATTATATTCATGGAGGATAAAATTTACAAAATACTTAATTGAATTTCAAAATTAATTAACATTGATAAAATTTTATATATAGTTGTTTTTAAAAAATAGTTTTTAGCTACTTATCATCACTAATCATGCCTATTTTAGACAGTTTTTAATAATTATATAGAAAATATACATTTCCCACAAAATTATATGTTTTTGTAATTTTTTGAAACACACTTAACTCACACAAAATTTGTAAAATTTTCGGAGTTCCTTTAAATTTGTTATTTAAAATTTTGAAATGTGAATGAAAATATTCGTAGTAGTCACAGTAGAGTTTAATTAATGATATCTCTCTTTTTTTGCAGTTTTAAAAATAATAAATTGTTTAAAAAAGTCTAAAATGTCAATTGATCATAAGGATATTACATTTTTAATACCTTCGAAGGGTTTTCTTTCAAAAACTACCAAATTTTTGACATTTTAGGATGAATATATTAGTAAATTCTAAATAAATACTTTAGTGAACTTCATTTTATTTTTATAAATATTCAGGGAAATTTCTCAAATTATTTATGCTGGAATTGTTAAGGTAATATTATACTAAATATTTAAGAAACATTGAAAGTATTATGAATTTTCTAAACTTCAAATCAAGATATCGAAATTTAATGAAATAAAAATAATTTTCTTAAATTGTTTCATTTAATAGCTCATTATTTTCATTGACTAGTCCAAAGAGCATTAATGGCCATTGCAAATTTTTGAGCAACAATATTTACTGGCAGAAGTGAAATATTAGGCAAGAATTCTCTATCTTCTACCATTAGCTGTCGATATATATATTTCATGAAGGAAAAATGTGAAATAAATAGAATGTTTATCTAAAAACAATTTAAAAATTGAAAAGTACATTTTCACTAGGTAAAGAAACTTCATAGATCCATATGGCGATATTTAGTAGAATTCTGTTTTGCACTTTGCATTTAATATTAAAAAAATTGGTTTATTTACCATTTCAATTTATAACAATATGAATTTCAGAACTTTCAATAAGATTTTAAGGATTTAAAAAAAAGTAATTTTAAAAATTATCACTTTTAGCAATTTTTAACACCAAAATGATATATATCTGGCTGTACTTGGGTTGATTATATGTTATGTTTAAAATATAGATATTGAACAATTTCTTAATAAATGGGATCTTGTAAAAAAATGTTAATGCGTTGCCTTGTAAGCTACTATTTTTTCATATACAAAAGTAAAATTATGTTACAGGACAAATTTTTCTCAAAAATAACATGCCAGACTATCTATTACTGTTTAATTTATTTAAAAATTACAAAGCACCAATTTGTAATTTTATAACTTTAAGACTGAAAAGTAAATTAGAAATTTTTATTAATATTTTTGAATAAGTTTTACTATTTATAAGTGAGCAACCACTTAAAACTTAAAATGGGTAATAATATACGAATGATTTGTATAAGAATATTCAGCTAAGAAGTCATTAAAGTGATAAAAGTTAACAAACTTAAAAAAATTTAATCTTTGTGTATACTTTGTAATCCAAATATATATTTGTATGTGTGTGTGTAACTAATACCTGTTTTCCTCTCCAAAACAGATTGACTTATTCAATTCAACGAATAGGAATAATTCTTGATAAACTTCTGAACATCGAAGATAAACTTTGAAGTTTAAATATTCTTTAGTATTTTTTTATTTTTAACTTGTTGTGTGTGAAATTATACGTTTAATTGCTTTGGGCACATTATTGAATCTGAGAATTTTAAAAGTTTTTAAGTATCAGTTTTTGTGACATTGATTGAAAGCTTATATTTATTGCAAATTTTACAAATTAGATTTTTCTGGAATGATATTTATTAAAAACATGTACTTTACGAAGCATATATTTAGAAGTTTATGATTCATATTAAAATGCATTTCCATTTCGTTTGTACAAAGATAAAATAAATTTCTTTCGAAATAAAAGATTATATATTTTACTGTCTCTTAAAAGGAATATTTATAAACTTAAATATACTTTCTTTTTTACATTTATACAGAGCACTTTTGAATAATTGACCACAGTAGTGATATAAAATATAATAAATACTTACATAAGTTCATGTAGTTAATATATTCAAAATAAAATACTAATACTGTGTTATTACGCGAATTGGTCAATACTTTATAAATATCCAAGAAAAATAAAGAAAAAGTGAGGGAACATAAAAAATGTAAAGCTATGGCAACTTCTTTGACCTTGCAGCAATGTCGTACGTCTAGCTGACCTTTTACTCCCCGGGATCTAAAGGAAAAAGTCGGAGAGTGGCAATTAAGGGTCTGTATAAGAAACCTCAAACCAGCATTTTTATTTTCTCTAGAAAAAAGTTTCCTTAATCAATAGGTGGCAAGAGAAGGAATACTGATTATAGGTTGTAAGTGGAATGGTCCAAAAGTTAGAGTGGAATTAGACGATGCGGTATAAGACGAGTAGATATGCTGAGACATACTTGGGAAGAAGTTGCCTTAAGGAAGCTAGAAAAGGGGGAGCCTGCCAAGGCATGGAACGTGCCCAAAACGTGAAAGAGAAACCCATTTCGCATTAGGGGTTAAATCATTCACTTATTTAAAAGTTCTACCTCAGCAAAGATGAATTTTAAAACGAAAAGTAACCATTCAGGTGGTCGCAGCTATTTTTCTTATCCAGAAAGATGTCCGTAGACTGGGGGAAAAAATTCTATCTTTTGTCGACTGACTGGTGGGCAATTTATTTTAACACGTGAATACGTATTATACTGCCACAAGCTAGTGATTACAGTTTTCAAACTATCAGATTTCATGAGATATTTAATGAATTCGTGAAGAATCTGTTACACGACTGCATAGAACTAAACATACATTGACTTCAAATGACTCGCCTAGAGTGGAAGTTGAATATCCTCAGTAAAACAGAGCATTAACAATAAAAGGTTTTAAACTATTCATGGAAATGAATAATGTAATGCAGCGGACAGAGTTTGATATATGTTTTCCACTTATCACAAGTACTTTCAAATTTAAAATTTCCGATTATTTAATAACTGAACATTTAATTTATCCGTAAATATTATTAAAATTAAAATTTTAGAATTGGTCATTTTTAACAAACTGTAAATTAAAGAAAATATAACAAATTACATTATTTTTTAATTCCATGATTAAAATTTCCTATTTAACGTATCTTTGAGATTAAGTTTTTATTTACTACGTAGTAATTATTTATAAACATATTTAAAGAAACAGAGTTGATAGAATTTTGGATATTATTTGCAAACTCACATTTACTCTGATTACATTATATAAGTTCAAACTTTATAAAATCTTAGTGAGTAGAGATATATAAATATTTTTCTATTTGATAGTGAATAACCGTTCAAAGATTTGGTTCTTAATGCTCTGAACTTCATAATCGCAATACTTTGAAACCTTATTTTAAGAGAGATTAGTATCTCCAGGTTTAAAATTCAGCCAACTTTATTATTAAAATACATATGACTCCACTGATCGTAAGGCATGAGTAAGGTAAAACAATTACACTATTGGATTACTAACCAAAATAAAATACCCTGCAATTAACACATTGATTTGAAGTTAATTAAGGTATTCTATAAATTCTCTCTCTTAAGCATTTCAGTTCTTAAATATTTTTTGATTAAGTAGCTTATGAATCAAGTTTCAAGAATTTATTTAAATGAACAATTATCTGTTATTAAAAATTCAGTCATAACTATAAAAATACGTAATGCAATTAAGAAAACGAGTTTTGAAATTTAGTTTAAAAATTGGAGACCTTACTTTGAGAAATAGAAATCATATAAATTAAGAGACATTTTTATTTTCATACATTCTATTAAAATTTTGTTAAAGGATTTCCTTAAAAAATTTAAAATACTGATTTTTAATTTGCCATAATTTAAATACCATTATCAAAAACATTATTTTCAATTATTCCTTGAAATTTTATTCATTTTTTTTATTATTTTTTCAGGAAACTTTTCTTATTTCTCTACATTTTACTCAGTTCTTTTTTAATGTTTTTTAAAACTAACTGTCAAGTTAGATTTATTTTTGTATTTTTAAATTATATATATATATATATATATATACTTACACACACACACACACACACACACATACACACACGCACACACACACACGCACACGCACACACACACACACGCACACACACACACACACACGCACACACGCACGCACACACACACACGCACGCACACACATACACACACACATATATATATATATATATATATAGATAGATAGATAGATAGATAGATAGATATAGATAGATAGATAGATTTTGTTATTTTTGAGAAATTAGGGAACGTATATGAAATTTTCCATTGGATTTCAAAATCCTAAAATTCATTCCATTCTAATTCAAAAATATCTAATATTAGTTTATTAGTTCTTAATATAGATTTTCTAAAATTGGTTCATTATAATATTTTTTTCTTTTTTTTCAGCGGATTACGCAAAATATTTTTAACAGATATAAATAATGACATTTATCATTATATATGTTTTATAAGTTATAATATCACTAATGCTGCTGTTTGAAATATTTAATTTCATAAAATTTCCCACTTTCTAATAAGAAAATTCCATTTCACAATAGAGCTGTTATGTAATACTTCCAGATACAAATATTCATTTATATGCTGAATCCAAATGTGAATTTATATATTCGACATTATTTATCATATCTCAATGTTTAATTATATCATTAACATCTAGGACTTACTAAAATACGTTATTAATTTAAAATGTCTAAATCTTTCGTAAATTAAAATAGCGATTTTTATAAAAGCTAGGCTTAACACATTTACAGAGATAGCAAGCACTTGCAAATTCCAAAATCAACGTAAAAGTTTTCCGGTGGACTGTCTTCAAACGTAATCAGATTCGTTTAGTTACAATTAATGCATTCGTGAAAGCAGAGAGAAAGATGCCAGATGAATTGAAAGGAAGAGAGAGAGATTGAGAGTAATGGAAACTGATAAAATGCGAGGTAAATTATGCCGATAGAACGCTAACAATCTCTCCACTGATTCTGCCCACTCAAAGGCAGCAGTAATGAATGGCCTTTACTCCTAAGCACGTTTTCCACTGATTTGAGAAATATGCAGCCGTGTTCCAGAAGATATTGCAAGAAGTTCTCTGCACAGATAAGATTCGGAACTACATATAGAAGGAAAAGATACCTGTACACAGTGTAGTCTAATTAAATTACCTTATTTATTCGAACAACTCTTATGAGGAACACTAAAAATGCAGCTTATTTTATAGACAAGGAAGTTTATATAAAGATTATATATTTTTTCATTCGCGCGTGTATATATATATAGTCCTATAAAAAATTAAGGGATTAGTAATGTAAAGAAAGTGCATGGAATGAATATGAAGTACATACTATATTTTTTATGGAATATGGTAAAGGAAACTTACAAGTGTAAAGGAGCTTTTAGCAACCGAAAGATTAGTATCTAACCTTAATGTTAACGGAAATATGCTGCATTTCTTTGAAACTGTTACTTTTGCTTGAAATATTTAATATACTTAAATATCTAAAAGTACTTAAAACTTAAAATTTTTTTTGATTTTTTTTTAAATTCTGGATAATTATTCAAAACATATACAATTTTCTCACTGTATTTTTTTTAATTATATCATGTAATCAACCGCCATACTATTTCTGATACCATCTTATTCAATTATTTACTAATTGTTTATTTTTATCAATCTTCCTTTTTTTCTTACTTTTTGTTTCCATTTTTATTTTATTTCCATTCCAAATTTCATCTAAAATTGTCAATAATTTTTCCTAAAATAATTTAATGTTTAAGGCATTTCTATGACAATTAGATGTATCATTTTAATTCTAGTTAGATTAATAAATTGGTATAAATAACATACTTATGCCTGAATTGAATAAAATAATCTGTAATACTTAAAATACCTTTTTTTATTGACAAATCATACATAATTTCCTTGATCAGTGTTACATGTATGTATATTAAAGAAGTATTAAAAATATTCGATAAAAAAATCTATGACTTGATACGATTTTTAAGTGAATTCATCCAGAAAACAAAAATTAACTAAAAAATTGAAGTTAGACAAAGTCTCCAAAAACTATCGTTAGTCTACAGAAATATTATTTACGAGAATATTTCTGTAACTCTCATTTCTATTTTATACATTTAAAAGAAAAGCTGGAAGAAACTAAGAGAAAGAAATTATAAGCGTTTAACTGCTTTAAGGTGCTTGATACGTTTTTCAATCATCAACGCTTTTTCCTTCACTTTGTGAGAAAGCGAAATCAGCAGTTTTGATCGTTGTACTAAAGATATAAGAAAAGCATTTTTCTTTTTCTCTTTTATGCGTCTTTTTCTCTTTTCACATTCCCTTTCTTTTCACTTTCTCGGTTTCAAATCGTCCTCTCTGTTAAAAGCAATGAAAAGAATATCATACGGCGTGTTGTCAGCGTTTCCCTACTTAAGATCTTGCCTCTGGCGGCTGTTGAATTTTGAAACTTTCTTTTTTCACTTCCCTTTTTCTTAACGATTCAATAAAGGTCTTCGTTTGAATGTTATAAAAACCGATAAGTGACAAGTTTGATTAAATATTTTCTACCGAATGCCTCTGGAGTTCGTTTGCTTCTTTCTTTTCTTGATTTTGGGGAGATTAACATAACTCAAACTATTCCACTGATGTGTTATCTACCCACAAGGGCCCATTTAAGAACTTCAATAATGCATATGCAAGATAAAAAGAAAGTGAATAGGAATTTTTTTTTATTTATTATTTTAAATTGTTTTGCCTTTGATTGAATGGATATATTACACGTATTGAAATACAAATGTTTTTGACTTATTCCTTTTTAACAAAATCTGCATAAAATATTGTTAATTTGGAGTATTAAAATATTAGAAAATTTTATTTCGTATAAAAAAAATAAAAGTTAATGGAAAAATTCTTAAAAATTCTGTGATTCAAAATTTTAAAAACCTTAAGTGGAATATATTTTGTTTTAAATGTTTTTGTTTCAGAGAAGTTTGCGGTATTAGAGAACTTTCTTACTTTCGGATTAAAAAGTATACATAAATTTTTTTTATTCTTTAAAAAGTGATTTCGGATTTATTATAATTTGAATTTTCATTTGCTTATAATAAAAACATGTATAGCATTATGAATAAGCTGGCCTATTCATGCAATTTAAACGTAGTCATCAACGACTCAATTTAATTAAACTCCTTTTATAAATCTCATCAATAATATTTAACTTTAAAATAAAATTACTCTCAAAGTATTTAGTTCGTTATATAATTTCGGAGATAATGATTATGAATTAAAAAAAGCAATAACGTAAAAGCGGTTATATGAATATAAAGATAAAAGGCTCTTAATAAGTATATTTTTTTACACATAAAAGAAAGAAGACTTAATATTTAATACTCCCCTCAAGTAATATTTTTAAATTTTACTATCAAAATACATTTAACAATAAACGATTTGCCTTTAGTGATTTTAAATATAAAAATCCACTTTAAAAATGGCCTTTTTCTTGATGTCCATGAATTTCTCTGTTTTTCGAGCCAATTTTCATGGGCCTCAATCACTAAAATTTTTAAAATTGAGATTGTGTGTATTTAGTTATTTGCTTTAAGAAATTCATGGATGACAATTCATATTTACTGGAAAAGAAAAGAAATCCTTTGTGCCCTTATAAAAATTATGGGTTTTTTTTTAAATTGATTATAGTAATAAAATTTAGCTATGTCCATTAATTATTGTTTCTAATGTGGTTATGAGAAATGTTGAGCTATATTTTCTAATAAATATATGGGTTATAGTAAAGAATGTAAATTCCAATTTCTTCGAATAAATACACTTTCGTAAATTCACTTAGTCATCAGTAAAGTCTTTATTCCTGTAACAAGTAATATTTTTATTGATCTAATTTAGTGGAATCATTATATATATATATATATATATATATATATATATATATATATATATATATATATATATATATATATATATATGACAAATTAAAACTTCAAGAGTATGCGACAAATGAATCATTTTTACTTTACTAAAAAAACATTTATTTACTGAAAACTAATATGGGAGACAAATTTTAGCAGTGCTTTACACGTTATTGAATAGGAATATACAGGTTTATTCTTTACAAATATTTAAATGACTATCAAATATACTCCAGATGTTAATTTAATACTAAATTTTGCTTACATGAGCTATTAAAAATCATTGTAACTCTCATGATTTCACAGTAACTACACAAAATTTTGCTGGCGGAAAACAATTTTCATCCACCACCTTAAAATAGCTTGTTTATTTACATGCGTAAAGGTAGTTAAATATATTTAAACTGAATTTTAATTACAAGGAAAGTAAATTTTAATCAATATTTCATGTCCAATATTCTCTGCCTGTAATGGATTGCAATCATAATTTTTTTCCTAGTTTAAACTCAAAAGGTTGAAAGGTGAAACCTAGTTTAAACTCAAAAGGTTGAAAATAAGTGCTTAGAAATTGTTTTAAATTACATTGATACTTTTCCATCCACTGTGCATTCATATGAATAATAATTTTAGAAAGACTCCAATTTATCTTAGAAAACTAAAATTTAATGCTTCAGTCTTGCCAAATAATAACTCTTTTTCTCAACCGACTGCGATACAAGAATTTATATAATAATAATAAAAAATAAAAAAAAAACTTCCACTTTATTAAAAATACAGAATACGAAATAAAAAGCATCTAAAATACATTTTTTTAAATTTAAATTTAGATTTTAAATTCTCATTTTGTAATTTTTTTACTTAATTCAGCAAATTAAGCTTAGCAAAATAAAAGTCTTACGGAAGACAAATGGTTTGATTTCCCTCCAATGTATTTAGAAGTTTCTATTTAATCAAATAAAGAAAGCTTGGACCTATGTATATATATATATATATATTAATTACAGCATTTGACATTTAGTTATCCATTTCGATATTATCATTTTTCTTTGTTTTGTCTGTACTAAGTAAGTTGCTAGAAAACGAGCTCAAGTGAATAGTATTAACCCTCCAGCAACATGACGTCATCTTGGCGTAAACAAGGTAGGAGTGCCCGCACGTAGACACACCAGCCTGCCGTGGAAGGAAGATAAATGAGGTTAGCTGAATGCCGGTGATCCGACAAAATCAAGTAATTTAGAGTGTATTTCGATAAATTAAGCATTTGCAATTGTATTATGATTCAGAAGATTTCTAATTCACTTAGAAACTGGAGAAAGTTGAAACAGAGGGACAGCGTCTGTAATGTGGCGAAAAAGCTTCGTTTCAATTCAATACTCCGATTATGTTAGATACTATTTGTTCTAACGTCTTTACTGGAGGTATTTTAACTGCTTTAGGTATAATTTTTTTAATTACTAAAGAGAGAGATGAAAGTTTTTGGTGCTTTCATTCATAAAATACAAATGAAGTTTTACTGTGCTCAGTTACGATTTACTTCCGTTTTTATTTAAGGAGATCAAATTTACTATACAACATTTATGTCCTATAACTTTTAGTAAGAAAACTAATGATTTTTCATAAACTCTTATAAAATCTGTGTTTGAAATGTATCCTAATAGTAATAAAATTCGGTTACAATTTTTATAGCGAGCGTAAGCAAATTTATATTGAAAAACATGAAAAGCGAAGAGCAGATGAAGTAATTTGAATTCAAGTAAATATTATAATATTCTAAGAATTCTCACACTTGTTCATAAAAATAAATTTAATAAATAAGAAATTTAAAATGAGGATAGCATTATATTTGATATAAAAAACTATGTATTATTTTTTCCATAATGTATATTTTTCATAAAATAATGCAATTAAATAAAATTTAAAAAAAACCATTAAAAGTTAAAATTATTTATTTTTTAAATAAAATTTTACTTAAATTGAAAATTAGAGGAAAATATTATTCATTTTTGAACTAATTTTAAGATACTGTAAAATATAGTATGAAACATCTTTTTTAAAAAACAGATTAATTTAAAAAATAATTAAAAGTGGAGATACAGTACGGAAATTTTCAGTTATTTCGATTTGCTACTAAATTATTTACATTAAGCAAATTTAATATAATGTACCTATATAAATGATTCTCATTAATTAAATCAGTTATTTAAATTTTTAATAATATCATTTTTATTTTACAACTGCTGGTGTTATCTATGTAAAAACACAATAAAGAATTTTGCTTTTATTTCAACTGTTGTTAAGTAATCATTCTTATTGTAATGAATACATTGAAATATTTCCTACAGAAGTTACTTATTTACTTTGAGATGTCATATGATTTAAATATATAAACATTTTCTTAAATAACATTGAAATATTTGTCTACATTTTTTAAAAGATTGCATCCGCTGACAACTAAGATTTTCATCCTTCAGAACTACATGTGAACTGATAACACTTTTACAAATAGTGAAGAATCCATTGGGCGCGCCTAGTGGATGGACGTATTTTTGAAGCAAGGATCAAGGAAAAAACTTCTATACTTGACCTGCAACCACGGAGGTACTATTTCAGTTGGAGGAAATTACCAACATTGGTGAACGCGCTGGCTCTTCAGTTGAGTCGGGACTTGAACTCCTAGGTTTCCAATAACAAGAACAATGACCTAACTCACCAGGCCTGCTAAGTTCATTTGGAACCACCCTATCTTAAGGCCACCAGGCCCCCCACGAACTAGATTACATGACTATAAATGGAAGTTAAATGCTTAGAAAGAAAATAGCAAAATATTGTGATCGATAATTAATAAAAAATACTATTTATTTTTATACTATGTTTTGAAAAATGCGTTATATATCATGCATATTTTGCTTTTCACTCAACTATATCTCGTTAAAATATTTCCGAATGAGATCACTTTAAATTCCATATAATGTCATAGTATGTTGTTCCAGTGTCATATTTATATTTTTATTTTGTTAAGCTCAATTTCAAACATTGTTTAATTAAAAACAACAACCAACCATTTCCAACGGTAGACTTCTACCCCCTTAAATTAATACATTAAATTAAGTTTTAAGATTTCCTTTAAAATATCTGAGTTAAAAGCATTACATACTAACTGATGGTTTTTATGTAATTTTCCAATTTTTTAGTTTCAAAAGACTACATAAAATCCTTTCTAAGCGATTTAGTATATAAAAAAATCTATATTAAGCTAGAAATTAACATAAGGAGCAAAACTTCTTTTTATCCATTAGGTTTAGCCAAATGATGCCACAATGTAAAATTTAAATATACGTGAAAAGCAAAATAAAGTATATCCTAAATCGTATATGCCTTTAAAATAAAAGAATAATTCAGAATTCTAACGGGATTTTTGGACACTTTAAGGACTGTTAAGCATTTTGATAATTATTTCCCATTAAATAATTCCTAAGCGTAAAATGACGTTAAAGGAAAGGTGGCATTTCAACTAGGTAAACCCTCTCAAAAGATACGTCAAAATATTCAAAAGATAATAACAAGAAAGCTCCACCCACTTCCATACTAATAGCTCCTTAATAAAACAAAGTTGCAAGCAAGTAACTCAGACGCATTAATTAATGATCCACTGTTCCAAAGACAACGGCACAAGCTTGATTAAAATCACTTCAACCACAAGAAGGCTTGGGCGAAATCGTTCATCAGGATAGAATCGGGCTTGCATAGCTTTCCACTCCAGGTCGAACTTTAAAGAACGCATTTATATATTTAAAGGACAGCCTGCTCGTTGAAAAGGAACATCAAGGTATATAAGCAATTTATAAAAATTAAGGCCTATTTTACTCCTGAACTTAACTCAGTAAAGTCTTATAAGAAAAAAGAATTTATTTTAGATTTTTTATACAAAAATAAATGTTGAAAAAGAAAAACTAAAAAAACAATTTAAAATTTAATTTTACACCGTATATTTAAATTTGCAAATGTCTTTATATGAAATATATGTGAGAAATACGTTAGACGCGCAGTACTTTGGTATCCCTTACTGGCGAATATATTCCTGAAGTAGAGAAAATGTGTAACATAAATATTTTTGCTTGAACTTATTTTTAGATTGAAAAAATCACTAAAATTAAATTTTTAGCATTAATTTAGAAGAATTTATATTACATAATTATAATTGTAACATGCTTAAAATTATTTGAGAAAATTAATTTTTAAAATAGTATAATTTTTCTCATGTAACCAAATATTCTACAGATGTTCACAAGTGATTGTAAAAATTTATGTTCCGTATCAAAATTAATTTTCTATATTTGCCTAAAATATGCAACAATCTTAATTCATATTGTTTTAAAGAGAAAATATGAGTTGAAGTAATTTCTATACTAAAAATTAAATATTGACAGAAAGTTCAATATAAATGTCATTATGTTTTATCTTAAAGTACATCTAGGTAGATTTTGAAATAAATATTAACCTAAAGGTAAACTGAATAATCCCGTTTAGCTGTGAGTGCTTGTAATGGAAGTATTATTATACATAATTAATATTAAATTAAAAATGTCACGCACTCTTGCTCAGAAATTTTATTTTACTAATCCATTATTAAATTATGATAAAACCATCTTTTGTCTTCTGGAAATACAGAGCGTTATTAATCATGGTTTCCTTCGATAACGAAAACATTTGCTATGTTAAAACATAAAATTAAATTAAACATGAGTCTTAAGAGTAAATTAAATATTAGGTATTTGTAAATATATTTTGAGAAAAATATCGCTTAATATTTTAATAATTAGTTAAGGCTCTATATAGAATGTGTTAGACTTTATACTTCATTCATAAAAGATGTATTCAGAGAAAATTTCTCTTTGGAAGTATATATCATTGAAGCAAAATAGTAAAAAGATTCCCATCTCAATGTAATACTGAACATATGCACACACAAAAGCACACACATATATCTGTATATATATATATATATATATATATATATATATATATATATATATATATATATATATATGTACTTTAAAATCAAAAGAAAGAAAATTATAGAGTTTCATATTATCTAAGCAATTGTTTGGGAATTTTCCTAATATATTTTATCCCTGAAAAGTTTTTCACGTACACAAAACACTTTTAATGAAAACGTAGATCATAATAAATAAATTTGAATTAATGAAATAATTAAACTGCGATTTAAATATACTTTTATATAGTGGCTTCACTTGTGATAGTTCATCATAAAAGTAATTCATATTAATGCTATAGCGACTTTATAATAAGAAAGACTTAAATCCTCAGATATAAATCTAGAGTACGAATAAATCAAACCGAATTAACTCCAGAAGTTTCTTTTTAAACAAAAAAGAAATAACTGTAAAAATTAATCCTCGATAACTTAATTCCTTTTGTGAAAGAGGACTCTTGTCGTCTTCGTATCAGATGATTTATTTTGATGAATCTGCTCCTAAAAGGAAAACCACGTACATTTTTCTCATATAAGATGGAGTTGTTTATATAAAAATACAGTATATTTCGAATGTGTATTCTTTAATTAAGAACAGTTTATAAGCTCTATGATCTCAAATAGCAAATATTATAACCAAATTATGATTTTTAAAATATAGTAAATTTTACAATAAAGAAAAAAGATCTGATAGATCTGTAAATTTGTTTCATAAAAGTTACATGTCTGAATTTGAAGAGTAAAGATTGAATGCCTAGTTGTTGAATTAAGAATATATATATATATATATATATATATATATATATATATATATATATATATATATATATATATATATATATATATATATATATATATATATATATATATATATATATATATATATATATATATATATATATATAATATCATAACTTTTATAGTAGCTTTGATTTTAATATTTATTTTTACCTTTACATTAATGCACTTAGTAAATATGAAAATTATTTTTTAACTGTAAAGTGGCATGATAAATTATGTTTTTATTCAAATTTCCTTTTATCTCACAGGTGGCTTTAAGGACTTCACTTGTGATAACAATTTTGGTGATCGCTTAAAGAACTTCACTTACAGAAAAGGGGAGCTCTCTGAAAGATCATTTGTGATTGATGGCCAGTGTGCTCTTAATCATGTTTGTTTGTTGGAGACCATTAAATATTCCAGAGAGTTTCCGGAGTTTGATTTAATGATTTCTGTCAATAGAAGGAAAGGCAATGGAAAAAAGAGTCATGTTTCCGATGTTATCCCCAGAATGAATTCAAAAAGAAAAAAAAACATGAATCCTACGCTGTTCCCATTCCAACATATAGAGTTTGTCATTCGTGGGTGATACAAATTGATATATAGCCATATAGTATATTCTGTGAATAAGTTGTTGGAAACAGTGATCTCTCTTGCACAGCTGAAACGTTAAGGTAATATTTCTCATTTCATTTTAATTTTGTTATCGTTGCATGAAGCACGTATTATTTATTTTTCTTTAGTTATAAAGAGATAAATATTACATTTAACTGTTATTATATGGAGTAGGTTTAAAATTGGCATTGTACACATATTAAATTTTGTATTGGTAAATAATTTGAGTTTGCAGCTCTCAAAACACAAATTGCTGATAACGTAAAACTAAGTATTTATTCTTTTTATTTGATTTTTTAATATATAATAGCAAGATACTGCGTTTCGTTATATTTTGAGAACATAAAAATCCTTCTAAAATGTTTGTAGAGGCCATGTTCAGAAAAAGTGATATACGATTAAAAAATTTCCATAAATTTTCAAATTCCTAAATTTTAATAAAATTTTTTGCTTAAGTTTCCGTATTTAAAATAAATTTTCAGTTTGTTTTCTGCGCAAACTGCAACCTTTCAGCCTATACCGTATTTACATTGGAAATCGTAAATACTTTTTCTCACAATTGCAAGTTCGGTATTTTGCTTCATAATTGGTTTAATATTATGATATTAGGTCTTGTGAGCAATGATTAGCTTATTTACATTTTTTATTTTAAATCTTGATTAAAAGTTACACTATTCCCTCATATTCTTACTCTTATACCATTTTTAAAGCAAACTTATACACACTCTTTTATTATTCTTAAAATAGGTTCTATTTTATAAATTACTACACGTTTATATATATTTAAGGAAATAAGGTATTTTTACCAAAAATTTAGGTATCTACATTTTATTGCTTATCATACAGATATATAAACGAATAATTTTTATGAAGAAGTAACATGTTTAGAATGATCTAACATGAAAAACTAATTAAGACGAGATGATGACAATTACAAACTGTCTTAATAACAGAAATGCCTTGACAAGATTAAATAAAATGTTTGAAAAGATCTTGTAAGGGTAAGTTTTTACTTGATATTTTTCTTTTCTTTCTGATAATAGAATTAACAGCAAAGGAGCAGGTTTGAATTAAAGGAAAGCTCCTTCATCGATGAAAGTGTGAGAGGGGTGGAGTACTTACAGACAGAACAAAAGGGGACGATGCCCAATGAGTGTGTATTCTGAGCACGAAAAGCTGCTGTTGAGTTAGCCATCAATCATAAATGACAAGACGATGTCGCCATCAGATGGCGTATGAGTGAAGCAACGAATCATCTGCATCGACAGCGTTGCTTCTTTCGTGTACTCCTGGATAACTTGTCTGGAAAAGTGGCCCGATTTTCCTAAGTGTCTTCCTTTTTTACCAAACTATGCTTGTTTATGGCATCTTTATTTTATGTTTCGTATGAAGAAATGGAATAGAGATAAGAACGAACACCAGAAAAATTAGTTACATTTTCTTTAAATCATTTAATTATTAGCACTTTCAGAAGTTGCTTTTTAAAAAGACTTTTTTGTGATAAATAAAAAAATATTTTTTCCAATTTAATATCTTAATACGAAACTTACTGATATTCTCTTAGAAATTCCAATTCTATCACATTTGAATGAAATGAGAAGTGCTTTATTAATTTTTTTTATTATTTGTATATTTCATGGATTGATAGAGATATTGGTCTTCTGCGCGATATAGATACCATATTTTAATCAATTAATTACTTTTTGTCTTTTGCATTACATTCCTATAATTTTTTTATCTAATTTAGCATGCATAGCTGACAAATTTAAATAGAGTATTTGAGGAAATATGCAATGCCCTTAAAATTTCAGTTGAAAATTTGAAAATTACTGTACATCATTTTAATAATTTCATAAACTTGCTTTACTTACACACCATTGAGTTGGACAAGGATAGAAAAAAGCATTGTCTCTTCATGTATTAGCTCTATAAGAATAGAAATTTTTTTTGTACATCACTTATTTATTCTGCTTGCATATTATATTTTGTGGTTATTCCAAAAATTTAAACTTCATAAATGAGAAAGAAATAATAAGGCAAACTGCAAGTTTTTTATGTATGACGTTACATGTAAAGATTAAATGTTTCATAAAATGTATACTGTCAAATATTTAAATGAGTAACTTTGATCATTAAACATAAGATGAAGTACTTATTATAAAAATAATATTAAAGTTTTAAAATTGAACTATATACATATTATTATTTATTTATCAATTTATGTTTTAATCAGCTAAATTGATTTAATAAAGTATTTATTAAGTATTCCTATTTTAAGAGAAAGTTACAATCCATAACATGCTATTTCTTATAGATTCAAAGTCAAAATAAAAAGTATATTTTAATATAGATGATAAAACTGATTTATCAACTCGTAAGCCAAGTAAACTCGAATGGAAAGATAAGTTTTGTGTAACTTTACTGTCTTATCGTCATTGAAATTTAAATATTTAAAAATATTTCTTTTGTTTAGGAGAAATACAATATCCCCTTAAAATATTCTTTGCTATTACAAAAAAGGAAGTTATAACAAACTTCGAAAAAAAAAAAATACTCTAAGAATATTATTTTAAAAACATCCAATTTTGAATTTGACTTCTTACAGCAGCAAAAATATTGTTAGTTCGTAAAATATTAAATTTCTTACTTAATTCACAAGAAAATTTAAAATGTGCCTCCTTATATTAGAGAAAAAATGTTTTTATTGGTTTATGTATCAAGTTAATAAGTATGCAATGCGATTTTAAAAAGTATTATTTACTTTAAGCAAAAACATCATATTTTTGCAGTCCTTATATTGTAATAAATTGTATTATATTAAGCTCTGAATAAAAAATATTTAAAAAAGTATTTATGCTATTTTATTATATTAGTATTTATGCTGAAAGTGAATTTTATTCCCTTTTTGTTCTAAAATATTATGTTACATTTAAATTTTAATCGCTTGTTTTAAAAGTTGATATTAAAAAAACAAAGACTAAAGTTTTTTTCCCGCTTTTTATTTGTGGTGGAATTTGTATAAATGTTTTTATACAGGAAAACATACGCAGTCTCACACAGGGAAAAAAATTAAATAGGATTTTAATATTTTATGAATAGTCCTAAGAGACACTGTTCTTATAAACATTTTAGGAACATGAAAACAATTTTGAAAAAATCCGTTGAAAGAAATTGCATGAAAAAAACAGTTATTAAGCTAAAAGCATTAAAATCAGAAAAAATTTACTAGAAAAAATTAATTAGGTTCCCTAGATAATTAAAAAAAATAAGACATAACGCTTTCTAAGTCTTTTATTTTCTCATTTCTCTAGTGCATAAACTTTCAAAGAATTACAGACTTCAGTGATCTTAATTATTTATAACACATCTAATGCATGAAATTATTCACATGATGTTACTAACATTTCTGTCATTTGTTCAACATTCTCAAAAAAAAAGATGCAAAAAATTAAATGATTTTTTTAAATTGGAAAATAAAGTATATAAAAAAATGATTTTTTCATATCGCTTTTCGATACTAAAAAATCTTTCAGCATTTATAATTTCTTTGTTTTATAAATATTTTTCCAAACATTTCTCCCTCAATGGATTTGTCATTCTTAAATGGTAATTTTATGCTTTTTAATTCAAAATTATCCTCGTATATTACATATATGCCTCGGTTTTTTTCGCTTGTAATAATTTAAGAGAAAAAATATATGTTTGAGTTTACATAAGAATATGGTATATAGTGCTTACAATTTGTAGCAAATAGAGATTTTACCACTATGAACAAAAAAACAGTAATTTGTTTGAGCATTGAGGCTAATTTAAGTTTAGCAATTAAATATGCTTATACATCTCTCAATTGTTAATCAAAATTAATAAACCACAGTGAGAGATGAGGGATGATCTTTCAGTTTCTTCTAATTCATGACAAGAAGTCAGTAGTATGTAACATATTTGGGGATAACACTGCTTAGAGTGTTAATCATACAAATACTGAGGAAAGTTAGGACAATGTAGACCAAGTGCATTTATCAATTATTTTGTAAAAACAAGCTTCTTTTATTAGACTTTAAAGTCAGAGTATATTTAGTCAGAAATACACAAGCGACGTCCGTATTAGACAGAGAAGACGAGTCAGAAATTTAAATCCAGTATCATTTTATTCACTAAGACAATCTGCTAAATTTTCGGAAAATATCAGGGCCTTCCGTATTTCTTCCTTCATGCCGAACATGACCTAAATAACGATGATATCTACTAATATGTAATGTTCATTAACGTCTTATACCTGAACTTTTACGTTCAATTACACCACACTAAAAATGTATGCTAAACAGGAGTTCATTAGAAAATAGACTTGGTGCCACTCTAGTGTTCACTATAGTCTATCGTCACACCATTGATAACACTTGTATACATGTCTCTAATACTTTACCAAGCAACGGTTCGACAATAGTCTTCATGCCAATAGGGCATACCGTAAAAATGCACATTTGTACGTTTTAGCACTGCACATAAATAAGTGTTTTGTATAACGTTCATTCACACTTTCTGTACATTCATTTATCGTTTTGCTCATCACCTAATCCTTTAATTTATTATATAAGTTGTTGATGTATGGTATTACCAGTCTCTAAAAATATTAGTATTCTTTAATATTAGTGAACTGAGGTAGTTCGATTTGCAAATGTTAGATTTTGCTTTTGGAATCATTGGTTTCATATTCCCCTTAAAACTATGGGATCCTGACCAAGATATCAGCAATGGTATATAACGATAAACTACAAATTTAACAGACCACAGTTTCGTTGCAATTGAATTTTAAAAGAGATATACATTATTTCTTCGTATACGAGGAATCTTTATAGAAACAACTAATATTCAAATGTTGTTTACAAATGACAAATCTGCTACACAATTTAATGGTATTTCACGCATAAGGTAAATAGTGTTAATCAAACTTGCTCATGCTTTTGAATGATAATTATTTGATACAGCCCAATATGTAAAACTTTTTAAAGGGATAGGCTCATAGTATGAAGCATCTCTCATTTAAAAGCTTAGTGAAAAGCAATATATTTTATTTTCTGATAAAATATAGAATTTTGTGTGGAACATATACCATACATAATGTAAACATATATTATTTTGTGCCTAGTGAAGCATCATTTAAATGCATTTTTAAATATTCAAATTTGTTTCTATGCATGATCAAATAAAGTTCAATTAAGATCCAATAAAGTCTGTTTCATTTCTTTATTTTTTTGGAATTTTTCATGCACGCCATATTTAAAAATATATCTTTTAAACATAAAGAAAACTATTATCATTTAAATAACATAATAGTGGATTTAAAGTAATTTTAAAATATATTTTGAAAATTAACTCAAAATGTAAAAATTTAAAAAATAACTCTTAATATAAAATTAATCCTTAGTATAAATAAGGTACAAAAAAGTTTGTTATAGATGATACTTCCTAATATTGAAAATTGTAGCGAACAACAATTTTCAAAATTTTATCTAATTATCAAATACACACACATTAGAGAAGCTATTATTTTTTATTGTTTAATTCAGGACAGCAAAAATACTAAATAGTTCCTTTATTTCGAAAGTATTTTGATGAGTATTTCATTTGTCTGTAGAAATATGATTCAAATATAACATGGAAATATAAGTAAAATTGAAATCATTAATGCATTTTAAGAAATAATTTGACTTTACATTTAATGTTGCAAAATTAGAGCCTTGCGTTTGGTTTTTGCATTATAAATTGTGCCGCTGCTTATGAAAATATTTATGGAAGAAGTATAAATGATAAATTCAAGTTTTATATATATACATTTTAGATCATGTTTTGAAATTCTAGTGATACAAGCATATTACTTGGCTAACACTTTGCCTTAAAAATAAATAAAGATAAAACAAGCTAAAAATAAATGTATGAATTATTTTTCAAGTAATATTAGAATTATGTGATATTTTGCACTAATAGAGCAATTTAAAAACTCTCTTCGGTTATATTAACGTATAAACTACCCAATGATTCAGATAATGAATAATCTTATGAATTACTATGAATTAAATTCATCGTTTATATTATATATACATTAAATATATGAGATATATTTCTAAAAACAAAAATATCTTAATTAAATTTATAAAAGCAAAATTTTTTGTGAATTTTAGTTTTTGGAAAATCATCAATGCAATTAAGCAATAGTTACATGAATGTGGTAATAAAGTTTATAGTAAAGCTTTTAATAAAAACAATTATTGGAAAATAAACTGGTTTAAATTTATTTTATTCAAGAAAAGATATCCAAGAACAATTTATTTACACAGAATTTCAGTTTGAAGTTATTGTTTGATAAAAATATGTATATATGCTACTAACAGTTGTTCATGGCAAGGGAAGAAAACTTATAAAGTTGCAGAATTATGGTATCTGATAAGAATAAATACAAAACTCCAATAAAGACTTCATTGTGAAAGCTTATATGAAAGAGATTGATAAGGTGGAATAGATTTCGTCTGAAATGCTGTCAGCTCGTTTAATACCCGCAACAATTAGTTATGTAGCTGCAAAGGATATAGTTAGGCTGGGCCTGACGGTTACAAATGGGTAATTCATCACATGATTCATTAACAATCCAGTTAATCACTGCCGTTGGTCCCAAGACTTAGGCCTTATCAGTATAGTCTCCATCAGCCATTTAGTGTTCTCCAGAAAATATTGGATGCTTAAGCGTAAATTGATATTAAATCAAAGAAAATGAAAAAATAATTTCATAATTTAATTAAGAAAAATCTACAAATTCTAGAAAAGTAGGCTCAAATTTAAGTAAGAATCTGTTTTAAATATTTATAAACGCAGATAATAAGAACTATTTAATATGTTATATGCAAAAGAACTCAGGTAATTCTTTTATATTTATTATCTCGTGTGATATTTTTTTTCAATAAAGGAAGCAAATTTTTATAAGTATACAAAAAATACTAATCTATTATAGAAATTATAATGGATAAGTTTAACCATGCACATAAAATTTAAAATGGGTAATATATAATATATTAAAATGGGTATAAAACTTATATAAATAATTTTTGAAAGCTTATATCAATATAACTGAAAACATAACGCCTCATAATATATGTGAATGATATTCTCTTAAAATGATGAAAAATCGCACAAGTGATAATGGGTATCGGAGAAAATGAAATTGAACACTGTTTCTTAACCAAAGTTTAAACATGTAAAAATTAGAAAATATTTATGAAAAATGTGACGTCAACGCTATATCCTTTAGAAATGGACCCATTTTTTACCTTAAATATTTTTGGGGTCTTTTTGGAGAAAATATTAAAGTGACAAAACATTTATACGACATCAAGGTAGTAAACACGAAGAGAAATAATTACAGTAATTGTTCGAAGTTATGTAGCTTGAAAGTTTTTGCAAAACTCCTAGTGACGTATTGCTGTGACGGAAATTATGACTATGCCAGTCTCTGTAATGACGATCCAAGCTACTAGATATTTATGTGTGAGTACGCGCCGTATAATGCAATAGAATTACAAGATCTCCCTAGAAGAAAAAGTCCAGCAAAATTTATGTAAATTGTGGTTGAAGACTAATCAACATGTCCGATTGTGTCCACTTTATTTCCAAAGATATTCCTCACTTCGTGTAATCGGGCATGCTCTTTAGGGATCTCGTTATAATTAATCAAAAAATTAATGTCGATAACAGCTTCTTCACAGTTTTTTACATTCAACACAAAAATTGAAAATTTCCACAGTTTATCTTCTCAACAGTGCTGACCTGTCTTAATCTCCTTTTGGAAATTGCACAGCCTTGCCCTTAACTTATATGATAAAAGATAAATATTTTCAATTTTTTTGTCTACTCGATATATTCCTTCCTTCCTAAATATTTTTCAGATTTACATCATTTAAATGTAAATTGAATCTTTAATGATAGTTTCATCTTTACTTGTCTCATTATCCCATGCTCAATTTACACACTTCATACCTTATATGATAAAATTTAATCGAATTTGTAAATGTATTATTTTCTAACTCAAGCAAATTAAATAGTGTAAAAATTTCAATGATTCTTGATTTTTATATTTAAAAAAAATAAAACCGCAAAATATATATAATATAGGATACTTATTAGTTTTCTAATAATCAAAAATAATTTTCACATTAATCCAACGTTTAAATGTTTTCAGAACTTTAAAAAATATATTATTTTAAGAAATTGGGATTCTGAATGTAACACAAATGCACGATATTTTTATTTATAATAAATTGAATACATTTGCTAAATATAATGAACTCAAATTAAATTAAATTTTTAAAAATTTCATAATTTAGACGACAAGTACAAGAGTTTGATTTTAAATGTACTAAATGTTGACTTTATTCTTTGATTTATCTAAAAAACGGATGGATAATTAAAGTTATTTATAATGTTGAAAGAATGTGACAGTATTACGCCTGCAAATGTATAAAAAGATATGAGCGAGTACTGTAAAGTATGGATAGCAGCAACATTACATTAAGAGAAGCTAAGATGAAAGACAGAGCTTCTCGAATTTTCGCACTTCTTTTATTCATCTAGAAATAATACAGATCTCTTTTGAAAGCCATACATTTTATTAACATTCTTTTTTGACTTCTTTTCCCCTATTCGTGGTTATCATTTCCTTATTTTTCTTTTACCCAGTATTATCTGGATTCAATTGATTTTAAGGCTCTGATAAAGAAATGGTTGCCTCAGAAAATAATGCTGACGTAGATAGTTTTTTAGAAATTGCAGATTTCTCTGAAGTCCCATTAACAAGAATATTAAAGGAACTCATCTTACCGTTCAGGGTTCTTTGGAGGGCTTAAGTCGGTATGTTGAAGACACTGAGAGCCGTAGGAGGAATAAATCGGATTGTCATTATATGTAAGCAATAAGTAGCTTATGTCACAAAGTTCTGTGAAAATTATCTCTACTTATTCCAAAAATTTGTCCGCTTCTCAACAAGGATCTTTTAAAGCATCTTTAAAGCTGCTTTTCGAGGGTATACACAACATGTGTTGATGATTTCATGTTACTTAAATCCCATTTCTTAAGTAGAATGTTTGTCAAAACATTTTCTGGACACAAATTTAAAAATATTACTTTATTTTCGTCTTGAATTTTTCAAAAGATATTTTATAAATTTTAATACAAAATTTAACTAACATTTGAGATGAGTTTCTAAATTAAATTACACAACAAATAATAATAGTATGTAACTCTTAAAATCTTTTGATTTTGTAAATAATTTTTAAATGTTAACAAATTTAAATTCTGCATTATTATTATTCACTTTATTAAATTTACAAGCACATAATAATGATTTTTGTGTGTGAGGAAGTTTAATAGTAGCATAAGTGCACAGTGAATAAATGAAGATATTATATATGTGTGTGTGTGTGTGAATCTCAATAATATATGCTTTTTTATTGCAATAGTTCAAACATTTTTAACTAAATCTCCTTTAAACATTGAAAGCATTAACTCATCATTATTTATAAAAAAAAATTTATTTAGTTTTTTACACAAATATGTCATTTTTCTCGAAAATCATAAAAACGAAATTTTTCTTTTGTTTTTGGTTTTCAAGAAACATAATTACATCTCTAACTTAATCCAATAAAAATAAAAATATTATTTCTCTTCATTTTAATTTTTGGATGTGTAAAACTGTTTCACTCTCACATATAAAGCTGTTAAAATCATTTGCTAGAAAAAAAGCTATCATAATATTAGCTTAAAAAATTGCTAATAATATTATTATTTAGTGCTCGGAATGAGATAACGATGAATTGTACGTAAAAAAAAAATACTGAAAGTAAGCAGGCATCGAGAGCTGGAAATATTGAACAAGAACAAGCAATCCGAGAAGCGAGGGTGTGTCTCAGCCATTTATTATTAACCTTCGATCTCTGGGTGGGCTGCCAGAGAAATAAAAATGAAAGTGAATGAAGTTATCGCGTAATAGTATCTCTTTTGTCACAGCGTATAATATTTCAATTTCAGATCTATCACCTTGTCTGTCTTATTAGCCGAGAAGTAGAAAACCGGCCAAGAAGAATCAGAAAAGTCTTCATTAATCTCCCAGGTGATAATTTTCGCTTAATTTTTTATACCTGATTTGAGGCGCTGCTGTCTTGGAGAGAAAAAAAAGAAAAAAAATATGACAGAATTTTGAATAGTATGCTTACGCTTTCATTGACGTCTCATTGCCTCTGTAAAAAGTAGATTCGTTTATCTACACCAATTTATTTATTGACAGGATATATTAAGTTAACTTTTAGAAGCTTCCATTAAATCATAATTATTCTTGTCTAAGAAACGCTTACGCGAATTTGGACTACTTTACAATGTACCAGTTACGCATTTAAATATTACATAATACAAATATTTTTAGAATAATTCATGATGTAACAATAGTTTTCCACAATATTGTATTGTAATTCCAAATTTCATTGTAATGTTATTTTTTGGAAGAAATAATTTTATTACATTTGGAAAAAAAAATTATATGTAATTCTCTCTTATTAACATTATTTTATGAATCTCTAATAGGATTCAAAGAAAGTATTACGTTTATGATAAATGTCTTATTCCTTACTATTATTTACTCTTGTGGGAAAAATAGCAATATGTATATCATTACCAAACATAAAGTACAAATAAAATGTTTTTTTTAATGTATGATTTACAAAGAACTGATTTGTGAAGATTAAAAACGAAAAACTAATGATACTAATAGCTATGAATAAAGTTACGAAGTATATTTGTGAACATAAACTTTTAATAATTTTTTTATAATTAATTTGCATTTTTATTTGTTGGTAAGTTTCTATTAAGTAATATTTCTGCATCATATATATTGATTAAAAGGTTACTTTCTGCAATGAAAAGCTTAGTCAGACTCGGAATCAAAAATAAACTTCTGATGAACTTTTTGTATATGAATGAATACGTTTCTTTCATTAAATGTAAGTATTCAATTAATTATCTTTCTAAAAATTTATAAGAATTACTGATTTGTTTGTGTATCTTTTTGTGAACGAATTATTTTATTTATATCCTATTGATGGAAAAATTCCGAATGAGGTTTTTCTATCTATTTTTAAAAAAATAATTCCCTCTTATTTATTGTTTCTCAATCCCGTAAATACTTTTGAAGTTATCCTTCAAATTACATCAATTATAAATGAACTTTTAAAATATTATACATCTTTTTTAAGAATTTATTCATTGATATGGCTTATTGAAAGCACTTTTTCCTTTTAAAAGCAATTTTTAAATTCCTTTAATCTTATTAGCAATTTCTAAAACGCAAGTATATTACGAGTTTATGTCATAAATTTCAAGGTGATTTTTATGAAATCTCTGAATTTCTGTCAAATACCAAAATTTTATTTCATAATTGACATGTTTTATCAAAATTAAAACCTATGTTTACGATTTATTTACAATTAAAAATTTTATTTATATTGTTGAATGGAATAATATAATGTTTTTTATTTGATAAGTTAATTTGTGAGAATCTCAATATTTGTTTCTTTCTTGAATTCTAATCTTTAACAGTATATCATTGAAATAATATTTTTTGCTAGAATATGTTAATATTCATATATACATACTTAAGCAATATCTTTTAATAGTTCTAATTAAAAAGTCATTTTTTGTCAAATTTAAATCAATTTCAAAAGTGTCTATATCTATCTATCCATATATATACATATATATATATATATATATGTGTGTGTGTGTGTGTGTGTGTATGTATATACATACATATATATAAATCTTTCCATATTTTCCCTAATTAAAAATAACCTCATTTATTCCTGATTAAAATAATAAATAGTAAAGTAATAGTTTTATGACTCATATATAAATATTAATCTGATATTATTTATTCTTCTCATCAAAAATCTTTATCAATCTTATCACATTTTTTATATTTTAAAGTATATTTCTTAACCTTCTTACATATGATTTAGAGTATTCTATTACTCACAATTTGTGAATAAGTAAGCAATGACAAGTAACTGCCTGTGATAGTGAAAAATATTATAATTTTGAAATTCCTATAACTGAGCTTATGATTGTATTAACACACATTCTGTGTGTAAACTTTATCTTCTAAACTTTAGTTTCACATATAATAAAAGTATTCAACTAAACCTAAGATCTTATTAGTGATTATTCAACAATAGTTTAAACTAGAGCAAATTTTTACTTATGGCTTGATTTATAGTTGCATTTTGCAACAAAAATACAGTAAATTATTAATAGATATGATGTAATAAAATAAAAGTTGTATTGTTTAAAGTCATTTTTTAAAAAAATTCACTTTTTTTTTTAAAAAAAAGTTATTTTTGCTTAAATGGTATGTTATTTATATATTTATGCACTTTGTATTATTTAAAAAAATAGAATTTTCACAAACACAATTTATGCACATAAAAATTCGTTTTATATTTCAAAGAATATATTTCAAAAACTTAAACATTTGCCGAATCAATTCAAATGAAAATATGAAAAATATTTTCCAAAATTTTTCTCATTCCTATGAAAACTTTTTGGTACAAAATTAACAAATAAAATAACTGAACAATTGTCGGTTATGTGAATATTTATTTTTTTTTATTTTTAAGCTTTTTCCTGCAAGTGCATTATTTAAATGTATACATATTTAAATGGATTAAGTATATAAACAAAAATAAAAATAAAAATTAGTTTGTTTATTGGCATATCATAAGCTTCGGATAGTTTAGAATCATTTTTACGAACATAAACGGAAAATAATGGGGACGTTATTCAAAAAATATCATATTTTAGTGAGTATAACTTTGAATAAAATCAAATACATACAGCTAAGGAGATTATAAACTTATATTATTATGTTTTTTCCTTATAATTTCAGTTCAAATTATTTGATGGTAAAAAAGTTTTGAAACCTGATGCACGAAAAAGGAAATAATTAAATATATTTACTTTTGCTTTTTAAACAAAAATATTTAAAAAGGAATACGGATTTTTTTTAGATTTAAGTGCTTCTAAAATTTTAAATCTGGAGTTTGTATTTTTATCATAAAAGCATTTTTATTTTAATTAAAAGTTTTTAAAAATAAAGATAACATACACACAAAAATAGACTCTGTATAGCTGAAAACAATTAGTAACATAGGCACATGATTTATCCCGAAAGAAATAACGGGTATTATACTTTCAGGCAGATTTCTTCACGATAAAAAATATAATAACAGCTCCTTCTTTAACACGAACTGCTTTTATTTTACGTTCTTTTTTTTTTATCACGAGAGTAAGTATCAAACAGTGAAGCTTGGTAATGAGAGCTATTACTTTTATGCGACAACATTAAACAAAAAATTACTTCAAACAGGGAGCTATTCCTTTGATGTAAATAGTTTTTAATAACGTCGGATTTACTTAATACAAAGGTTATTCTTCAGATTCTTATTTAAAAGCGAGGGATATTACATCGTAGCAAAGGAACAGAAAGGAAATAATTATTTGTTGTTAATAATATTCAAGAAACTAATTTTTCTTGTAGCAGTACTAGTTTTTTATTACAAACATTCAATGGCATTCAAAAACTCTGATTTTAGAGTTATCTGTTTTTAACATTTGCAACAGCGTTTATCGTATTAAGTGCCGTAGATTTTATAATTTTATGAGGTATATTCATATTTATAAGTATCTCCATATAAAACTGATTATCTTAATATTATTAAAACAATTCAAGCTGATTTTTTTATTTTAGACTATTTATTTATTAAATAAACTAATTTGTAATTAATTCAACTATTTATTATCTAATTATTTATTACAAGTTTAAATTCAGAAAATTATCCTATGATGTTTCAAGCGCAACACTTTTATTAGTATACTCTAAGCATGTCATACCTAATTCACTATAGTTATAAATACATTTCAAAATTAAATAAAATTTTTGCACAAGAATAAAATTTTAGATACAAAATATCAATTGTAGAAAAAAAAAATTGCGAGACAACAGTTGTAAGCAGTTGAATAAAATAAGAAAAAAAAATTTTTTTTTAAATATTTTTATTTTACCGTGTTGAAGTTGACTTCACAAAATTATTTTTGTTGTTCCACGGAGTGTTTTTTATAATACTAAATAATATAATAAATTAACACGCACGCACGCACACACACACACATACACACACATATATATACATGGGTGTGTTATCGAGGATATTTAAATTATCTTTAAATATTAGATTACTTAAATATACTTTACTAATATTAGATTACCTTAAATATTAGATTACTTCTTATTAATATTAAAAAAAGAATTAAGTTGTTAAACTGGAAAACGAAAATTTCTTACTTAGCATTTTCACTTATTCTCAGTAAAATATGTGTTCCTTTCTTTGTTCTAACTGTCTATTTATCCTCACATGTTGTGAATTTTAATTTTTTTTAATTATTTACTGATCTTACTATCTTTTGATTTAAAACTGTGTTTTATAAATAGTAGCTATGACTTTTTAATATATTAATAAAATGTTTTTCTGCTTTTCATCAACATAAAAATTTAAATTATCATCCTGTAATTTATGATAATTCTAAAATATTATTTCATACTTAGTTCACACCAATCACTAAATTAAGTAAAATTTAAAGAAAATCTACATTTTATTAAATATATATATATACATAAATAATTCGATACATTGCTTAAAAAATCAAAAGTATTTGAATGGTATTCAAATTTGAACCTAATTCTCAAAACATTTATCTCTTAGTTTATTCTTCCAGAAATTTCCAATTTGTTTTTCTCAAAACCGTAAAATAAGACTTTTAAATTAAGAAATTAGGAACTAATTCATCAATATGAATGAATAGTTATCCCCTAAAAAGTACGCAGTTTGTTGACTAGATTTTAGAAATGCATCAATTATTCTTGCTAATAATACACAACATTTTGACTAGAAATCTTTACAATTCGTAAGTTTGCTTAATTAAGTAGGCCGTTAAATTACATTCTTTCGCAAAGCCTATCCATGAGAGTACCAATGTATTTTGTACTCTTTTTAAGTTAAAAGAATAATTTTTTATAGTCATGAAAAAGAAAAAAAAATGACGACGGCAAATTATGAAACTGTCTCTTTGATTCTGACTGGGACAGTCACATAAAAATCATTCTCTTTTTTCTTTAAAGTATGCAAATTGAGGGGCTTAATTTTAAGAGCTTACTCGTGTCTCAATAGCATTGTGTAAATACGCGTTCCTTAAGTTAATCTCGTTAAAGGGGAATGTTTTACTAATCCTTCCATTTTATTTTGATTAGGGTGATTCAAAATTGCATATTTGCTTAGAATAATTTAGTTCAATTTAAGTTCACGATTAATTATTTTTCTCCAGAAAAATTATGGGTTTAAATGCATTATAAAAACTGAACGAAGTCTCTTTTGCTTAGAATACTTCATTGTAATTAACTTACAAAAATCTTTCACATAGGCACATTTAATGCCAATGCATAATGAGCTTCTTGAAAAAAAATTCAAATAAGACAATTTTTTAACTAAAGAATTTTATGGTTGCTTTTAATTCTCTCCCCCCATTGTTGATATTATTAAAAAAGCTGATTTTTATACATTGAAATTTGCTTTCTCTAAGTTTAATGCTATTTCTGCTTGAGACAATTTATATTCATTAATTACTAATATAATAGATACTATATCATCATATTTTTGCTGTCGAAGTATCTTAAAGTAAGAAATCCCTACATGTTTTAAAATTAAAACGCGTTGGAAGTGTCTATATATATATTATGGGCGTTATGAATGTTAAAAATATTGAAAATATTATAGTAAGGCTAGGTTTTTTTTTCAATATTTTAAGATCTTTAATTATTGGAATTAATTAAAGTGAAGAGATTTCAGATTTAAATGTGAAGTGTAATATTGTAATGCTATAAAAATATTGAAATAACAAAGTTTGCAACAGTAAAAATACTAATTTTTATTTAGAATTTACATTCATGATTATAATAAATTACAATATTAAGAAGGAAATACGAATTAAAGGAAATTTAATGCATTAATGATTTGTATTACTATAAATGAATGATTAAATTTTGAAAAAAATTGAATATTTGAACTCAGTTTCTGTTTCAGCCACAAAGCACTAAAATACGTGTTTTTATGCGACGCGTCATGAAATAAAATGGAATTTGACTGCGTGTTTACAAAAAGGAGCCTTTTATATTATTTGTGTGCTTTCATGTATAAAGATTAAAAAACCGGAATTTGAACTGAACAACAAATTTCCACACATATTCAATATAAAATAATGTCAAATAAACTGAACAAAGAAGAAGTATATGTGGTCTACTGAAAAAATCCCTTAAACATTATTTAAAACATATGATCGGACATTATCCTGTTGAAATATAACTCCTGCAATGCTTTAAAGGAAAAAAATGACTTAGAAATCCAGCACTTCAAGAGCTTGACTGTTGCTATTAAAATTAATAAGAATTCGTAGCAGCTGAGATTTTCATGATATGCAATAATACCCCAGACAAAAACTCTGGATGTTTGACTATTTTAAGATACGATTATGAAACCCGGAATTCAATAATACAGCTTCTAAAAGAATGCGCCTATCATAAGGAGAAACATTAAAAGAGTATTCATCAGAAAGACCATTTTTTGTTAGCCTGCATGAAATTTGTTATGCAGATACTAATGTCATAGTATTTCAACTTGGAAATCTTATATAAAGAAGTTTCTGCGCGTAGTCCATGGCACAGTAGATTTTTACGAAATGACAAAGCAGAAGACAAAATATCTGTATAATGCATCAAAATATTGCCAACTGATGAATTAAAAATGTTGATGCATCGGCTCCATCTATTATCTAACATTGACGTCTATTTTAGGAGTCAACTTCTTAATTTTAAAATTCATCATACCTCATCATTTCTCTCCTGTAAATTCGTATTATTGTACTGACGTTACTCAGCATAAGCTGCCATTACACGACAAGAAAATTCTTATACACAAATAAAGGATGATTAACCTTTCTTCTAGCTTTTTCAGTTGTTGAACTGTCACTATCTTGTATCAAAAAGGGATAATTATGTCTCGATCAACATTTATATCTTGTAAATAATTGAAGATTATTTCCAATAACCCAAATTAGTGCTCTATTTATACGGTTTTAGGAGAATTTTAAAGACACAGCTCACAAGTTCTACTTTCATGATGACTCAGAAATTTCAATCATTTGTATAATACACTATAATATGTATCTACTGCAAATTTCAGCTCCTCACACCATTCTTTCGTGATTTTGCATTTCTCTTACAAGCAGAAGCTTATTATGAAACTCTGTAAATGGTCAATTATTGTAAGAAATGTTTTAGAGCAAAAAATATCCTTAGAAAGTATCAATTAATATTTAAGGCACCTACACAATAATGAAAAAATGAAGTCTAGTAATATTGAAAATAATTTTCTACCAAGTACAAAATATTTAATGAAATGTGACTTAAAAAATTGATATTGTCATAATTTTTTAATTTTCGGAATGAATATGATATAAGCTGTGTTTATTGTTAATTTTACTGACAGTAATTACACGTGAAGTATTTATAATAAACTATTGTACCATTAAGTTAAAAATTGCAATTTGGACAAAAAAATATGAAGATAAGAGCTTCTCTTTTAATATATATAATGATCAATATAAAAAGTATAAAATAAGAGGCAACATCAATTTTCATGGGTTCTATTAAAAATTTCAAAAAAAAAAAAAATGCCTTGGCATTTTGAGAAATATATTTCTATCCAATGGTAAAGCTTAGGAGATGTTGCAATAACTCAGTATAGTTTGTAGTTTTGTTAGCTTATATATAACATTAGGATTCTGTCGCCCGTGTCAAGCTCCAGCAGCTAAATATTACTAGAAATTACTTATCCGAATAAGTCCACCTTATCCAAGGGGCATCATTAGTTGCGGGACCGCTCAGGAAGCGAAAAGAACAACGCAAGTTAAATGAAGCGGAGGATGTCACTAAAAGTAGGCTCAGAATAAGAAAAAGAAGAAAGCTTATGCCTGAGGGATGCTTCAAACAAGCACTGGACATTTCGCTGTCACTCACAGTGGACGGATATCTTAGAAACCTGTGAACAAAGCAACTTCTCCACAACACATGTAGTGTATTATGATCATTAAAGAGTTTTAGCCGCGAGAGATCTTTTCCTCAGATAAATTCGGTAAAAGAATTCGGAGACTTCATTCTTAGTTTCGCTTCATTAACAAAATAATTAAATCTTACGAAGATTGATGCTTTATTAATCTAACACTTATTTACATCACATATTACTCGAGAGAGAGTATATTAAAATCAGAAATTTTTTTATTATTTATATTTTCATATAAATCTTAAAAAAATAACAATATTTAGTTTGCTACTGGAAAATTATGAAATTCAATTAACCAACTTTCTTTTATAAAATATAATCTAAATTATAAGTAAGTAATTATGAAGGAATTTTAATTTCATTATTTATTGGTTTTATTATTTTAAAATAGTTTAGAGTTTAAATGATGCAGAATGGTTTGTTTCCTTACTAGATTTCATTAAATTTCATATTTTATCAAAATGAAATTTACTTTTAGATAATTAATTTAGCATTTCCTTATAAAATGCAATAATGGTTTTATTATCAAATAACGATTTGATTTACTTTGAAAGTTTAACTAATTCATGATTTAAACCTATTAAGAATTTATTCATTCGTTTTAAGGCCCTAAAACATTTATCTGAAAGCTTCACTTAATATATACATTAATTATTCAATTATATTTTAATTTTAGTAATTAATACAAAATATATTCTTTCTATTTTATTTCAGTCACAGCAATCTTCGAGAAGATTGAGAAATTAATATTTAGTAGTCAGGTACTTTGAGCATAGGCTTTGTCAAGTGTTATATAAGACTGCATTAATTAGAAACATATTTTATAATTTTTTTCTCATTAACATTGATAGATTAACATTCATAGATGATTTCAAGATGGGAATTTAATCCAAGGAAAGAAAACTTCAGTTTATTTTCTTGTCGTTTATTTTTATTTTTTAATTACAATTAATTTTCAACTACAGTTTATCATTGACGAATATTGAAATTCGCCTTCATCTACCACAACTAGAAACTTGTTGAATAGTGACAGGTTTCGTTTTTCTAACTTATCCCACACTTTGCTCCATGAAAAAATGGTATATATGACCTAAAATATTCAAAAGCAAGTACAATATAACAAATTTCACTTGAGTATGAAGGATTATTGTCTGGGAAATACTTTATTTATATTCTCTTTATTTATTTATTATTGTGAAAGGCACGGTGAATCAACAATAGTAGAATGAATCAACAATTATGAATAAACATCCGCTTTTATGGATAATGAACCTTTTTTTACCTTTGCATATTTTTTTTCACTACGATGGCATCAATGCAATGCGTTATAAATCTCTTAATTTTCATAGATAGATTGAAGTGCATCAGGATAAGTTTATAATATTTTCCTGGATTCCAAACTCTCTTAACTTAATCCAATTTGAATATATGTAAAGCTACATCGATGTGCAGCATAGATTCTCAATTATGCTATCTAACACACCTGGTCAAGGCAGTAGATTTTTCAGGGCTCTATATTCAAGAAAGACCTTTCAGAATCTTGTTGACAATCTGCCAGCAATTGCAAACTATTGAAAAACGTGGTTATTTTGGCTTTCCTTTATTGGTTACATTAATGAGACTGGAATATGTACAAATTATCTATTGATGCTTATTCACCAATGAATACTTAATTATTACTTTCAAAGAGCAATTTTCTCAGTTTACTCATACGAAACGAAGTCAAACGTGACAATAGCAATGTGATCTCTATTGCACCAAAAGAAAATAATACATAGATATAAAAAACCAAAATTTATTTTTATCATGCCCCAAAAAATATATAATTATGATCATTATTTTCAGTAATAAAATGGAAGGTGCCACTTATATCGATGAGCAGAATAAAATTGGTTTGTAGTTCTCATTCCCCTCCGGAAATTAGGATAACTTACCTATCAAAGCGCCTTATTTAACATTCGAATCACCATCTTGGTGACAAAATGTCACTGGAGATCTTATAATGTATATTACCTTTGAGTTGTGGAGAAAATTAGATGTTACATTCTTGTGATGGAAACTAATAGTCGAAATAGACTGGCTTGATTGACCTCTAGCTATTTACAAAATTGTACACCCTCTCTTTTCTTAATAACAGCTCTTGAATTTCGAGGAAAAATTCCGACGAATATTTTTTCACATGAAAGCTTTTTTTAAACTGGTGATTTTAAGTCTGTGAAATTTCTTATAATGCAAGTTATGGCTGGCATTGATATTATACTTTGCATTTTAAGAAAAATATTGACATTTACACAAAATTTGGCAGTTTACAACATTTTAATGTTAATTCGAATAAATTCTAATTTAAATTATTTTAGTCTAATTTGAATAATTTCAAAATGTTTTTAAAATATAAAATTGCGCAAATTTATTTGCAAATACTTTTTATAAATTTTCTAATAACATTTAACTCAATTATTTTATTTCGCATTTCTTCTTTATACAGTTTGCTGAATTACATATATATATATATATATATATATATATATATATATATATATATATATATATATATATATATATATATATATATATATATATATATATATATATATATATATATATATATATATATATATATATATATATTTGTGTGTATGATAGGAAACATTTTTACCTTAAATTATTTGAAGTGCTCATTTATTAACTCACACTATTTATCAACTTTTCATAAACAGTGTTTCATTGCATTTCACAAAAATGAATTAAAATAACTCAGAAATCTATTTTAAAAAATTATATTACTTCAACATTTGAATTTACTGATTGATTACTGTTTGAATTTTGCCAACTTTGTCATTTTAAGTTCATTCATTAAAACTAAGAAAATAAAGGAGAGACCACCAATAAGAGCAACATCGTTATAACAGAATATTAAATATATTGAGACTGAATTAATTTTAATTGAAGAAACTTTAAAACCTTAAACATATAAGAAAAATATATTTAGGAAAAAATTCAAAACAATTAATTTATCGAAACTTCTCTTTAAAGATATACCAAAATGTATACAAGAATATGATTTATTCACAACTAGCTTAAAAATCAGAAAACGTTGCAAATAAATAATTCAAAAATAAATAAATATGAAAAACTGTTGCTTTAAAAACATTTATTTTTAAAAATTTTCCTGACTTTTGGATTACTCTGCATAATTTAGTTAAGGATTTATTTTAGTAGAATACTTTAGTAGATGTATTTTGTTTAAGGAAGCAGGTGACATTTTTTTTAGCTTTCTACTTATTTTATGATAGTTTGGCATCGATTAGTAGGGAACTAAAGCTGTTGAAAGTTTCGTGAATATACGTCACGTATTGCCTAAGTGTGAGAATTTTCATAGAAAATGCTCAATACTCAGTTATCGGAAATGGAGAAACCCTAAAACCTTTAAACACCCATTTCATCAGATTTGTATGAAGAAAATAGAAATTCAAAGTTAATCTTCTTTTGTTTGATAGTTTCTGAATTCGAATCTGGCACTTGTCGCTGAAAAGAGGGGGTCTTATTTTTATTTCCGGTGACACTAATCTATGATAGAAATTTCGCACGATGCTGTTTAGCTACAAGTTTCAGTTTTATGTTTTGTTTGATAATATTTATAAATTCTTAATCATTTATAAACGTGAAAACATATTTACTGTATACAAGCAATTTTCATAAAACGAAAAATATTACACCTAAAAAAGTAAATTATAACATATAATGTTCTTAATTTAAGCGAAACTGCAACTCTTTTTTAAAATTTGTAAGTATACACAAATTCAGTATAAGCGAATATGTTACAGTATATGTATTAGTAAAAATGTTTATATTTTTTAAAGGCAAAAAATCATACTAGTTTTTAATGAATGCGTTGCTTAGATTAAACCTATGCTTTATTGGTAATTTCATTTTTAAAACTGTGTATTAATGCATATTTGTTTAGTTAAATTATAAAGGATTGAAATATTTAAAAGTTCTAGGTTAAAAAATTGAAGCTTAATGAATAAAAAAGTGGAAGAAAAATGTCAACCCGTAGCGTGTTACATCTTTTGAAATTGAATTGAAGTGTATTGATCATAAAAAGTAATTATTGTAAATTAGGTTTTATATGCTTATACAAACAAAGGAATTTTAACTTCTATTTTAAAGACAAGAAATAGAGAAGATTTAGACTTATTTAAGTGATAAACTGATCACTCAAATAATAATGAAGTTATATTTGAATTGCTTTGAGAATACATTATAAAAATTTTTATTTGGCATACTCTTTCATAAACATTTTTCTTTGATTTAAAGTCCTCCTTTGTTGCAGTTTTTCAATTTCTTTTCCAAATTAATAAGGTTTTAAGATATACTCAAGAAATACGAAAAATGTAACAAACAATATCTCAGTTTTTCAATTTCTTTTCCAAATTAATAAGGCTTTAAGATACACTCAAGAAATACGAAAAATGTAACAAAAATATCTCATTGCGTTATTAAAAATATAATGAATGCAATTTAACTAAGTGATCACACACACCACGTTATGTAAGTAATGAATGATCAAATCTTCGGTTTTCAGTTCAATACATTTCATGGTTCGAATCTTATATTTGCCCTAGCAATTTAAAGTGGTTCGAAACATAAATCACATGATTTTATCAAATTAACTCTTGGTAGCACAATGTTCATGCAATGTGATAAACGAAACAAACCAAAATTACCAGTTGTTGTTGTATATAGAAGCACTATTTGAAATGATTTATATGATATGAATCGTAGTAAAATAATGTTACGCCACTAACACATTCAAGACTGAGATTATTGCGACTCTCATCAAAAATATTTTTTACATTTTCTTAGAATGTTAAAAGTGCGTAACTTTGAGGTAGTTCACAAGTATATATTGTGTTGTTCGGAAAGTAATTTCGCTCTTCCTACATGGATCAGCTTTTTGCTAGTAAAAACCAACCACTTTATGACTGTGGAATCGTGCTACTACCAGAAAGGTGGTAAAAGTTATTGGACTAGAATGGACAATGTGCAATGCCATACGATATTTATTTGCTCCACGTTTTTCATTTCCATGAAAAACGAAATGACTTTCCGAACAACCCAATATGCTTTCTACCAATTATCTATACGACACACAATTCAAAGTTATGCATCTCAGATCTTTCAGAAGTACTGTTAACAGCAGTTTTTCTCTCAGTAGAGCTTTTATTTGCTTCCTGCAATGAATTAAACATGATAGAACATAGAATTCATGTTAATCTCTGCGTTACAAACATACATAATAAAAGAGTACATATCAAGCCTTTTCCTCCTGGTCATCTACTTCCCTGATTAGGACTTGAAAAAGAGGACAGTCCTCTTCTTGTTTTGGACTTTTTATTAATAAACGATCATGGATCTGGTATATCTAATTGGCTAATTAGATAGGACAAGAAACAACAACAAAGAGCACATAGTAAAATAGTCATAACAAAAATGTTTTTCTACTATAAAGTAATGACACTATTCAACACATGAATATCCACAGTCTATATACAACACATGAGGTAAATATTTCCAACTGACCGAGGTGAAATCTTTTAAAAGATAAGAAATAAAAAAGTGAATGAAAGTACTCACTGATTAAGTTTCGTCAAAAGTCACAAAATTTCATATAAAAGAATATTCTAAATATTACTACAAAATAATAAAATAAATGCGATATCATTCCCTTTCAATTTTAGAGCCTTTTTATTAGACATCTTGAATTTCAGTTATCACTCGATAATGCTCGTTACGTTTCTTCCTTACAAATTTCGTCACAAAAGTTATGTAAAATTATGATCTAAAGCAACGAGCATGGTTCGAAATTACAAATTCATATTTAATTATACAGTGTAGTGGAAGAAAATTGTATCATTAAGATGCAAATCAAATACATTATTCACGGTGTTATTCCGTAATTATATTTCGAAGGGGGAAATATTCAGTTGTCTAAAGCATGTGACGTAGTGGTTTGATGCTCCCCGCCTTTCACTAATTTTTAAATTAGATATTCAATTAAATGTATACATAAAAAATGCGTTTTATTTCTGAAGATGAGTAATTATTAAATTTGTGACGAAATTAATGTGAAAATTCATTTAATTACATAAAAGTTATTTGAGCATGTATTGCTTTTTAACGGGCGGAAAGAATTTCATTTGTATAAAATAATTTAAGGACAGAAGCTGAATTTTGATTTGCAAAATTAGAAGATACTACTCCTATACTTGGTGTGCATGGTTTATTCATCTTCAGATCAATGTCAATTTCAACTGAAATTCACATAGTTTATTTGATGTTTTAAAAATTCATGAGTTTAAATAGATATAAGGTTATGTAAGCCTATTCAATAATTTAAGTTATGTTTAGTTATTATGTTATTTAGAGATTCGTTATTACTAGAGAAACCCTTTACTTTCATCACATATGCATATTGTTTGGTTTGAGTGGCTTAAGAATGAGCAGGAGTAAATGCAAAAAAGATATTTTCCTTTGAAAAATTCATTCAGAATTATGCAGATCAAAGTAAAATATCAGGAATACGAAATTAAATAATTTACTTTTTGGGGAGTTATCTGTATATGATATAAAATGCTCCTCATTCTACGAAAAATGTAATTGACAAGTAGAAAACTTACACTATGGCATTGTTTCAGAAAGAAATTGATTTCTGCAAACGTATTTCGAATGACATTTCAACAGAATTAACTACAAATAGAGAATACTGAACTGAACCTTAAATTCGAAGATTGCTTTTTCAACCTTCAAATATTTCGCGTGTCAAGATTAGTTTTTTTCTTTTTTTCCTTCTTTTTACTTCTTGAAACATCAACCTTGCTCATAAAAGAATTGGAAAAGAGAGTGAAGTAAATCGAGGAGACTTTCAAGACACAAAGACGATGCTTCCACAATTGAACAGTCGCCAGTCTTCCAATAGTAAGAAACATGATTCTTCGAAAGTTCACTTTGGTCTGTCAATCAACTACAAACAAAAGTAGACACGAAGACTGCACAAAGAAATGAAAGCTGTTAGCGTTTATGAAAAGAAGTGATGGCTCCGGTCTGGGTAGGCCATTAGATGGCTCGCTAATTTTCATCTATTGAAAGTATTGGAAGAAAATGTTTTGGCGTTTTGTTCTTCCATAGTTAAAGTATAGAAAATTACTTCCAATTTCTTAAGGAACTTCAGAACATTATTTTTTTTTAGATGCTCAAATGTCATTCTTTTTCTAAGCACGTTTTTATTCGATGGTTTTTCATTAAATTTACATTTTTATAATTACATATTTTATTTCCGTGACAGTAATAAAATATGTTTTGTACTTGAGTTAGATAATGAGCAATTTCGTTCGTTTCATATATAAATTAATTAAATTTATTATAATTATCATTGCCATGTTTTACTTGAGTTGTTTTAACTTTATAACATTGGATTGCAATTTATTTTCATCCATTTATTTTCAATTAATGAAGCATGAAATTCATCCATACTCAAAATTGCTATAAGAAAAATTTTATTTAAAATTATAATTAATATTCACAACTGAAATTTACATATTAAGTCATAATTTTTTGAGTTTTCATAATTATCAGTTACATTGAACAGTGAATTTTCACAAGAAAAGATTTTAGTAAAGGTATTTAGAATCAACTTTATTATCTTTTTTTCATATTTAAAGATTGAATAATTCTAAAAGTTACATAATTGCTAATTTCCTTAAAGCTGTGATTATTTCAGTAATTAAAATTTATTTCATGATTCATTTTTATTAAGTTGTTAAGTTATTTTGAACTAGTTAACTTATTCACTATAACTTTTGAAAAATAACATTAAACTTGAATAGTTTTATTATGCTTGATGCGCATATAATTTTATTTACTAATTACTAATAATTTGATCACAAGCAGAAAACTAATAATTTAATATTATTGGTTCAAGAGAAACATATTATGTTATCGTTTATTTTATTTAATATATTAAATGAATGTTTACTAATGTTTTAATACTTCAATCTTTCCAAATATAAAACTTGCCACCGAAGACTTTTCCTTCATTTTCTGGCTTATGACACTTTTACTGTAGTTACAATTAAAAAAAAGATTCATATTTTTCTAACATAATAGCAAGCACTGCAAATTAAAATCATTTTTTAAAGTCTATTCTTAAAGTGTAGAAAATAACACTAAAAAGTTTCATATGAAAAATAACATTTGTGTAAAATGTTACTCAATAGTATCACTGAATGAATTACATTATACTACAAAGTTGATAAAGTCCACATATATATTTACATATTAAAAGGACATAAAATTTTAAAAGTGTAATTTATCGCTTTTCTATAAGTTCATGTATTTTAAAGTATTAAATGAAATACAAAGCTAGCCAGACAACTGATGAACTAAAATTTCTTTCAAATAAATAGAAAACATACGATTTTATATTTGAAAAAGTTCTTAAACTATGATACAGAGATAATCAATTTTAAAATAGTTAATTCAGATTTTTTACTAGCTAAAATATTTATATATTATGGATTTTACTTATCGTTTATTTATTAAAGGAGAGTCGCTCTAAAAAATTTAATCATTTTGAGAGCATATTCTTATACACTAATGGTTTTGGATACAAAAAATGTTAATATAAAATGGCATTAGTTTTGTTTCACATTAAATAGTTTTTTCCCCACAGTAATAAGTAGAAAGTTTATAAGGTAATGTTGGAAAATAGCATTTAAAAAAAACTCTCGAAGTTCGGAAATACATTAATAGCACTGATTACAACTATTTGATTGAAAAGCATTTTTTTAGTATTCAAAATATAATGGATATTTTTGTACAACGTGAATATAAAGATTTCTGAAAAAATTCACCACAAGAGAAGTGAGAATTTATTTATTATAAGTAATGCATTTATATTACAGATAGTTGAAGTTATCGTCACACAAAAATTTAAAAAAAAGGCAGTACGGTTTTTTTCGTGACAACCTCAATAAAAATAAAGGAGAAACCTTTCGTTTCAGATGGGCTTTAGAAATGAGACAATGACATTACAAATAAAAGAAGTTTAGTGGCGAGAAATAAAAGATCGTGGCGGCTGAATTTGATTTATCAAAGGCTCATGCAAACATCTCGTTCATCTCTGTCTCGGAGAATGGCGACACGATGAGTTCTAAATGCGTCAACTTGTCCCACTATACGATGGCTCCAGCTAGCAGCTATAATTATTAGGCACTTCGAATAAGTAACAGTCATTATCACCATAAAGATGTATTAGGAAAGGTGAACAAAAGAAGTCCTTATTATCTTTCTGTTTTTTTTTTTTTTTTTTTTTTTTTTTTGCCTCGAGACTCTATGTAATTTTTAAGTCACTTCAGCAATTTTGCGTTTTGTTTCCAGCTTCGTCTTTGATGTGAAAATGTCGAAGTGTCACATGTCACGTGAAATAGGCTTCTTTGAAAATTGAAGGATGGCATATTTTTTGCTACATTTTCTAGCTGTTAATAATGTTAAAGCCAATATATATACATATACATATGAATAAGGCAAGCTGTTAATTAAAATGTTGCAATGTTAAGCTTACTTTTCATCTTTTAAATTGGGAGATGATTATACTTTTTTAATTAATAAAGTTATTGTTGTTTTCAATACTTTTGAGATATAGTGAGCAAAATATATCTTTAGTATTTATAAACATGAAGTTTCTCAATTTATATTTTATACATGATACAACAATATATTGGAATGAAAGTTAAAAGTGCTATTTTATTTTGCATTAGAAGAATATCAGTTATGAATGAAGTGTGTATTTATACAGTCGGATGTATTTTTTATGCATTTTGTCACATACGTACCTAAGATATCTTACCAGTATGCGCAAAAATTAAGTATTTGGTTACTTTAAAGCTTGTATAACAAATTGAGCAAGTTAAGTTCACCCGAAGATATATTTCTTCGGGGTTAAAATATATATATATATATACTTCAACTAATTAACGGTGACATTAAAATGTCTTTTAAAGATTTCAGAATGTAAAAATTACCTATGTGAATAAACTTTATTTTCAGTAAGCAAGTTTCAATAAACTGTAGAAAATTATATTGAATAGTTTACACATTTATTGTTTTGTTTTTTTTTCGAAGACACAAAAAATAGTATTTTTGGTTATTTACTTTTCAAACAAAAAATTTATGTAAAGAATGCAACTTCACTTATTTTCAAAAGTACGGTTAATTTTATAGACAATAAAATTTTCCTTATTTTTTTTCTTGTATTTTTATGGTAGCAAGGAATGTGTACATATAAGAATTTGTTTTATTGTAATAAATTTTGTTTCAGGAACTGCTTTGAAATAAAATTGGAGAAATATTATTTTGTAAAAATGGGATGCGCTATGCTTAAGGAGCGTGTTAGCCAGAATTCAAAATATTTTTATAGATAAAAATAAAAATACTTTTTTCTTTTCACTTTACATTTGCAACTAGAATAAAGGTATATGAAAAATGTTTTCTCAATACTTTTTTTAAAAATCCTTCAAATTTTGAAATATTGGAATTTGTGGAATTGGAAAAACTTTCAAAATGAACTTGTGGAGTTTAATGCATGTTTTAAAACATGTCTTATGTGTAATATTAGATTTTCTATTTGACTAAAATCATTTAAATTTTGAAATTTATTAATTTAAAAAAACATAATATATGATGAATCGTTATCAATTTTCTAATCGTCTAATTCTTCATCATTTTTTTCCGACAAATTAGTTTATTTTCTTGAAAAATAAAATATGACAGTTAAATAGAAAACTTGAAGATTATTTAGGAGTTTAACTTAAAAAAATATGTGAAAAAAGGGTTTATTATTTCCTAAACAAAAAAATATTTTATTAAAAATTGTATTAAGTAATTTTGTGATGTATATATATGTGTGTGTGTGTGTGTGTGTGCGTGTGCGTGTGTGTGTATATATATATATATATATATGTATATATATATATATACACACACACTCCTAGATAACCAAATTGAAAAACCATGAAATATAAGAGATATGGATGACATGTTGACCAAGTATTAAATTCTTAGATTTCTATGAAGTGTGGTTCCTGCCAAACTCAGTTACTAGAGTATCTGCCATTGTTGAAGATAACCGCTGCTTAACGTTTCGGCATTGATTCAAAGAGACTTTGTATGTGTTCTTGGGATACAGTAGACCAAGCAGCTTCCACAACTTCCAAACGGATCTGGTATGGCACCTGGGAAAGTAATCTGGGTCAATCGTTGAGAAACCATAGATCACATGTTTTCTATCGGTGAATAATCCAGAGAACAACCCGGTCAGAGAAGTAATTTAATTTGGCGATAGCTGAAGAACTTTTGGACAATGCGTCCCACGTGTGGTTGTGCATTATCCTCCGAAATATAACTGTGGGCAAGCCCTGAATTTAAGGAAGGACAACTGACTCCAACACCTCTGAGATGTAGCGCTGGCTGTTTAAAGTACCAGAAATGTGTACTAGATGAGTGCGACAGTTATATCCAATACTGACTATACCATAATATCCGGTGCAGTACCAGTGTGGAGTTGCATTACGCTGTTGTTCAGCATTCTCTCTCCGAGGTGTTTCCAGGCTTGAATGCGCCCATTGTGATGTTGCAGACAGAAGTGTGATTCTTCAGCAAAGACAATTTCATTCTATTTTGCTGTCCATATCCTTCTTTCATCGCACCATTGGCGGAGGAGACGTCTGTGGTTTTGTGTCAAGGTTAGACGTACCAATGGACGTCTTGCTGGCAGACCACTCTGCTTTAAGCATCTTCGAATGGTACGCAGGGACACTGAATGATGCATTAAATACTGAATATATTGTGCAATGGTTCGTAATATGACTGAACGATCCGTCGCTACCATGCGCAAAATTGCCTGTCATCACTTGAACTGGTGCTCTGAGGTGGATTCGATGGAACACGTCTATTCATCATTCCCTCCTGCATCTAACGATTATATATGCGCATCAATTTTGTTTGGTTTCGTCCAACATGACTACCGATTACCCTGAAAGATAACCACAATCTGGTTAGGTCACTATTCTTCCTCTGTCGAACTCGGATACTTGATAAAAAAATTATCGCTGTTTTCTACAAGGCATAATTTATGTTTTTTTTTTTCGGAAAAAAAAACACAAATGTCGAATTTGTAAACGTCGAAATCTCCAAGTCTTAAATAGTACTTTAAAGTGGCACTATAGGCGCGTGTCATATGCGTCAGCGCTGAAATTCTAATCATTTGCATATCTCACCTCCGCTAATGCATGTTGTAAATTCCATGTTATTCGCATGCTTCCTTCAGGGTGTTGCATTTACGGTGGCCAGCAGTGCATATATACATATGTATGTATGCATGAATAACACAAAACCTGTATTCCACAATAAAATTTGGAATTCATTTAGTTTTTGTCAACTAATATATTTAATAAATTTTGCACTTTAAGTTTCAATAAAATACATTCAAAGACTGATCTTTAAAACTCATCGTCACTAAAATATCATTCTAAAAGAGAAAGTTATTCTTTAAATTTTAGAATTGTTAAAGTAGAATTAAACGATTAAATGTTAAGAGTTTCGGTGTCAATACTTAATGAATTTCTTGAATATGTATATTTATAGTGGCTAAATCTAACTTAAACTGTATGTTTCGCTTAAGTTTGGGCTCATGTTCAAAAGATAATCCTGAAATGACTATGATGAAAACTCACAAATAGATACTATACATAGAAACATATGTATTGTTTGTTTACAAGGTGAGTTTGTCCTAACTATAATAAAACGCGTTTACAATATGAGGGTTTTGTTTCCCTTTTCCACTCACACACACACATTGCCTTACCTCAACATGACTAAACTCTCAATCAGTATGCTTTACTTAACCAAATAAATTATTTGCATAATTCATTCTTTGAATATACTCGAAGACATAGTTAAATGTGAGAAAAGGGGAAGGCACGTCTTATGATACTGGAAAATTTCTAAAAGAAAAATAAGAGAAAAAATAATATCAAGAATACTTAATTTATATTTCAAGAAAAAGTTGCATTGTTAAGTACTTGTGTGTGTATTCATTGCATTTTTACCAAATGTCACAAAAAAGTAAAATAAAAACTGTTTTGTTACTAAAACAGGATTAATATATTTAAAACCTACTATATATATTCTTTCGTAATAAAATAAATTATATATACTTATTAAAATTATTCTATAATGATTTTATAAAAAGTAAAACTAACAACAATTACTCGCAACAAAATGTTGGATATTTAATTTCTTAATATATTGGCTTATCAAAAATAGGCCATAAGTGTTATACTAAAAATATTAATATATTTTATTGGACGTGAATTAAAAAGGAAAACCTTAAGTTCTTAATGACATACATTTTATAAAAAGTCTCCCATTGGCTAAGTGGTAAAATAAATAAAACACAATCGTTTCTTGCTATTTTGATCAAAGGCGCCGGTCTCCAGGTGGCTAACGTTGTAGTAGATTATATTTGCTATTATTCCTTAACCAATTCCTTTTTATTTTTAATGCTTCGTGTAGCACTTTTTTTTTTTTTTTTTTTTTTTTAAACAAAATCGTTTTGTCTTGCCGCTCACAATAGTAACAATAGATAGATGCCGATACAATCATAATAGCTAGACATCACTTAACTCGGTTTGTTAGAGAATGAAGGAAATGAAACAAAAAAAAGTTCTTTTTTTTTTTTCCTTTATTCTTCTCCTTTTTGTTGATCGTATGAGCTTAAATACAGGAGATGAAAGTCAGGAGTCAAGCTTTTCTGCTGTCCTGGTTGACACTAATGAAGGGGGGACGCTTTTAGCCAGGATGGTGCATTAGGCGCTCTACTTCTCTCTCGGCCAAGTTATTTCGCCCAGCTCTTTTGTACAAGAGCGTGAAACCTATGTTAAAGACCGAGGCGCTCATCTTGAAAGCTTTTAGCTAATTGCAATTACGTGTGCTCTGCGCGAACTACTAATTCGCCTAATGGTGGTATACACTCCGTTATATTCCCGCAAATATGAAGGCCATTCCCACTTTTATAGGATTGATCGTATATAGAAAAAGGTATATTCACGCTAGAGTGTTCAGACGTAAAATTAACACTAGAAGCAACAGGTCCTTTACGCATACATTTTGACATCAGTTTGTCTTTTGCTTGTGAATTCCTGCATAAGTTAGAAAACTGCTTAGATTCTGTCTCTCATTTTTGTCTAAAAAATATACTCAATTATCTTGAAATACTGCCTTTCATTGACTTTATGATAATGGTCCTTGATAAAAAAAGACCAAAGAATTTTGACGAACATATGTATCAGTAATATAGAAATAAATACATGATATCAATGCATTACTGTATTCCTTGATGTAAGTAAATCGATCAAATATGAAAAGCAAATTAAAATAACTGATATATTTGCAAACTTGTAGTGCCTGGAGAAAGCTTATGATAATGGAGAAAATTTAAGATAACTTAAATAAAGTACAATATCCTCTCTGGAATTCAGTCTCAAACTAACAATACGATTTAACACAAATAGGTAATGATAACTTTTACTTATTATTCTTAATGTTAATATTTATGTTCTACTTTGGGAAGGGGAAACTCTTAAGTCACCAATTTGCATTCCGATTGATCTAAATGATGAGTTCTTGGATAGCTTTTGACCAGACAAAATTAAGCTCATACTCTCTAAAACCCGTGGATAATACTTGCAAATCCTAAATTAATTTATATTTCTAACGGAATTGTGAATTTGTTTCTTTCTACAAGTATATTGCTACTGTTTTGATATTAATTTACCATGCATAAATTATTTTTGAATACATGTTATAAATAAAATTGCTTATATGTTTAAATATCTGTAATATATATTTTAAATAAAAAGTTAATAATAATTTTGACTATTGTGTATATGAATGAATATTTTATTTGCAATAAATGATATAATAATTGTTAAGGTAAAAACAATCGTATTTTCATGTATCATTTTAAAATGTAAATAATTTAATATATTTTATGGTATGCATTTTTAAATATCGTGCTTAAAACTTGTCGGATAATAGTTATCTTCACAAAACTGTTTATTAGTTTTTTTTTAATCTTATTTATTGGCAAGTCGTGTAAAACAAACCGGATGATATTAAAATAAATAATATTTTTTTTATTATTATATATGAAAAATTCATTTTTCAAGGTTAAAAAATATTTTCTGTAACACAGTCATTGCAAGGACATCCAATAAGGTAATTTTTATAAAATGAAAATAATTAAATGGAAATGTTTCTCCTTTACAGTATGGGTGAAGAAATGCGATTCCAAAAACTAAAACATCTAATCTTTCGTTGGTAAAGGTGTCACTGCGACATCGATCTTCACATAGCTGAGCCAACGGAAACAAATCGGGCGAGCGAAAGAATGCGATGGGACAAAAAAAAAAATCGCCCTTTCTACCTGGATATCAGAGGACACACACGTCAATACCCGCTGTCACATCTGGATCTCCTTTCTAGTGTGGCCTCATCTTTAAAGGCCCGCTCTATGTCTGCAGATTAATTGAATTACCTCTAACCATACCTGCCTGGCATCTGACTCTGACAATTTTTTTTCGAGATAATACGATGTTACTCGAGGGAGTAGCCTGGAAAGGGTGGGGCTGCAATGTCCTTTTTTCACCACATGGAGAGTTCTGTCATTGTTTATCTTTTCATATATTAATAGAAGACTTTTATCGTCTAGTATGAAAAAATTAATGGTTAATGTCTTCGTTCCATTCTTCAGACATGTTTTGCTTCATTGCTTGATAATTAATGGCTTTAACTCTATCAGCTATTACTAAAAATCCGTTACTATGTACTTAGTAAAAAAATGAATGCTATGAAGGGAAACATTAACTTATTTCTTTATTAATTGATTTAAATAACTTCATAAACAGAAGCATTAAATAAATGATAAGACAAGCAAAATGAATAAATAAGCTAATAAGCTTTATTATATGGAAATAAATAAATACAATATTTATTTCTGTATTGTAATATACCGTAAATATAGAATTATGCCACTTCTAAAGCAAAATAATAATTTCTTCATCAGCATTGAAAATTTGATTGAACATAACTGCCTTTAATTAGGATATTTGCATTACTTTTCAATTTGAAAGCAAATCATGAAGAATCAATTTTTTATTAAAAAATATATATAATGTAATATCGTGTTTTCTTTGATTTATATTTATCTGTAACATTTTAATAATAAAATAAAAAAGTGGAGTAATTATTAACATTGTAAGAAAATTTCCTTGCTTCAAAAATGGGAGTCTCTAAGAAAATGGGAAATATAATAATTTTCTTTTAAAAAATGTAATTATTAGAAAACTTAAAATTAAAAAATAAATATAATGAGTGAAAAGAACATTATACGCATTATTTATTTTACATATATAATATCCAAAATAATTAGTCCCTATTGGAAAAGTTACATTATTTTTGTTTGATATATTATATTACATTCTATTATGCAACTAAAGAGTTCAGATTTTAAGAGCTTGAAATCCGTTAATTATATTCTTTTAGAACACTTTATTTAATGAGCAAAAATATTTAATTTCCCCGGATCACATTAGTAATTTTTAATAATAATTTTTTGAAAAAAGATTATAAATTCACAATTGAACTTTATATAATATATCAAAATATGCAAAATTATTTTGGTTCCAAATATATAAAAAAAGAAATAAGTTGTTTTCTCAACCATATCTCAAAAATTAATCATATTTTACGGCAGAAATAATATGGGAAATAATATTTGCATCCCCAGATGCAATAACTCTCATATATCAAACCCAGTCTCTTCATAATTCCATTTTCTCCATTTACAATACAAAATAAGCTTTACATAAAGGTATATTCAGTCGTTATTCTATACGTCCCAATACATCGACGAAATTTTCTTTGGTGGCTCAGTTGATGTAATTAATTACATGAAAATAAGCTTTAAACTTTAAAATTAATGGTATTTGCTCTACTGTATTTGTGCATACCGTATATAATTACTTGTCATGAAGTAATTTAATCGACAAAGGATGAAAATTCTTCCGTGCAAATGGTAAATGCTATTTCAAGCCAGTCAGAAATATTAACCTTAGAAATACTATATATTCCCTAGAGTTTTATCCTGCATACGAATTTCCAAAAACGTTAGTGGATATGTAATTACTTCGGTTATTTGATCGGTTGGATGATATTTTCTCCACGAGCGTGAAATGCGATAAATCATTTTCTAACTCAACTTGATGACGACCGTAAAATGCAAGCCTGTAGTCAGATATCATGCAATGCAGATTACTTTAATGACTTACGGAGTATCTTGGAAATCTCTGAAACATTTTGAACAAGTATATAGTATAAATATAAATTATTTGGAAATAGTAAAATAATTATTTGCTAAACATGAGTTTAATTAAACTGTACTGATATGTTTTAGTTATGAAATTATTTGAATAAATGTTTAGAGTATACATAATCTCAAGAGATTTTGTTTTAAAAAATAACTAAGTTTATGTTAAAGGAAAATTCTTCTGCATTAATATCTAATGTATAATTTTGTAATAAATTTTTCATATTACTCACTAATTTATATATTAGATATAGTAATATTAATTAGTAAATATTTAACTCTTTAAATAACACTCTGAAATTGACTGTAAATTTAAAATATTATTGGCTGAAAAATTTTTCAAGATACTAAGCATCATTGTGTTAGTCATGTTAAAGTAGCATGTGGATGATAAAGAACTTGAAAATATAATCATTAAATGAAATTTGACTTGTAAAATTTTCCTAAAATATTAGAAACTAGTTATCAGTATTGTTTAAAATTTTCTCAAACAATTCAAAACCAATTGTAATGAAAAAATTGTTCTTTCAAAATTTGAAAGGCTAAACACAAAGAGCGCATCTAATCAAGCATGTAAGAATAAGAGATTACAAAATACTCTAAAGATTAAGAAAAAAATTACTGTCCAAAATATTTGAGGCAACCAAAAATTGTAAATAATTATTCATTGATTAAAAGACATTAGTATTGTAATCAAAGATTTTGTGTAAGCCTTTTAAGTGATTTAATACTATTGCAAGTGGCACGACTTTAGAATGAAATGGTTTAAATTCATATGTTTGTAACAATTTTATATTCCCGTGTTAAATTTTGTACTGACAAATTTGCTTCATATGATAATATAATATTCTTTTATGAAAATTAATGCTGATCGCACGGACTCGTTCCAGCGACGCATCTTTCAAGTGTCTGCCTTATTAACTGTCGATGGTATGTTACGCGCCTACCATGGTCGTAACGGGTCGGGGAATCAGGGTTCGATTCCGGAGAGGGAGCGTATATATATATATATATATATATAAATATACACTACTGGCCATTAAAATTACTACACCAAGAAGGCAGCATGCTACAGATGTGAAATTTATACGAAAGGAAGAAGGTGCTGTGATATGCAAATGATTAGCTTTTCAGCGCATTCAGACAAAGCAGGTATCGCCAGTAGCGACATCTACATTGTGTTTAAATGAGGAAATTGTGCAGCCGGTTCCTCATACACAAATTGCATTTGAACGTTGTTGCCTGGTGAAAAGGTGTGATGCCTCGAGTAAAAAGGAGAAATGCGTACCAACACGTTTCTGACTTTGATAAAGGTCGAATTGTAGCGTACCGGGATTGCGGTTTATCTTATCGCAGTATTGCTGCTCGCGTCGGTCGAGATCCAATGACTGATAGCAGAATATGGAATCGATGGGTTCAGGACGGTAATACGGAACGCCATGCGGGATCTCAACGGCCACCTATCACTAGCAGCCGAGAAGACAGGCATATTATGCGCATGGCCGTAATGGATCGTGCAATCACGTCACGAGACGAGAGTCAAGAAACGGGGTCGTTTGGAAGACAACAAGTGTCTGCACGAACAGTTCGACGACGTTTGCAGCAGCATGGACTCTCAGCTCGGAGACCATGGCTGCGGCTTCCCTTGACGCTGCGTCATAGACAAGAGCGCCTTCAATTGTGTGATCAACGACGAACCTGGGCGCACGAATGGCGAGACATCATCTTTTCGGATGAATCCAGGTTCTGTGTACAGCATCATGATGGTCGCATCCGTGTTTGGTGGCATCGTGGTGAACGCATATTGGCAGCGTGAATTCGTCATCGTCAAACTGGCCCATCACCTGGCGTGAGCGTATGGGGTGCCATTGGATACACGTCTCGGTCACCTCTTGTTCGCATTGACGGTGCTTTGAACAGTGCACGTTACATTCTGGTGTGTTACGGCCCGTGGCTCTACTCTTTCTTCGAGCCCTGCGAAACCCTACATTTCAGCAGGATAATGCCCGACCACATGTTGCCGGTATTGTACGGACCTTCCTTGATACGGAACATGTTCGGCTGTTGCCCTGGCCAGCACGTTCTCCACATCTTTCACCAGTAGAAAATGTCTGATCAATGGTTGCCGAGCGACTGGCTCGTCACCAAACGCCAGTCAATACGGTTGATGAACTGTGGCATCGTGTTGAAGCTGCATGGGCATCTGTACCTGTACATGCAATCCAATCTCTGTTTGACTCATTGCCCAGGCGTATAACTGCTGTTATTACTGCCAGAGGTGGTTGTTTTGGGTACTGATTTCTCAGGATATATCCAGCCAAATTTTTTGAAAATTTAATCATTTGTTATTTCTAGTATAATATAATTGTCCAATAAATATCATTTTGTTATCTGCATTTCTTCCTGGTGTAGCAATTTTGATGGCCAGTAGTGTATATATATATATATATATATATATATATATATATATATATATATATATATATATAATTGATTTGCATTGAGTGACAAAAATTAAATCAAAAGTTGCAGTATTAGCTAAATAGATGTGAGTCATGGAAATATTAAAAGTAACAAAACAATGGAAAAAACTGACCTGTGTTTTCTAAAGATTGTAAAAAAATTATTTACATTCATTATATGATATCCTGAAGTATGCCAATTATATAATTATTATTGCAAGTATAGAAAGAATATTTTAGTTTCTGAAATATGATAAAACTACGAAAAATTTAAACGGAAACGTCATTTTACAGTTTAAATCAGTTGTAGCTTAGTTTCCTTAAATATAAATCTCTCTCTCATTGTTTTTTTTTTAAATAAATCCTAGAATAACCATTTAAAAACCATTTGTAATATATTTGTCCATAAACCTTTCCACATACAAAAGTAAGAACTTGAGTACAGTTAGACATTTATTTAGTTTCCTTTGCAACACAAGTCAAAATCCATGAGTCAATATCGCTTCAAAGAATATATCGTTAAAACAAGGTTTGCTTAAGAATTAACGCAGTAAGGAATTATAGAAAATTCGCTGAAATAGCATTCCGTTTTGTAGCATTTTGAAAACTTAGAACCTATCACTTAGAGAGAGATAAACAGAAAAAAAAATTAATCATTATATTAGCGGTGTGTGTTTCTAAATTGTCAAAATACATTTTTATATTTGAAAAACAACATTATTTTGAAGAATATGTTCTGTAAAATAAAGTTTATTGAAACATTTGTAGAAATTTTTCTAGTCCTTAGTTGAATTCGTTACATATATTAAAATCTTTTATTAGATTTTAGTAAAAATAAGAAAATTAAATTCCAAATAAAAATACATTTTATCATCACATCAGTTGCAGCGTAGTACTTTAAAATTACATTTAAGTCATTAAACATACATAAAAATGATACATAAATCTGAAATATATAACGACACATGACTTTGCTATTGATATTTAATTTTTTAAATCGTTAATCTAATGACTTTGATAAATATATAAAAATGATATTGTATTTACGGAACAGGGTTTTTTCAATGGTATATTAATCATAAATTTTTAATTGGATATAATATATTTAACTAGAGCATTTATTGAAATATTTCAGTAAAGATTTTGTACATTCTGTGGTTAATTTATGATATCTATCATTAACAATTGGTGTTTTTTAAATGTTGATATTCCAAAATAGTCAATAGTAAATTATTCGCAAATACTTGAGATTTGAGTTATACTTTAAAGCATTAATTTTAGACATTTTTTCAATGAGCAGAAAATTCCGACATCTAACGCAGAGTAAATTTTTCCTATCATGTCGTAGTTTTTATAATGATTTATGTTATATTTTGCTTTATTATTGAAATGAGTTACATTAATTCATAAGAATTCATAAGTCTTTTTCATTCAGGAGAATATATGAAAACTATTCATTCAGATAAAGACAAATTGTACAATCTTATACAACACGTTAATTTACTTATACGTAATTGTTTTAGGTAATTAGTACAAAAATTACCATTATTATCAAATTGTACGAAGTATTAAGTGTCTTGAATTTTAAGTAGAAATACACACATTCAGAATACTTTTTACAAAACTCCCTCTCTCTATTATATATATATATTATATTATATATATATATATATATATATATATATATATATATATATATATACATAGATAGATACAGATGTCTGTATGTATGCATATATTTGTGTGTATTGTTATGCCTGCTGTACAAATATGCATATTAATTTTGTACATTGAATACTTTTAATATAATCTAAATTTTAAATATAATTTAAATATATTGATCATATTAAAATATTTGATGTCATCAACATAAAAACGTTTTAATATGATGTAGTGAAGGCTTATAAAATTGAATTCTGCTAGTTGCTTTTTTTTAGAAATTTCTCGAAGTTAAATGTCTTATAATTAAATAAAAAAAATTATACTTTTATGTTCTCTAATAAACTTATTATAATTATTTAAATATTTTTGTAACTTAATTTATTTTCTTGAAAGAAATATTAAATAATTTTCAAGAATTTCATAAGATATGCTCTAACGAGCGAAAGGTTGAAAACAATATTTCCTTAGAACACTAATTTTAAATTTTTTTACTTACCTTCGATTCCTAATTAGGAAGATCCTATTTTTTTGCAGATGTTTCGTTGAAAGACGACTATAGCATTGCCTATATAGCCTATATACTTTGCTTAAATTCCTATTCAGAGAGTTATCTTTACTTTTTTTTATTTTATCTAAGGCTTCATATTTTGGCCTTGTTTCTTTCTGATAAGGAACTTCATCTCTGTTGGGATCAGATTAAGTCAAAATAGCTCCTTTCTTAGTTTTTTTTTTACTATCCTACGCGACGCCAACCGGATCTGTCATTGCTGATAGACAACGTTTTTGTAACTCCTTCGCACTTTTCCCGAGATGTACTTTCACCGTCTTTCTTTTGGCCGCCAGGGATAAAGGAACGGTGTGGACACTAAGATGTGCAGTCAAAAGGAAAAAAGCACTTCTTTGTTGGGACAAAGAAATAATGCAACTAAATCAAATAGAGCCTCGAGCACATACCATTATTTCTTTCATTCCAATGTTATCATTTCCTGCTCATTTACACATGACTTTCTAATGATAATAAGAAGTGAATATGCGAATATTAATGTCCCATAAATATTCCTGTTTAATATTACTGTCAGTTTATCTTTAGTGGAAATGACAGAATTATTTCCTATGTGCGCTTATGAAAGAGAGGGAGAAATGGAAAAAATAAAATATAAAACTGTATACAGTTTTGTCTTTTAATTTTCTCTTACATCATGGATTTAAAACGTAGTATGAATGAAAAAGCCGAGTTCTTTCACTTTTACATGAGAACATTTCATAAATAAATAATGCTAAAATATATTTTCTTTGTGGAGTTATTAATTTTTAGCATTGATTCTTTTTATACTTACTTTTCTCAAAAAAAATTAATAAATGAAGTTCTGTTTTTTCATATTATGGTTCGCATATTCATTTGAGGCAATGGATTATGTATATGATTTCATCAATGAAATTTAAAAACTGATTGAAACTATTTTACAGAAAAAAAGTAGGTAACACTGGCTTGACAAAATATGATATGTTTATTGAAGTAAACACACACACACACACACACACACACACATATATATATATATATATATATATATATATATATATATATATATATATATATATATATATATATATATATATATATATATATATATATATATATATATATATATATATATATATATATATTTAAATAAAAAATATTTTAAAATATTCCATTTGAAAGAACTTTATCGGATTTTACAAATAAGGCATTTAGAATAATTCCTCAGTAAAAAAGTTTTTATTTTTGTAATTTAATTTGATTTTAAAAAAAATTTGTACAATTATGTATTCAATTAAATGTATTATTCTCTCTCATTTATTTTTTCTCTTTTTACACTACTGAATGATATCGTTCCTTTCAAAGAATTAAATTTGCCAAAAATGCACTTACTAAATTCTAGACCTATAAGAAGTTTAAAGAAATACAAGTAAAGTATTCTCCCTCTCATATTCAAACACAGTCCCTTATTACAAATGTTTAAATAGTGTTCTATGAAAAGTAAAAATATTTACATTCATTTTCGTAGATTGTGCGTAATATTATATTCTGACGAAGGCATTTTGTTTCCTAAAAATGAGCAATATGAAGAAATTTGACAATAGAAATATTTAATAGAAAAATATTAAAATTATGATTAAACTAGAACAACAATAATTTAAATAGATTAAGTGAATCTAAATGCCATTGTTGAAGACTGAGCTAAAGTTAATATAATGGCTCGAATGTATCATATTATAATGAACAAGGAAGATAATGGGACTAATCGACTAATGTGCCCATGGCAGGAGAAATACAGTATTAGCAATGTAGTTTTAAAACGTGTCTGTGCTTATGATCTTAGAAATACATTTTTATAACATAGAAGAAAATGGTTGCTGAAATGTAAAACAAATACTAGACTAAATGAGTGAGCTCATCAAAACAATTTGTAATATCTCCAGATTTAATTCGTAAATTATTTGAGTTGAACCGGAAGCTCAATGGTTAGTGATCTGTTCTTTTGTTCTAAGCACATAAATTCCATTCGCATTTCTAATGTGGACGTTTGTAGCTGTTTAGACCACAGTTTAAATTTTAGATTCCAACTGAGTTAGCTTTCTTTTACAAAAAAGTGGTGAATTAACTAAACCAAATTATTTAAGATAGTATATACATTGACACTCAAAAGTCAAAATACAAAAGTTTTTGTTCCTAATTTAAGAATGAATGAATACGGAAACAAGGAACTTAGAAGACATGTGTTTTAAACATTCTTCATTGTAAACAACGTAGAAATTTTCCAGATTCAATCATAAACATGATTCACATTAAAAAACCACACGTTTCTGAAAATTACGATCTCAGAGAAGACAATATATCACTGTTTTTGATTAAATATTGCCATAAAACAATTTTAAATACAAACAATTTAAAATACGATGAACACGTTTTTTGTTAAAAGCAAAATAACTATAATAAGAAATGTGTTTATCTCTAACTGCAATACGTTGTATATTGATTTTCTTTTTGTGTTATTATGATATAGTATACAGAAATGGGAAGTGAAGACTAGACATGGAATAACTTTTGCTTTAGCCTTATGTAATAACCATGAGAGATAACTCAAACCAGCAACTTATCTGCTAAAGTATTTTATTAAAGTAATATGCTAAATATAATCTATTGGATTTAGATCTGAGAATTGAGCTGTGCATAGTATCCTTTCCAAATAACGTAATTCTTAAGATAATTCTCAACAAACACTAGTGAGGTTATATATTATCATTGATCAGTATAAAATTGTTAACAGTAGCAATGGTATATGGACAGATATATGGAATAACAATCGTTTCAATTTTTCGAAACCAGTAAGAGTTCCACTTTGATGTACATTGAATTCAAGGTGACTTCAGAGAAAGACAAAATCTTGATTCCGACAGCCCTGTAACTATGTCATTCGACAATGTTGGATCGATTATATCTTGTACCTTATTGTGTCTACAGACACCCAGAGTCATTCTTTAGTACAAGTTTGAAGTTGGCTGTCCAAAGTATTAAAGCATATTGCTGCCTAATCTTGAAAATATATTCTCCTGTCTAATATAAATACCACTTCTTTGTCTTCAGTTATATAAAAAACATACACAACAAGACATATTATAAAGAGATCTGTATCGCAGAGTGATCTTTCCATCTAAAAAATTATTAGGGAAGATTACTGTTCATGTTCCAACAAAATGATCTGCAGTTAGTTAAATCACAATAATGTCTTTTACAAGTTATAATATCAGCAAAAGAGTAGATGCGGGTACATAAAACTATAAAAAAATCTTAAACAATTTTATTTTGTGAATGTCTTGGAATATATCTTCTAGACACAGATTTTTTAACGTGAAAATGATTTCAAAGTCACTGGAAAACACTATCAAACAAACGGAGACATCTAACAATATCAGCTTGTGACAATTCAACTTCCAATAATCCAACCTCCATCCATATTATCGAATCAAATAAACTACTTCTCTTGTGCACTACTTGAAACTTATTGTTATTTTCCGCAAAATTACAAAAGCAATTGGTGAATAACAATCAATCAGAAAGCCTACACACAAAATTAGAAAATATCTGAGTGTCTACATTTTCTCTATACTCTATAACTGTCCTTTCGAAAAAAATTGGTGTCTATCATTTTTTCATAAAATTTTTAAACTCTAATGTTATTCATATAAACCATGAATTAAATTTCGCTGACATTTTATTATAATGGGCCTCGAAAAATATTTGGTTCATAAACTTTTTAATGTCAATGAATATTAAGTTTCAAAATGATGCAAAATAGGAATAAGATGGGATCACATTCATAAAAAATTCTTATTTCTAATCCAATCTTTATGAATTTTCAATAAGTCTTGTAAAGGAAACTTTGTTTCTTAAATGAAGTCTCTTTAGAATACCTACCCGAGTAAAGTGATCAAGGCAAAAAAAGACAGAGAAATATGCTTATGTATTTTAAGTATCTCAACCTTTTTTTAACGTGCATGTGAGACTTTATAATTTTAAAATACCCAAAGGAATAAAATTATGCAAAATAAATATGTCTCATTAGTTTCTCATATTCATTAAATCTTTTCAACATTCATTTACAGCATATTTGGCACATGTGTGTGTGTGTGTGTGTGTGTGTGGTTAAGGATATTAAATTTTTTTACTTCACACAAAAGTGTCTGTTTTTTACTGTTTTTAGAAAAAAATAAGCATAGATTTCATAATTTTTGCTTTAAATATGTAGATATTTAGAATGAAATATATTGAAATAATCTTTTTCTTTTATAATTTTAAATGGCTTATAATTATTTAGATCCTGATTTGATTCATGTTTATATTTTTTATATTGCATTCATGTATGCACGTAAATAAAAATACTTTTCAAAATTTTTTGTATGCATAGAGATATAAGTTTTAACAGTCTCAATTTGATTGAAAAACATGCTTTGGAAATATAGAGTTAATACATTAATGTATTAAAATTAAAAATATTTTTATACCATATATTGTTTTTCTCAGTGATGTATTATGCTAAAAAGATTTCATAATTAACTAAACCTAAACGTATGTATCGAAAAACTAGTGATTAAACTTGGTTGAAAATGTGAAATTTTAGTAATTAATAATTATTAATTTTTGAACCACTGTATCAGGAAAAGCCATTATTACAAAATAAAGTTAACATCAAAATAGACTTAAGTGTATGCAACTTGCAGTTAAATTACATGTTATTATAATTAAATGAATAACTTATCTCACATGCCATGATTAGATAATAAGGTAAAAAATATTGCTCTGGATGAAGAGAGTCAGATATCATTGCAACGAAATGTGAAACTTTTTTGCTTAAAAATTGCAGTAATAAACTATAAAAAATACTATTTGTCTTCTGATGAAGATGTGATGCTTTCTCTCTCCTTTACTAATTTAGAAGTCTTATCGATGTTTGCACTAAGACAGAGTGCGAAGAAAGTATAAATTATGCAAACTGCACAGATAAAACTGTAACATTCCTAAACGTGGCTGTAGTTTAATTCAGGCAAATAGCTTCACTAAGCCTATAGAAGTGTGCTAAAAGTTTTATCTCTAGGTTGCAGTGCCGAGTAATATATTGCATTTGAAAAAGAGTGATTTTTCCCCCTTAGATTTTCTTGCTTTATCTCAAGATACTTACTGATGTAGCTGAATCATGTGTGTGAGTGTGTGTGATTACTTACTTTATTTGTATCTTCTCGAGAACATGTGAAATATTAGTATATGTAGTTATTGGTTTCATGTAGCTTCTATTAATAGTGAAATTTTTCCGCTAATAATAATGCATGTATCTGAAATAAATCTAGGTTTTATATATTTTAACGAAATGTTTCCGTGAAATATGAAGAACTTTATTTACAACAAAATAAATACATTTAATAATAAATGTATTTATTTTGCTGTAAATAAGGTTCTAAATGTAATTCAATTTATGACTTCTTGCAGAATACTGTCTTTGAATATATTTTAACGAAATTTTATTGCAGAATATTAGCTGTACGGTTAAAATAAATGCTATGTAGCATAAATTGTATTATTAGTCAGCTGTCTGGGGAAAATTAATTAAACATGTGCATATATATGCACATACATACATATGTGTATGTATCAGTGCATAAAGGAACTACATAATAAAATAACAAGCAGAATTTGCCTGATTGGAATGAACTAGGTTTAGTAGTCTGAAATGTGTGTGAGTAATATTAATTCTAAATGGGTGAATGTAATTCAATTTAGGATATACAATTAATATTTACGAATAATTATTTGCATGACTTTTTCTAAGTAGAAGAATGGTTGAGAAGGTGTCAATATCGTTTTTGGGTAAATGCTGAAGTCTACATTATTTGGATTTAATAATAAATTGCTGTTTAATTAATACTTTCGAACTGCACCTCATATCATTACCAATACCTAAGCATCTATGTTTAGTCCATTATATGCGCACACTTGAAGTGTAATGGCCTTATTGACTGTCGGAAATTCAGACAAAGATTTTGAAATAATGATTGGACCAATGGAGTAATGTGTAATGTATATCGCATCTCTGTTTATTAGAAATGCACCTGTAGAAATGGCTTTTTAGAAGTATTAGGTTTTCTCTCTTTCAAAATCAGCATGTTCATACAATCCAGGGAAACATTTTTTTCCAAAATGCTACACGAAAGACTTCCTAAAAGTGTTTGTCACATACACTATGTTTGGTAGTTTTCTATGCTGAAAAATATTCTTAACAAAGAAACGTTGTAACAAGAAAAACTATCAATATATATATATATATATATATATATATATATATATATATATATATATATATATATATATATATATATATATATATATATATATATATATATATATATGTATACAGAGAGAGATAAATAATTGTTTCATTCATTAAATGCACCTTGGATTACAGAAGCTCATTAAACATAAGAAAATGAAAAATTTCTGTGATGAATCAGTTATGAATATTTTTAATAGTTTTTTTTTTTTTTTTTTTTTTTTTTGCTTAGTATAAGACAAAGTAATAAAATTGTAATTTCGCTCACGCACGTACTTATTTATTAAGAGAATGAATAATAATTAATGTTTTTGAATTTTGTGTTGAAATTTATCAATTATATTCTACCTTGAAATAGGTATAAGCTTTGGTTTACTTTTTCAAAAAAGCTATAATTTTAATTTCTCTGGTTGAATAATAAATATGTAATTTTTAGTGATGTATATAAATCTTAAAGTTATTATCGATAGTTATTTACGTATTCATTTTCTAAATTTTTTATATCAACTAGACTGCTACAATGCCTAAAGAACGTATGAATAATTTTCATACGTGATGACTTTGAAAGATATCCTAGAGGAAGTTTATTTTGTCTAATGAAGTGTGATGTTGTTGTATAATGCCAGGCTATTAGAATTGCCACCTTTTAGCTTTACCAGGGGCGGGAGTGATGGTACCTAATACAGTGGGGCATCGTATTCAGTGGATGTGCCGTAGTAGCATCGAAAGTGGATCTTCATAATTTTGATGAAAGGACCACGCAGAAGACCTCTAGGCTTGGCCTGCCACCTCCTGTGTTATCACATTTCGCATGAAGGATATTGCGGCTATGGTAAATTTAACGTTTCCCTACCACCTTTAGCGAACTCACTCAGTGGATCTACAATTGGATTGAGATTGGAACTTACTACCTCCCGATAACTGGAAAGACCACCGTAAGAAACCAGTCCTCCTATCTAATGTATATATGTGTTTGTGTATTTTTAATGAACTTTTTACTATGCGGATATAAAATTTTATTATAAAATTTCCAAAGAAATATTTTTATCATCCATATTATTTAATGTAATCATACTAAGCCAAGTGTGGAAAACTTAAATAAATCAAATATAAAAACATTATTCGAGACTATAAATCAATTTCATAGCGTTTGCGTGAATGAAGATTTATAGTTGAAACAGAAACTGATTGGGTTACGGCACTGCAGTTGCTACTCCACGCGTGAAGTTTATATAAGGAGGAAAATGAAATAAAAGTAAACCGCAAAAATATATTTATTGATACGAGAAGTATAAAAATAAAAAAAATCCAAAACGATATCCGACTATCTTTTTATATCTCCTGAAGATCCCCGGTTCTATCCAGAAAAGGGAACTCCTCAATAAATTGGAACCACTGTAAAAAATAAAAGATGATGGAGAGGGGTTTAAAAAACGTAGTGTTTTTTAAAGAAAAAATAGGCAAGGAATTCCCGTCGCGGCAAGCGTAGTGAATCAATAACACTACTAGCAGATTGGATACGACCTCTCAGTGTTTTGTTGCAAATAGGTCTGTCACTGCAGCTTCAGCATGGAGAGGACCGTATCAGGTTGAGAAAGAAGCATTTGGTATTTCTTCTTTTCCAATGAATGTTGCGAAAAAGGCGAAAAAAATAGAGCATGCGACCCCCAAAAAGATCATATACCGAATTCGCATCAGAGGCTGTATTGTTTATTGCTTGGGCTGCATAGTATATAATTCTTTTGTTTTGTAAGGGTACTCGCAACCTAAGGCATGCATTTATATACAAAGATGGATGGTACAGTGAGCGATTTATTTTCAATTGAACAGAGATAGTATTCCCCAGATGTTGGAAAATATTTAGAGTTTCTGTAGGAAAAATATCGTTGAAATGTTGAATAGTCAATGTTTTCGATTAAAAGAGATAGCTATGTAACGTTAAACTTCATTTATAAGAGAAAAGATTTATTTAAAATAGACAGTGTATACGTAATTTCATTTTAAAGAACAGAATATAGATAACTTTGTTTTATTTTTATGCTTTAGTGTTGTTTCTTACATATAAGATTAAACGATAAAAATTTTCTTTTATCTTTATGAATAAATTTTTTGCACAAATAGGATATAATAATAGATCACATATTCATAGCAAATAGTAAAATTGGATCTATTGTGTTTATCAAAAATATGTTCTGAATAATTGAAGTTATAATGGATTTTCGAAAATCACATAAGTACTTGTAGATTTTAATGTCAATATTTCTTATTAAGAAGTTTGCTTCCGTTAAAATTTGAGCTATTTGCTTAAAGTACTTATTCTTTAAAAATCATTTTATTTTCAATTTATTAAGAATTTGAGACGAATGCTTAAACTAAATTAGAATTCTGAACTGCCTAAATAATTAATAAATAATAATTAATTCTTATTGAATCCTTATAAAAACAATAATAAACTTATAATTTTTTAATTTAACGCTGTGATATTTTAATAAATTTTTAATTTATTATTTAAGAAAACCATAAAGCAATGATATTAAAAATGTACAAAACAATTTCATGACCAACGATGAAATAAGTTTGCGAGATTTGGATTCTGGGATTAACATATATAAATGACGTAAGTATATTGGAAAGTTAAATGTTGAAAAAGATATTTGTGTTAATTCATGTAAACAGTAATCTATTGAGAATAAGAACTAATAAGGAAATTGAAACACACTCATTAAAAGTAAAGACATTGTGAAATTTACTAAGGCGCAAAGTTAATCTTGGCTCGGTCTCATCGAGAGGTATCTGATAATCATATCACAAAATTCTTACGCTGGAAGCTAGAGACAAAGAGAAAGATCAAAAAGATGATGGCTTAATGATGCACCGTAAGAACTGAAATGTTTGTCTAAGGGTATATCATTCAGCCATCATTTGTGTATTACCAACAGGAAGAGGAAGATTCGATAGAGTTTCCTGGTAAAAAATTCTATACTAGTTTAAGGCCCATTCCGGGTTGTAAAGTTAATCAAGAAGAAGATAATTTTAGAACAAATAGTTAAAATACGCTTAGATCAGCTTTTTGGTTGATTAAGAAATTCTGATAGTAGAAAAATTTCTGGGGCATCGTTAATCAACAAGTACTTCGTAACACAAAAGTTTTACCTTTGGAATAAATCACACAATATTTATTTAGAAAAATTTGCTTTTTTAACGACTACAATTTTGAGGAGGTGATAATTTATTTCATAGTAACTAAATTTTGATTTTGAGTTACAATTTTGGTTGAATTATAATTTTGATTGTTTTTAATTGTTTATTTTATTGCTAAAAATATGAGCTTCATTTAATATATGTAAATTTGATAAACGATTGGCCAAATAAATCAATGCAATATACAAGGCAAAGAAAATAGAAGAAATGTGAAAATTTCTCGTCATTTAAATGTTTAATTTATATTTAAAACAACTTGTAACTGATTCATTTGGTAAGAACGAGATAAATAAGCACTCAGAGATTTTGGATAATATTAGATTTTATACCAGCAATTTAATATTTTCTTAAAAGTTAACTAGAATGCAATGAACTTTTAGTCGTCACATTGTGTATTACTGGGTTTATTATTATATTTCTAGAGAAACATATACTATTTAACATACAATGCATACCATTAACTTTCAAGTAATTAGGAATTTCCCTAAAGGCCTTTCTACTGCTAGTTAATATGCATGAATATGTACCAATAAGCGCATTAACAATAAACTTCATCTAAAACAATAATGTCAAATAAAAGTACTTTAAAAATATTAAGAAATTACATTAATTTCAGAGTAATACACTCAAAAATTATATACAGATAAAATATTAGAAAAATTACTTTTTAATTATTTAAGTTTAATCATTTGTATTTGTGGAATTTACACTTGGTTATTTATCAAAAGTATAAGTATATCCTAAAGCGTACCTGGAAATAAAACATCGTTTTATACCTCACACTTATAATGGCGTAGACACAAGATAAACACATAAATGGTTCTTAATCATTTAATCAACATGGGGCCATCAGTGTTAATTTGGCTATGCCAAGTTATGAAATTTCATCAATATATCAATCAACCAGAATATCCATTTCCTAGCCTCGAGGAATATTGACTTCTCACTATTTATATCAAATTAAGAAAAATATCTTTCTAATAAGCATTCTAGCCTCACTGTAATTCAGTGTGAATTTCTAAACGAAAAATAAAAGTAATTAGTTTCGAATAAATGTAAAATCGGTTTATCGAAATGACAAAATTCATCATTAACATATAGAGGTGAGGATATTATTATTGAATATGACAATAGAGATAAGCATATTATAAATTTACATTACGTGAGTATGTCATGCATAATAGTGTTTAAAATATAAAATTTAAAGTGTTTGCTTTAAAGTACAAACCTAACTTTGAGATTCAGAAATTTCTTATGAATGAGGCGTGTGAGAAGATTTTTGAGCACTTAAAATTAAAGTATTATTAAAAAATTTACAAATATTAAAAATTATAAATAATTGAATAAAATTATTATATTGTAAATTTAATATAATTGTGTGTCTCGTAAGTATTCAAAACAGAGTCAAGTTGTTTTTATTTTGACAACTAGAGCTAAAAATAATTATCGCTCTAGCATCAACTTTTTTAAGCAACAGATCAAAAAAGATGTATTTCCTCACTTTAACATCGACCACTTATACTTTGAAACTGTAAACCTAGCACGCGATCGATCACAGTTCACTATGTCCCCCTTGACAGAGGATTTATAGCGGAGAACGCTGATGGAATGGACTAGGCCATAACTACCGGATAGGACCGGCAAGTTACGCCCATACTCTTTCCCCTATCCGTGGACAATTTTGAAACGGAATCCTTATACTTTCACGATTTCACCTGATGGATTACGCGATGTTTCGGAGGAAGAGGGATTCTTATTTTTATTGCTTTAAAAAAACACGAAAAAAAAAGAGCCTGTCACGTTCAACAAACACCCTGGTCTAAGGAGTCTGAACGAGATGAATAGTTTTCGCCTTTTGAACACTGTTGTCGTTGTTGTCATAAAGATGTTTAAATTAAAAGTTTTTGACTCGTGTGCTTCTCTCCAATATTGAAAGCACTATTTCTGTAATCAAAGCATGCATCGGGTTAATTCGCAGCCTTGTGACAGGAGATTAATCAAGTTCAGTTTAAATATATTGTTGTCCCCTTAAGAAAATTATTGCGAAATAAGTTAATTTTTTTTAATCCTTTTAAAATATCCAAAAAAATATTATATTAACGCATGTGTTTGCTAACAATGATCATGTTCAATTATTCAAGCATTGAATACAAGAAAATTATGGAGTGAATTAGTTTGAATTTTATTTTAATTTTTACAAATTTTCATATGATTAAAAAATACTGAATCTCCATGATAAACCTTTATAACGTATTTTGATAATTATATATATATATATATATATATATATATATATATATATATGTGTGTGTGTGTGTGTGTGTGGTAAGGTTCATATTTTCATATTTGCTTAGAAGACATAAAGAGCGCTTCATGTAATTTTTTTTTTTTTTTTATGAAATAAAAATTAAATTTTATAAATTTTATCATCATGTATTGCTTATAGCGTAAAATTTCTTGTGCGCTTATATATTTAATATTTAAATTTATAAATAACTTCTGAATAAAATAATAAAGATAACTGCTCTCTAAAACTTAACAGAACTCATTACAGATAATTTTTTTTAAAAAAAAAAAGCAGTTGGAATTTTTTAAATAAAGATTTAAAATCAAGCATTTTCCTATGTTTCCACCGAGTCAATTTTAAATTAAATTTTTAAAATTTAGAAAAATAATTATTTGTCTAAACAAAGTCAATAAAAAATCGAAAACAATATTCATTTAGTAATAAAGTTTTTTAAAATGGCAAAATTTAAATAGCCGCTTGACTAAAATTGAAAAACGAAAATTCAGTTTTTCTTCATGAAATCTAAATTAAATGAAAAAGACTTAAATTAAATTTAGAATAAAATTTATTAATATACCGGGAATATTTAAATTTATCAGTTAAAATTTAAATTTTAAAAATTTTAATGGGTAATGCAAGCTCTATTTTTATTTTCAAAAGTTTGGATACTTCAAAAATTTCCCTCAAGAAAGTTTTTAAAAGTATAGTCACTGATTTTCATAAGATTTTGCACATTAATATAAAAAAATGTGAACTAAAACGTCCATTGAAGGTGGAAAGTTTCGTTTAATAATATTCACCAGAAACATCACTGTATTGATTAAATTAGTCCTTTTAATTGTATCTTATATATGTTTATTAATTACTATAATTTTTAGTTTAGGTTTGAGATGAAAAAATGCATGGTTATCTAAAATATAGTAATATTAAAATTAAGTTATTAAATTTAAATAAAAAAATAATTTAGCATTTCAAAATGTTGCACTTTGTTTTGCTTTGTGAATAATGATAAAATGCAGTAGTTTGGACAAACCTGTGTCAACATCATTTGTATCATTATATTTAGAGACCATTTTTCTTTAGGAAATTCATTTATAAGTCCTAAAAGCATTTAGGTCGTAAAGAAAAAATAATCATGCCACTGAAATCTATGTTAGTAATCTATGTGATGTTGAGCAGATGTATTTACTTTGACGCCGCTTTATTAATATTATCTATAAGGATACCATTATGATATTACAGTTGCTTTGTGAATTCGAAATACGTTTCCACTAGAAAATAAAACTAATTTATTCTGCATATTTCTAGTAACAGTCGCATTTGCTTAAATTGTAAAAAAGAAAATTATCAAAATGATTTACCAGATTTTAATTAAATAAGGAGATAACTCTTCTTAAGTAAAAAGAAAACTTTATAGAAAATACATGAGTAAGCATTTTTTTTTTGAAAAATTGAAATAATAATTACAAATTAGTTGAAAATGTTACAAATGCGTTTATTCTGAAATTCTAAATGTTTGCTTGATATTGTAGAAAATACATCATCAAATGCATATTTATTTTTGATCAGCAGTAGAAATAATGACTGCATTGATTCAGATTAAATATCTAACCAGGAATTCTGATGATTGTAATAGATAAAACTCAGAAGTTGTCAGAAAAATTTGTATGATAAGACACTGAGACTGCACCTGGTCTGTCATTAAAATGTCATTTCAGTTTATCGTATACTTTTTTAAGAGCTTAAAAATTTTCGAAAGAACTTCGATGAAATATAAATAGAATCGAAAAACCATTTTAACCATAATCGATCAGCGCTAATCGAGTGCAGAAATATTGTACATTAGAAAAAGTTTGAATAAATAGAAATTTAAAAATATTTTAAACAACATATGACTATGAATTTAAGAGCAATTTTTTTGATATTTCAGTAAAAAAATAAATTAGGGAAATTGAAAACAAAGCTAGCATCTCTCAACAGGATAAGTTATTTGGTATTTTCTGATATATACTGAATGCTTGAAAATTGAAGATTAAGATAAGTTTAGAATGAGAATGAAATGTCTCTCTCTCTCTCTCTCTCTCTCTCAAATTTTAAAAATAAGAGTTTCAAGTGATGTCAAATCTGTTTTAATCAATATGTGTGTGTGCTGATATATTTTAAAATATAATAAATATCCATGGAAAAAATGCATACAATTTTATAATTAAACAAAATAAATAGCTGCTAGAATGAAGTTTTTGTTGTTTCAGATGAATGAATTTAATTAGTGAAGCATAAGGATTTTAAGAAACTTGGAAATCTGTTTTTATTGCTTGGAAACTGCTTATTATCATAAATATAAACACCATTCAGTTCAAAACAAAAGAATATTATTAGCAAAGCAGGAATAAATTATTTTTAACTAAACCTTAACTTTACTTGCACTTTTGTATATCTCGATATTAATAAAAGATGATGTGTTATGGCTTATTGAATCATAAGCAACTAATGCCTTTGCTTTTTTTTCTAATTATTATAAGTATGCAAACCAACTAACTCTCCCAAGGAAGCTGAAATCTCTATATGTTAATAACCCTTTTAAATAAATAAAGGGACATAAATATTTCGGTCTACCAAATAAATGCTCCATTTAACATCTGGTAGCGAACTCTTTTCTGCCTGATTAAGCATTTACATTCCTAAAGATTCTGTTAGTTGAAGCGGGAAATGGTCACCGGGTGCAGATAGCAAGGCGGAACAATTCTGATTGGGAACCTTTGCCTAGAACAAGTAAGGAACACGAAACGGAAACATTGCAATCTTGGCAATTTTACGATGAAATACATTTGTATCGATATTTAAAGGTGAGCTAGTCTTTCTGAAGAAATCATTTCATGCAACAATAGTTTCAAGGAAGTTCAACTGTCAGCGATTTGTTGATTTCACCTCAACTCTTACCTTTGATCATTCATCCATTTGATCCCTAACTTGCAAATGTGATTCTGACAAGTTATATGTTCACGTTTCGGAAAGTGCTTCATTTGAAACTTTTACATTAGTACGCACATTACTTATCATTCAAATACACTTGGATTGATATATTCTTGCGATACCAGCGGGTCTTTGAAGATCCTATATTAAAACCAAACTCAATAGAAATTTTTTATCATTTCCGAATAATATTTATTTAAAATTTGATGAATAAGTTCAGATTTTTATTTTCTTGAATAAATTTTGATTTTTATTATTGATTCGACTTTATTGTAAAATTGAACAGAAAACAATTTATTGTTTACTAGGCATAAATATTATAGTATTCTTGCTATCTAATTAGTATTTTTCATCCCTGTCTATCTAAGTATTTCGATCACTTTTATACAGTTTTCAATTCAGTACATCTGCAGAAGCAATGCAATTCTGAATTGAGTGTCTTTAAAAACTATACAAATTTTGACAGACATTTCTTAATAACCCTTTTATGTACTTAAATGTGAACAAATAAAAAATCATATATTTAATATTAATTTTTTAACATGTTTATATCACTTTTTATAATTTAAAGATGTATTTATCATACAGTTCTTTTTTGTTTCTCTTATTTTTCCATTGTTATAAAATGTATTCTGGAAAATGATCCATAATATGTTCAAAATTTACGAACTGTAAATTTTTATTTTAAGGTCCTCTCTATGTGCTGCTTCAATTTCCCATAACACCCACTTTTACTTATCAAAGTTTATTTTTCGAAATAAAAAAACTTTGATGTTTTTCATTGCGAATTAAAACAGACAATAATGATTTGTTTGCAAAATGAGTTTTTAATATAGTATTTCTTAGCTTGCTTATTATGTAATGACTTTTCTTAGGAATTTCTCTTATTTAATATAAAAAATGTGCTTAAGCTATTATGATTATTGTAGCCCTTAAGTAACATGATCGTGTAGTTGGTTAAGTATGACGAATATCAACGTTAATAAATGGAAACTTGCTGGAATTCCGGTCCAAGAGCGAATCTCTCTTTTTTTCTTGATTTACAAGAAACATGATGAATGGTCATTACTCGTCCGGGTCGACTTAAAACTCTTTCCTCGTGCTCAGCAAAATATCGTGACTTCGAAGTCCAACGATTTATTCTCATTCGAATATCCGATAGCCATCTTCTTTGCTTAAGAGAGGAAAGGAGGGGATGATTCCTAAGAATCGCGATGAATTACTTTCCTCACAAGGATTTTAGATATTGAGCGCGGATAAGATGCTGTTAGCGAGTGTGGCATTGTGCCGTGGAATTTATTCCTTCGAGTTTTTATTTATTTATTTCCTTATCGGATATTCGGTGCATCAAACTCCAGTATTATAGATAGTTCAACCATTCTGAAATTGGTATCCGTTACAAGGCGATGGATTTACATCTGTTTTCTTCATTCGTTTCCTTGTTTATATATTATTTTTGAGTTATTGCTCAAATACTGCTCCTCTGCTTCTGGAATTGAAAAATACTCCCCCAACGAGGGGGCGAAGTTTGTTTTTAGAGAAAAAATGTGTCGTCTTTTAGTTATTAATCGCACATAATTCAATGAAAATGCAAATGCGCTTTAAGTGTTTGATCCTTTGTAAAAAGGGAATATTTATTGAGAACATTTTCTGCTATATGTATGTCTAACCTCCTTCAATTTGAACAATAATTACGTTGTAATTCTGCTTAAGATTGTCATGCGTATAAAGAATTTAAATATTGTCCTTTGGTTTGATGCAATGTAGAATGATAGTGTTCTTATAATTTTTCCAATTTATATGAAATATTCCTCACGTAACGTATAACACTGAATAAGGAAGTACCAATGAATACATTTTATAAGTGAATGACAATTGGGTACATTTTACTGTGGTTTTATTAGAATATATATAAATAAGCACAAATACAAGTTAATTCAAATAAAATTACATAAAACAGACTTCTATTTAGTAACATAAATTTTATTTAAATATTGTATGCATTTTAAATTTCAGACAATTTGAAATAAGAAAATCGTTTTTTGCTAATATTAGAACTACTTTCTACTGAATGAAAATTACAAAAAGTGTTAAAAAAAGTATTGACCACAATGTTAAAAATACAAATGTGTTTAAATTAGAATTTCAAATTTCTTTTTCATGTAAATAATACCAATGATATCATAAAATAGCAGTATCTTTTTATTTTTAATCACTAATTTTCTCAATAACTTTAAAAAATACCGTTTCAACTAGTATTTTATTGCAGTAAACGAAATTCATTGTTAAATTTTAGTAATTTGTTAGTATATAACTTTACAAAAAAATTCAAAAACTGAACTACTTTTCATTAATTTTCAATTTCTATAAATATTAAGAATTAATAATTTGGTGCAAATTATTTGATGCCCTAGAAATTATTCAGTTGTTTATATCTATACAGATATGAATAAAAATTCTTTGAAAATATATATATATATATGATATATATAAATGATATATATATATATATATGATATACATAAATGATATATATACATATATATATATATATATATATATATATATATATATATATATATATATATATATATATATATATATATGCTAGAAGTAAGTTTTGTCAAGCTATTTTTGCATAAAACAGCTTACCTTTACAACTTTAAAGAGCTTATTATTAAAATGAAAAGCATTTAGTTATTCATGGAAATATCATTTAAGTAAATGCAAAGTTTAAATTAATCTCGGAAATTATGAAAGATGGAGAAAGAGCTTAATATTACAGCACCAAAAATATTATATTAATGAACATTTACTGTTCATTATCATAAATCACCTTGATAAATACATGTTTAGTAAAATAGTCATTATACTATTGTAAATATGCTGAGTTATTGCAATAAAATGACTCATTATTATATTATTATAATATTTACTACTTTATTATGTACATGATTTATCGTTATCTTTTTGTTTTCTATGATAAATATGAATACAAAATTTTACAAATGCGTAAAACATAATACACAATTTGTTTTAAAAGAGTAACAACTTTTTATGGCATACAAACACACTTAATTACACTAAGACCAAACCATTTTTAAATCATCAAAATTAACATTTTAATTTCTTCTTCACTTTTATACCTGTATGTGGATGAAAACTATCAAATTATAAATAAATAAAGGAAATCGATATATGCAATAAATAGATATTAATTAAAATATTTTACACTGTTTTTTTTACTTCTTAATTATTAATATTATTTAAAAATGTTTATAAATCTCAAAATTTTTCAATAAAACTATAAACTGAAACAGGATTTTTGACATTCATATCTTTCTTACTTTAGGAAAGTCGTGAAATTCATATAGGAATTTATTTTTATGCCATACTTCGTGGTTTTAAAAATAACATCTGTAAATATTGGGGAAAAATAATAATGCTGTTTTATTTGAAAATATATATATATATATATATATATATATATATATATATATATATATATATATATATATATATATATATATATATATATATATATATATATATATATATATATATAGTAATAAAAGGTAAAAGCATGCAGCTAAAGTTAGAAATCTCTTTTGCACTTCTAAGAGTAAAGATTATTGCACACCCAAGTGTTAGGTGTCAAATCATGTAGCGAGTAGTAAAGAATAGAATTTCTTTTCTTCTTCATGCTTATATTTTAAAGGCTGCCGTACCTTGACCTCTGACTTGGAAAATTTCGCTTTACACCTCGGAGATATGACATGTAATGCAAAAAGTCACGCCGCCAAAATCTTGGCCGATCGTATTTCCCTCTCCCCCGCTTTCACAACGGGGATCAGACACACATTTCGGAAGTGTTATCTTCAGATCAGTAGTAAAATGTTATAAACTATATATTACGAATCACCAGCTTATTATTAAATTATTTAAACCGTTATGAGAAAAACATTTTCTTAAATATTGTGAATAACAATATATATATTTTTAGCTCTCTATTATTATATATTTATATGTTACATCGATTTTAATCCATGCAAATCTTAATATTATCCTATCACAGTTTCAGAAATAGTTATTATGGTATATATATATATATATATATATATATATATATATATTATAAACGAAAGCACGTGTGTTGAGATATTTTTTATTATTTAATAATTAACTTTAATCCAGTTCCTTATGGAATTAGAATTGCTTCGTTACTTTTAAAATACATTGAATTTTTAGTTATAGCACTTTTTTTTTTACTTCAGTTAAGGTTCTAGAACAAACAAGCAGTTCTTAAATCATAAAAATATACTTATTTCAGATAACCAGTCTGAAGGTTGAACAATGGTATGCTTTTTAATAGTTAAAGGAAAGGAACTCACAAATAAAAGGAAAAGGGCAGGGATGGCAAAGTCTTTCATTGGATTAGATAAATGCTGTGAGGTGACGGACTTGAAAGACAAGTTTAGTTTATACATTTCTTCATATGATAAAATCAAGTAATCATATTTGAATTATGGGAAATAATAAATGTTCTTATATAGATATGCGTCATAATATGTGTCAAAATTTATGATATTTTGAGTACTATATTAAAATTATTGGTAAAAAATTTGGAATACAATTTTGTAATTATTGTTTTATTTATATACTGTCTCGATAATTGTTAGATTTAATCATGAAGACGTGTCATATAATAAACACCAATTTTTATAAAAAATATCTATATTTTGGAATATAAAAATAATTAGCATATAAACACATGCATTTGAATGCTCTGACCACTTCTAATATACAATAAAATATATGGAAAAAATATCTTTGTACTCATAAAAAAGCATTTTTATTTCACCGATGTTAAACAATACAACGCAAAATATGTCTTTTTTTAAAGCTTTTTTGTTTGCAATGCAATAATGGTAGACCCGAAGTTATCCATATTTTAATAAATGTTATTTAAACTAAATGTTGCTAATGTGTGTTAATAATTAAAGTGTGAAAATCGATAGTACTGTATGATAGTCTAGTTGTAAAAAATAAAAACTGTGTGTGTTTTAGTATACTTAATACCATTAATCATAATAACAACTTGCTGCTTCATGAAAAGATTAAAACTTTTCATATTTGTTCTGTATTAGAACACACACAGATCCTATTTGTTCTAAAACAGATTAGAACAGTACTCTAATATTTTTAATTATTTCTGTGAAATTATTCCAATGAAAGATTTACTAATGAATAATCAGAGAATGAAATGAAGTGGTACTTAATGTGTATTATTTAATAAACAATCTTACTTTTTGACCATAAAAATTTTCAAGGCATATTGATACGACTAAAATTTTCATATGCATCTTATAATATAGCTTTCAAATAAAATTTGTTGTAAACCTTCATTTCTATATTTGAAACGATGAATTAAATTTGAAGCAATAACAGGAAGAAAATTAAAGTTTAATTTAGTTTTTGCTTTCCAAATCACGTATCTGTCACTTCTTTAATTTTAGAGGAAAAAAGTTCAATTGTTGAACTGTGTTACGTTTTCAAAATCGAATGGGACTAAATTTAAACACTAATTTCCTCCTTTACCTTCTCTCGGTGGACTTGGCATCTATTTGTCAGATCACAGTACATAAATCAAATAGTCGAGGAAGATATTCTGAAGCGGAACAAATTAGAGATACAGTTAATCATTTAAATTCATCAGAAGTGTCAAATGCGATTAAATGACACATAATTTAATGACCAATGTGTCAAATAATATGGCGCAAGTACGGATTTGTGTATCTAATTATGGAAGAATAATATTAGAAATGAACTAAAGCGGTGATCTTAAATGAAAGGGAAAGATTTCAGAAATGTTTATTTAAATTTGGATCATTTTCTTCCCTTACTATGGAATTAATCGTATACCCAATAAGAACATTTTTGGTTTTAATGATCTTAACTTTCTACGATCAAGGGATTATTAAGAAATAATCTGTTTGTTTAAAAGTATATTCCGAAAGGCACACTTCAAAGTTTGTTTTTGGTTTTTGGAGAAAAGTATTTTACAGTAAAAACCGTTTGGAATTATTTTATTCAATATTAAATATATGATTTAAGATTTTACATTACAAATTTTAATCTTCTTACAAAATTAATTAAATTCAAAATTCAAAACTTAAATCATAAAATAATTAGCTAAAAATTTTAATTAATTAAAAAACATCTCTAAAGAAGCCTTTTATGAATTTATTTAACTTATTTTTAATTGCATGAAATTACTTTAAATTTATCTGTTTTACAATCATATGAATATTAGGCAGCATTATCGTAGATTCCCACTTGAAATATAATGATGTAAAGTAAAAATATAAATATTTGAAAGAATAACAATCATTACATGAATCAATCAAAATTAATAGGATGATTCTTTCATTCACTGCATTGTTTTTCTTCGAAGGTGATTCCTTTTTCTTGACTAACTCATAATAAGTAATCATAATAAATATTCTTAAATAATATATTATTCATACTCCAATTATGTCTAGTGAATAATATATTATTTAAAACTACTTATTTAAGACATACTAAAAACAAGGCACATAAAATATACGCTTCAAAATCTGATTCACTAATTTGATAAAAATTATTAACAGCAATTATATTTGATATCCCTAATTGCCTATTCAAACTTTGTGTATGCGAGAGCAATCTTGCATTCTGTCTTATGAGTATTTTTATAAGATTTCATATTCATCACACAAAATTTTTCACGTTAAAAAATTCCCTATTTCATCTGCTGCAGTTTTGTTTGATTATAAGCAATTTGACAAGCTTAGTAAAGATGGTTTCATTGAAGTTGCTAATTATTGAGTTGAATTAATTTTTTTAATCAAAAATTTTCTTTCTTTAAAGCATTCATTGTTTTGTTAAAAAAAATTCTTTTAATATTTTTATTATTTCAATAGATAAATTAAGAAAAACTAGAAATAGAACACTAAACTCATACAACAAACAGAATCAAAAATAATTGATGTATTAAGTCTTAGCATTTATCATTTTGCATTAAATAAATTCTGCACTAAATATTTATTGACTTTTACACTATTGTTTAAAAAGAGCTTCTATTTTATTTGGCCATTATGTGTTATTTCTCTTTTGAATTATTTAATGGAGATAAACTCAAAAAGTAAATTCTAGTGGGCTATTGAAAATTTAGTAACAATTCAAATGATTTACTGAAATCTTTATTTTTATTATTTTTATTTTCAACGTGACTTAAATATATATTATGATTTTTTTTTTTTTTTTTTTTTTTTTTTTTTTTACGAAATCATTCCAATTATCAAAATAGTGATCGCAGTTTACCCTTTGCCTTAAATTGTTGCTAATGCCTAATTAATATTAATGTTCCCAATGTAAACACATTATAAAAATATTTTACGCAATTTTTCTCTAATTTGAAAATAATTTCATAATTAAGTACTTGCTGCTCTTATTTGAGACTGAAAATTTAACCAAACGCAGACTTCTTTGTAAATTAAATTAAGCCCAACTACTGGGAAGGAAAAAAACCAATTAAAGGATAATCGCATCAACTTTATTGGGGAGGCATGGTAGCCACTCGGCATGCGCGTTGCTCCCAAATAGTTTTCAAAATGATTCTTAAGCACTTATCTTCCGCTTGCAGCAGTAACTTCATTGACGATAAAGCCTGACAACACAAGTTCACGGGTCACACCTCTCACCACACCTATATCTATTTTAAATTGTTACATTGCGTCGGGGTTTTACCTGCCACACATAGATCTCCGGTTTTCGTTTTCCGTATTAATGATTGGTCCCCATACAATTCAGGTATGGCGAGAGTTAATTGCATTGGGTCTCCGCCAGCGGCCATAGTGAGTGTTGAGGATCGTACGCCTCATTCAATCCTGGCTTCTGGGCTTTGCCCAGTGATGAACGGAACTAAGAGATTTTTCTCTTTTTTAATTTTATTCTCGGGGGAAGTTGTTATAAGGGCATCGTTTCCAGAGATGCTAGCTAAAGTTGGAAAATGCTAATTTCAACCTTTGATTTTTGCGCGTCATCATGACTGCTTAGGGTTAAAAGGTTTCCTAATAGTTGCAGCTAATGTGAATTTTTTTAAAAGAACATCAATTTTTTTTTTTTTTTTTTGGTAAGCTTCATTGAATCATAGGGTAATTTCACTTTATTTAAAATACATACATTAAACGTACATTTTTGTAGGGCTTTTGAAGTTATTTGATTTCAAATAAGTAAGAGCAAAATGCTTAAATAAAGTTACTTGCTACTAATTATGCTTATTTAAGTTTTAAAATTTTAAGGGCTTAGTTTTTGATAAACAGAAAATATTATTGAAATTAAAAAAAGTTAATTTTAAAATAGATGTGTTGAAAAGAATAATTATTTATAATTTTGAGTGATAAAACTTTTCAGTAATAAGAATGTAACAGAAAACGTATAAGGCACTGATGTTCACTATATCATTTAGTTTTTCATCCTCGAAATGAAAAATGTTTTTGGGTCCATGGTATGTTAAAATGGTTCTGCTATGACATTATGTAATTAGATTGGAATAAAGTATTAATTTCATAGGAATTCGTCTTTTATCACACAATCTTGAAACCATACAATATTTAACACTTTTTTTAATAAGCAAACTTTTAAGATGCGTTTTTAATTAAATTATTTTCTGTAAATTTTAAAGGAAATATAATACTTATAGATGAAGGAAACTGTAATTTAAATTCAATATGTAAAACTGATTAGTAATATAAAACTAAAATCAAGCATTTATAGTTGAAAAACCACAAAGTTTGTAAAATTTAATAAAATCTAAAAATGTTAACAAAAGGAAAGCAGAAATTGTGAAATGGAAAATTCATTGAGAAAGATATTAGAAGAATGGTACCTTGTTATCCAAAACACTTTTCTAATGTAAGCACATGACACACACAGAGAATTTTTAACTTTATCTTAAATAAAATGTTTAATTATAATTACATACTAACAACTTTCATAAAATTCACAATGGAATCCTTCATACATTTTAGTTAAATTAAATAGGGCTTAGTCCAATGATAATAAATAATGAGGATGATTCACACATAAATACTTACAATTTTCATGCATTAATTACAACTACATAATAACACTTAATTTGGAGAAGTATACTTTTATGTATGCATTAAAAAATCATAATATTTGTTAATAATTTTAATGATAAGAGTGGTTGTAAGCTACTTTTGAGAAATATTTTTAGTTTTTAGTTTCCTTCAATGTAAAATAAATTCAGAATTTTGTAGCCCTATATTAATAAGTTATATATATATATATACAACTGAATTTTCTGTAATTCCATAGATATTCAGTTTATTATTTTAATTTGTTATTTCCATATAACATCAAACTTAATCAAAAATATTTAAATGAATGTTTAGCAAAACATTTCCTTAAATGGTATTATATAATGAAATTGCTTAAAAGGATTAAAAAGTGATAACTCACTACAAAATTTTGAAGCGTTTTAAAGAATATTTTAAGAAAAGTAAGAATAATGGTTAAAGTTGTCATTTTTATTGAGTTTGAGCAAAGAAAGTCAAGTATCCAAATTTAAAATATTTTTAATTCTCTCGTCTAACTATAATCTTTCCTTAATATAGAAAAACTTTTGTATCTGGTGCTAGATTTTGAATTTAATGTAATAACATGATTATCTATACATTCAAAACAGCAACATGAAGCACTTTTTTAGAAAAAAAGTTACAGTGCCATAAGAATACCGTGAACTTTAAGGAATATTTAATTTTACAAGCCGCGTGCTGTTGTTAATAGACCCCGTGCTCATTCTTGTCTAAAGATATTCAACAACACGTCGCTCTATTGTCGTCATTTTGGTAAGTTTCACAGTTATGTAAATTGCAGACATGGAAACAATCAAATACCTCAGAGACATAAAATTTGTGTTTCGCTGAAAACTATTAGCATACCATTTTAATGCGCGTATTAATTAAAATTTTCTCAAAGCGAAATGATTTGTTATGCAGCAAATTTGTGAAAATTATACGTTTTCCATGTGTTCATGTCATATGTTCATTCCAGAATGTTGATTAAAAGGTAACATAAGGAAAGATTGTGTACTAAATATAAATAGCAAGTTCTTAAATTGAATCTATAGAAAATGTTTTTTTTTTTTTTTTTTTTTTTCAAAACTCACAAAAATCTTAAATGTTATAATTTGAATATAATATAACCTAATTTGAACTTGGAAAATTAGCAGTTTTATTTTAACTAAATGATAATTTACATCCGAATTAGTAATAAATAAGGAAACATGGCACTATTTTCACTCTCTTCCTCTTTATTGTTATGAATATAAATTATGAATGTGAATTTTCTTCTTACAATTATTATAAAAATAGTTGTAACATTTTTTTGTCAAATTTCATTCTTTAAAACAGTGAAAATAAAAGTTTCATTCTTGCTACTTATATGTATGATTAAAAATAATTTTAATCAAAATAAATTTAGATAAACAACATTTATTTTATAGAAATATTTGAAAGTAACTAGAAAGAATAGTTTTACTGACATATTTTCTATACTTAGATAAATTTCATTAACAAAAGTAGTATTTGTATTGTTTATTTTTCTATCTTTAAACTCATATGTATTACTTTAAACTCATACATATAACTGCATTACTCATTATTATTTATTTTGAAAAGAATTTTTGACTACATAAAACAGTACTTACGAAATTATCATTAACCACCTAATGCTAGTTTCGTAGAACAACATTCGACAAGGATTGAGATATTTTGCTAATTACATTTTTAACGTAAATTTTACTCATATAAGTCTAGATTTAATATTATTAATATTTTTCTCTTAATAATATTAAGTCAAATATATATTTAATAATATTAAATTAAAATAATAAAAAATTGCTGTTTTGAGTTATTTTTATTGCTTTGTAACATTAGATTAAATATTTTTTAAAAAGCTAAAATTTTGTGTACATATATATATATATATGTACACAAAATTTTTCACATGATACATACATACATATATATATATATATATATATATATATATATATATATATATATATATATATATATCATGTGAAAAATATAAAATATACTACAATTAACTGCATTTTAGTCTGATTCAACTTTTGTCTTAATACCACATGATAAAATATGTAAAACTTTTGAAGAGAAACTTGTGGATAAAAGTAATTAAAATGCATTCATCGAAACAAACTACTGAGATTAAAAATACATCATTCTGGGAGAACAAATTTCATAAAATAAAACAGTTGCGGTAAGTAAATTTATTCCTAACTTCGCAAGTATAATCAGCATATTGTTTTTTACTGCGTCAATTTTTTTTTCAAAATTGTTAACTTGCGCACACGGATAGTTAAGCGCTTTCAGTAGTTATTTAGGGCAATAAAAAGCGTAATATAATTCTGAACAGATACAAGGTTTCCAGAAAATGATCAATTGAGGAAATAAGCTGTAAAAGATGTAATTAGAAACTTGCTGACAGGTGAAACTTTTATTTCTCTAATTGCAGCCTACATTTAAGGGATTCTTTCATTAATCAAGAATATAAGTTTCAGAAAATGCACTGCGCTAGAACGAATAGGTTTCTATTTGCCAATACAAAGATAGGCAAGCTCACCTCAATGACAACATATCATTATCCAATCAGACAACTTGTATACGTTTAAAACCTCTTTATTTACAGATAACAATTCTTGTTTCAAAAGTAAAATTAATGTACATGATGTTGGGAACATATCAGTAAATAGATCTACCATCAAAAATCAAACTTATTTCTACATGAAATATTTTTTTTCTACCATCCCCGTAAGTAATCAGTTTTTTATCGTGAACGCTTATTATAGATATTTATTTTATAACAAAAATTTCTAGAAGTAACTTTTAAAGAAAAAAGTTGGATTTTAACTGTACAATAAAATGATAAAACATAATTTGGTATATAGAGGAAATTTTTTTTTATATATATCATTTTTTTCGTATACAGTGAATAATAATCCAAAGTAAATTTAAAAAAATGTACTTTCTAATTGAATATTTTATTAAATTATAACAAGTAGTTTAACAATATCATACAATGTTTTAATTTTTTTTCTGTTATGAGATTGGCAATCTTAATTTTTTAAAAGTTGTTAGAATAAAGGTAAAATCTACAAAAATAGTTTAAATGAACAGTGTAAGTAACATTTTCAACTGCTGTAAAGAGCAAACAAAAGCTGATAAAATTAAAATTTTATTTTTATAATCGATTCATTTTATTCATATTTTAATTCGCGAAACTATCTTCACGAAAAAATTAGTGTAAAAGAAAATTATATTTGATTTCTAATACAATCTATTTAGGAGTTGATTTCTGTTGAATACAATATTTATTTTCTTAAGAGCTTTAAGTATTTTAAACTTACATATTCGTTTAAAAATTGCGCATAAAAATATAAAAATAAGTTAAAATTTTATAACTAAAATATAATTTTCCAATATCATCTAAAGAATTTAAATTTAAATGCAAATTCAAACGCAAGTTTATCTTTGTGAATAAAAATATTAATTTTACATTGCTTTCATTTTTATGTTTTACAGAATACATTATGTTTATATAAAGCGCAGTTCCTCTGAAATAATAGTTATTTTACCACAGTTTTAAAATATGACTATTTATCTAAATAAATATAAACAAAAAGAAATATTTGATCAGTATAATTTTAATGATGTCTTACATTAAGCTTCAAAATACAGATCTCATATTCATTAAAATAAATGATCACTAATTTAACAGCGTAATAGCAATAGAAATTTTAATAACGATAATTTTGAAAATATTGAACGAAAATAATAACCTGTTTATAAGATCTTCATTAGCTTACGATTTATCAAAATGAAAAATAAACTACGTATAAAGTTAAATGTGTGTTTACTTTGTTTCTCATAATTTAGATTACATATATTCTAAATTTTTTATTCTTTGCTTAAGTCCCTCATATAATGTTTTGTTGACAGAGAACAAATATCACATAATTAGTTTCAATATTTATATCGCAATTATATTTAAATATTTCAGGAATTATGTTTGCATTCAATTTTTCTAATAAAATGAAAAACTGAAACTAATATTTTAACAGATATGTAATAATTTTAGTATATAATTTAGGCTTATAAGTTACTTTCTCAAATTAAATATTTTATCTCAGTATTTTTATATCTCTAATAAAATTTGTATACAAGAAGAAAATGAGATGTAGAGAGATTTTAAGGAGGTAGAATTATTTTCTTTAATAAAAAATTTATTTTTTTCTTGGGTAATGAAAAAACATTTTATTTTTTTAAAAATATTTATAACTGTAATATTTTTAGATTTCTAATTTAAATATGGTATACATATTTTACTTTGGAATGCTGCAAATTAATTTTATACTATTTAAAAAAAAATTAAGGTCATTAATTGGTTTTATGTTTTTATGTTAATTCCTCTGTTCAGTTGTAACATTAGAAAATGAGAGATAAAATTCTTATTTTAGATTAAGTAAAGTTAATGTCTGGTATAATCCAATACTTTTAATAAGCACATAATAAAGTTAACACAATCATTATACATAACAAAATACATAAAGTACACACATTTAATAATTTGGAAATATGTTTTTGTTAAAAGCTAATAAAATTAAGAAATGTAATATTATTTGATTAATTTTCTGTTTGTATGGAAACCAGTATCAAAAAATTCAATATCATAAATTTCTTTAATATTAATTCCTCCTTTAAAAAAGTAATATAGAAAGCAAGTATATAAAAATATTTATATAAACAAAAATAAATTAATTTTGAGGCAAGAAATGTTTATTTTACTCACAAATAATTGAAGTATTTCACATTAAATAACACATATTTCCTATTTCCAGCATAATGATTAAAATATTTATTAATTTGAAGTAAGTTATCAAGCAAATATTTAATAAAAATAAATTTATGTGAATAATTGTAGAGTTTCAATATGTTTCATTTAGGGTAACATATCAAAACTGATTTTAGTAGTTTTCAGAAAGAGCATTTGAAATTATATAACATAGTTAACATTATTTAATCAGCACTCTCTATGTGTTAAGTATATTAGAATTAATGAAGTCAATGACATGAAATTAAATTATATTTAGAAGCAAACGTGCAATGTCTAACGAGAAATTGACGAATAAAATAAAGAGCTTCAAAGAGGTGAGAAATGTAGGATAACTCAGATGAAAAAAATTTATTTGAGAAAATAATTTAATAGTGTAACCCATTTTCATAAGATAATTTTTAAGAATGAGCTGTAGTTACTCAATGAATTGAATCATAAGTTCTGTAATTTGAATATTTCAGAAAGCTTAAAGATTTAAATTTTATTACAAAAAAGGAACAATTTAGTAAATTATTTCAAAATTTTTAATTCAGAGTTCCTTATTGGAATAATTTTAATAAGAATTTGATACGCTTTTTTCAGATATTAGAGTAGCAGCATTAACATATGTAATATTTAACCATGCATTTTTATCATAATCATTTTTATCATAAATTACTATATATAAATTACTTTAATAACTAATAAAAATTAATTTTTAAATTAATAATTAACTTTTTAAATAAATGAATTAATAACTAGTATGATAATCTTTAAAACAAGTAATAAACATTAAATCCAGATGAGTGTTTGAAACTTAACCTAGTTTAACGTATACTGCAAAATATTTAAACAATATTTTTTTTGTGTAGTCACACGCGAAAATTTTTGTTTTTCTGAGATGGATGAAATTTATTATTTCATATTTTATTTAAAACTTCCAAAAGCAATATCGAATCTCCGATGGGTTGCTTTAAATAAGAGAAATACATAAAAATAAAATACATCAAGCAATTATGGTTCGGAAATCGGAACGCCTTAAAGTAAAAAGTAGTAATTTACAGGACAATGGAAGAATGGATCGCGTGCTGCAAGAAACTTTTCAAAACGCTTACGGCTTCAAATCACTAAATGACTCAATTCTGCTTCGATAAGCTGGGCATTGTTGAAAGAGCTTTGAAGCGAGAAAAAATTCTCAGTAAACAAACAGAAAAAATTGCGCTTTTAGGTGACTACATAGCGCCTTTTTCATCTAAGAAAGAAAAAAAAATCGATGTATTAAGAGTTTCATCAAATATAAAATTGCAAGTTGTGGGAAAATTTGGACAGAATTTATTTAAAAAAAGCTAGTTTATGAATTGAAAATATGTTTGGTCTATAATCTATATAGACCATGAAACATACTTTTCAAATGTTTCACTTTAAAAATTTCTTAAAATAAAAAATTTTTAGGAAATAAAAAATATTTCAAATTTAATTTCGATTAAATATTTAAATGAAAACTCAATTTCATTGACAAAAATCGTAATTGTAATTTCATGTGAAATAGTCAGGAGACTTTTTTTTAATTTTTACAAATATTCTGAACCATATTTATTCACACACATATGGAAGATTTATATTATATTCTTCAATATGAATATGAGTATAAAGATTTATAATAAATTCATTCGTACACATATTAAAAATATACCTACTTAATTTATTGAATGATATTAAGCACAGCAGAAAATTATTTTTTATTGATCATTCGAGGTTTTGATAAGAATTTCATTAAGATTCGCTAGAAACAATCTTTATTGAACATTATTTATTATCACTATAGTTTGCTTTCAATAAGCTACACTTTTTTTATATATATTTTGTATTACTTACACACACACATATATATCTTTTCAAATATTTTATATTGGAAAATAATATTATTAATTTTCTCTATATGAGAATTGTTTCTCTGTATAAACAATAGGTTTTAAGTCTTTGATTATTTCTATTAATCAAAACTGAATTATGAAAGCTTTATAAATATATATATGATATTTCATTATCAGTAGATGAATACATTGTAGACTGTAATTATTTTTACTGAATTCACGGGAAAGGTTATTTTCTATGAGAAAATTTGGTATATGCTATGTTGGCTGGTGGACATTTATTATTAATGTATAAGAGGCATTTATTATTAATGTACTTTAAAATTAAATCTTGAGAGATTATGTTCTTATATTGAAATTTAATAATTTTCTAAGGAATCATTTTTTCTTTATTTGATTAATAGTTTATCTTGAGTTTCTATAACCTTAATAAATATTTAAACTTTAAAAAAATATTGATTTTTAATATGTTATTGAATTAAATAAGCAAATTTCTGTTGTCCAATACTTATGAATAAATTATTACTTTACTCTGAGATAACTTTATTCACGTTATACAAGATATATACAAAAACGACAATACAGTGCGATATATAAAGCACGTTAAACAGTAGCTAACCCCTGATATCAGCTACAAGGCCAGTAATTGCAAGTTCTACGATTAAATCAGAACAATTCCGTTACAAAAAGCCGTAAGTCTTTGATAAAAGCCCTCGTTTGGATTTCGAAGTTGAAATGCAGCTAACTTCTGCTACATGAGTGTGGTACAAACAAGAGTAAATTTATAAAAAAAATAAGAATAGTGATGTGAAATAAATAAATAAATCTCAAAATAGAGCTCTCGTGGGGTCATTATGACGAAGAAATTCATGAGATTTTACTTTGCCAAGTACATCTAATGTAAATTTGACCATAAATCCTCTGATTTAATGGTTATTTTATTCCATAGCAGGGAAATTTTCGAATCTGAAATTCTAAGCATAAATACTCTGAAAAGAAACGTTATTTTTGCATATGTAAAAAATTTCATTATTTATGATTAAATTGCAATTTTTTGTAACTCGTTACTGTTTACTTTTTCTACTTATTTACACTATTAAATATCAAAATTGATTAAATTATATTTGAAATAAAAAAATTACAAAAGAATTTAAACTATTCAATCACGAATACTAATATTAATAAGAAAAAAATTTATAGCCTTTTTATGGAAACTTATTTTACTTTAAATACGTTAAATAAATATAAATATTTTGACTATGTATTAAAAAATTAGTAAATGTAACAAAAATTTATAAAAAGTATTGCATTAATTTTCTGTACTTGTTAATTTAATACATTAATGTAATCATTTATACGATTCAAAAAAACATACAATTGTAATACTTCACAAAAATAAATTAAAATTAATAATAAATTAGAAAAGTTTTATTTTTGATTAATTAACGAGTAGGGAATAAAATTCAAAGGTAATGTAACATGTTACTACTGCAATTTTTATATTCCTTGTAATGAGGGATCCATTAAAATCGAGAAATATTTGAAAGTTTAATGATTTTATTAAATTTATTAATTAGTATGAATTTTATTTCAATGTTGCATAAATTACTGTATTTTGTCTTGTAATGAATCTCTGAGAGAGAGATATCTCAGGATAAAAAATTTTTTGCTAATTTATATAAGTTGTCTGCGTTGTAATGATCTATTTTTATTCCAAAGCAGAAGACTATAATTACACCACTTAGAGTAAAATATTTTTATACCTTTAAAATTTACAACTTTAATAACTTTAAAATAAACTGCTTTTGTGAAAGGCTTATATAAGTGAACTTTAATATTTATCTAAAGCATAAAATTACTGTTTAAATTATTATTTCTGGTTTCATTTTTGATTAAATTGATTGGAGTCATGCCTCATGCGAAACTTGAAACAACTACATTAAGAATGCATAATAATTTATTACTTTAAATACTAATCATTAACAATGCGTATTATTTTTAAAATACTATTTATCTTTTATTACAATTATAGTTATCTAAATTTAGGAGAAGTAAATATAATAAAAATATTTATTATTTAACTCTTGTTTATGTTTGATTATTACATCATACTCGGGATGAATTCATCATACTGTCCATGATTATATCGACTTTAGAAGTCGATATAGTTTGCAAAAATGCCCAACTTGTTTAAATTTTTAATGCAGTCATAAATCTTTTATAAAGAGTCTTCGCTGTCCCTTTCCTTACAATCTGTATCAACTTTATGATAAATAAAGACCGGGACAGATATAAATATACTGTTGAATAATTTGCTATCCTTTCAAGATGGTTGTGTGTTTCAAGAGTACCACTCGAATACCCAAGCCAATCGAAGGAGTAATTCTTAAGCAAATCACATCCACTGATAAATAAGCTTACTTGCTATCTTTGCTAAGTCCCAGCCAGACGAGAATGACACGGGGCAAGATAAAGGTGAGAGAAAAATGGCTGAGCGAGTGACACACGTAATCAAGATTTACAAACTCAGAATTCATAATAGAAACTGAGGCATCAAGGAATAAAAAGTCTCTGGCAGCAACTTTGCTAATGAATATTTTTATTCCCTTAGATATTTTTTATGTCTGAGTAAAAACTCATAAAAGGAAAACTGTTATCTCTGCATGAAAAGTGTCAAATGAACAATAGGTTTAAGTAACGACTGTTGTTAATCTTCCTTATTGAAATTAAACAACTTTGTAAGCAGTTGTAAAATTGAACTGGATTAATTCCATACTTGTGATATTCTAGTAGTTTCTCTTAATATCATGTTTTTTTACTGAAGAAATTATAAGCTCAGTAATCTGAAATAATAAAGAATCAATATTAAATTTAAAATTAACATTACTATTTTAATATGATAATAACTTCTTTAGAAATATGCTTGTTTGTAAAGAAACATTTTTGCTTTTGCGTGTATAAGCCTCATTTAATGAATGAATCCTTGGAATTTTTTAAAAAAATAATCGAAATATTTTTAAGCAGTGAGCATTACGCATTGACTGTTATGTTAGTATATAATTTTAACTACTCAATCAGAGTCAGAATTATTAATACTTAATAAATAGTAATTCACCATCAAATATATATATATATATATATATATATATATATATATATATATATATATGTGTGTGTGTGTGTGTGTGTGTGTGTGTGTGTGTGTGTGTGTGTGTGTGTGGGTCTGATTGAGTAGTTAAAATTATATTAAATATTGTATGTATGTATGTAGTAAATATTTCTAGCTTTCATCAGTTAGGACGGTTTTCTTGATAAAAAAAAAACTTGCCAAACGAAATTAACCTGATATTGTTTTTTCTACAACATCATTGAAAGCGCCAATTGACAAGTGCATTTCAAGAGCCTATAATGTCATTTATATTAGGCCATTTCAAACCATGGTAATTGCTTATGAAAGTAACTTCAAATGTTTGCACTTAAAAATGCTGACTAAACTCTGTCTATCAACAACAAGGGAATAAGATTAAAAAAGAAATATTCCATAAGATTTGCTGAAGTATCCATGAATGGAACATCATTAGTCAGTTAGTTATCTATAGTTCAAAAATTATAACATTCACAACTACAAATATAAATTCACTGTAGTGTCTTTAAATCAAATTCTACACAATATATTTTTATACATAACATTCCATGAAAATCTTAATTCGAACAACACTAATAAGTTAATATATTGTTTATTTAAATAATTAATGCATTTTTATAGAAATATAATAAAACATCAAATATGTTAAAAATTTAATTGCAATTGATCGAAATATGGTATTTATCTATTCGATTTTTTTAATAATTCAGATTATTATTTTGAAAGAAATTATGAAAATGCAGCTTCCTATTTGTACCAAGACACTTTCGGTTTTTTTATGAACTGATAAAAAACTAATAATTCATTGATAAAAATATATGATATTAATAAATTTAGTGATTATTATTATTTCATGTTTTTGAAAATATATGAAAATTCCATTTTTTGCAGATGTGTTAATCCTGACACTGATGAAAAGGAAAATGGTTTTTTAAAAGAATATTGAGTGAGGTACATTATTTTTCAGATTTTGACAAATTTGTCTCATGACATATTTAAGAAACGAAAAATTTTAAATGAAATCTGAAATAATATATTTTTAATGATTCATTGAAATTTTTTCAACGCAAAAAATTAATCTTAACTAAAGTAATCTCTTCTCATTTTGAAAAACTTATTTCTAACGTCTTTGGTATTGCTGGATTCAGAAAGAATTTTAGTGGCTCAAAATAATTTTGAAGTGTTTCGCTAAATTTTAAAGGACATAGAAATACTTCAATTAAAATGTTTACCAAGTCTACCTTGTCAAGACATCAAAGGTGTTGAAAGAAAATTATGGCAATATCAGTAACTCATTAAAATTTAAAGTACCATAAAAATGAGATCGGAAATTCATAACAAACTTAATAAGCAATACTTATAAAATTTTAATATTGTCACCAAATGTCAAGACCATATGCTATGGTGAAAGCTTTTCCTTCATTTTACTCGAAGTATTAAGTCAGTAATGATTTAGCTTTAAGAAAGTGATGTCTAGCGTCAAGTTCAAAAAATGCTTTGGAGAAGTTTGTGAAAAAAATGTATGAATAATTTAAACATACAACAAAATTATTAAACGCTCAAATACGCGCTCAGAGACGTTTACGAACATTATAAATGATCCTTTGATTGAAAAGACGAAAACATACGGCTAATGAAACTGACATAGTTTTCTCCAATTGGAAATATTTTAGTCTATGAATATTTTCCGAGAACCGATGAGTAATAGTAGCACAGTATATATTTACATGTTTATATATGTATGTATTTATGATTATTATTATATTTTAAGAAATTGTCATTATATTTATTCCAATTAAGCATATTTTTAAAAAGGAACCTATTATTAAGAATAATTTCTTAACTAATATTATTAAAGAAACACAGTCAAATAATGTTAATGTTCATTTATACAATTCATTATAAAGTTCAATATATACAAGATATTTCTTATAAATAAAAATAGTGAATCCAATGAATATTTTATATGAAACATTAAAGCTATTAAATTTGAAAGGGTTTTCACAGAATAGTCCATTTAGGGGAATATCTTATTATTTTTCTAACATTTATTTTGGTTATACTCATTGTCATCTTTTTCCTTAAATTTTCACTATAAGCCACGTAGGTTTTAAAGATAACAAAACATAATCCAACGTTTTAAGTTTGCATCAATGCAAAAACAATGTAAAAATACTTTATCAAGCAATAAAAAATTTATTGATTTTCAAATTGGCTATCATTATTTTATCAAAAGCATTGACAAATAAAATTGTGAACACAAAATGTTATTGTCTAGTGAAAAATATTTTGAAAAATATTCAAAATTAACTAATTTTTTTGAATATTTTATCATCGCGAAAATGTGCAAGAGTCATTAAAAGCAAATGAAACTTATACAACTCATATTTATAGTTAAAATTAAGAAAATCACATTACTTTAAAAATATAAAAACGAATTCCTTAAGTTAAAGTTAAGTTTCATTTGTTCGTAAAATATTCTTAATTAGAATAGGATGTAAATTGAATTTCTCCAGTTTTGCTTTTTCTGTTTCCCGCGCTGATCATATAATGAAAGATTTTCATGATTTGCTGGTGTCTGAATTCATTTAATACAGGAGATATGACAAGTGTAGACACAATCTATAACAAATTTTGGGTAATGAATCTTTACTAATAAACTATAATAAAAAATTACAGTGATAAAAGTATTTCATCCTAAATTTAGATATATAATGTGAAGTTAATAACCAAAATTAATATTATTACCCCGTTTTCGTAATTTTCTTAAAAAATAAACAAAGTAAACCAATAAAATATATTAATTGATGATTAATAACACTTCGGTACATTTTTATATTCCATAAAGCAGTTGGAACTTTGAAATATAAACAAGAACGCACCACCCACATTTTGAAGTGTGTTCATATTTCATTTTCATAGTGAGTAGTATTTCGCACTGTGTATACGACGTCTGTAAAATACCAGATATATATATTCCACTACTGCACTCACGATGTTTTGATTATCAGTAGAAATTAATGGTTCTTGAAAAGAAATTCGGCCTTTATGTCGTGAGGTCTTATGACCGCTCCTTAATACGGCCTCTAAGATTAGTTCGATTCTTTCTGTTTTTTAATACTTTTCTTTTTACTTATTTAGCTTATCTTTACAGTTCTATATCCTCCGGGGATTCTTAATAAGATACATGAAACACACTAAGAATGCTCCAGACCTCTTATTTTCAAAATATTATTGATATACAGAAAAGTATCAACAATTCTGATTATCAATATTTAGAAGCATTGTGATTATTAATATTTAAAAGCCTTCATGGATGAAAACAGCAACTTTTATGCTGAGCTAAATAAAAATAAACCAAAATTAATATGGAACATTGTTAAAAATTTATTAGAATTAAATATTTTATTATTCCGTGGCAATAAATTTTTAGTATTAAGATATACAGTAATCTTGTGAGCTTTCTAAGAAATAGAGCATCTATATGACGAACATAGTGGGGAGTTTTTTCGTATCTGATTATTGCTGATGATTAAGAATGAGTATTTGGTCAATCATTAGGTGTTATTGTGATTTAATGATTATGCAAGATGCTTTCATTTATTCTTATATTCAATAAGAAATCGTATGCATGTGATATGGACAAATATATTTCATGAAAAATGCTATGTGGAAAAAAAATAAATGTATGATTCAGAATTCCTTTGTATATAATTATAAGTTTTACTTATAATTATATACAAATAATTATTTTCTTCAATGTATTTTATACACAAAAATTAAAACGAATATTTTGGGTATCAAATTATTATTATCTAAAATTTTTTGTTACTCTAATTTCAATTAATACATTTTAATTCGCTCATGTTTGTTGAAAAGTGGCCCGCCAACCATTTAAAAATATATTAGTTCATTTATGTATGTCATGTGCTTTTCTGCTAAAATATAATAGTTATAAAGCTGTTTAATCTTAACGCAGTTATATTTTAAGGAGCATTTTGAAACCTAAATTGCATTGCACTGCAGCTTGAATCTCCGCCCTATGGCTAAGCCTAACACAGTTACATCTGGTATCTTGTTGCGAAACCATCTTCTTCGTGTGATGTTGTTTCGCAGAAAGCACAGTAGTGGAACCACTTTAAGAGTCTTTATTTTTTTTTCTTCTCCCATTTAAGCACGAAATGTGCTTTAAAAGAGAGGAGCTTAAGCAAGTGGAAAATATACGGCTAAAAGCTTTTGCGTGAGTGACATAAATAACTCACAAGTTTAATTTGCAGAAATTTCAGTATGAATTTAAATGGTTTGGTTTTTGGGTTTACAATCATTTTTTTTATCATGAATCATATTTTTAACACATGTAACTCTCCACATATGAGTTGATTCATTTGATCTTTGAATAAAAGTAATTATTAGGTAAGATAGACAAAGAAAACTTGTAAGAGGAAAAATGTATGGTAATGGGCATTGAAACAATTGGAGTGTTTGTGTTGCATAAAATTGCAAACATAATTTCCGTTCTTTTAGAATTTTACTAATGGAATCTAGTTTTAAATTCTCTAATGGTTTAAGCATCTTAATTAATTTTAACTTTTATCTTAGCATAATGTATATATGACAGCAATAAATTAAAAAAAAAATTCTCCCGCATCGAGGATTTATTTTGTTTTGTGAGATTTAGTTACTAAAGAAATATTCGTTAAATTATACCAATGATTTTTATCTAGATTTACTCGGGAAGTGTGGGCTAGTGTTCAGTTCATAATTAAAAAATTACTGTAACTAACGACATCTTAGATACATCAGTATTCTCTGCTCACATGCTTTTCTGAATCAAATGTGTGATGTTTTTGTTCCTCCGAATATTCACTGAAACACAATACATACATTGTATGCATTTGTCAATTGTATATATAAATTCTGTTTCTAATTTTATAAAAAGTAAACTTATACAAAAAAAAATTATCACATGTGACTTTATAACATTATTTAATACAATTAAGGAGTGTAAGTAATATATGATACATTTTACAATTCTAAATAAGATAAAAAATATTTTTATAAAAAGAAAATGAAAGAAATTTGCATCATCAAATATTCAAAACTTTCGATTAATATAATAAGATTTAACATATTGGATGACCATAATATGCAAAAATATTATTTATAATAAGATTATAAACTTTGACTACTTTAATTTAACATGTAATACATTTTTTGACGGTAACAAATAGTTCTTACAAAAATGTGTCTATAAAACATATTTTACCAATAAATAAATTTATATTAAAACCTGAAACTGTGTTAGATTAAATTTTCATAAATACCGAGCGTTTTTATAGTAATTTTCATTTCTGCTTTCCATTTAAGTTAATAACATTTGGAATAATATATTATGTTCACATGTAACACAAAATAAAATAAAATACCATGCTATCACATAGTTTTACTGAAATATTAAGAAATTTGTTTCGACAAAGAAAATATTTTAAATTTGATTTTTAAGTTATAAAAGTCGCAAATGAATGTCATTTTTTCAATACCGAATTTGCAATATATTTTCAAGATATTAACTACGAAAAAGTGATAATTCTCAATTAGTTAAAATTTGATAAAAATGTCTTCAAACAATCAAGTAGCTGAAAAAGTGTGCATTCATATAAAAAAAAACAACAATAAATGGGCTGAATTTTCTTACATGTAAAAGTAAAATTTGCATATCCTTTCTATTAAATTGCTTGTTATTCTTATTACATGAGATTGAGTTTAAGGTAAATTTCTTTTCTAGAAAATATATTTTACATTTTCAAACAATAAGTACTGCTTCTTGAACTTTAGACAATTTTATCTCAAATAAATGATGGTTTCCTATTAAAAATTGAAGAGTTATATAAGTAAGACTATGGATTCATATTTATTTTGAATCTCTTTTCTAATTTCATTCCATTCATGTAATTGTATAGGTATTACAGATTACACTATTCATAATTCTACTAATACGTTGCGGATGGTGTGTGTATCTTTTTGCTTAAAGTATAATTTCTTCTTTCACTTAGTACAGATGTAGTTTCCTAAAGTAATTATCTTATAAGTCTGTGTACTGTACAACTGCATATATAAATATTTGTATTTTTTTGTTTATTTTTATATTATTTTTTTAAATTTTTTTGATATTTTATAAAGTTTAAATTTTATATATATATATATATATATATATGTATATATATATATATAATATTATAGTAATATGTTAAATTTATAAACATAAATATTTGATAATTATTTCTGAAATGATGACAAATACAAATCCTTGAACATGTATAATTTATAATTAATTTAATTTATAGCATTTGTACTGTCATTGTATATTGTCTTAAGAGAAGGCTTGTCGTAAATAGTGAGAGTATTATATACAGAAAAAACTTAGAAAATTCAAATACACACAACCCGACAGAAGTGCATGAAATAAAAGAAACAAAACATCCATCTATCGTTCTGAGAAAGTGTCTAGGATTAAGCCCCGGATTTCTATTTGAAGAGAGTGATTCAAGTCAAGGGCATTGTGAATCAAAATAAATATTACTGCATATTTTACACAAATCTTCGGTAGCTTAATTAAAATTTGTGTTATCCATATTTAGAATGAATTATTAATATTAACAACAACATATTGTAAATAAATTTTCGCCTTTTTTGTTCCTTATAAATTGCTTAAATACAGTGTAATAAAATAGTTTATTGATTAAGCTTGAAAATTTGTTATTTACAATAACTACTTATGTAATTATTTATGCTAATTTTTCATATTCGAATGGTTTGTATTTTAATTTATTTCTGCTTACTTAGCATTATATTTTTCATTTATTTTTTAAGAATATATATAGTCAGATTATACAACATTAAATTGTATAACAGTAGTATGATTAATTGAATCTCGCAGAAAATGTAATATTATTTTTTACCAATTTCAAAATAATAAACTACTATACAATTAACAGTATTTTAAGAAAGAAGCATATTAAATTACAATGCAAAAGTTTCACATAAGTGAAATAAGACTGCAGAAATAAATGACATGACTTTAAATAAAATGATTAAAATGTCTTTACCTAAAAAAAATAAAATTATTATACACTGAACTGATTCAATTTAAAAAAAATCAAATTATACTCAAAATCACTTACATGCATATTTCAGCCTTTATAGTTTTATCATACATAAAAATGACCATACCTAAAAACGAAAAGATTGCATTAGTTTAATGTTAAAAATATGTATTTACTTATATATATTTACTATATAAATGCATAGAGTTACTATATAAATATAAAAGCTATATCATAAATTATGTATTTTGTTATGTATATATAAACACAAAAAATGTATAATTATATACAGTTTTCTGCGATATATGCAAGTATTGCCTATATGCGTTCAAATTTCATTTAACAAAATTATTTATATGCAACAGAGCAGAATTATTGAATGAATCCGATGAAAGATTAAAGCTTGATATTTCCTACTAACATTTTATTCTTCAGGAACTACTTTTGAAGGATCAATTATTTTCAACGAGTTCAGTCAGTGACTTTTAATGTTTCCAAGTAGATGAATTCATCACTTTAAATTGTATGGATCGTGGGATTAAACATGTTTCCAGTCTATTTGAATATTTTCTAAATTGGAAGGCATTTGAGACTCCAAAACCACAACTCTAAGAAATAATCATTAAATATACAGCACCACTAGCGAAGAACAGATGGCGCAAACCTTTGCTCAGTTAGAAGAGCTTACATCTACATCTGGGATTTATAAAGAGCATATGAAACTTTGGTGTGGTATTTCGGTTTACACTACAAAAGGAACGTAATTTACTGTTTGCGTCTGCCAAAAGTGCATTCGGTATACGGAGTACTTTGCAACGAGGGAAAATATGCTTCCCACCAACTTTATTTCTCATTCTAGATATATATTTTCTAAGCCCTCATTGTGCAGAAATGCACGTTCAATTTTCCTTTTCCAATGCAGTTTCCTTGGTAACGAAGATACCTGTAGCAAGTTTTGAGTTATATTCTCCCTTAGAAAGTTTCAAGAATATTTCTAAGAAATTCACAGTGCAATGGTATCTAGTTATTTTCATTTTACTAACTTAACATTTATTAAAATTACTTAGGAACAAAGATTTTTTTTACAAATAAAAGGAAAATATTTTAATTTTACAGCGTGCTTCATTTTACCTGTTATAATTAAGATATAATAAACGCAAAGAAATATTTATACCATATCAAGATTATAGATTGTTATTTTTGGCATGATAAATTTCATTTCCTCTAAATTCAGTTAGAATAACTTGACCACTGAAAAATTCTTGGCTATAACAAGTACTACATGAAAATGAACGTACATAAAAAGAAGCATTAAAAAAAGCGTTGGAATGTCATAATTAAACTTTTCGTGGACTTTTATCATTATTCGTATAAGTTGAATAATTGGATAAGCTTATTAATTTTCTTACCTTATATTTATGACTACAAAAATCAAAAGTAGAGATTTATTAAAAATAAGTAAAATTTTAGTCAATTTTAAAATTAAGAGAAAAGAAGTAAAATATATAGTTTATATTATTAATAGTTTATATTAATTAAGAGAAAATAAGAGTAAAATATTCTTTTCTTATTTAAGAGTGTTGTTTCATTAAGTTCGTGAAATAAAAATACAGTTTGAAATATTGTTTGATTTAATGAGTAATTCTATAGTTTATTATTCTATAGTGTGTATGTTTATGATCAAAAATTAATAACACACTAACAAACACACACTATATATATACCCATACCACGAATTAAATTATAAGCCTCAAACTTCAAGTGTCTTTCAAGAGAATTTTTACATCCTACCTAAATTTTGGACACTCTCATAGAATCTTTAGTACGCAATAGTCTTTAGTTCTCGTAGATTCAGTACGCAATATCTTGTAGACCTCTCAAACACAGGGATTTACACGTGTATACTGAAGAGATGGATAGTTATAATTAAATGTTTAAATAAAATTTTTTATGAATTATCTGAGCATCAAACTACTTTCCATTAGAGTCATTTGGTAAATTCTTTCGTTAAAAATAATTATACTACACACACTTACTTGTTTCTATAATATTAAGCGACTTAGTTTTATACCTCGAGAAAAGACCTTCGAAAGGAAATCACTCCAACTCTTTAGTTGGGTACTATTAGCACACATTTCACGCACAATATTGCATTTAATATTAAGTGTTGGCCAGATTACTTTCTAAAAATGCTCATCAGATATCATCATATACTTTTTTCTTATATAAAAAGTGGAATTCATGATATTAATAAAATTTAATTTAAATAATTTTCATTTGTTTAGATTTATAATATTAATTTTAGGAAATGAAACATTTTTACAGATATTATTTCTAATGTATGTAGTATTTTTCACCATGCATTAAATTGTTTTCAAACAAAAATCATGATTAAGTATTGCTACACTAAAATCAATAATTTTTATAAATGACACCTAAAATAAATAAATTACTAATTTGAAGAATATAGAATTAATTTTATTTAAAAAACATATATTTAACTTATCATTATTTTAATTACTTTTCAGATAATATTGGACTATTTATACATATTAAATGTACCTAAAATATTGGAAAAAATAATTGTTGCAAGATATTTAAATTTCTTATCTTTAAAATTATTTAATACTATTAAATTTGATCATAAAATAATTAAATAAAATGGAAGTAATTTATTTTTATATTCATATTCCCTTTAAGCAAAGCACATGTAAATACAATTATATTTAAATCACCATGCTATGTCAAAATACTTTGCAATAAATAATTTTTTATCCAGTTATTATATGTGCGCAAATTGAATGTTAAAAAAAGTTCACCATTTAATCATAAACGATACAATTTATGATAATCAAATTTAAAATTTCTTAAGTCAGATAAATATTAATGATCTTATTAATTAAAATTACATCATTTGTTTATTTGTTTTTTAAATAATATGTATGTCGTTAGACAAACTGAATCTTCAATAAATATCCGGTTTCTAAATGTAAACACGCTGGAAGCAAAGATAAAGTATTTAAATCATGCATTTATTTCATTAAAATTTAATTGTTCTCTCATTTTAATTGAGTCTTACCTATTATTTCATTGTAATACGAATATGACAAATACTCTGAAAATTTCCTTCAAAACGACGGTAATTATATTTCATTGTAAATCTCTTTAGCTTCTTAAGCTGAATAATTACTATCAGAGGGGCAGTACTTGATCTTTGTTTCAATTTTTATTCAATACATCACTCAGAAATAATCTGATTACCATTAGACGAGGAGTACTCCAAAAGGCTACTTAAATTTTCTGAAAGAATCCAGTCGAAAGAAAGGCAACTGTTGCATCTGAGAATAGAAACCTGGAAATTGGCAAGATCAAAAGTAATCGAATAACATCATAGGCAGAAAGTAATTATCTTGGATGAATTCCTCTCAATCTTTCAGCTTATGCGCAGTCCACTTCTGCCACCCATAGGCTGCAGCTCTTTTAGGCTTTGAATAAGGAGTTCTGTTTGCTTTCCATCTCTATAAGCGTACAAATCCGTAATTATACGATTTCCCGGGAGTGTTGCGCGTAGCTCGGTTTCCATGTTTTCGTGCCAATTACCATTTGGGCGTAACAAAATTATTATTCTGAGAGCTAATTCTGTACCTTTCTTCCGAATTCGTCTGTTATTGCGCTGTGGGATATGGTTGAAGGAGTTAGATTCCTAGTATTTATTATCACGGAAGATGCATGTCAAATATGGAATTACAATTAGCAAACCTTACTAATTATGGAATCTGTTCGCTTGTAACTTTCAATTAAGGCGGAAGTGAAGTTTAACGCTACATTTTGCAATCTAGTTAAGTCACAGACTGTGTATCATTTTAAATTAATTCTTTCTAATATTTTGAGGATGAATAATGAAGATTTAAAAGTTGTTTCATACTAAGTAAATAAAATTATTTTAAATTATAATCAATCAAAATAAAATTTTGACTATATATTGGTTAACCAACAAATTGTTTTTACTTATTTTAAATACGTGCTATTTATGAAACACAATTGACGAATATTTAGCATTGGCACATAGTTAACATATAATCCTAAATTTGTACAATGTATGTTATTTTCTGCCTTGATTTTTCCTGTCATCATAGTCCTCTTTTGGCTCACTTTTAAGATGAGAAAAAAATTCCAGAATTATTTAATTCTTATGAACTTGGCTCTGTAAATTGAAAAATATTGAACATTTTTACGTTTTTAAAAGCAAAAGCATAATATCTCTTGGAAAATAACTATTTTATAAATATTTTTGATTTAAATTATACTCATCTGAACAATTTTTCAAAAAAAAAAATAATCTTTTGTAAATAATTTTGTTTGATACTTCTCATAAAACGTTAGTTTGTTTTTTTTATTTTTTTCTATTATTTCTAATAAATATTATATATTTTTCTTTTGTCAATCTTTATAAAATTTCAAATGTAACATAAAATATTCACTGACAGAGTATAGTTTAAAATAAATTCTTATATGCAAAAAATGAACCTTGAGATCTATTTAGAATTTTATTAATTCAAGATTTCAAATGTCATGCTTTTATAAGGGAGAGAAAGAAAGCTGGTTTGTCATAAACTATTTTTATGAAATAATTAATTTCATTGGAAAATTTTATAATTATAGTGTGCAAATAATTTATTCCTATATATATTGTTCCAAAAAATATTCTTTTGCCATTATTATAATTTCATGTGTGCTGTTGTTCATATTAAATCAAATCATATATATTCTATGCCCGCGCACACCACATACACACAAATATTTTTTATAACGATATAAAAAAGCTTTATAATAATAACATCCCTTATTATAAGATGTATAACATTTATAAGAACAATCTTGATAAGAATATCATGAACATTTTCATTTTTCTCGTCAAAATATAAATCTTTATAATATTTTGACAAGAAAAAAACAGCTGAAATTAAGTATTTGTAATAAATGTTGACAAAAATTGAATTACATTGAAAGAAATCCAACACATTTTTCTTTAAGCAATATGATCTATTTCAACTACTTAGGTAAGTTACAAATATGAATAATGTTTTGTCGATTCTAATCCAGTCCTGAATTTTTTCTAAAGAAATTAACAGTTAGCATAAATTAAAAAGAAGAGTTTTTTTTTTTTATTTTCTTAAACGTGACTTTAAACAACGTGTACAAAATAAAGAGCATGAATTGTGCTTTTAATATAACAACAATATTCATTGATTGAATTCAAAATGACTTCATTATTATTCTTTATAAGGTGAAAACTTAATCAAGAAAAGTCCCATTTAGATTTGTTGAGGGACACTTGCAGCTTTTAAAATACATCGGCCCATATTTTTATTACTTTTCTAGAATTTACATAACATTTTTCTACTGCATAATTTTCCGCTTTCAATGTCATAGCTTTTCATTCTTTTAAAGGCCTTAATTTAACTTAAAGCGGGAACTATCTGTATTATTCTCCAATGCAACTTCCCCAAAATAGAGAAGCACACATAATAAAACATTTCTAGGGAATAACTTAACGATAAAACGATTGAACTTAAATCTACCTGGTTTTAGATTTTCCAAATATACGAAAGCAATTCAAGTAAAATTTCTTTATACCAAAGCAAAACAGCTTATATATGAGCTCTCTTGAATGTAATTTCGTCTTGTGGATAAATCTGGTGCATTCTTTTGGTGTCTAGATAAAAATGGAGAGCGAAGCATGGTCCAATATTTCATTGGAAAAAAATAAATAATAGCATTTAACCATAAAGACAAATTAAAAGACATTGATATGCAGAAAAAGTAGGCAAGATGAGAAACAAATCGGCATTTGTTATTCTTCTTTTTATTTTGTAGACAGAAGATAGGGGATATGGCTGATCAGCTTCTTCTCCAATTCGTATTCAGATCTATAAAATGTCCACGTGTTACAAAAAAGACCAGGGAAAAGAGAAACCCCCTATTATTTGAATTTCCAGCGATATGAATTATTCAGTAGCAGTGACTGACTGAATTTTAGGTGTAGAAGCATTTTACCAGTTTTTACTTCCGATTATATCAACATGGTTATACCTGACAAATTTCCGGATATAATCGATTCCTTAAAATATACGGTAGAACGGAGCCTGCTTGAAGCCTCAGAATGTTTGAACTCGATGTAAATTTTTCAGACATGTGTGCAAATTGATGCCGACAATTAAAGTTGGTTTCTCCGCTATAGTTTGTTCTCCTCTTGGGGAAAAATGTCAAGTAAATACAGATCCTGCATATTTAAATGTATAAAACATTCTATGTAAATATAGAAGGCATCTCATATTTACGTAAAGTATATATTTGCTTTATGTTATGTAAACTGAAAATAAGCATTAAGATTGACAGTAGAGAAAATAACTATGTAAAAGTCTGTTATCATGCGAGAATTTTTTCACTTAAAAGTAATATTTTAAAATAAAAATAAGCAAATATCGTATACTAGAAAATTGCAAAAATAATTTTCATTTAAAGATGAAGTGAAACATTTTAAAAGCTGTCTGTCACAAAATTTCTCAATAAAATTCTAATTATTTACAAGTAAAACTTTTCAAACACAAGGAAACTGGATGAATTGTTAATAAACTTAATACATTAAGTTCACAGGAATGTTTTTAATTAAAAAATATTTTCGTTTATAGTCACTGTACAATTATTTAATTGAAAGATCTTATTACTATTATAAGAGTGAAATTTTATGATAATAATATCTTCATGATAATAGTAATAAAATTATTATCATAAGAGTAAAACTGGACTAACTTTTGTATAAAATAAGTAAGAGAACTACTAATCTACTAATTAATCTATCTTGCATATATATATAATTACAGTTTCGTTGCAAAATAAATAATATTCATTTAATATATGAATAGATTAAATGAATATTATTTATTATGAATGAAAGATTTGTATAGATTCATATAGAATATGAATGAAAGATTTGTCAATAAATTTATTTATTGCAGAGAAATTTTATATTTCTCAAAATCAGTGTTAACCAAAGTATCGAAATGATATCATTTTTAAAATATTAAATGAATTTTATATTTTGTAAAATCAATTTTGAAATATTACTGGTTATTAATATTCCATACATAAAATAGCAGTGGATTTAATTCAGTTAAATTAACTAATATCCATAAAGTAATTTGAAATTAGTTACACTTAGCAATCATGTCAATAAAACCAAAGTGTTAACAGATGAAATAAAATTTAATGTTTTCAAGAAAATTATACTTGAAATTTACACACAATTTTACACATAATTTTTCAAATTAGATAAATTTTTATTCATTTTATAATAACATATTTCAGTCATATAATGTTGAAAAGTGAATTTTATATTATATTTTAGTTATAATGAGTGAATATTGCAGTTTTAAAAACTGATGATAATTGAAAAAAGCGCACACATACTTTAATATATTCATGCCACATATATGAAGTCTAACTTCAGATTTCAAGAAAATATTGTTAGTATCGTAAGAAATAATTAATTTGAATTATTACAATTAAATGGATTTCACTAGTAACTAAGTTAAAACAATTATTAAACTTTATATTAAGAAAACATATCATAGAAGATCGTGCATATTTTTAAGTGTGTTACCTTAACATTTTTTTAAAAATATAAAATATTTTATTTACTATAGAAACTGATTTTCATTCAGAACATCTTTCAAAATTTGAAAGTAAAAAATTGAAGCTTAAACGTAAATGGGACAGAGAATAAATTATCAATACAAAAGTTACTATTATGCTATTTAGATGTTAAATGGCATTGTTTAGTGCAATGTAGTGTGAAATGGAAATATGTTCTACATAATAAAAAAAAAACATTAATTTTGCAAGTATTTAAAGAATTACCAATTGCACTGAAGAAATCATTTTAACCACAATTTTCAAGCAGATGATATTTTCTGTATTCACTTTATACTCCTAATTTAATAAATCTGAAATTTCATTCCATGTAAAATCATATCTACTCCTATCAATTAAATGTTAGATGACAGTTTAAGGTGGAGTTTAAAAATATTTTGTTCCTAATTAATTTTTTAATTGTTTTCATTAAAATAATGAACTAAGGAAATATATATTACAATCATAAAATAAGATAATATCAAATTTAAACTGCATGAAAACTGTACTTCTTAAAATTGTGCGACAGACTAGATTTGGAGAAAATTAATTCTTGGAATAATTATATGCAAATAATATCATAAATATTAATACGCACACAATTTTTAATGTAATTATAAAAAATTTTCATCGAAAAAAGACGCGAGGAAGATTTTTTTTCAGAGAGAGAAGGAGGGATATACACACTTTACCATTAACATTCTTTAAACATTATGTACAAAAATACTCAATAACACTCCATAGCAAAGTTTTGATAGATCATATTAAAAAGAGAATAATAGCAAATTATAGTTTCACCGCTCTCAGAAAAATTCTACTTAAATTCAAATTAGCTTATCTATTAAAATTTAAGCTATTTTCCCCAAAGCTTTTGTTTTTTATTTTTCAATTATTTTCAACAACTTTCATCGTAATAAACCTTTCTTGTCATGTAAGAAGAAAATTTGTTATTAAAATTTTAACTGACAGGTTTTAATTAATATAATATTCAGCAACACAATGCTTGAATAAAACACCGATAGTTTTTTTAGAATTTCATCAAACTTTCAAATTACAGGCTTTAATTAACATAATATTCAAAAATATAACGTAATTTAGAATCGAAGACATCTAAATATTAAGAATTTCTATCAAAACTTGAATTGTTGTTTCATAGAGAACTCTTGAAACTTTTAAATGCCAAATGCAAAAGAGAGAGAAAAAGAAAACTTCAACTTAATTTTTAATTAATGTAAGATTTTCATATTTAACAGTTCGCTAAATGGATATTAGGTATAAAGAAAGTTTTTAAAATTTTGTTTAAATTCCTTAAAAAGATATGTGACACAGGATAATGGACAGCCTTACATATGAAATATTTTGCAAGTTTGTTTTGGAAATTCACCACACATGATTTCGGCGGACTTTTCATAAGTAATGGGCTGCATTGACTTGTATTCATATAAAGAAAGAAAGACTTTAAGCACTGATTTCCGATATGTACGCATTCAAGAGCAGTAATTTAACTCTCGACTTGCAATGTTAAACAGTCGCTATAACCAAACTGGGGAACCTTCCATCTGAAGACAAGAATAACTGAATTCAATCATTACTAAGAAGATGTAAATGAAAACAATTTAAGCCATACAGGAATATACCGTAGAGATTGTTTAATTTAACAATAAGTATTTAATACTGACGAAAAATATTGATAAGAAGTGTTCCACTTAAACACATAAAATATTCTGAAATCTTCATTTTGTAATCACATTTTAGACTATGCAATATTACCGATATATTTTTAATGTTACTGATATAGTTTTACAAATTCTTATAGAAGCAGTCCACAGAGGATTTTTGTTCAACGATGTTTATGAAAACAGATAGGATTAAACTAATATTCTTTATAATGCCCAATTTAAATTAAAATGAGAGATTTATTTGAAGATTTTATTTAATGAGCCTTACATGCTTATTATTTTTTAAAGTAAAACAGTTTTAAAAAATAGTGAAACAAAATTTTGAATCAAAAGAAATAATTATGTTATTTGCAAAAAAAAAGGGGGGGGCAATCTAATTTGAAACTAAAAGCTAACATTCATTGTTGCGTTGCCTGATTTTTTTTTAGTTTAATTATTACAAGACACTAAGTTTTTTACATATATTTTACTTTTATTTATATAGTTAAATGAGATTTTTATCATTTTACTCTAAATTTATAAACAATAATTTAAATTAAAATAAATGATCACATATACAAAATCATTCATAATTAAACACAATTTCTTATCATAACTATATAAATATAAGATTATTTTTTAAATGGTTACTAAATTTTAATTTGTTTTATTGTGAAGTCTCTCAATATATTTACTCTTTAATTCTCGTAAATGAAAAATCTGGATTATTTTAATTCTATTGTTATACACATTGTTATATTTATTATATATCAATTAATAGAAAGTTAATCGAGTCAAGCACTTAAGCACCATCTTTCGTCTCAAACTTAAATGTTTATTCAAGATTTTCATGATCAAGCTCTAGTTGTTGTTCTCGTGTGCCAGCTAGGCTGGCAAAGTTGGGTGCGCTGCTCCCCTTTTCCAACTGAACCGTATTTGGTGAGGAGTCCGAATACCTCAGGACACACACATGCCATAGGGACCCGTTTATAGGGTGGGCAACCATTCCCACCTCATTCACACACAAGGAAAGGACAAAGACAGGATAGAAAGTACATCCATGCCTGAACCGGGATTTGAACGCAGGACCTCCCTATCCGTAGACAGGCACGCTGACCACTAGACAAGTTGGCCGACACTAAGCGCAGGTAAAATTTGACTATAAGTTAAATGCTCCATAGTCAATTTAGCCCAATAAATGTAAAAAAAAAAATCCAAGTAATTCAGCTTAACTCATTTAACAAGCAGTTAGCAAAAACTTGATGAAATTGAGTGAATTAAAATATATATTCAATATTTTTTTTTGTTTTACCTTAAATTTTATTTCCGTCTTTTTAGTAATTCTGAGCATATTTCTTAAGGCTTCTTTTTCTTTCTTAATTTTCATTTAGCCGATATCAAATTTCATGTCAATTAAGAACTTTTTATTACAAATGCACATTGTCAGACATTTCACTTTCAGTATGCTTTTAATTAAAACTTAAAATATTTTTCTACTTTTTTAACATTTTTCGGTTTTATTGCGATTTAAGGAAATTTGTTATTTTCTCCATCTATGTAGCCATTCAAAATTATATGTTTTTTTCTTAGGTTAGGGTTCAAAACATTAAAATGTTGGAAAGATATTCTAAAATTGAAGTTTTCAATACTGAAAAGATCATAATTCAAATGGAATTTATTTAATGTTATAAGCACATATTAAATATAATCTTCACTTTTAAAATTTAATTCTCAAAATACTCTGAAAGTTTTCGAAATGTCAAAAAAAAAGTTACAAGCATTGACATTGTGTTCATCTGACAAATCCCAAATCTCTAGAAAATACCTTGGAAATGGTTCTAGGAATGGTGACTTTAGACTAAAAATTGGCTTTCTCTTCACTCATAAAAAGGAAAGAAAAAGTTTCAATTTCGAATGTTTGCGTGCGAGTTTGATCTCATTTCGACCAGTCGAAAGTCTTGCTTTGACTATTTTTTTTTCAATTCACTTTGTAAAAATTTCTACGTCTGAGGCAAAACGAAAAAAAGGAATATTAATAAAAAATAAAACAAAAATTGCGGGAGAAAAGAAAATAAAAGAAGTCATCTTTTCTACTATTCTAGTGCTCCTCAGCGCTGAGAAATGTAATCAGACGCCGTACAGAATCTTTGGAGGAGGCAGTCAGGGCATGTTTATATTTCTCTGGTACCCCCTCAGTTAATACCAGGCACTAGTTCATGCATTTTTCATTTATTCATTTTAGACTTAATACAATATTCATGTTTTTTTTACGTACATCGACATAAGTTGGAAGATTATTCGCTGCAGAGGTAAACTTTCGCATTAAATAAGAAAAGAAATTTGGAGGAGAAAATTTGAAATCGTACCTTCAAGCTAGATCTATCTGTACCCAGCCGTACATTCATCAAATTTTTCAAATGTACTGCGACTTTGCGAAATGTAATGCCCCTTGGAACAGATAAAATTTTTTCAATGACTAAAATGCGACAAAAATTAGCTGGAAAAGAGAGCAATTCTATTTAATGCTACATTGTTTTTTTTACTTTCTTATGTTATAAAATTGGTAAACTTATTACCCTCCCTTTAACTTAAGGGATTACAGTCTATTTAAAATTTCATCAGCATAAATTACAGTAAGATCATGGTTTTGGGCGTTATATACAATACACCATATCATAACTAAACTGCTTCCCGAAAATTACATTCAAAAACATTTATGGAATAAAGATTTTCACTTCAAAAACAATTTAAACGATAAAAGATAAATTTTATCATCCCATTTCGCTTACATAACAAATAGTCCATTAAAGATATCTTGAGAGAGAACTCTATGTAGACTTCTATAAATTAAATTTTCATACACCTTAGGGAAAAGTAGCATACGAATATAGAGTCATCAAAGTCCATCAAAATTCGAATGTAGACACAGCCAATTTAAAAGAAAAATGCTATTTTTATGAGTTCATCATACAGCATGAAATTCTCTTTATTCATTTTTAATTTACGCATTTTTTATAATTATTTATTAAAATATTAGAATGCTTATTCGTTTAACTATCTCAAATAGGCGAATCATCTACATTTAATTTAAAGTTGCAGATTATCCCAGTGCAGTTTGTAATCTCGAATAATCATATTTTGCACAGTTTATATCTAAACGTTATAAAGTTCCCTTCATTGATTAAATTTTTGTTTTTGATTTTAATTTTACAGCTTTTAAGTACACATGAAAATTTGTTTCATGCAGACTTCTGAAATATTTTTAAAATCCAAATAAGAACTCAGAATTTAAGTTTTATTATAATAATGATGGGGATATTTTGTATAAACAGGAAATATTCTTAAACTAATATGTCTTTAAGTCTACATATTTTTAAGTTTACGTATGAAAATATATGCATCTGTTTAGCCATTATTTAAGCGGGCTTTCGCAGATATTTTTTTCCACTCTAATTAAAATCCCTTTTTCAAAAAAAAATTCTTAAATTATAATTCTAAAAGCAAAATTTAAATTATTTTAAATGTTTAATCATAAGTTAGAGAGCTAATTAGATTCTACTACGTTATAAATCTCAGGCATTAAAAATGTTTTTAATTTCTCTAGAATCGTAGTCCACTTTTAAAAATTAATTAAATTGCACCAAAAACTAATTTATAAACAAATTTAAGCGCTTCACTTGAACTAATATTTGGATTAATTGTACATTTTATTTTACGATATTAATTTGTTAATAATAATTAATTTCATTAGTTGAAAGGATTGTTTTGCCTCTACTAATGCAAGAATATTGAGTTATCCTACTCAAAATCAATATCTCATAAGCCATTCTAACTCACAGTTGTCTTTCAGGTGTGAGATGGGAAGAGCAGGATAAACATAATATTCTTTTCTATTAATTTTTCATAATGTCATCGGCGAATAGCCGCTGGACTAATCAGAATGTTCTTAGCAACCCAAACCGCGCAGCAGGCTGGTTGCCTTACTCACAAAATTGATACAGATTCTCTTCTAATAGGTAACGATTTCTCTGGTTTTTCATAGCATTACAGAGCTTGAGAGATTTTACCTCCACCTACTGTCGCATCAAATCGGTTGATATAGATGACCGTAATATATTTATGTCAGGATTTCCAGCCAAAGACCTATAATTATTTCTAGGCGGTGGAACAGGTAGTTAGAAGAAGAGGAAAAATGTCTGTATATATATATATATATATATATATATATACACACACACACAGATGTATAGCGAGAGAAAGATAGAGAACTGAGAAAAAGATACTCTTCTATTTTTTCAGTTCACTAACAGTGAGAGTAATACATTTAGTTGATTATTTTCAACTTATTATTCTACATGAAGGATTAAAATTATAAGAATAAGGTTGTGTGTGTGATTATAACATATAAATCAAAATATTTGATTGCTTCTTATACATAATATCTTAATTATTAACTGCTGTGATTTTTATTACAGTATAATTGATTTAAAATAAAACGGGTTATGCAGATTATTTGTTATAAGTTTTTACAAGAGTTTTCATTCAACAATCTTATTTTTTGGAACTAATTTTTATTTAAAATATATGATTAAAAATTTTAAATATCCAAGACTTTTTTAGACGGTATTTTGGAGTTTTGCATGCCTCCTCAAATTTTTATTGCGGCGGTGCATTTCTTTGATAATTATATGTTTTCTTAGGAATTACTACTTATTTAAATTAATTAAACTTTTATTTATTATAAACTTTTCTAATAGAATTATTTTCATTGACACAAACATAATTAGTTTTTAAATCCTTTTTTGAATGAAAAATAACTGCAAAATAAGAAATTAAATTATTTCATAAAACTTTACACCATTTTTATGAAATATTTAAACATTTTGAATTAACCCAGAAACATATATTTCAAATTAAGTTCATAAAAGTAATATTTAAATTTTGATTTAAATATTTTTTAAGTATTTTTTTATTGTTTTCATATTACCACTTTTTACCTAAATGTATTTTTTGTGCATCGTGTGAATAAGTTACTTCATAATATTTTGTATATAATCAAACTGTAATATGATCATATAAGATATAATCATATTTTTCAATATTTGTAAGAAACATTACCTTCTTATTAGCTTCAACGACATTATGCTCATAATGGATTCATTTATATAAATGTGTTTTCATATTATTTAAAGAAATGATGGCTTATTTTTGATTAAACAATTGTTATTTAAGCATTTTAACATTAATCCTATTTAAATAAATTAGTTATACTCAATCACTTTGCTTAAAACCAAATAAATATAGTGAAAAACACTTAATTGAATAATAAATATAAAATTCGCTTAGCAAGCATTTTATTCCATGCATTTAAGAATGAAATGAATTTTCTCTCAGTTATTCTAGCAACAAACAGCATGTTATCACTTTTATAAGAATGATCGCTTAAACTGAGGGCATTAGATTTTTATTAGTTTACATTATCTTTAACGCAGATTCATTATGTTTATATATCCTGTATTATAAATATTTTTCCTTTTCTTCATAGTTCAAATACATGACTTTATACACCGTTATAATAACCTAATAATTTTGGCAACAATTTTTTTCTTTTCTTTCTTGAAAAATAGTGTATTTGTTATTAGCAGTTTAATTCTTATCAGTGGTCATGCATACATTTGTCAAGTGGGCATTCTTTAAATTCATTTTATCTTTAAAATTTTAGGGTTTTTTTTAATATAGGTTGTTTGGAAAGTTATTTCATTTTTTATAAAAATGAAAAACGTATAGCGAATGAAAATTCAATTGAATTATGTATTGTCCATTCTAGTGCATTAACTCTTGCCTTCATTTTGGTAGTACCATGAATCCACATTCTCAAAATGGTTGGTTTTTACAAATGAAAAACTGATCCAGGTGCGAGAAACGAAATTACTTACCGAACAACCCAATATTATAAATTAGCAAAGAAATTTGCGGCTAGTATGACAAAAAAATATGTTTTTCCTCAACAATAAATTTAGCTTGTCACATTTCATAAATAATCAATTTTAGTTTTGGTCATAATTGATTGTTTTAAGTGATACCTGTTCTGAAAATGCTAATGAGATGACAATGCTTATTGGATAAAATTTGTTCCTTTTATTAAACTATTTAGAAATAAAATAATAAAACTTTTAAATGTTTTGTAACTACAAATAATAACTCTAATGCGATAACTGATCACATTATTGTTGTGTAACACAATAATATACTTAATAGTATAATAATATTTCAAGAAACACTTAAATTTAATTATTAAAGCATTGAAATTATAGACATATTTTCCTGAAAAAAGTTGTTTTCAAAATAAAACATTTTTATTTTATTTATTCAAAAAAATAAATATTTTAAGTATTTTTGATATTACTGAAACAGTGGTTTTCTATTAAATTCCTATTCATTTTCGAATAAATTTAAAAATATTTATTTACCTATTATAAGAAACGTAAATGATTTCAATACATGAAGTCAAGTGAATTCAGTCGGATATCTGCCTGTTGAACATTAGAAATTTATTATCACCGACTCACTTAACATATTTTGTTCTTAGCTATAGCTTAAAGGCCTAAAAAGAGCTTATAAAAATAATAAAATTATATTTGAAGATTATATCGCTTGCAAGTTCAAAAGAGGGTTTTTGACATTTCTTTTTATATTTTGCTCTTTATGTACTCCTCCTCCTTTATTTGAATAATAAATAAAAATAATCTTCAAAGTTACCAATACAAAAGTTAGCACAAAAAAATTATAAGTCAATGAAAATGACGTAGGAAAAATTGATTATTGACAAACGTATATTACATTCCATAAACATATTTCGTTTCCGTAATCATTACTTCCAAAGATTTTTATAGTGCAAATACTTTAAACGGAGTCCCTTCCGTCAACATGATGCTCGCAAGAAAATTGCCAGACAAAATAAAATAACTAGATTGATCTATCAAACAGCTTTTTTTTTTTTTTTTTTTTTTTTTGTTAAACTGATGAGAAATCCAGTCTCGGAATCTTTGAAAAATAAAATAATTTTGTTTTGGGATCAATATTCTGGAATAGTTCGAGTTCACTTTAAAATGACTAAGGAAAAAGTTTGCTAGAAAGTCCAGGACCTCTGACGTCACACACGCGGAAAGCAATATCCTTCGCCTCGAGTCACAGTTAACTTTAATTTACGTCTTTCCCGCATAAATGTCATGTCCTTACATCATCCCGGAGGACAATGTCGATGATTCTTACCTCAGGAGCCTTGGGGACGGAAAAAGAATTGTTGAGTATATAAGGTTAGATCGTGCGTGGCTTTTGTATAGATCGGAAACTTAGAAAAGGGGCTGGATATTCCTTGGTGTTCTTATACCAGAAAATATTCTTTTTTCCTCTAAAAGAAAGACATTTAATATAATATCATATTCTTTACTTTGGCACATATAACGTTTATTTTAAACAATTTTATCTCAAGTGTTCCTAAGCAAATCAAAATTTAACTTCAATGAAGATTTTTTACTGAAGTTCTTAAAATTAAATTTAAATGTGGGGATTTACAAATAAAGAAGTTTTGAAAGTGTAGAATTTTTCATGTAAAAAATAATAACTAGTAATTATTGATTATCTGTTCATTGTAAATAACATTTGTAAGCTTTTTATCTTAAATTCATATGATGCATAAAAACTTTTTATTCTGAAGAAATTCTTTTGTAGTTAACAGGTAAATCATCTGAAAGTAACATTAAATAGCATATTTCCTCTAAAGATTGTTAACTAAAACTATGCTTAGTTTACAAGTATAATTACTGAATTAAAGTTCTGTGAATTATAAGAAACCTTACCTTTGATAGTTAAGAATCTTAAAATTATGAAGTTTTGCTTCACAAATGCACACAAAATTTTCCACTATATTTATCCCGTTATTAATTCTGCTGATAATATTATTATACTCTAAACGTGCCAAATCTTATTATACTTTTAATATGCCAAATAATATAATATCCTAAACCTAAGACTACTTCAGTTATTATCAAATGATTAAATATAAATTTCCAAAGGGGGAGTTATTTTATTGCATCTTCAAATAATAAGCACTTTATCTAGCCACTCGTTTAAACCCTGTTCCCTTAATGATAAAATACTTCATTCGTGTTCTACCTTCGTACCTAAAAGCTTGTGATTAACCCCAATTTCTTTCTAAAATATTTAAACAGATAAACAGTAAGAAAACTATCAAAGATGTGAGCTTATAACGTTATTATGAATAATTTATGATAAAAACCTTTCAATGATATTTTCATCGAGAAATCAAACAAAGGAAGAAAGTCGTGTGTAAGATATAGGAAAGAAATATTCCTCCAATAACTATGTCGAATTTAAATGAATAGCATCATGGGAAACTTAACAGGAGAGGTCCCTACAGGTGGTACCTTAAAATAAAAATAAAAATTAAGAAACCTTACAAAGAGACATATTAAAGCATCATTAAAATTGTTTTTATCTAGTTCATTATGTGTCACTATCACCTCATGCGCTTCGTTACGCCTCCCATATGTCAATCATAACTAGGTCTACTACGAAGACGCATCGAGCTTAACGCTTCTGTCACTTCATAAGGCAGGTGCCTGAAAGAGTCTGGCCATGCCTAAGGCAGCAAGGAGTGGTGGCCCCCTGTGCTGCTATTTCGATTTTCATGAAAAATTAATAGTATTTTGAGCAGCTTGAAAGAGCCTGAATGAATTTAAAACTCTGTGTCTTTCATTACGTTATTACGCAACGCGAAAAGTATATTATTTATAGCAAATGCATTATATTTTACCAATCTTGGGAGAAGAACACGCTTCAGTTTAACCATCTTGTGATTGTTTCCATCGTAACTATAATTCTGAAATGATGATCTTTGGTTTTACAATTGTTTGCATAAAAGAGGAAAATGCTAGAGTCTTGTGAAATTATTTTATGGTAACTCTAACTGAATATGAATTTAAAAATAAAATTAGTAAGAAAAGTATTTTCCCTGATTTTTCATTGTTTTTGCAATTTTCCGGAAAACAATAATGAGAATGCTTATGATAAAGAAAAGTAAATTCTGCAAGAAAATTACGTGTCTAAATTTATTGGGGATTTCATTTTTCTCCTTTACAACTAGCTACCAGTGAATATACATTTTTATAACGATGTTTAAAATAATTCAATTTAATTCTCATTAAAATAAAATAGTTAATATCTTTGAGTATGACTTAGAAAATATTTCGTTAATTTCTTTTTATGTAAGAATACAGTAGTGAGACCATGCGATTAATTTTTAATAGATGCTTAAAACAGAGCCTTTTAAGTATTTCTCGATAAAAGAAAAGTTTAACCATATTTTATGACAAAATCGTAACAAATCAAATTGTATAACTCTATTCACTACACACACAGACACACACAAAGTTATGAATAAAGCATATCATTATTAACTTTTTATATTTAGATTAACTGTTAAGATTATAATTACAGTTAAGAATCATACATTTGAATACACCTTTAAAGAAAAACTTCATAAATTTAAGGAAAACAATACTGAATACATTTCATTCTAATGTAATAGAAATATTATTAAACTAAAAAAGTGCATTCAGTATCATATATCTTTATTGCCTCGAACTTCACATTTTAAGATGAATAATTTCCAGGTATTAATAAGATAAAAGAGCCTTCAAATAAAGGTTATACACTTTCAAACATAAATAATGAAATTAATTTTCCAAATATAATTATTTTCAATTTAAAAAGATACGTTCTTATAACGTTAGTATCATAAAGTCATTAAATTCAAGAAAATCAGCTAAAATTATATGTTAAAAACAAGAAACTATATGAGATTCGCATTTAAACTGAATCTTGAATTTAGAGAAATCAGAATACTAAAGAGATTTTGAATATGAAAATAGTGTTTTTAAACGACTCTTATTTTCAAAAAAAAACAATCACATAATATTCTTGGAGTTTATTTCATTGCTTGTGAATAAAAATAAATAACTTTTCTCTAAAATAAAAATTATAACTTAAAATAATAATTTAAAATTAAGAGAAATTCGAACATAAAAGAGAAATTCGCGAATATTTTAAGTAGAAAAATTACATTTCAATAAATACTAATTTTTGACTTAATTTGATTCTCATTTAAGTTCATTAAATTTATAAATATTATCAAGTTTCCTTTCCTATTCTTTCAAGTTCCATAATTATGTATTTGACATTTATCGCAGCAAATTAAATAAGCATCGAACAAAAGCAGATGCTCAATTTCCCAGATATGTTTTGCAAAGTAGTAAACATTTTTCTCATTTTAATGAAAAGAATTCATAGATAGTTTTTGTTATTTAATTATATGCATTATTATTTATGAACAATGAAATTTATTTGAATTTTTCATTACAATAGTTTGAAGTTTATGTGATAAAACTTTAACATATGAAATAAGGTTTTAATGAATTTAAATTCATTTTTACCCTCGCTCTGCCATAAATCATTTTAATATTGTACAAAGAGCCTATTATTTATTTTAATATTTGACAATTGTATACACAAAGTTTAATTTCTGCTTACAATATTAAAAAATTATTTTTCCAATTATTTAAAGATTAATTTATATGAAAATATGTAAAATCCTCACCCTTTTAATATAATTTGTTTGTTGTTTATCCTCTATGTTTTCATATTCTTCTAAAAAATCCCTAAAACTTTTATATGCATAAAACATTAAGTTTAATCTGCACTTTTACGAAATTTTTACCATGAATATATTTAAACAACGATACTAATATTATTGCATCATTTACATATTTGTTAAAACATTAATAATTAAAGTAGCTGAGTATCAATTAACTTGTTGCAAAATCTTATTTTATTTGGTTAAATTTCTTCAAGTTTTGATGTAGCGAAATTATATGTTTGATTAAATCCATAAATTAAAAAAGTTAACTTTAAAATAAAATGCACACCTAAAAAATTAATTTCCTGACAAAAAATCAATACCTTTCATATAAAAAGTATTAAATCATTTTTGTATTCTCTTGAATTAAACCATTCAATAAAAACTAAAATTAAAAAGAATATATATATATATATATATATATATATATATATATATATATATATATATATATATATATATATATATATATATATATATATATATATATATATATATATATATATATATATATATATATATATATATATATATATATTATATATATATATATATATATATATATATATACATATTATATATATATATATATAGACATATATATATATATAATAAAATCAAAAGATATTCTAAGCTATTGTTAATACATTACATCATGGTGTGCATTTGCAAATTAAGCTAAATATAAAAATGATGATGCTTATATATGTTTTCTTAAAACCTTTTCCTCATAATAGTGATAACTAGTAAACCTTTTGTTCAAATTAAAAAATATGAAATGTATATAATGAGTATCATTACTTAAATTATTTAAACAAACATCATTTTAGTGGACTTCCAATCTCGGTATCAGAATTATGTGTGAAACTTTCATACACATTTCTATCTCTAACTACAAACTATTCTGGAACATTGATTAATGAATAACATGCGTTTTCACTGGCTCAAAGTACAATGGAAAGAAGATCTGCTTCATATTTTGCACAATGATTTGCATGGAAAATACAGTTAAAGCCAAAATGTGTTAAGTTAAAACTAGTTTCGATAACGCTTATGAGTAAACAAATCTTACGCAAGTGAAACTTAAAACTTCCAAAGATGAATTACATAAATGTTTATTTCTTGCTTAGTAAATAAGCATAATATATTCAGAAATATTTTTATTTAATGAACAAAGAATTATTCTCTGGCTCCGAGGATTTTGCTTCGGTGGTTTGCAATAAGCTAGAAACTATTTCTCACAGAAAGTGTTGTTAAACATATTTTCTGTATTCCTAGTTATTGGGATAATCTTACATTATAAGTCGGTAAGCATATTCCGTTTCAGTATTTCCAGAAGTTTCTGTAGGTAAATAGTTGGAAATGTTTTGATGAATATTTAAATAAACAGAATACTGAATTCTAGAAAATGATTTTTATCCTTTCTCTCTCGATATAGCTTTGTTATTAGTTATTTCCAACAACACACAAACAATAAACAACAAACTTTCTTGAATTCCTTAATGGAAACTGTTTTGTAAATTCTTTCCCCCATTTGCTTCAAATAATAACAAAAATAACCAAAGTAATAGAATTCATTAACTAAGAATCGGAAATCTTCGGCAGGAGAGGGTTAGAATAGTATGGGCGATGCAAATCAATGAGAAGAGGAAAGCCTACTAAATAAATAAAAATCTCCCCCTCGCTTCCCTCAAGACGAACTTAAAACTTTTGACTTAGAAAAGATTCCGCCACATCAACTCTTTCAATTTGGGTCTTCTTGTGGTGGTTCCGAATGAAAAGCCGACTTCAAAGAACAAACGAGAACGGTTTGGTGAGTGGAAGAATGAGCGACTATTACTTGGTCCCTGCAGCTAAGTGAGGAGGACTGATTTCAGCAGCAGGAATCTTCTACCCAGTTCATTAAAGACCAACTTCCCGGCTCTCTGACATGCAGTAATTGGATTTGAACTTCAACGTACCTTCCTTTCTAAACACTAAATTGCTTTCAAGTGTCGCAAACTCCGGGAGGTGCATGAAAAGGAAGTGGTTCGCATTCATTAGATTTTCTGACAATCCCCAGCTCTTTGTACTGGAGTCAAATTTGTATTCCCCATTCTTACTGGGGACTTTCATTCAGATTTATTAAATTGGCTAATTATATTTTTGTTCACTTTTATTGAGACCTTACGGGAAGTGAATGAGTACTGATTAAATGACATTCGCTGCTACAAAAATTTTTAAAATGTAGTGTCACTTTTGTATTTGGACATAAAAGAGAAGATGTAAATTTATTTTACAAATATGTACTGTAAAATTGAAAACAGTTCGTTTTCATCTGATTCGGAAACAAATCAGAATAATGTTTCAGTTGTTAATATATATTTATATATCTCATCAGTTTGCCTATAATACTTACTGATATGACTTTATAGACGTTAAAATTAATTGTTCTAGTTTCTTTTAAAAATTGAGTTGTTTTTAAAGTTAGACATAAAATAGCAGTGTAACTCATAAATTATTACTGTTAAAAATTAAATACGATTATTTTCATTTGCTGTAAATATTAAAGTTAGTTGTAATTATGATTTACTGTAAAAGAGAGCTGTTAACAACAATTATTCCATACACTCCTTCATTATTAATATACAGGAAAAATTTTAACTATTGGTAGAGAAATACGTAATAAATTTACATTTTTCTTAGGTAATATAAAAGTGATTAAACTGTAATTTTGATTAATGACTTCTCTAATATAACAACGTATTTAATATTTTTCATTTATTATAAGATAATATGTAAAATTTAATGCCACATATGGGGCAGTCCAACAGGCAAAGTCATTTTTATTTATGGCATTATGAATAGTCTCCAGGAATACCTTTTCAAAAAGAATTTTCATAAAAAAATAGATTGTATCTGTATATTGAAAGGGAAAAAATTTACAAAACTTTTTAGTGCCCATTACAGGCCTCACCATACTCCAATAGTACAGATGTTTTGTTTGGAAGGAATGGTCTCGAGTTTGATACTAAGCACAACAGAATAACAGGGCAGTAATGTTACATCTCTGTATTCTGGGGATATATTTATTGGGATAGGTGAACGAGAGTTCCATGTGGATTTCTTCATTTCCAACATATTAACACGCGGAACTTTTGAGAAAAGTATTCATTTGATGATTAATCCATGTAGCATTGGGTAAATACTTCTATATTTTCTAACCCGGAAATTTCTAATGTGCGTGTAATAAGTTTAGTTGGAAAATACTCGTCAAAAATATTTTTAATCAAGCCATTTATAAAAAAAATTACATTTAAGCCAAACATTAGTTTACAATATATGTTCACAATAGATTATAGGGAATTGATGTACAACAAATGACATTCAAAAAATTCTGACTTTTGTTTACTTAATGTTAGTATTTCTTTAAGATTCGTTGAGTGTGTTTATTTATGTAATTGCTTATAATCCTGCTGAAAAGCAGTTATATCTCTCACAGATATAAAATGTAATTTCTTAAGATTTTTTTTTCTTATCTCATAAAAGAGGATATATGTCCATAAAGATTAAACAAGACCATCAGGTATGCAGAATAAAATCCAAATATTTTAGCATACAATTAAAATAATCATTATGTACTAAAAATTTAAAAATAGTTTTTGGTTTTTGGCAATAGAGTTTTCGGAGAAACACTTTTAAAAATAGGATACAATTTGTTTACCGTGTTTTAAGCAAGCATTTCTTTGTTTCGATTTTGTTATACGAATCATTTTTAAATTACTTAAATTATGTGCATTTTGAACAAATGTTATGAATTTGATATTGTTGATTTTTTTTTTTTTTTGTTTTGCATATATTGACAGTGATTACTTACATTCGTATATCTTATGTTTATTTTATGTATTATTATCATCAGGTGTTTTAATTTTTATTCATAGAGTTTTTACTTCATTTATTTGTAATTTTGCAAATAGAGAGTTATTTATATTTGGTAAAGAAAAAATTGGTAAAAACTTACCATACGGTCACCCTTGGCGAAATTTTCTAAAAATCGCCAAGTGTGACTGTATGACGAATTTCTGATCGGGGAAAACGGCGGGAGTATAAGGGCTGAAATAGTGACAAATATCTCATACATTGTTGGTATCTAACAATATGCTTATTTTACAACTTATTTTACAAAATTAACAAAAAACGCAGATTTATAGATTTCAAACATCAATGGTAAAATAATAAAGTTGATATGTTAAATTATCCATAAAATTTTTTGATTAAATTTTATATTAATGAATTTAAATTGGTAACTATTCATGAGAAATTAATTTCAAATAGGGTTGAAAAATACCAGTTTGCCAGGTTTCTAGTAAAAATATTCGCCAAATTTGGTTGAAATAAACGCATCAAGGGTGACCGTACAGTAAATCTGATCTGGAAAAATTATATAAAAAATATTACTTCATTTGAAAGTTTTGTCTGATGATTACTGCTTATTTCTTGGAATGAATGATTCTACCATAATTAATTTTTAAAATGTAAACGTCGCAAATGTTCTACTTTTTAGACTACTGAATATTGAAGAGATTTTTGTTTGCATAGCATAAACTGTAAGAGACTTCAAGACTATAAAATACAATGCAAATCAAATACTTTTTTAAAAGTACAATACTTATATTTTGTTTATTAATGTCTAAAAAACTACTGGTGAGTTTAAATCATTTGGCATTACACGGGGATGACTTGACAGATACTTGCATTCGCCGCACCCAAAATAGCACTATAGTTACTTTGAAATTAAGTATTGCAATTTAAATCAAAAGGAATACTGCCAGATTTGGCTAATAACTTCCAAGGATATCATTTCACTGGAAGGACATTACTACTAGGACGGTTTTTACGCCCCTCAAGAAATGAATGTTGTTGACAGCAGTTTGCATAGGTTTCATATCCTTATTTTCCAGCGATGAATAAGGCCCTTAGCTCACCAGGTTATCATGACGATCTCGTTTCATTTCAATGCGATTACCAAATTAATGAATGAAGTTTTTATTTATATTACATAAAAACACGAAATTTAAAAAAGATTTCATTTTCTTATTGATAAGACGAACATAATATAAAAAAGCAGTAAAAAAAAAGGGACGACTTTCAATTGCGTGTAAAATCTTTTGAAATATTCAAAATAAATGATATTTTAAAGTATTTAAGTTTCTTTGTTTCATAAATTTTTGAAACAATGATACAGCACTTCACTTACATATTGTTAACATTTTAGTATGTTTACATGAAAGAGAAGAATTAATAAAAAATATATTCAAATAAAATTAAGCAATATATTCTTTATCATCTTAAATTTAATTTAATTATAAAATTATGTAAAATAGTCTACGAAAAGTTGAAAACTTAATTCAGTAAATTAACTCACGAAAATAACACATTTATATATATATATATATATATATATATATATATATATATATATATATATATATATATATATATATATATATATATATATATATATATATATATATATATATATATATATATATATATATATATATATATATATATATATATATATATATATAATATATATATATATAATATATATATATATATATTTATATATATATATATATATATATATATATATATATATATATATATATATATATATATATATATATATATTTATATATATATATATATATAATATATATATATATATATAGCTTAACTCTTTAACGTACAAAATACTGATTTTCATAAATTATATTTCTCTCTCTCTTTTACGATATAATATTTTTTTATTTATTATAAACTTCTAGTTCTTAAATGTAATATTTTAGCCAAATGCCAGGTTTATTTTTTCATACTTACCTCAAAAGTTAATTAAAATTTCAGTTTCGGCATCGTAAGTAAATGAAAGTGTATAACTAATGTTTTGAAAGGTTTATTTACTCTAGATATAGGAATGCATATTTACATGAAAGTATGATAAATTACTTGAAATACGAGAGATGGATGTTTCTCTGTCCTTTGCTAATAAGCAAACCATAACAGTATTAGGATGCTGAGCAGCACAAAGAACGGTATCCCTCATTTCCATAATACAAGTGAACCTTCCACCATTCGAAATGCCCAAGGGTCACAGCAAAACCCGTTATTTAGGTGTCTATGATCTTCCTAATTAGCTGCCTAGTCTTGTCACAGTTGCCAATTACTGCGTGGACTTGTATTATGAAATAGGGGATGGCCGATATATGATGGGGAAGCGATAATGTATTACCAAAATTCTGTATTATGAGTCAAAATGAAAAGGCCTATGTCCGATTCTCCATCATTTCTAGAAAAGGAAATCGCTTTTCAGACAATGTTGCTGTTTAACATAATTGACAGACGACGGAAAGAAATTGCTCTGTGTATCCAATTTCCTGATCTCTACTACATACCTAATATTGAAAATTGTAGTTTGATTTAAAAGTAATTTGACGAAAATAACTTTGTATTTACCAACTTTCATGCCTCTCTACTTATTTATCTTTTTCTGCTACTATCTATTTTGTAATATAACATATTAATTCAATAAATATTGAAGATTTAAAAAATAATTTTATCAAAAAGTAATATGACTATATGAGTAGTTATAGTAACAAATAAGAATGTTTATGCTGAATTTTAAAATGGCTTACATAAGATAATGACTTATATAAGAATTTCGTAAACTGAAAACTATTTTTTAAATAAAGAGCTTCAGATAGTGTGAAAAGTGTCGTTCGTTCTATAACAAATAAATTAAATTTTTTTGATTTTATTATTAAGTAGCTAATTTAATCAGAAATTTTCAATTAGAAATATATTTGCATCATTTTCATTTTTGTAAACGAGGAAATTGATCTATAAATCTGTTATGCATTTATTTTCATATCTGAAGTATCTTTATTTCTAACTTTAAGAGAAAGGTAGGATTTTTCTTCTCATGGTATCTTAAATTATGACAGCTGTTTTACGATTTCGTCTTAGATGAATTCCTGCAATCGATCCTTTAAGACGAGATAAATTAAAATTTTATGTTTCAAGCCATAAACTTTTCTGTAAGGGAATAATATTTTACATAAGTTATGTTTTTCTTTTTGAATAAAGCATGTTTATTTTGAAAGAGACATGATAAAATATGAAATATATCTTCAAAAATATTTTAATGATATGTATAATATTTTCATGTCGAATCTTTACATTTACATACCTTTTTTTTTTAATTACATGCATTTATGATAAAATTAAGTACTGATTTACAAAAAACGAATATCTCATTTTGTAAATATAAATACAGCTATTTTATAAGAATAATGTTAGCTATACTTAACTGGCAGAATACTTTTTAACCAATAAAATTTTTAAATTTAAAAATTCCATGAAAACAATTTAAAAACGAAATTTTAGAAACATTTTATTTCTACATATTATGACTGAATTTTTACTAAGCAAAAAGCTTCTTCAAATTATTTAACATGATCAAATCAAAACAGTATAATTATTCTCTCAGTATAATTTTTTTTATCAACTATAAGTGTATTGCTTCAATAGCAATGAAAGTCATATATAATTGTAAGTAAATTATTCCTGTTCAGAGTCGATCTCTATACAAGAAATTTGAAACATCTTAAGAAAATGTGTGAAGAAAATTTATTTCTGAAAATAATAATTATTATTACAAAATTTTCTGAAAATATAATTCTATTGGTTTTTATTGCTCTTTTCAGTTAAAATATTATATAATTTATCGATCACAATCTGATGTACATACGAGTGCTATGTATTTATTTATTCGAGGAAATGTTATCACAAGATAGATAAAGATCAACTCAGATTTTATTATATAATTATTGATGAATCCGTTGACGAGGCTATCACAAAAAGATAAAGTATTCTCTTAAATTCAATTATACATTTGAAATTACATTTTACATTTAATTTTATTAACATTCGTGAATCATGTCAGTTCCTTACATCAATTGAATGTACCTCCATTTCTGAATAAGTCTTCCAATAGATATTTTCTTAGAAATCTAATGGTATATTTTCCATGGTATAATAATAACAAATTTTAGAGTTGCAATAATGCAGTCAAATATAAAAGATTGTGGTAAAACAAAATTAATTTTAATTGGTTTAACAGTGTTCGTTTATGTCAAAAAATATCAAATTATTTAAATATAAATGATTCACCATTTTGTTAACATGTTACATTCAAGTAGAATAGCAGTTAAGTACTTAAGATAAATCCCATTAAAAACATAAAATATTAATTACATTGAAAACTGTAATTGTAGATTATATCATGCATGCAAGCATATTGTGTTAAAATTAAAAATTAAATTATCTTTTAAACTGGCATCTATTATTTCATTAGGAAAGCGTAGAATGGGTGCCTTGAATCAAATATTTAAGAGAAGAGTATATAAATAAACTCTTCTAAATGGAGAGAAATGTTTCGATCCGGAAATTGATGTATACTAAACTTTTCATTTAAAATCGATCATATAAAATTTTGCTGTGATTCTCTATCCTATAAATATGGATAAAAAAAAAAAACTCACAAAAGAACCCACCGTTTATTTGAAGAAGTAGAAAATTCGACCTATTTCAACACGCCTATCAAACAAGTAAAGAGATAACAAAAATAAGTAAAAGCAAAAGGTGAGAAAACAGTTGACAAGAGAACACGTGTAACTGCATTATAATAATTAAAACTTTGAAACTTTTCTTCCGCATGAAAGGCCAAATAAAAAAAAAGTTATTCAACAAAACCTAAAAAAAAAAATAAAATAAAACAAAAAAGCATAAAAGAATGAAATAATAAGAAAAATTCTCAGGGAAAAGTATTCAAAAAGGAAAATAAAGAAAACTCTCCGAAAGATGGCGTTGACATGCATTCATATCCAGTTTCGATAATTATTATACCTGCAAAACAGTTCTTGAGTCCTGAGGGGTGGAATGGGCAGACCAGTACAAAGTAATGGACACAAATTACATAGCTATGAGGGACGAGGTCTGTAATGATAGGGCTTTCCAACTAACAGACAGGTAGTGCGATGGCCCAGCCGCAGCACAGGAATTGAAAATGCCTCGCAGCGACAAGGAATAGGAGTCTTCCTTTTTAACTTTACCCGCGGGCTTCTCTTTTTGCTTTTGCGAGAAGAGGGAGTTTTACGCTATCTCACTTATTTGCAGTCCTCTTTTTTTTTTTTTTTATCTCTTCGTCAATATTGTTAATGTTTCATTAAAATATAAAAGATATTCTCTACACAATTGTATCATAGGCTTACAGCCTCATTAACGTCGTATTTAATTGCAATTTTCAATCTTTGTTTTTATAAATGCTACCGCTTCAACCTTACTGAAACTCCAATTTAGCATGTCAAATGAAAAATCTAAGATCTAAATTGATTTAAAGATCAAACTCCTCTTTTATTAACTCTTTCCTTTTATGTTGCATAAATTAATTGTTCTTAATTCATTTTTTAATAAAATCATATTGGCAAAATAAAAAACACAAGTTAAACTCTCGTTTTTTTTTTTTTTCATGAATATTTAAAGTATTAATTAAAAATAAACTCTTTACCAGTTTGTCTTATATTTTAGTTTCTTTTATAATTTAACTTTGAAATTTCATTGTTTAATTCAATGACTATCTTAAACAATGAAAATTGTTAATTATATTTACTCAATAATGATTAACAATTATTGTTAATTATAATTGAGAAAATTTGCTTACAGTCTATTCTTATTTTTCATATAAAGGATATCATTTTATTTTGATTTTTAAAATTTCAGTTGCATAGTATGAGTTGTGGGCTGATCCTTAAATTTTTTCTTTGTACATTACAGTAATATTTTTATACAAATGGGTATTATAGTTTAGTTACTGGAATTTTTATTTTGGTAAAATGTTTTTCCATTATTTATATACATTTTTTAATTTTTTTTACAAAAATACTGAGAACAGCCATGGATTTCTAAAGAAAAGCTACTCTACCAAAGTAATAGTTACTTTATTTATTTTGTATTATTTATGATTTCCAATAACTTTCAAGTAAATGCTATCAATTACAAAAAAGAGAAAACTCAAAGAAAGGTATATGTGTATTAATTTTTGTAAAAAAATTGCTTTTTTTAAAAATACACTTAAAAGTAGAATTAATGAAATATTAAAAGAGTAAGTACGAAAAGTAAACTATAAGCTCCTTCTATCAAAAAATAATAATTCAAACACTTTTCTAAACAAAAAAACCAAAATTAAAAGAAAAACAAACTTCTAAAAACGTTGAACTATTAAAAAAATAGGCAGTTTTATAAGCAAAAAAATATATATAATATATTATTTTATTTAATAAATATTATATTTAATCAGTAAAAATCTACATGCAAATTTATTACTCATATACATCATTAAAATTACTATTTTCTATATTATACAGATTTTGATCTATAAATTCGATATATGAATTGCAAAAATTTCATATACATTTGTGAAACGTAAAGCAAAGCTCTTTTTATTTTATAAATTAATAAGTAAACTGATTCTATATTTAGATGATATACATGTCTATAGTTTATCAAAATCATTCTTAATGGAAAATTTTGAAACATTTAATGAATTTAACTGTTTAAACATACAGAGTAAAAATTATACTTTTTAGAATAAATATATAATTGGAAGAGTGCAAGTAAAAGAACTGATGTAATCTCAATTGCACTTAAAAGAGAAAAAAATTCAAATAAATAATAACCTATGTTTAATATATGTAATTATATGTTTTACTTAATGCATGAAACATATATATATATATTTCATACATTAAATAATATATATATATATATATATATATATATATATATATATATATATATATATATATATATATATATATATATATATATATATATATATATATATATATATATATATATATATATATATATATATATATTATGATTTGTTTTAATAAAAGCTTTGGGTAATATATATTTCAGGATTAAAAATTTTGCAACATAATTATATTTCTTTCTGAATTTCTCATAAATAATAATAAAGAGAAGATAATAGTTTTCAAATTATTATTGAAAATGAAGACGAAATAGATAATCCTGTAAATTTAATACTTACCACGTATATGTAAAAAATTATACTCTTAATTTACAGCATTGTTTTGAAGTATGAGGATTAGTATATAAAATATTTTTGAGCTTTCCATGAGTTTCAAAACTGGAACAGTGCTTATAACTAACTTCAGAAGTTTTTAAGGTTATTCTATCATTTCTTGATTGAAGAATTAGCAACATTCTGGTATTTTTAATAACTAACAATGGATTAATTAAAACTTAGACTATTTCTTTAATGCGTATTTTAGAATAACTAAAACTCAGAAGTTCTATGTCGAATGGATAATAACTATTTCTATGTCTTTTCTCAAAGTTTATTCTTTATTTAAAAATTTTGAAGTTTTCCTTCTGTGCTTAAACATACATATGTAAGAATTGTCCAAGTTAAAAGCTGTAGAAACATGTTAATTTTATGGTGCATTAGAAGAAAGTAAAGAAAAAATCTCATGAAAAAGAATTCTCTCATCTACTTTTTTACTCTTCTAATTGAAATTATTTCTTTCTGAATTTCTCATAAATAATAATAAAGAGAAGATAATAGTTTTCAAATTATTATTGAAAATGAAGACGAAATAGATAATCCTTTAAATTTAATACTTACCACGTATATGTAAAAAATTATACTCTTAATTTACAGCATAGTTTTGAAGTATGAGGATTAGTATATAAAATATTTTTGAGCTTTCCATGAGTTTCAAAACTGGAACAGTGCTTATAACTAACTTCAGAAGTTTTTAAGGTTATTCTATCATTTCTTGATTGAAGAATTAGCAACATTCTGGTATTTTTAATAACTAACAATGGATTAATTAAAACTTAGACTATTTCTTTAATGCGTATTTTAGAATAACTAAAACTCAGAAGTTCAATGTCGAATGGATAATAACTATTTCTATGACTTTTCTCAAAGTTTATTCTTTATTTAAAAATTTTGAAGTTTTTCTTCTGTGCTTAAACATACATATGTAAGAATTGTCCAAGTTAAAAGCTGTAGAAACATGTTAATTTTATGGTGCATTAGAAGAAAGTAAAGAAAAAATCTCATGAAAAAGAATTCTCTCATCTACTTTTTTACTCTTCTAATTGCTGCCTAATGTCCTTTTCAGCTTCAAATAGTGAATACATTTCATTTAAGAGAATTACTTCGAATGCTTTAGTGAACAAATCTGGTTTAAATGAATGTTGCTTGATTGAAGCAATCTTTTGGTCTACCTAAAAGTGTAGTGGGGCGTAAAACAACTCACAAAGCACTCGGTCTCTTCAAAAATCGGGCTTTATAGTTCAAATATTCATGTTCAAGACATTAGAGCAGTTATGTTTTTTAATTTCATTTCTTCTTACTGAAGTTTTTTTTTTTTTTTTTTTTTTTTTTTTTTACTGGATCCTTAAACTCTCTCTCTCTCTCTCTCTGCAAAAATAATTTTTTAAATTCAGTTTTCCTCTTTTAGCTGTCATCACTTTGAAGAGACCTTTTGTTATGTTTCCGCCCGAACAAGCCTGGTAGCCACGCCCATGAATTGTGACGTCACATCATATTGCTCTCAGCAGGACTTGCGGAATTATAACTGAGAATTCGTGTGAGTGAAATCAACAAAAAAAATAAATAAATAAAATAAGAGACAATGTAAAGTGTAGCACTTGAAAAAATTTACGATAAAGATAACAAAAGATCAAAAGATTACTCAGCATCCTTTTCTCATATGTTAATGCTAGCAAAAATTACTTGTAATACCAAGCATCATATATTTGAAGAAGTTTCATACTGGTTATTAGAATAAAAAAAGAAATCAACGCAGGATACCTGGGTCGATTTTGCATTTGTTTTCTGTTTATGATATGCTGCAAATAGATCCCTTGTAGAGAAGCATTTATTTTTCATTTCCCTTTTTGTTATATATATACATAACACCGGCTACTTACAAATGTAATTGAAATAGTGTGTATGCATAGGAGATACTATCCTAAAACTGTGCCTCATGTATAATAATAGTACGTGATTAAATATAAGAAAATAAAGATCTTCCAATGATTAAATAAACAATGTTGTTGGAGATTTTTGGCTCAATAATTCATTACATAGCTATATCCACAATATAAACTACATGTTTATCTAATAATTCTCTGATAAGTAAAATGCAATTATCTTTATATCAAGATACTATTATCGTGAGAAAATTAGTATGCATCACCCTATTACTATTATCAATTTCTTCCTATTAATTAATTGGTTATAATCAATATCAAAAAAGAGGGTATAAGTCATAATCGATATTGTTTTATTTTAGATATTGAAAATTTAAAACAGGCCACTGGCACGCATACGGAACTTAAAAAGTTAAAAAACTAAATGAATCATGTTTAGCAGCCATGAGAAGAATGTAAATAATTTTGTATAAATATATGATGATTAATATCTATGTTATTGAATTTACATAAATTGCATTTAATGAGAATTTCGACAAAGTAAAGTACAAAAAAAATAGTTTATTAATCAAAAACAAACAAGTACCACTAAAACTGTCTGAAGTGATATTTAAATTTGAACATTAAATTTAAGTTTTTAACATTAAATTTTAAAATTTGAACATTAAATTTTCAATGGAATATAGCATTTAAATTTTTTGAATGTGTTTAAAATGTTGACAAGATTAATATACATATATTAATTATATTCTTTAAAAAATAGTCCCTGTTTCTTGTTAAACGTTACAAGACGTTCTTAGATTGTGTATGATTATGAAATGAAAGTATAATTTATATTTTCAACCTAGTAAAAAGTAAAAAAATATATGCAAATTATTTTTGCTCATATATAGCTAGTATTTAAATGGGCCACTTATAAGTTGATTAGTTTTACCTTCAATTCTAGTTCATAAATTGCAACAAATAAAGTTAGAGGATAAATTCATATGAACCTTATACTAGTTTTGCTCTGTTTTAAAGACACTATTTGGATTCTATGAGAAAATTATCGACATATAGTTTTTCTAAAATAATATTTAAAGGAATACATAATACTAATCCATTTAATTGATATATAAACTCTCATTGTTCTAATTAAAATTTCATTAATGTAAGAACTCTGTTTTAAAATGTTTTACAAAAAAAGTAAGATCTAAGGATATGCAGAGAATTTTTAAACATAACACCAAATACAATTATATATACATCAAAAAATTAAAGATTTTTCTAAAAATACCCTTTAATTTAAGCAGATGGAGCTGAAATTAATTGATAAATGTACTGTTATAATATTTCGTCAACTACGACGCTTTCCATTCCCTGCATGAAATGATGAAAATAATTATCTCTCATTTGTTTGGGCATTATCCTAGTTACATAAACTTCATGATCCCAGGGTTATTAGTAATCTGGATGTTAGAATTCTGGTTATATTTGGTATAAAAAACTTTGTATCAAGAAATAAACAGAAAAAACCAAATATTTTAACATTTTATTAAATCAAAACTCATTTTCTGGAAAAATTAGAACTAAATTAGTTATTTCATATACATATACTTATAAATGATACTAACATGAAAAGTAAATAATTTTCATGATATATAAAATGTTTAAAAGATTACTGTGATGACATTAAGTTATAATTATAAATAATTGGTTATATACATAAATTAATATTAAGTGTAAATGTAATATAATTATACTAATTAGTGTAATATAATTATACTAATAGAAATTATTCTTTAAGAATAATAAAACATTAATTAATTTTTCCTCACTAATAATACTTATTTTAATAAGTAATGAAAAATTGCATTATATATAAAACTCGAGATATGAATTCTAATATCAAAATTTTTGTATTATTACCTTTTGTTTTAGCACACCAGTAAACAGACCCTAAATAAAGTGAAATTCTGTGAATGGATAAGTTATACCAATGTGAATTTTTTTTCCTTTTTAATTCCATAGTTCTAAGTAAAATGTTTTTCAATTATAGGTTACTCATTGGAAAATAAATAGCACTTTGATAAATGAAATGAACAATCTCAGAGCAAAAATACAGATTTTCTATCAGCTTTTTAAATAATTGCAATAATGAACAAAGTTACACGTTGTAACAAAATCTAATAATTTCTTCCGCGTAAGAAATCGAAACATATTAAATAAATGTTCATACAGCATTCATCTCTGTCAAAAAGTTATAGAACTACTAATTGGTAAAAATATTTCAAAATGAATAGCTTTGGAGAAAAGCAACAAAATTTCGAATCGGCTGAGTAGTCATAAGACAAACTTTCATGAGGACTACGGCAGCTCTTTAGGGAAACATTAAAGCTTGCAGTTCTTGCCAGATAGAAAAGCATGAGAAAGCAAAGCAAGAAAATCGACCAATCACAGATTGATAAATATTTTTTCTTTGAAGATAGATTATTCATTTCTATGAGAGGAAAACCTAGCAATTAAATTTGAAGGAAAAACGTATAAATCATCTCCACTTCTGTACGGAGTATATCCTAAACGGGCGGGTGATGTTCGAGTTAAAGACAGGGAAGGTACACGAATACATAGAGAAAAGGAAACGGAAATTTCGATATTGTGGAGGAGGGGGGCATCTAATTACTCTTGAGTATCTATATGTGTGTTTGGAGAAAGATGTATTTAAAAAAATGTTCTATCGATGATAAGACGAGATAAAGAAAATCATGCAGCATTTTGTTAACTTTCATTTCTGGTTCCTTCGTATTTCTTACATACTCTCTTATACGTAGCAGTAGTTTTTCAGCTTCATGATGATGTCATTTAGATGAGGATTAAGTAATGCTTGTCAACCTTTGACCTTAGATGATTCAACTAGGTACTGAAATTTCTAGGAATGTCTTGAAGTAAGTTAATACTGGGAGAAAAAAATTTATTCTTTTTTCATCTTTCTTATAATAAATGACCCGCTTAATTTCCCTTGTATCGATAAAAATTGATTTATTTTTAACTGCTGGATCACAGTTAAGCAATTTTCTTTTGTTTTTTTTTTATATATTTGTAATTTCAGTGTAACTTTACCTGATAACCAAATACCTCTCATTTCGGTTTAATAAAAGAATTAAATATTTGGTTTTTAACGTATAAGAGAATTTTCGGTGAGTCTCATTTTTTTGCTTAGAAGATCTTTAAAATCAAAACTCAAAATAATGTTTTACGCATAAAATAAAAATATATGATTTATACATAAAATATAATCATTAATTTGCTTGAATCAATTTGGATTCATCCCTACTATTTCAAATAAGCAAGATACACAGGTAAACATGATTGGCCCTTTCATATGTACATATTTTTGCAAAATAATAGTCTTTCATTTCGTTTAGTTCGTTTTCAGGAAATTCAAACAAAATTTGAAAAGTATTCATCTTTTATATACGTATATTTAGAATAGACAGTAAAATTTGTGCGTAAACAAAACACAAATTTGATTTTATTCAACTTTACGCATCTAATATCAGGAGTATAACTTTTACGAACAGAGGGGAATGTAGCTGGCGCTCCATTTTACGAATTTCTAATTTACGATTACTCGAAGTTTTACGAACAAATGGCTGGTATCTAATGATTCTATAGACACAATAAATTTAATCGCAAATTTACAAGAAGAGTCTTGCGAACTAATTTCCATGGCTCTTTCGTTTGCGTTTGTTTTTTATCTATTATTATTAATATTAATGATATTTTTCCCGTTTCTTTCATTTTTTTATTTGTAGCTTCTGAAACCTGAAACTCCCATCTTACAAGCAGAAAAGTATAATCAATAATTTCAAGTGAAAATATCGTCAAGTACTTTTGCAAGAAATGATAATAGTTTGGAATCTCCTAATGAAATTCACATCCAGACTCAATTTACCTTTCAATTTATGCTTAAAATGCTGCTTCAGAAAAAGGATATCTTGGTCATTTTGACATATAATCTTAATTACCACCTTAAATGAAGAAATTGAAGAGCATTTATTTGCCAACTTGAGTAAAGATAAAATCATTCATTCATGAACTTCAGCAAACGAACCCACTGCTGCCTGAAATTTCATTTTATTACTTTTAAATATAAACTCAGATATAATTTTCATGTAAGAGCTGTTGTATGGTAAAAAGGATGAGAAAGATAGTGAATGAGAATGAAACGAATTTTCAAATATGGAATGAAAATAAAATGAGATAGTACTCCCACCGTCTAAGAATTAAGTAGATAAACGGCTAAAGAATTTCATACGAAATAATTTGTTCTAATAGCACTTTATATATTTTGCAAAGTAATATCAGTTTGATAAAAAAATTAGTTTTAAGGTCTGCTGTTATTCTTTTATAATTGGAATTCAAATTTTACGTGCTAATTTATCAGCTTCTGTGAATTCGCAAAATGACCATCTAATGCATCTTAATTTGCATATTACATTTTAGTATTTCAAAGTAACCCTATCGTCAGTGGATCTAAACAATGGTTTAGAAATAAAAATGTACAACTGTCATACGAATACTATTAAATGTATAGTAATGTATATAATTTCAATTAATATTTTATATTACTTATACACACAATTAGTAGATTCTTATTTTCGTTAATCTGAAATCGTTATTTATAGAGTCAAAAACTCAATAACTTTTACTATGAAACTCCCTTTTACGTGAAGGAGCTCATTTTATAAATCTGGCCAACCATACTCAACAATAAACAGTATTAATCCAATTTATTTGAGAGCGCAAGTGAGCAGAGAGAAAAGAGAACTGGAAAAGAAATCAAAGAGAGTACTTCAGAGAATTAAATGCCATTGTGTCAAATTAATTTTTCAAGTAATCTTTTTATCCGTCAACCAATTGTAATATACAGCTTAACATTTCATAATAAAAAGGTGGGAACAAAAAAAAATTAAGCACCTCTGTAGAGCAGTATAGTGCTTTTGCGAGTAATAAATATATAAATGCATTCCGAAAAAGAGAACTAGCAGAGAAAAGAAAATCCAGCCCACTGCGCAAAAGGCTGTTAAGGTGCAGGAAAAGCAAAACACTATGTGTGCCGTTAAATCTGACTTCAACTTAAATGGATAGCTCACTTGGGGACGCTAAAAGTAACGGTCTCACCAACAAAGGAAATCACAAACGCGCATAATTTGCTAAGATTTCAGTTGATACAAACTCTAGCACCCGAATGGGGTTTAAGAAAGGCGACGTACTTTTCCGCAACTTCGAGTGCTGCACTTTATGTAGGTATTTCACTGAAAAAAAAAAGAGAGAGAAATTTTTTTTTGATTTTTTGATTTTTTTCACATGTGTTTTTCTTTATAGCAATTTTCCACAAGAAGAGTCTTACGATATGTGCTGAAATTCTATTCTCAACTTCTTAATTATTTTGGCGCCTTCTTTCTTTTGTTGAATTTTGTTCATTACGCTTTAAGCAAAAGATATTCTTATATAAATCATATATATATATATATATATATATATATATATATATATATATATATTATATATATATATATATATATATATATATATATATATATGTATATATATATATATATATATTATATATATATATATATACATATATATATATATATATATATATATATATATATATATATATATATATATATATATATATATATATATATATATATATGTATTTATTGCTTTAAAGTTCCTCAATAACAAAAAACATTATTTTTTTCGAAATTATAAATTGAAAAACAAAATTAAGTTTTTGGTATTATAGTTTAAAGAGAATTTGAATTCGAGGACTCAAGAAAATTATTAAAAATACATAGCTATCATTAAGAAGTTAAAGTTTTCTATTTGAAATAAGAGAAGAAATTAATGAAACTAGTAATATTCACAAAAACGCTCATAAAAGGAAGCTGATTGTGCCAAAAGTAGGATTTGGTTTGAAATAATTTACAAAAGTATATATTCGGAATAAAGAAGAAAATGTTTTCACAGATTACGAAATGAAGTTATCTAGTTGTTGGTAATTAAATAGTTTAAAAATGTTCCTCTGGAAATTGAAATCGGATGTAAATTAAAGATACCTTCGAGTTTCAATTTTTAAGAAACAATATAAAATCATATATAACAATTCTTAATTTTTAAATAAATATGTTAATATTTTCTCAATATAATAAATTTTACATAATTGTTGATCTTAGAAAATAAAATTGATTATATTAAAAGACTTTCTTTGTTTTTTTTATAAAAAAAATAAAAAATAAATAAATAATAAAAAAAAACTAGCCTAATTGGGAATACTCTTGTAAATTTCGATTAGTAGATTATATCATTCATTACAGGAAACATAAAAAACAATTGTTCTATTTGAATATTAATCAATAGATATGGATCACACAAACATTCTCTTAAGTTTACCATGTTCAAGTCTATCTGCGTTTATTTTCATACCTTAAGGAAATGTTAAATAGAATATATACATTTGAAAATGAATTTAGTACAGTAGTTCCTTTTTAATTTATGCTTCATAACTGAAATCTTTTTATAGAAAAAAAAATTCCTTCAATTATATATAACTTGAATTTCATTGTACTACTACTAATTTTATCTGTTTAACACACTGCAAATCAGTTAATATATAATACTAATATTTATATATTGTTACTAATATTTATATTTTGCCGTTACTAACAAGTTAAAGAGATACGTTGTACTGATATCTGAATTTTAAAGAAAAAACTTATTACGAGAAAACAAAAACTATATTTAATAAATTATTTAGCTTATTTATTTTCCTTCAAAAACACGTTTTTTAACACTTTAGTTCAACATAACTTATAATTGATATGCATCTAAGAAAATGATCTAAATTTTGATATATTAGTAACATTTTAGCATGAGCTCAAGTTCATTTTGTAATCCTAATTTCTGGAAGATAGTATATAGGAATTCTGCTTCTGTTGTGTATTGTTTTAAGTAAAGCGACATATTTTTCATAACTTATGGGTCATAAAATTTATTTTTTGAAGAAAAAATAAAATTTTCTAAACCTCTCTCAAACAAAATAACATGTATTCATTCAATGTATATATATTTCAATGCAACGGTAAAGAAAAAAGCATTTGAAAAAAACGAAATTAATATAATGTTTTTTCTAGACAATGTTTAAAGAAAACTAGATGTTATTTGAGTAGTGTAGAGCACAATAAATATATTAAAGTCAAAAGTAAATAGATTACTTTCTCCAAAAATGTTTACTCGGTTTTAAAGTAATGCTTTGGGAACACAGTTCCCATTATTTCTTTAGATTAAAGTTGAAACCGAGTACCTTTTTAACTGAGAGTTATACTTTCACTAAGTTAACCGCGTTGACAGCTTTCTAAATGCAAAGCTTCGGATAAAGGAAAAGAAAGACTTTCTGGAGAATTCGAACATTTCAGCTAGGTCTTTTTTTAAACACTTTCCTCCATTTCTTAGCCTCAATCGAACTTTATGGTCACAACGGGTGTTACGAGTCTATCACGAAACAGATGGCATACTTCTAAAGAAAGTATTTTTCTTTATATTGTTTCAGTGAGACATTGGGATTTCTGCTTTCCACTAAAACCAAATACTACAGCTTTATTTCTGAAAAAAGGAAAGCTCTTAATCATTTATTAGAACTTTAAGGTTTAAAAATAAAGTCGCAAAGGTAAAGAGATTTAAAGGAAAGATGGAAAGTACAATTGAAATAAGAATAATGTATTTTAGGCTGTAATAAAAGAAAAAAAGCCCAAGAACACATGCTATTTCTCTATTTTAAAATATCATTGCAAGCATGAAAAATTGTTTCTATTAATTAATAAAAATTGAAATAAATAATATATTTGCTTATTTAATGGTATGCAGCCTTGTGTTGAATAAAGTACTCTTCATTTTGCCTCAGTGCAGAGATATAAGTTTATTTTTTCTGATAAATGTTAATATGGTACATTATAAGGCATTTCTTTTTTGTATATAATCAAAGATTGAATTAAAAAAAGAAGTGTATATTTGTTCGTGAATAAAATATGTAAACCAAAACTGTTTAAAAAATTTTTTAATTCAAGCTCTGAATACATTCATATTAATAAATGAAACATCTACAGCTCACACAATGTTAAAGTTGACCACCACTGGAGTGTGTGGTTTACCAAATGTGAGGCACTTGTTTTCTGACTGGTAAATTGCAACACATTTTGAAAAGACGTCTGAAACTATCAAATAAATTGCCAGCTATTTTCCATTTATTCTTGCGTGAAGTTTAACATAGCAGTTTTTGAATTTTTATGAATAAAATGCGTGGATGTTTACCGATCATCGTAAAGAACTTTTTGTCAGTTTGTTGTAAGAAATTCTTGGAAGCATGAATATATACAGATCATTGTTTGAATATTTAAAATATTAAGTCGAAATGCATAAGAAAAAGTTCATGCTTTCTAGAATCAAAATAAACTGTCTTTAGCTTATGATTTTTAAAGTGATTCTTTTAGAGTTCAAGGAACTTAATTAATAATAATCCAATCAACACAAGAAAACATATTTCATCAATTAATTCAATTACAATGAGTTGGGATATTAATAATGATTTTTAAATTCTAAAAACATAAAATACTTTTAATAAAATAATTAAAGGTAAAGGTATGCTGATTAATTTTAATATATATATATATATATATATATATATATATATATTAATTCTATAATATTACAAATAAATAATATGATATTATTCTTTGCAGAAGCATTAAATAAAAATAAACAATGCTTTTGGAACAAGCTCCAAATATTTTTAAGCATAAATGTGTGAATTGTTATAATGTTTATGTTATGTTGTTTAAAAATAATCCACTGAAGACAATTCTGTGAATTTGTTCTTCGTTATTGAGACACTGCTATTATTAAAAAAAAAAACAATTTAGTTTGAAAAGAATAACATTTCAGATTATTCAATTTATTACATTTTCTATATTTATCTATCTTTATTTAGTATTTATTAAGGCTATGAATTCTATATAATAAAGAGAGAAAACTAGAATACAAAGTATTTCTAAATATGATTGTGAAACAATTTCCTGAGTTCAATGGGAGACAACAACCTTTTAGCATACTTTTACAAAACTCTTAATGTGTAATAGCAGAATTATGATATTCTATACTAATCTAACTTAATAACACTAAGAACTTGTGCTGCAACCTCCCCCACTCATTCACAGTAACTCATGGAGTATTTTCACTCCCCCTCACAGCTGTTATTCGTGTATCTCTTCACAAGCACTTCCTTCTCACGAAATTAATTGCATATTCATGCTTCTGTGCATTAGTTTTTATTTGAATGAAAAAAACCTAATTAATAAATTATATTCCATCCATTGTCAGCTTTTATAGCTTTCTGGTTATTGCACTCGGTAGAAAGAGTTTATGACATTTGCACCGTGGAAGTATAATTTTCAGTTCTAACTTTTTATTTACTATTTTTTATGGAAGATATGATCTACTCCATTGTGCTTGGTGCTCAGGTTAACAAAGTATTCAATGAGTACGCTTGTTCCATAGATGATTTTTTTTTTTTTTTTTTTTTTTTTTTTTACTATTTGGTAAAGGCAATTGATTGGATAAAAACATAGGATCCATTGTCATTCCTATTATTTCTAATTTAATATTTCCATTGCAAAAAGATACAGTGTCTATAACTATTTATAAATAAAGAAAATATTTGTGACTAATTATTAAAGCATCAAAACTTGTGTAATTATTATTTTGTTTGGGTAAAGTGCTTTAAATTTGAAAGAATAAAGCTTTGAATAATAAGGAATATATGGCTTCACTCAGAATTCAAACAGAGTTTACTCCTAGAAGTTGAACTAAGTTAATAAGCAGTGTTTCTAAAATACACATTATAAATAAGATAGGTTTTTATCAATGTGACCATATCATTCTAAATGGAGAAACATGCTCCATAATGTGTGTGTTTTATTCCTTAATTATCGTTTCAATTTCTTTTCCATCATTTCTACAATCAGTTTAATATTTGCGAAGTTACTACATTTTCCAATTAACATCAAATTGATTTTATTTTTTGTAATGAAATGAAAGTGAAGATTTTATTTGGATGTTTAGTCTGTGATTATGATAAGAAAATGAAATCAAGTATAAAAATATATCAATCAAAATTTCAACTTTATAATATGATCACAGTTGAATGAAGCATTGTTGAGTAACTGTTTCAAAATAATGCACGATGAAAATATAATGTAACATTATAATTAGATTACTATCAAAATTTTTAGAATTTATTTTTAGTAAAAATAGTTATTTTAAGAATAATTGCTAATATCCTGTGAATGGCTTCTTAAAAACAACAAGTAATATCGGAAAAATAACACATAATTAACAAAAGCAAATCTTCTGTTCAATGTGTATTACTTGTAGAAACGTTTTAAAAATAAATACAAAAATAAAATCACAAAAGTTACAAATATGAGAGTAAATTTAAAAAGGTTCCTAAGGATTCAAAAATTACTTTATAGAAGAAATAACATTTATAATTAAGTTTTTATATTTTATAAAATAAACAATATGACTACATAAATATGTAATTAAAATAGTAATTTTCATATACTTTATATTTTTATATATTCAAAGTAAATTACATACACGCACACACACACACACATATATATATATATATATTAAAATTCAAGTATAAAGACTTAAGCTATTATATATATTAATGATAGGTGAGATGTGTGAGTATTTTTAATATATATATATATCAATACAAAATTTTTAAATTTATCCTTATCTACATAATAACTACATTAATTTGTAACAAGGAAAAATCTTTTCATTTCACATTTCTTAATATTTTTATAATTTTATCGATATCATTTCAACTTCAATAAAAATTATTTACTAAACATATCAGCAAAAATAAACACAACGTATCACTAAGAAGCTTAAAACATTAAATGGGTTCAATAATTTATATTACCAATGATTTTTACAATAATATATATTATTTAAAAATGTCAGTAAAATTTATTAATTTTTGTTTTAAATTATATTTTAAATCATGTTAAGATTCATAAATACATTTTTTTCTCAAAATCAATATTAAATAGGAAATTTCTATATTTTTATGAAATGATTCTATATTTTTTTAAGCACCCATTTACTGTCAAATTGTATTCAGTTTAAACCAACTATATTTGGTGTAAATGAATCCAAGCTTGCGTATCTTTTTATTCTTCTTGACATGGAAATCTTGAGAATCTCTTACCCTTTCTTTGGATGATGTCAAACAAAGAATTTCATTTTTATAGGTAAAAATTACACTTTCCATGGCAGAAGGACGGTACTCTAACTGGCAATATAACTTACTCTTCCGAGAGAGCATTTAATGAGGAACTGTCGTTTGAGCTCATGTTACATGTTCGGCTTAACCAGATCGATAAAAATTCGCTGGTGCTCATAAAAGTACGGAATCTAATTATCAGCCATTAAATTCTAGTAATAATTCTGTCAGAGGTAAAATCAATAATAAGTCGTTACACGGAGAAAAGTCTAAGTCAAAGAGAAAGAACGTTTACAGGAGATTGGAAACATTTTCTAAAAGCACGCTTCTCCAACAGAAGAAGCCAGTTTGTTACCATGTGGAAAAAGTTCACCGACTATTAAAAAACCAAGTCTGTTTTCAACTTTGATTACGCTACTTACGAGCTTAGCAATTCCTTTATCGCAGTAATTTTACGGCAGTAAAAATTTTACAACCTCACCGCAGAATGACTCCTCAGAAGTCTGTCCCTAGCTTCGTTTATTGTAACCCGACTGATGAAGAAGAAAAGTTAAAAGTATTGCCATTTTTTTTGTTTTGCGGTGGATAATTTGTTTCGCTTTATTTGTTTTTGAGAGTGCTTTTCTGGAGAAACAAAGGACTACAAATTTGATGAAGCATAAAATAAATACCCTTTGCAATCAAAGAATGATTGATAGTAGCTAACAAATGGAAAAAAAAATTGAATATATCTTATTTTAATTAGTCGTTTATCTTTCAATAAACGGATATCACCTTTAGCGAAAACTGAAATTTGAACAAAAATTAAACGAAATTATTTCATTTGAACGATATAAATCTATAATGAACAAAGATGAATATGCATCTTAGAATGAAATCTTTTATTCACAGTTATATCATCTGTCAGAAAATTTATGTATTTTGAAAAATGAATATAAATACAATATATATTAGCTAATTAAATATGCATATATAAATAGTAATAGTAATCACTGAATTAAAATACTGAAATGTAAGTATTTGTTGACAATTTAGAGCTGACTCTACAGTAAATACATAATTAATAGCACAAAATAGAATTTTTTATTTAAATTTTAAGTTTTCAAAAAATGAATTCACTAGAAATATTAACTTTCATTATTAATTGTTTACAATGAAAATTTTATAATTTTTATTTGATTAGTAAAGCATTGTTGATTATTATATAATAAGTAAGTGAACAATGCAAAAGCATATTTGTCTATCATTTTAAATAAATAAAATAGTAATAAAATTTAAATTAATATTTTACACAGATATGATTAATAATCACGCAATCACTGATTTATTAACAATCACTCGCTGAAAACAATTTTAATGTTAATAAAATTTACATAATTTATATTGACTTGTCATGAAATTTCAATTATTATTCAGGAACTCTTCCGTTAAAAAGCAGCACCAAAGTTCTCAATAGCTGAAACCTTGACTATCTCTTTTGAAATTAATGAGGCCAGTAAAATATATTCAATAGGTTATAGTTATTATATGAGAGAGAGAAATTGAATGACATGTTTTTTCAATTCAAGTTTGCAAGATTCATAAAAATTTCCACTCATAATAGTTTAAAACTTTAAATTTGCTTATTTTTATACTTTATTCTCCCTTAATCATGCAACGAATGTCTCTTTTACTTCTGTGAATGTAGTAAAACATTAAAGTAAACTCTACAATTAATTTCTCTTTTTTTTTCTTAGAAGAATCAAATGGCATTTGTTACTCACAAAATGCATATATTAAAAATAAGGGATTAAATGTGTTTTAAAATGAACTTTTGAAAAATATTAAGTTAGCAATTTTTTTCACACATAAAAATGCGTAACAATTAACTAAAAGGGACTAGACTTGTTTTTTTAAGTAAAATGATTGTAATCTATTAAAGAATTTTTATATTTTTTTCCATTGATTACCATTTCAACATTAAATATTTGATGAAATAAAATGTTAATTACTAATCTATCTTTTTTTCACGTAATTACAAAATTTCTAAAAGCCAGCTATTTAAAATTTTATCAAGCAAAACTGTAATATAAGCCATCACACTAATAGATACTTATTTATTATTATAAAAAATTAAATAAACCTATATAACTTATTAAAAAATAAACTGTAAGAATTTAAATATTCAGTGGGCATTGAGAGATTAGAAATCTTGTTATTTTATCAAATTGTCATTAATATTTCAATGAAAAGGAAGTAATTATTTTTCGCTGAAAAATGAAATATAAATAATAATAATTGCTACCTAAATATTTAATGTATGAATAACGATAATATGTTTTTTGCTAGGATACAAATATTGCCCCGGTATCGTCAGCTATTCATTAATTGGATAAAATATATTTGCTAGTTCTCCTTTATTTTTACATAATTCAACTCTATAATACCATCTGTATTGAGAAAAGCACGGAAAGTGTCATATTATGACGTACTGCAATAAAATGTAGATTATTGAGAATTTTTTTAATTTTAATTTGAAAATGTGATAGTAATTAAGAAATGCTTAATCACTATTTTGTCATTTTATTAATTATTTGAATAATAATTGATGATTTGATAAATTTTGCATAATCATACAGTGGGAAAAATTAAGTATTTTAATAGAAAATTCAATTATAGTATTTCTTTATGTAAACTGTGTCAATATGTGCCGATTTTTTGCTTTAATTAAAATAATATAAAAGTTATATTGAAAAACATAAAAATATTCTTCACAAATGACGCCACAAATTTATTCCAAACTTTCATCTATTCCTTTACTTTTTATTATTTTTATTTAATTATTAACTATAAAAATTAACTATAATTTTATTACACTAATTTATTTTATATTAATAGTTTATTTAATAATTAACTGCAATAATTAAATATTTTTAAAAAATTAATCTGATTTTTATGTATCTTTAATTAGTGTTTTTCATGTTATCACAAATAATTTATAAGTAAATGCAACAAATCTCTTATATGTTCATCAACGAAAAATAAATGTTTATATTTTGAGTATAAACTAGTAATTAGAGTTGAAATATTGAGAATAATAAACAAATATGTAAACATTTAATATCTCAAATAATGCGGAATTCGAAAGTATAAAGAATGAATGTCTAGATTGAATAATTTCTATTAAATTATTAAAATCACACTTTTACTCTTTTTCTGTTAAAGGAATCAAATACTATTGTGGATAATAAAAAGTACTATATATATTCAACACGTGTATTCTTAATATACTAAACGCAAGATTTTTAGAAATACTTTTTGTTAGAATTCTCGTTCTTGAATTGTGGTTCTGTTTCTTTTGTGTTACATCTTTTTTTATAAGAAGATAGAGAATTTAGGGATTCACAGCTTAAAGTGGGTACTAAACTACAATAAACTACTACAAAATCGATGCCTCAGGAGGGAATCAAACCCAGAAACGATTGAGCCGTAGGATAGAGCACTAACATTTCTGCTCCCAGTTTGGTGTGCTTGGAGTTCGGTGGTTCCATATTGAATTTATACTATATTAATTTGAAATGAAATAATGTTTTTCATCTGAATATCTTAAGATTAGGAAATTTAAGATTATTTTGAATGTTTCATTAGAAATATATAAAATAGAATATATAAAATGAAATATTATTATATATAAAATGAAATTAGAAATATATAAAATGAAATATTACCTGAGCATTTAAATAAATTATAAAAGTACAGGAAACAATTCTAAGCTTTTGTGTTGAAATTTATTAAAACTTTTTAAGCGACTTAAATGCTGGAAAATGAGGATCCAGGAACTTAAATTCAAATGTTATGGAAAAAAAAAAAAAAAAAAAAGAAATTTCATTTTTCACACAAAATTCATTCACATATAAATTAAAAAATATTATATAAATATATATATATATATATATATATATATATATATATATATATATATATATATATATATATATATATAATTTATTTATACCAACAATTTCTATATAATTGCCAGATTACTTATAACGTAAATTATATAATATTAAAATAAAACAATTATAACGAGCACACACACATGTAATACAATAAAAGAAACATATAAAATTAAAACCGGTTTTTATCTTATATGAGTTATTTTTTTCTGAGCAGTTTCCTTGAAAAACATTAAAAATAATAACAGAAACTATACTTAATCACTTTTATGCAAATTTAATTGACAAATTATTGATGTACCTATGTCTATCAAATTATTATTTTAGAATAATTTATTACGGCTGTTTGATTTCATAGAATGCATTTTAGTGTATCTGTACTTTTAAACCAATTAATATAATATGCGTATAAATTTCCAAACGTTAAAATACCTTTATAAATATTCCAAGTACAGTTTGTATACTTTCATATATAACACTAAATAGCATAATAAATTGATATTATTTTAATGATTAAAATAATTAATGATGTACTTTAGCACAAATTAACAACAAGGTAATTTAGTTGAAACTATAATTGCTGGTTTTATAAATTATTGCAGAAAAATTAAGAAAATTAAATTATAATTTTGGAAGCAATTTTCTATACAGCATGAAAGTTTGACGACAATACAGTACATAAAATTGCTGTTGCAAGTAAATATTTAATGGAATATCCAAATTAATTTTTGAAATATAAATTTCTTTAAGTGTCACAGAAAACAAAATAAAGTAACAAAGTAGCACATGTCTCTATGAAAAAAAATATTTAAAAAATATCTTTGTGACACTTGCAGTATACTGAATCTATAAAATTTCACATTTATATTTATTTCTATGGTCTGTTACTGACGTAATTTTCTTGAAACTTACTTAGTAGTAAAATAATAAAATTCGTGTATTTATTTAAATAATAAATTTGCAGAAATCAATTTTCAATTTCTAATTTAAAAATGACGCCATTTTCCTGAAATTTACCAAATACATTTTTATTCAGTTTTTATTTTCTTAAAAACAAGATATTTAAAGCTTAAAATAAGTGAAATTAAATTATACTATTTAGCTTTTGCAACAATAACATATTATTTTTAGTTGTTATTGAATCAGTTTCAGAGCAGCGCGTTAAATTAAACTTCAACTGCAAATTGCATATGAATCTTAAAAGTTATTTATATTTCTTAAATTGTTTAGTTATATTCATAAAAAATATTTATTTTGACTACCAAAAGGAAGAAATCTAATTTTGCTTTATATATATATATATATATATATATATATATATATATATATATATATATATATATATATATAAACCCCTTTATAAGATTTTATTAAGTCATAATATTATATTCAGAAAAGTTTATCAAAATTTTGTGTTCAAGAAATCAGCCAAGTACAAAAAGTGAAACATGTATGGAACAAAAAACACCACTTGAAGTTCTTGAATTATTTTCAGTGAAATCTTATTTGTTCATGAGCTTCAACTTCGTAACTTTACTTTTTCTTCTAAATTAAATGACAAAAATATGATGAAAATTTATGTATTTTTTTACCCATTTCTAAAGTGTTCTCAGTACAGTACATCAAACTTTTTTTCGACATCAAATATTAAATTACCAGTCACACTCGAAGTTCTTGAAAAAGATGGTATAGCCACAGAAATCTTCGGAAATAAGATATGTACGAGTCCAGAAAAAATAAAGACCTCCCTAGAGTAGGGTTGGTCTTTGCGCACGCGTGTTCTAAATTGGGTAGACTGTCTTAAGTTTCCCGAGGGTCATGTACACAGCTCGTGGGTCGAAGAAGACCGCTTAGTAAATAAATAGACCAAGCTCTCGAGTCGAAAGCTAAGCCTGTTTCAGGCCTGTTCAAACAGCACTACTAGCCAGTAATGTTGGCACTATTGTCTGTCTCACTTTATGGATTGCCTGCTGCTCCCTACTGCGTGGAATCAAGTTCCAAGATTTTTTTTTTATTCTTATATCCTTTTTTTTCTTTGGTGGTGGAAAACTGATTGAAATTGGTATTAGCATTTCAAATGCACTATCCGTTTTTGAGAGAAGATCGGTTCTTAAAGCATATGAATTATTTCGCCTATTACAAATAAAAATTTAATTTTCTTCTGATTTGAAATAGCTGCAATGAAGCAAAGACATTTCTTAATTTTAAAAATAGCTTGCTTATTGTGTAATTTGAACCAAATTATTTTTAACAACAGTGAATTTCTCTCTGACTCTCTATTAAACTGAATTTTTTTTTACTTTTCGAGCTAATTTTTTCTCATATTTTCCATATTATATGTGTGACACATTATATGAGCTTCACATTTATGTAAAGGGAGTCCTAATCAAAATTTTTATAGTTTTCATTTATTATAGTTGAAATAAATTTAAGAGTGTTTCGTTTATAAATAATTCACTTGTGTAACTTCATTACCCATTATTTACTATAACACTAAAAATATATAATTAAAAATATGAGGTATAGATTTATTACATCTAAAAAAAAAAGAAAACTGAATAATTCACCATTAATTTTGCTATATATCAAAACAACTGAAAGAAAACTTGAAACTCCTAGTAATTGAAACTTTTATCTATTTTTATACCATAAGTTTAAACCTTATTTGTTATTTTTTATATCATAATTAAAATTAGCATCAGGATAGCCTTTGAGAACAATAGCTTACAAAGAAAATTCTTCTGAATATCTTTCAGTATCTTTTATAAAAACTAAATTTCTTTCATTATACAAATTCTGTGTTATGTTGTTTAGTTTTAGAATCATAAATGTTACATTTTCAGATATTATTGTATTAATTCCGAGGAAACATTAAAGTTCAGTTAATTACTATAATATTTAAAGCAGAAAACTTAGTTATTAACACACTTTTTAAATTAAGGATTTATAGCTGTATAACTTGACTTGTAAGATTGTATAAGAAACCGTAAATGGTTTCATTACCTTACTTCTTAGTGTCTTTCTCCTTACTGATATCATTTTTATGGACGCTAATTATTTATTTGAGTGTAAACGGAATATATACCCTGAGTTGAGACTGGACAGTTACGAAATACTTCTATCATTCATTTAACTTTTTTATATTGAAATAAAAGCATTCATACCTCAAATTATGAGTTTAAAACTGGTACAAAAGTAAATAATGTTAGCACGAGAATAAGTGAATCGGATTTAAGAATGTGATGAGTTTAGATAAGTTTAATTTGAAGTAATTGTGTGTGTTAAAAGGAAGAAAAATATTAAAACAATGTTTCTTATACATTTCTAATAACGCTGATTAAGTAACAGAAAAATAGATATGTAGCTATATAAAATATCGGTAAAATGTTATTTTACCTTGAAAAATATAAGTTCAAACTAACAAATGACGTTAAGAAATCTATTGCAATAAAATATCCAATAAACCAAATTAAGCACATAATAATTAAGTTTTGTAACCAACTAATCAAAGTTGCAAATAAAATAAAATTCCAAATTTTAATGCATGTTTTTCAAATATATTATTTTTGATTGTAACTTCTTAAATTAAAAAAATAGAAATAAAAAAAAATTATTCACTTTTTAGAAACGTGTTAAATTTTTGTAACTTCGAAAAGAATTTTTTTTTTAGCAAATAAAGAAATGAATCGTATAAATAGCATTACAGATTAAATAGTATTACTGAAAGTGCTAGTGTGCTTAACGCTTCATTTATTTTATTATAAATTTTCACAAAAGTGTTTTAATAATGCAGAATAAATTGAAATTTCTGTTCATTTCTTTGTAACTCATGAGGATCGTGTATTGCAGCCAAGTAAAATCATCTTTTCAAAATTAAACTGGTAAAGAAATTTTAAAGTCGGAAGATTCAGACAATAAGCAAATATTTTGAAAAAAGACTGAAGAATTTAATATCAAAATTTTGGATATTAAAATACTTATTTACCGGCACACAGATTTGAGTAATAGGAACGTCAAAATATTTCTAAATTCCTCTGATAATATTCTTTCTTTATGAAACCCCTATCTCATTTAGATTAAGAAACTTATTGAAAAAGTATAAAAAATATCCAATTAAAATATATTTCGTGTATTAAAAACTTTCATTAAATTTCTTTGCCAAAACCAAAATCATTTTTCTTATCCAACGGAAATATTTTTCAAAACAGATATTTTTAACTTTATTTCTTTATTTAAATTCATGTTTTGTTACCTTCCTTGCCTGTCCGATGCAAGTTTCTAATTTAAACATTCTAAACAATTCCTTTCTTTGGTAAAAACTACCTTTAGAAACTTCTCCGGGTAATTTATTTCCTATTTTTTTTAATTCTGTTTTTCTTTCTTTTCTATACTTACCTGGGTCCTTATTATTTATTTTATTTATTCCTTTTTTGGTGTTCCTTCTCTTAATCGATTTTAAACCGTAGATTAAAAAGCTGCTCATTTTATAAAATATTTCTCCTGTTCATGCTTCTTATCTGAATTTTTGTTCAACCAGATGTTTTTTTCTACCCCACTTGAATCTACATTGGCTTAAGTCAGAGCTCATTTTTTATTGATGTCTTCATTTACTTGAAAAGATTTAGCAAAACCATTTTCTTTTTTTCTTTTACTAAGAAACCCTTCCGCTGGGGCGATTCCTTTTTCCTTGTCTTGCTTATTTTTTTTATTGTGTGCGTAGCAACAATATTTTCAAAATACTATATATTCAAATATCGATAAGTTGCAATTTTTATTTTGAGTGTTATTCATTGTGACAGGTGTACTCTTAAATGTGTTTATAGAAAATACGTACTCTCGAATGCATTTAAATGCAATAAGTCTTTATCGTAGCATAAAATATTTTGAAGTGCTTCAAAGAAAACTTACAATATTTTTCATAAGTCCTGTTGAGATTCTTAAAAAAAAGGCAAAAGGAAAATTGAGGAGACATAAATTATATTTCGTTACTAAACATATAATTCGTATAGAAACTTCCTAGAATTTGATTTTTGCTTATAATAAAAAACCAATTTGAAACTTTTTTGTGTATTTATTAAAATTAAAAACAAATTTTAGGCATTTAAAATAAATACAGAGAAATAAATTTCCTAATCGTTATAAAATATAACTGAAAAATAAGTTCTTTACGTACACTGAATTTCCATATACATTTTTTTATTCACATGAATTTGTGTATAAACCATGTTTAAGTAAAATCAGTGGGAGGTACACATATACATGCATATGTACATATTTATGCATTTGGCAAGTAGTTAATCTCAATCATTAATAATTTTATATTAAAAATTTCTCAATGAATTAATTTTTTACAAACAAAAGACATTTTATTACATTTAAATATAATAAAATGTCTCTTGTTTGTAACATTTTTATGAAAACATGAACTGGTTATACAAGTGAAATTACAAGAAATTTTGATTTTTTGCTTAGCATTTTATGTCACAGTACTTTATTAAATGATTTAGTTATGAAAATACTAAAATTAAATCGTTCTTGGACTGGAATTTGTATTTATGGAAAAATTCCACTATTTGAATTCATTTCATTTTCTGTTTTAAGGAAAAAAGGTTTTTTTTTTTTTTTTTTTTTTTCTAAACTGCAAACTGTAAAATTTAAACTTTCTTCTAATGTTTAATGAAATAAACTAATTCAAACTTGATTATTTCAAAAGACATTGCATTTAATGAAGTATTACTTTTTAAATTCCTTTACAAAATTTATTTAACAAATATTTTTTTTGTGGCTTTTGCATTTAAAAGTTGTTTGTTTAAATTTTTTTAAAAACCTAGTTTTTATTTATATCTGCACTTTTCTCTACTGTTAGGCGTTAGATAAATATTCAATGTATCTAAAGAAACACTTTTTAAAATGGAAAAATGCGTTCTAATTTGACATATATCGTTTTTCATTTAATTTAATTGTAAGGTCATCATTCATCATTTTGAAAATCTTTGAATTTTAGTATCATATAGCGTCTGTTTGGTTACATATTCCAAAAGATAAAAGCTAGATTTGTTTCCAGAACATCTAAGGTGACATCTCAATATGTCCCCAGGCGAAATTTTTCTCCTTTAATTTGTCACCCTAGGAATGTCAAACAGCCTCTACTTTTATGACCCATATAATGACAAACTTCTCGCGATAAGCCTCAAGTTTCTATAGCTTTTTTGTTCAGTCGAAGGTTAGAGCCATTAGTGAACTCTAATGATATAGATTGTCAAGTGGGGACATGATAAAATGGTTTGGAATATATTTAATGATGTGCCTGTTTCGGCCTTCTTGGAAAAGAAAAAAATATGACGATAGATACCTGTATGAAATATAATGACAAATATTATGAAACGAAGCAAAAATGCAAGTATAAATGGATGACAATCTATCAAAGTTATGTCTCTGAAAATCTGTTTGAGAGAACTATCTTAACATTATCGAGTCTGTTTCAAGCTAATTCTATTTCAAGAACATATTCTGCCATCAATATTTTTAATAATATCATAGTTTATCATAATTAACTCTTAGCACAATTATCTTAAGTGATTTCGATGCAAGGGAGGAATATGATAAAATGATTATTTATCAACTTAAACAAATCTAAGAAAATTATAAATTTACATTTAGGAGCTTGTACTTAACTATTTTTTGTAGTATATGTTCTGTAATTATTTTGCTTCATATTAAATTACTTGTGTTGAAATTTAATTTTTATTAATCTGTGGTATCGTTGTACAAAAAAATTAAATTTTAAAAATATGCAAGAATACACTTTTAAATATTAACATGAAATTATGTTGAAGCAAAAAATTTGGGAATCAATGAGTAATTTTACGAGAAATGAGATTATGATCATTTGGCAATATTATAATTTTCTTTGTACAGTTAAGAGAAAATAAACAAATATTTTATAAAAAAAACTAATCAATAATTACGTTAGAGAAGAAAAATAAAAAATAAGAAACGATAGAAAATAACTACAAGTTTACACCTTGTAACCAATTTTCAGGAGAAAAGAATTTTTTGAATTTGAATAGTTGAATTGTCTGAAAAATATAAAATAATTCTTGGTTTAAAAGCCAGATAAAATTCATGTCTTAATTCCTCAAAGTTATTAGAAGCGTATTTCATGTCTTTCAATTGTATAAAAGGAATTAATAAAACAAAAGACTTTTTTGTTGCACTCTTATTATAATAATATGTAAATAGTAGGGTCAAAAATACATGCATCAATTCTAGAAGTACGAAAAACATTTTCGACCTAAGTCATTCAATACAACATATTATAAGAGCATTACTAACTTTTCAGACTTAGACTTATAAATTGTATTATTAAATGTTTGTAAAATAAAGAATAACTATTAAGAAGGATGGTATTTTTTAAATATTTCTCCAGGAAATTAATCAAAGATTTCTTTTTAATAAAATTGCTATAAGGGCACTAATTTTGTGAATTTATATTGTACAGGTACTTGTATGTTCTATAAATACCTACTAGATTAACTATGTGTGCGTGTGTGTTTCAGAGTTATTCTAGAGGTGTGGATATAAATTCGATAGCTCACGTAGCACGCGTGATCCTATGAGTAATTTTGCTTGATTAGTTTAATTGTTTTACATTTTTTCTAAAATAATTGGAAAATTTTTCGTGTTAGTTTATTTTAATAATAATTTTAAAAGAGGGATTGATGTACCGAATAAAAGTTAATTTTTAAGATGACTTACTGGAAATTTTAACAATTAAATTTTTCGTTTCTTTCTATTAAGCTTATCACATTAATTTCTTAACGTGAAGATTTTACATTGATAATGAATTATTTTTATACATTATGCAAATGAGATACTTTTAAGATTTCCCAGAAACCACCACTGCAGATATTCATGTAAAATGAAAAGCAGGAATCACCTTCCTTTCTGCAACACAGTCTGTAATGGTTTAGTTTATTGATTAACAGTCATTTTCTAAGAAAAAATTTTAATCATATAAAAACAAGGATCAACTGCTTATAGTGGATTTTGACCCACTGTGAACATCCAAGAGAATAAAATCTCCGATATGTGTGTAAGCTCAAAAATAAAGGCGTTAACAATTCAGCTCGATGAACAGAGACAGAAATCAGACCCTAGACTTTTAACAGCCAAGAGCTCACACAATTCTAGGATTTGTTGATAAGTAGACCCTATTCATAATAAATGTCAGTACTCTTCATAGCTGCAAAGTATTTCATTATCGCAATAAATATGTCTGAATCTTAATGTTGACTTGCATTGGGCATATATATTAAACATAAGTTTAAAACTACGAAGTTATTAACACTATATTTACGCATTCCACATTCTAAAAGTTTATCTTCTGAACTAGAAAATGTCTAGAAATTCGAGTACAAAATAGAGTGAGAAGGTTGGTATTCAAGTTGGTATCACTCCATTTAAGCTTTTACTTCATTGAAAGTGGACATGAATGAAATTAACTAATTAACATTTATAGGTCCTGATCAGTTTGCATTTTTTTCATAAATTAAGGAAAGAAATGGCATTCTCAAACTATAAGATGCTGCTATTTCACTATTACTCTTATACACAATTTGATTATATTTAAATCTTGAATGAGTGAACAAAATTGCATTCAACTAAATTCAATATCTTATATAATATCTTCATGCTTCCAAGCTAAAAATAATTAATGTCAGCTCAAGGATTATTTCTTATTCGTAAATAAAGTACTTAAAAATTACTTATAGCTTCAATCTATTCAATGATTTATATTTGAAAACAAATTCATATGTAATGTTAAATAAAACATAAGAGATCAAGAAAGCATACACTTTTCAATGAACGCCATATTCAAATTTTTAATTTGTTTGAAACTTTGATTTATTTGTTTTATTTTTCTCAAATTTACAAAAAAGAGTTATTAAATTTTTATTTGGCAAAAGATAAACGGGAGTATTTTGTTCTCTCAATCGAAATAGAATACCCACATTCTAGATTTTATTGCTCCCTGGTGGCTATTAATTTATTTCAATTCAATTGTCGGTGTTAAAAGTGCTAAGACTTGACATTCTCATTTTCATGATCTTCAATTTACATTTTTTTTTATTTCCCAACGCTACAGTTAGTTTAAATGAGTAACAGTTTCAATAATGCATAAAATATATTAATTTAATCAAAGAACACAGTGTATTTTTATTATTTATCTTAAATAATGAATTAAAATAACTTGCTAAAACTGAGATGCTTAATGGTTATTATAATTCATAGAATGTAATTTTTCATAACGTTGACTCTCAAATTTCAAACTGAAGCTTTTTCCACTTCGAAGTAATGCTGGTAATCGTAAATTTTGCCCTGCACAATTTGTTTCGGAGTAAAACTGTAGGTCTGACATGTTTTAAACTGTAATTCTCTATCTTTCTCGCATAAAAGTAAATATAAAAACACAAACATTTTTTTAAACATTTATATTTCATATTTTCTTAGCTAAAATAATTCACTCTGTATTTTAAACTCAAGCACCTTATTGATTGTATAATATTAACTAACAGCCTCAAACATTATATTTTTTGCTATACTCTATCATAACATTTAACATCACATAATCATTATATATGGTGATGTTTGATCTTCTTTGAATCCACTACCAGATTGGTTTGATTTGTTTGTCGTACACAAAATGAGACACGAAATTGGCAATCCGAAATCTCACTCAATGAGCCATGAGATTCCAGGCTATTTTCTGGTTCTCAAGATAATTATGCATATACTTTAGCTCAATTGTTAAATATTTTTTGTTATTAATGCTAAAATAAAAAAATCGTTACTAGTTTCTAAACAAGAATATAGAAGATACACTTTTACATTCTTGTTTTGAGTCTAGTTGTGATTCTCCAACTTAGCATTAATAATAATATTTAACAATTGAACTAAAGTTTGCTTCTATTAGCTTAAATTTAGTTTTAATTTGCTTTTACTATTTCTAATAGTCTATTATAGAACTATATTTATTTAAACTTTTTTGCTGTATTTCCTTTGTTACTTACATTTTTTAATGTAGAATATTTTTCAAATGTCTGTACAAATGTACTGTAACAAAGAATTGAAAGAATATTTGAAGCAAAATATCCTTCTTATTAGGTACACAATAATTTTCATAAAAATTATTTATTTTAATAAAATTAATTATTCTGAGTATTTTGGAAGATTGTTAAAAGGTTTGGAAAGTAGTATGATGTGGTTGTTACTAACATGCTCGTATTTAAGTCTTTTATTATTTTGAGCTAAAATAACTTGAAAACTGGCTTAAATAATATGAGCAGTAAATGAAAATTTTTATATTGTAAAATTTCATAGATAATGAAACAAACACAAATCGCTTCCAAAATTTATTGTTTCTCACTTTTTTATGATTACGAAATTCTATATTATACTCTTTTCTTGCTCATTTATATAGAAACATTTGTATCGGACCCCTGATACCTGCAAGTAAACTCAAAAGCAGAACAACATATGAGGCGAATGGTTTCGAGAATTAGAAACCTGTGTTCGCCGTAAATGATAGAGTGAACGAGAGAAAAAAGTAAGTAAACGATATGTCATACGAGAGTTTGGCAGCCTTTATTCCTTTTTTTTTCTTTGTGCCTGTTACAGAAACCATAGCCGTAACTTCAGAAGTATGAAAGCCCCAAAACAGCTATACTTCAAGTTTCGGACACTAAGAACTTGGGAGGGATAAAAAAAAAAACCAGCAAGAACATGAAATAAATAAGTGAGAATGAAAAAGAAATACGAGAAAAATCTTTTTTTAATGGTGCGCTGGGGGAAGAAATGTTGCGGCATTTTCGCGGCCCTGGGGGCAAAAGCTGGATTTACGTACACAAATAAGCCTGAAAGATTTTTAAGGGACCCATTTGTAGTTGCCTATTTCTACCTTACAGAACTTCTACGCATACCTCGTAGCAGGGGGAGAAAGTAGGAATTCCGTTTACCTCGAGACGCTAAGTGAATGTAAATTGACGCCAAGAAATCTTGAATTGTGTATTTTTGTTCTGAGTTAGAAAAAACTACCGCAACTTTAATCAAAGCGGAATAAAGGAACATTTTCATGAAAAATATTGTATTATTAGCTAGGTTCGAACAATTTTTGTTCCATTTTTTTTTAAATGGTGGTGAAGGTTTTATTTTAATTTTTCCTGAAAAGTGTGTATTTTAATACATGTATATAGATTTGAATCATGATGCTGCAATTGGATTAAATATTTCATATTTAATATGTAAAATAGGAAAATACAGCAGTCTTGTGCATGCCTTTAGTTCAACGTTTCCTAATAATTTGCAACAAAAGATAATGACGCTTCAAATAATGATAAACGCTCATGAATTTATTACCTTCACACAAACTTACACGAAACATTTATTTATTTTAAATTTTTCAAAATGAAACTTAAAAGGAAAAATTAGATTAAATGGAAGATTTCTTTCATAGTTTTCCTTGTAAATATAAAAATTAGATATATAGTAAAATGTTGTTATTTAATATCTAAAACCCAGTATGTTATAGTCTAACTTGCGTATATTCTATTGTATAATAGTAAAAAGTATAATCTAAAATGAAGTTTTATATTTTTTTCAATTTATTTGCTTCTAAAATTAAAAAAAAGATAGGTATGTTCTTATCTATTTTGTCACTGAAAAATAGTTATTATAGACGTAGTTATTATCTATCTATCTATCTATCTATATATATATATATATATATAATATTATATATATATATATATATATATATATATATATATATATATATATATATATATATATATATATATATATATATATATATATATATATATATATATATATATATATATATATATATATATATTCTTTATTCCAATGTTGCATACAAGAAAACGTGGTATAGGAGTGTATACATGAAAACATAACATTTATCTAACAATTCACAATAATTATTCTAAGATTAACTTGTGGTCTGATAAATTTAAATCGCTATGGCTGACAAATTTAAAAATGTTTTCTGGTGAATGATTAATATTTGAATTAAAAAATTATATGTAATACAAACCTTGAGAATAATTTCATTAAGTTGAAAACCAGATCATAATAAAAATTACAATAAAATTAAATAAATTTACCTAAATTTTAGGGTGATGGATAACTTTATCGAATCTTAAAATGTAACACAAATATTTCTATTAAAAAAACGATACCTTCCATAAAATTTCAAGATTTCAAATCATAAATTAAATATTCAAAAAGATTTAATTCAGCAACTTGTTCTTTATAAATCTTTAATCTAAAAATTTTAACATTCATTGATAGGATAAAATATGTGTGAAATATTTGTGACCTTTTTAAACGAGTAATTTCACATTTAAAAAAGTGTATTCAATACTTTATGTACATAGAGTTTAAACTGTAGAGGACGATTTTATGCGCAGATCACCATGTAAAGTTTTGAAATTATGACAAATAAAAACATTGACTTTCGAAATCAGAAATATAAATTACGACGTTTATGTATAATAAATCGTATGCTATATTTATTATTTTATTTACTGAAAATGCTATCAGGTTCTCTTAATTTAAAAGAAAATCCTTTTATTGAAAACATGAATAGTATTGTCACAAAAAAATCAGATTTGATTTGATTTTACGAAATAATTTTCAACTTGTATATTGAATTCTTTTTTAAGTTCTTCAAATCAATTAATATATATCTTAAATTTCTACATCAAACCCAATATTGGGGCAAAACTACAAACTAAAGGTATCAGTTCTTTTAAAAAATTACGAAAAATTATCATTTAATTAATTTCCTTAAAATTACATCCTAAAATATATTTTTAAGTATACTTGTATTTCTATAAACAGGAAAATGCTCAAATTAACGTAATTTGCAAACTGGGTGTTTTTTTTATAATTACCCAAAGGCATTTTTTGCTTTAATTCACTTCACTTCACTTGAAGGTATTATAAAAATAACGCATTCTTCAAATTTTAATTTCACCAGCATTCACCTTTTCATTTGTTCTTTTTTCTAATTTCTGTGTTTCTTTTTTAGAATTATCTTTAAGCTTTTCACTCACTTGTAAAACGTTAATTAACATTCCTCGAATACCTTGTGATATATTATCGAAAGAAAGCGAATATGAACTTGTTTCCTTTGAATTTCTAGTTTGGTCCTTTTAATGAAACCCAATGTTTCCTTAATTGAAAAGTCAATTGCAATTACAAAGAGGAATATTTTGTTCTATTGTTGCAGTTTAATAATGCATATGTTCCAGGAATTCTTACGATTCGTAATTTAATTATTCTCTTTTGCTATGTACATATTCAATTATGTATTTCACCAATCTCACATACAACGAAGTAATTACGAATGATTATTAATAAGAAATATGCGTGTGAAATTAAAATCTTGTCTTAATTAGAATTTTATGCTAGATATTAGAAATAAATCTTAATTTTATTAAAAAATAATCAAAACAATAGAAATAATAAAAGTTCTTTAAATCCATTTACATTAGTTTATTTCTGCTTAAAGTTTAAGCCTTTCATTTTAGTTATTATATTCAATATGTTTTATTCTCAAAGAATAATAATTAAATCTAACACTCAAAAATAAGATATTGGAAACATCTGTACAATAAAATATAAAACGGTTTATAATATGTCAATAGAGAGACTACTGAAAGTACTATTTTGTATTAAAGATTACTAGTTTAAAATCAAATGAATGAAATGGAAAAATTCTATATCTGGTAAAAGTATAAAGTTAAGAAAATGATACAGTTTAATGCTTAATACAACGTTAGAAATGAGAACATGATTCTTTTTTCTACCATATTAAGGATTATTTTATGTGTATCTAAAATGGAAATATAAATGAAAAACAGAAATCAGAAAAGTATTGTAAATGTGGATTAAGAGATTTCTTTGAATTTCCGATATCATTCAGCACAAGATTTTTATAAGTATGTTAAGTTAATTGATTTCTAAAAACATTTAAAATATATATAGGATTAAAATAAACACCATTAACATAAATTAATCGTCAATCTCTTGCGAAATAAATGCTAAGCTTTCACAAATCATATACTGTGAAAAACTGATTTGTCAGTTAAATTTTTTTCTTTCACATATTAATTTTCTAACAGAAGTTAAATTTAGTCTTAAACAGTAGATTTCCTTCCGAATAATTTTTTTAAACTTTAGGGATTTATTTTCTTTTCAAATTATAACATTTCTATAGTATAGATAAATTAGATAAATCTCCACAGTGCTTATCTTTGTTGTTTGAACTTATATTTTACTTGTTCAATATATCTGTATTTACATTACAAATGGTTAAGGAAGCGAATAAATTTCATTAAATAATCACATGTTTTAAGGAAAATAATAAGCATTCATTTCCCATAAATTAGTTTGAAAGAAATATCAGAAAGACTGATTTAAATATAAAATGCATTTTTCGAAATAATATTTGAAAATTATGGAGAAGTAACTGTAAAAAATACTACATTATAATATAAATAAAACCCATTATTAAAATTTACTTGAATAGATTATATTTTATATTCAATATATCTAATTTAAAAAATATTATTTGTATTTATGGTAAAATACTTTTGTTATCTGTAATGATACCGCTATACTTTTCATGTGAGTGTAGAAATTTCTTTAACTTATTGTCATAATCAGTTAATTTATTTAAAAATAAAAGTTTTAATTTATTCAGAATCTGATAATTTTTAATTACTATGTAATAAATGCTTCTAAAATGGTGAAAGAGAAAAGTATATATACTTAAGTCATTCTTATAACATAATTAATTTGCAAGTTATTTAGTTAAAATAATTTTTAGAATGCGAATTGATCTTCGACAGTGAAACATTACATTGTATAATGAAAAATGATTCATTTGTTGATATTTATTATTGTAGTGACATTTTTAATCAACAAAAACTAACAATTTTATTCTATAATGACAATGTCTATCAATTTAAGTAAAGCTATAAAAATACGTCATGATATTACAAAGGCTATATTAAATAAATAGCCGATGTTTGCTTTTACAAATTAAATTGTCAGAAATTTTTATTTTATAGAAGCAACTTAAATTACTTTACAAACAATTATAGATTATTTAAATTTATATTTTCCCTATTTCTGTAAGCTTCCAAAAATAATCACTTGATTTTGTTCTTTTGCCCCGAGTTAATTTTATTCAAGATAAGCATCTTTTTTATTGTTTCTGGTATAAATGTTTTTGAGTCTTTTGTGGTATTTTTCAAAACTTCGGCTGTTGATTAAAATAATGAAACAGAAAAAATCATTGAGTAGCCTATAAAAAGAGGAAAACATTCCATACCTCTTACAATCTGTCCATTAGAAATGAAAGTTTAACAAAGACTAAGCATACATTCCAAAGCTACTCTTCCCCTTCAATTTCTCAGAGTAAATATTACCAGCTATTGACCTAAAATTACGAGATCTCTAATTTGCTACCCTACCCTGTAGAAGCTGCTACGGCACCTTTCTTGAACGTTCCAGCAGGTTAAGGGGGTCAGTATGATGGCTGTCAGTGTTGACACTTACTTGACTAAAAGCTGGGCCCGTGATCCAGTTCAGAAATTCAGGGGGGGCAGCATCTAGCTATGTCATCCCCTCTCATAAAGTTGCCAGCCTGTATAGTCAGTATCCCCCCCTTTCAACTAAAACTAAATAGTAGTCGTGTCGTATTTTCACCCCTAATTTGTGCCACTTCACTCAGCTGGAGGTGCGGTGGTCTCAAGAAATAGTAAATTCAATAAGTTAAGGTCGGAACGCTGTAATTATTCTTTAAAATGGTGTGAAAACAAGACATTTCAGATTATCATGGTGATGCATTTATTATAAGAAAGATACGTTCCTGAAAGAATGTAAGGTCACATTCCTTGGTGGTTATTCTAAATACTTCTACAACTTTTTATAATAATCGTATTAGATGTCTGTTTAGAATACTAATAAAGTATTTCAAATAATTAAATTTAAGGCAATGGAATTATAAATCATATTTAAAGACCAACATAAAGTAATAACCATTTTTAAAAAAATTTAATTCAGTAAAATAAAACATAAATAAAACATCCTTGGAAAATTTATAGTTTATCAGCTTATAAATATTTTTGAAAAGCTAAAAATATATTTTTAGTATTATTAAAAAGTATTTTTATGGCTTACAGAGAATATTTACCACATTTTGTTCATTTGATTTATATTTAAAAAGTAAAATATTATTATATGGTATATATATATGGTCAATATATTATACTAAAATAGTATTATTTTAACGTATATATTCGATATAAGTAACATCTTTCAATATAAATTCTGAATAATAATAAAGAAAAAGAATAATGATTGATGAAATATTCAGGTAAAGTTACTATAAAGTTGCTTTTAAGAACACAATCAATAAAATTACTGCATTTAAGAATCTACAAACATTGGTACTTTTTAAAAAATCTGTACATTACCTATATATATTAACATTAAAATATACATATCTTTGAATACATTTTATATTGAAAATTTATGCATTATTATTTATATTTATATTTTCAGGTATATAATATCAATAAAGAAAAACTACTTATTTGTCAAATTAAAAGTAAAGTTTTGTAATTAGTTACATAGTCATATTTTAACCTATGCGGATATAATTATTTTAGCATTGTGATGCATTAATTTAAATAAATCTCAAATCAGTTTAGCATTTAAACAAAGATGCCTTAAAAATCATAAATTTAATAATTTTCAGAATAGTGAATTTTTAATTTTCAGCTGAGAAAATTTCCGTTTTGATGAAACTTGTTTTTTAAAAAATATATTTCTCATCTCACCTTCAGCTGCTTTTATATTGTAAAAATAAATATATTTTTCAGCTATTACTATCAAATTTGATTTTCAAATATTTAAAACCAAAGTATTATGACAAATAAATTATTACATGTTAGACATAGGTTTGGTAGTAAGATACCTTAATTCTACTTTAATTAATCACTTTTTATACTTTAAAGAAATTTTTCTTCGTGTTTAGAGTTCAAAAAAATACTAAATTTGAAATAGGTTATTTTAATGGGAATAATTTAAGGGTTTATTTATGAAAATCTGGAATTACTTTCAATAAAATGTTAATTTTAGCAAAATGATTATAAACATTTTAGTAAAATGTTACTAAAATTAATTCCAATTGTTTTTTCTGCTAGCTTGGCATTAGCAAAATTATTTTTAAATAAATTTACTGCTGCTAGAAGATTACTCAGTAACTTTAAGTAAGTTGAATATTCTCAATAAATTCTTCAAAAGTATTTATCAACTTCATAGTTTATGTCTTTTTCGCAATACCAAAATGTAGCATTTCATTCAAAACTACAGAATTCCTCATGAAAAAGTTACTCGTATATTGTAATTTGAAATATATATCTTATCGTGAGGAAATACTATAAAATAAAAAGAAACAGAAGAGCATTAAAATAATTGAAAAAAATATGACTGATTGCTGCAATTGTATATATTCTTTTCGGTTGTGGTTATAAACTTGCATCATTCATAAAAATACTTTCCAATCAACTTTGCTTCTACATATCATGAGAGATAAAGCAAGTTATTTCTCATATGACAGCAATAAATTCTCTTTGATAGAAACTCACATGAAACAATTCTTGTAATTCTTATCATACTACTTAAAATGCGCTCTGTAGTAGAACGAATGCTTGGGAAACTGCTCTCAAGTTCTGGATATAAATTCTTACCACGGAACAGTACATTGACGTTAAAAAATATCATGTTTCTAACATTCTTGAATAAAAACAATTTAGATTATATACTGTAAAACCAGTTTTCCTTGATAATCCTTACTTTTTCGTTCCAAATAAATGTACCCAAATGGTGCGAGAATGTAGTGTAATACGTGAATGTCAAAAGTGATCACTAAATTAAAAAAGAAGCTATATGTAACCTCCTTCGTTACTGCTATTTTTTTTTTTTTTTTTTTGCTTATGTATCAGAAAAACTTGAAAAAATACCTTTGCGTACATACAACTCAATCAATTTATTGAAGACTAAACTAAAAAAGAGTAAAACTTAAAAGTATTATAACGAAATCATATTTATGAATATAACAGAAAAATAACATAGTTGTACGACTAAAGTAATTTTCTAAAATTAATACATAGTGAGTATTACTAAAAATTACTTAAATTAATATTTACAATAAACAATCAATTTTTTAAGCAATATTGCTTATCTTGAACCTAAATTTACTCTCTAACGAAGCTAATATATTGGAGCATGCGTAAAAGTAAAACTAAATAAAGATTTTACTTTCAAAGCCTTAATAAATTCTAAAAAATAAAGAAAGAGATTCGCTTGAAATCTAACCAATCAAATGCATAGCAGCATTCATGAAGTATAGGTTAATTCGAATTTAAAATCTTGTTTGTAGAAACTAGCATAAATTAAAGTATATTTTTAACAAAAATTAAATTAAATCATATTTAAAACAAGTTTTTCAGTTTTTGTTTAATTTGCATAGTTACAAGTAGCTGTTAATAGCTTAAATTAAAACAGTGCATCTTTTATTATGTTTATTTACATATAATGTGACAAACGTATTTAATTTACATTTAATATGCAATATTTTATATAAAAATCAAAAAAGTAGACAACAAAAGAGTACACAACAATTTGCTTGAGGAATTAGAATGACAAATCAGTATATATAAATGTTAATCTTTTTAATATATATATATATCAATAAAAAAATATATATATATATATATATCCATATATATATATATATATATATATATATATATATATATATCAATATATATATATATATATATATATATATATATATATATATATATATATATATAAATATAAATATATATATATATATATATATATATATATATATATATATATATATATATAAATATGCATCCATTTTAAGCAAATAATACAAAATTTGTTATACCTGTAGAAATATGGTGAGTAAATTTAGAAAAGTAATTTTGCATATTTTGAATCATTTAATTATTTTAAAGTGCATCACAAATATCGTAAATTATATTTTAATGAAATAGTTTCTACCTTGTTTGAATACATATCCTTCAAATATATAAGAAAATCCCTTTAATTTTAATATAATTAATTTCTAAAACCACCAACTTAAATTTTCACATGTTAACTATATAATCTCTAGAAGCAACTGTAATAATTTATATTATTTCACCAATTAATTACTAATTAATGATTTAAATGTTAAATATATAATGAATATTATTTTAAGTTAAATGCTAAAACAACATTTCTTATAAAACGAAAAGTATAATAAGAAGGAGGAATATTATTGCTTGTTTTTAAAGAAGTTGTATATTTAAATATCTTGAAAATTCAAAATTTAAATAATTTAGAGGATGGTAAGTTTGATTTAACTGAAGAATAGTGATGCTGTACTGGATTATTTTATGCACCTGAATTATTTAATGGAAAGCCATCATTGTGTATACCAACTTTGATGAAGTAAATAGTATTTTGCTCCACTGATTTTAGAGAGTATTTTTGATTCATATTAGAAGTACATTTTTTACAACCCAAACACTTCATTCCATACTTCAAGGTGTATGCCTATTTGACAGTATAAGTATACATAAATTTGATACTTTGCTGAGATTTATTGTTGTAGCGATGTTAAATCGTAGCTGTGTCCAACTGAAATATTTAACTCAAATTTAATTTAAATAATTTTTAAATAAGCAAATTATTTTTTAAAATTAACAAATTTTTTAAATAAACAGTTCAATTTAAAATAAACAAATTTAATTTAAATTAATTTTTTTAGATTCGCTCGAACATGGCTTATCAATGAAAATCACGAGGTGAACAAAAACTTAAACAATGAGCATTTTACTTTGACATATATCATTCTTAAGGGAAATTAAAATTCTAAATACAAGCAAAACCTTTTCTTTTTACTTAAACTTTATTTAAATTCATTGGGATGTTTTTACATTTACACAGTATGTATTGATTCATTTCACTAAATTACAAAAAATAATAAACTAGAATTATTTTTTAAAATCCAACACATCAATGGCAGATATATTCTTCAATAGTTTATATTATCGTAAGTATTTATGCATCATTACACACATACATACATTCATATATATATATATATATATATGTATATATATATATATATATATATATATATATATATATATATATATATATATATATATATATATATATATATACAGCATTTTAAGAGTAAAAATATATTTTGGTAAACAGTCTCTAAAACTTTTTTGTAGTTTAATATACTTATACATATGAACTTAACTAAAATTTAAAAAATGTTAAGTACTAAATATTAATATAAGATGTCAAAATGAGAAATAAATGCTGCTGCAAAAATGAACATTTATACTTGTAATAATTGTTATAAGATACCTTAAGACTTATTTTTTTCAAATAAAATTAGTAAAATATTATTTAAGCTATAAAGAAAATACTATGGGAATACATTTCTTACCAAATATAAGTTTATTAGAATCAGAACTAATTAATTTAAGCAACTCAAGAAGCTACACTTTATTTGAAATTCACTTTTTAAATGAGGTTAAATTTTGATGTTAATACTTCTATTAAACAAGTATTAAATAAATATATCAGTTATTTGAAAACTTTCAGTAGTTAAAAATAAAAATTATTGTTTAAAAATTAATTATAATAATAAAAAATGTAATAACAAATGACAAACTATATAATATTGATAAAACTAATAATTCAATACGCTAACAATATGTGCTACATTAAAAAATATTTTTCAACTATAAAATTTTCATTTGAAGTTCAATGAAAATTTAATCTTATTATGTAATTAATTTTCTTTTAAATGAATATAAAATTCATATTTTCTGAAATAGTTTGCTATTTAAATGAGATTTATTTTCAAGGTTTTATTTCATGTGTAACAATCTATAATATTTATTTCTCTATGTGTTGTTACTTTAAATGAAAAAGTTTTGAAATTCAAAACTGTCAAAAAGAATCATCACATCTAATTTGGAAGGCAATTTTGCATTTCAAATGAAATTCAATCTATGGTGGTTTGAAACTGTATTTTAAAAAAGGAAGCGCGTATTGGATGTAAAAACTACTGACTGTATGAGTATCAGAATACAATTTTAAATAACTTTGCTTAAAAATGAACTTAAATACTTCAAATACTAAAGTGACAATATCTAATTAATCAAAACACATAACACACACACACATTTATTAACATGCTCAATCATAGAATTCATTGCTCATTAAAAATTGTTTAACTCTTTTAGTAAAAACGAAATTAATTTCAATTTTAAATAGAAATTAAAAAGTAAAAAAAGAATGAAACTCAAAACTTAACTTCTGATTTAGAATTATATGATGTTTAATAATACCTTATTAAAATGAATGTTTTACAGCGACAAGTAATCGTCAATTTAAGCCTTATTTCAAAAGTTAAAGCATTTTACTAAATTGGATGATGAAGAGTATATCGTACACATCGTAGGTTGCGTAATCATTTTGCCCACAAATCTGTATCTACTCACATATACACAATATTAAACTCCAACTACATGCCTTATTCCTAGAGCAATTAAATTAATGAGTTTAGTATAGAATTCAGGAGTATGTCTAAATATTATTAAGTTAATTCAGTTAGTAAAAATGCAATACATAGAATGCATTACTCGAAAAAACGATACACTTTATTCCAATGTATTTAGATTTAGTTTAAGGTATTACTTTGTATAATAAATCAATAAATTAAAACATTTGGATCAAAAATTTCTTTCTCATATTTAATGATACGACAAACAAAAACCAAAAAAAAATATCTATATAAAAACAGTAAAAACACAAAAAACTGCTAGTTTTTATTGCAAAAATGAAATCTGAATTCTTTCAATAAATGAGTGACACGAGAGTGAAATGCTTTACCCAAAAGTAGCATCATTAATATTAGGTAAAGATCAGTGTAATTTCGGCTAGTAATGTGTATGTTTTATTTCCAGTAAACAATGGGAAATGAAAGCACCGGTGAAAATCAATACGAGATGAAACCGGAGCAATTTACTCTGATAAATCTGTAAATCAATATCATAATGAATTTTCGACTTCTCTGATCGTACGGTTAGAGTCATGCAACTGTTAAAGCCAATGCTGACTGTCTGACGCAGGGTAAACAGAAGATACCTTGTAAATTATGACTACGAATGAGTTCGCTGGGGTGGTCGCCAAAACAGCGGGTACCGACTCTATTCAAATTTGAGTCGAGGCATCCGCGGGGGATTTTATGACTAAAAGTCTTTCTGATAGTAGCATTGTTTAACAATTCAAAATGCAGCTTGGAGCATCCCGATATGACTTTCAGATAATCTACCTTGAATTCAATTCCGGTATATTTCGTCATCATTTCAATAAATATACGTGAAATAAATTGGTCATTGGAATACGATATTCCGAGAAAGATCCCCTTCAATCTGAAATATTTAGCTATGAAACTGAAAAATGAGTAAGTGTCTCCGTGAATAAGAAGGGTTAATTAGGAGAAAAAATGTGTGATTTCTACTTCTAAACTAATGTTGGTAGAGTTATGAAATTAGAAAAGGTAGTTAAAAAAGCCGAAATATATCTCATAAAGCATTATATGATAGTTCGAAAAGTTATTTACCTACCAGAAGCGCTCAGAAGTTATAAGAAAAATTCGAATGGCGTCCAAATTGACAGAAGCTCTTGAAAACATTCAATAATTTTGTTAATGAAAAAGGCTTTTATTTTTGACCTAAGAATATTTAGCTAGTTGAGTTTTTCACGAAATCTCTGTTAGGCCCTATTTTTACTTTTATGTTAATTATTATTTCTCCATTAAAAAATTACTCTTTTTATAAAGGAGAACTTCGGAAACAATTGTTGAATTTTGAATCAAAGTAAACAGTTTATAACACTCTTTGTAGGAGAATCTCTCAGGGGTTAACTGAATTCTATTTCTCTTAATTAAAGTTGATTATGATATAAATAAACCATACATATATAATTTTAATTGCTGTGTTTTTTGGCAAAGGGAAATAATTTTATGCATAGAAATATATTTTCACACACCTATTTTATTAAATTAAATCTTACAAACTGATTGTGCACATATATTTTCATAGGAGTACATTATTTCTCAATTTATTTACTAATTTTTCATTAATGATATTTTCTCTAATTTAAATGACAAATAAATATTTTCTAGTTTGTTTTGAAAGATGGGGAATTTCAGAATTTTGATGAATTGTATAATAATAGACAGAATCCTTTTGCAACTACTGTTGACATAAATTATTTGATATTTTATGAAACTAATCAGCAATTACAAGGAATCTCAAAGTTTACAAGGTTCTAACATTTCCCGAACTATATATTTAAATGAAAAGATATTTGTAGTATGAAGTATTTTAGAAGGTACAAGATACTAAAAGAAATTCCAGTGTGATGTAATTTTTAAAGTCTCTCCTTTACACAAAAATTATTTATTTTTTCCTTATTAATTAAAGCATCTTTTTAGTGGAGATTAAAATTAACACTAAAATACAATACCACTCGTAAGGCGTGTAACACTTACAAATTTAAGTGTTTAACCATCCTTTCAGAATTTTAATATATCCGAATATAATCTATAGTGGTTATATTTAACTTAAATTTTAAGAAACACTCAAAAATCCAATTAAATGTTAAATAATTATATTATGAAAGATTACATTTATGTTTAAATATACATAAACGCATCTTAAACGTATATACACATAAGAAAAGCTGGGAAAAAAGCTTGTTGGCTTTTCTATGATTTATTGTAACCGAACATTTTGTTTATTTCTTACTTTATTATTTAAAGTGTGAATAGTTTGGCACAGAAGATAATAACACATGTGGAATCTTTTTAAAAAACAAATTCATTATTGGAAAAATATTCAAGCTAAATTTCCCATTCATAATTGAATGAGAAATCTTCAAAATTTACGTTTTTTTTTTTTTTTTTCAAATTTTATAATGCAAATAAATGAAATCTACATACAGTGTTAAAAACAATCAACTAAAAAAGTTTATTGCATTATAGAAACTAGAATAATTGATATCTAAATAATAAATTTAATGTAGAACTAACTTCTTGTGTTGTAATATCTAAATAAAAAGAAATGTGTGTCTATCGAAGTTGTTTTTTCAAAGAAGTGTGGGTTTTTACAGTTACACGATGCACGGGCTTGTCAACAGAAGCATGAGGTGCCTGCGCTCTGGACAATAAACATTGCATCACGTTGCTTCATGGGTGGAGAGAGAGACCGCGACAAAACCATTTATAAAAAGTGCCTATAAATAGAGGACTCTTACCTGTCATCATAGGCGAAGTTCGCCTGCAGCGTGGACCAGTAGAGTAGCAGTGCAACTCCGGAGACGAGCGCCGCAGCGCCGTATTCCATGCTGGTCGTACCTTGGCCAGGTAGGTTATGGCATGGGGGCACACGCCGCCAGCCGGTCCGTGGGCTCCTGGAGGGCATGCAAGCCGGCTGCTTGCACTTACGCGGTACGGAACCTTTTCCTCCAATCAGCACTCTAGAATCAAAGAGACACCGAAATTACAATGCGGCTTAGCGTTGACAGGGAGGGGCTAAGCCTCCTCCTACTTTCACTTCTTCAAATTCTAATGGAGCATTTGTCAATGTCTTCCCCCTTTCCATTCATAAACATAAAATTAATAAATATGTTAGTTTTACATCCCATTGCAGCCTTGTATTTGTTTTCCCACACTCAAACTCTTAAGGAGTTACCAGTGACACTTTCCTTCTCTTTTTACATGCAACCACATGGGAGTGCGGTTTGCTCCCTGGTAGAAAATGTAACAGTAACAATAAGCTAGAATGCAAGAGAGTCTCGGTGGAATATCAGTTCAGCTTAAACAATGCTGCTATGAAGGAAACCAGCCAGCAATTTCTTTGTTTAGGATCCTTGTATATCAAACTGAGACTTTTCTGTCAGAGCATTTCTAGGTTAATTACAGGTTGTCAAGATGGGAAGAAACCACAGGGATTTAAACGTAAGAATTCTCTAAGTGGCTATTATTATATTATTAAGTCTGAGCTGTTACTATTACAGTTATGTTATTAAGTCATGATTTTTTTTATTTTGTTACAAGTGAGGAAACACACATGAACTGCAATCAGTTCTTAGATCAGACTTCAATATAAGAACAAAGTTAGGCATTTAGTTTAAAAGAAAGCAGTGTGCTCCTAGTTCTTTCTAAGAATACGAATTAAAGATCTCTATACATATCGTTGAGCATTTCAAAATGTGACATTTAATTTAAAGAATGAATTTGAAGCTTTTTCTTTTCCCCGTTTTATATGCGTAAAGTAATTAAAGCTTATTTATACTTTCAAAGAGTCAACTTTCCTGAACTTCTGCAAATTTCTACTGAAATTTTATTCTGAATTTCCATTTTAGCAATAATAGGTTTTTTAAATTATCCGATTAAACTAAATTATTCCGTATAGTAAAAAACTGGTTTTTAATTGATAAAGTTTAGATATAAAGAATTATTTTCGCATGCAAGTGCAAAATATTTAATTCTCAAATAAGTTAATTGACAAATGAGATTATACAAAGAAACTAACCTGAAAAAAATATTGGTGAAAAATATTTAATAGGATTTAAAATATTGTAAATAAACCTCACATGGTTTATAAATTCACATGTAACATTTTGCACTCCAATGAAAATGGTGGATATATAAAAATGGTGGATAATCCACCATATTTACGGGAGCAAAATAGAGAAACACTGACTCTCTAATTAAAAAAAAGAAACAGATACAAAATTATAGATCTTGAATTAAAAATATCAGGACGTGTTTTATTTTAAAATATTTGAAATCATGAACTTGAAAATTTTTAACTTTATAATTTAAACAAATCACACTTTTTATTTAAAAGTTTATATCATAAATGTTATTTTTTACGAATATACTATCCCTAATTTTTATCAAATTCTTTATGGAAAAATAGATGGTTTAATAGACTATAAATATATATCTATAAGAGAAAATATTTCATAAATATAGCAAATAAAAATATTTTTCAAGAAATGATTACCAAATTATAATTACGGAATCAATAAGAACATTTATTAGAATATTTTTGTGAAACAAATGTCGCTATTGCATGGTAATAAATAAATCTATCAAGTAATTAACAATCGCAAAACATGATTAAATTTTTACTTATTCAGAAGAATAATGATTAAATAAATTTCAAAAAAAAATAAATATTTTACTGAGTGTCTCAAATAAATGATCAATTAAACTATACATGTAGAAAACTACAATTTGTGTGATGTTATAAAATTTTATAATTTCAAAAGTTTTTGAACAATTTTTAAGGTTACAGAATAATTCTTTTAAATGGAAAAAAATAACTTTTTTTAAGGAAATAGAAATTTTATCATATAAGGTATTTATTATTGAAATAATTTTGCTTATATACAGTTTCATTCATATGCAACAAGCATAAAAATACTGAGATATTATTGATAATTTTAAAAAATTATGTAATTAAAAGTATTAATATATTTTAATCATACGTGCAATAAAATAAATGAAGAAAAATTTTGAATATTTATATTTAATCCATTTTGTTAACAAAATTTAGGTCAAATTTGAAGTATATTGTAATTGATTTTGAAAACATTTCAACTCTTTCTCTGTTTGCTTTACTCCAATTTAATATATTCTAATATTGTTATAATTTTAGTGAATATCAAATCAAATTACACATTTTTTTAAAATATTGAGAAACAACATATTTTAGAATATGCTTTTAATTTCATATTAATATTAATAGTAAAAATAGTTCATGTATATAAGTTATATTTTGATTAATGCGTTATACTCGTGTAACATATAAAATAAAAAATATTATTCTGAAAATTGAAGTTAAATTATAATAGTAGCCTACCCGCAAAACCTCAAAAAATCAATAATCATATTCTTTACTAAATACATTTTTCAATTCATTCAGATAATTAGTTTGAATATTTGTTACGATACTAAACTGTTTTAAATTAAATATTTACCGCCAAAAACTTATGCATATGAAAATAGCTACTAGTTGAAACTTTAAATTATTTTATGTCAAATTAGATAAATCAATTGCTGCATACCACATTTACAGATTCTATTATCTTTCAATTAAAACTTGATTGACGGAATTAATTAAAAATTAATTAGCAAACTGTTCACTGAGAAAATGCTAAAGATGAAAAAACAAAATCACCCAGTAAAAATTCACCCACATAAATACAATTTTTTATTAATTTTATATTAACTTTCTTCATTTACATGTTTATAAAAGATTCCAAAAATAAAATTGGTTACTAGTTAGACAATTAACCTCTGGCGTAAAAATTTTTCGACATAAAAGAATTAATACAAATTTTTAACAATAATATAAATTTATTTTATTAATATATAATTAATAAATTTAGAAATGAATGAATGAAATTAATTATTTACTGCGCACATAATTTACTTCTAAGAATGCACATAAAATAGGCTTATTTACTTAAAAAATATTAAATTTAAAGAGAAATTTCTTTCGTTTACTGTCATCGAATAATTGCTTTAAATAAAGTAACCAAGTTAGAAAAAAAATTATGTTCAAATTAGTAGAAAATTTTATTGCATTTTATTATCAAATTAGTATTTATGATTAAATAGATTAAGTTGTTTAGTAATTATTTGTTTCCTCGCTAATATATTCTAAATTACGCCATTACTGCATGCTTGGCATAATATATTTTAGTAAAAATTTTCCCATTGATTTTTCCAAAAGAACTTCACCCTCATGTGTGTTAATAATTATTTTAAATATTATAAAATATATATTAATTATTTAAATAGTTATTAACAGATACAATGTGTGGCGACTTTCTTATTTGAATTTATTATTAATTTTAATTGCTTTGTAATTTAAGTTGCATTGTTACGCAATATATTTTAACAGAAATAGTATAGATTATTAAACATTAACACACAATTTTGAAGTTTGTGTGAAAACATACAAAGAGTTATAGGAGAAAAACAAGAGAATCAGAAAATAGTAAGAAAATCATATAAATGAAATATAATATTTTAAGTCCTAAAACCTCTTTTTTTGAGCGAAATATTGATCGAATATTGATATTATGAAAACTTTTCGGTAAAGCCACATAAATAAATAAAAAACATAAATAAATAAAAATTTATTTATTTATGCTTAAAATGCATAAATAAATAAAAAACCATAAGCTTATAAAAGATCCTTAAAATCTATTCATGAATAAAGACTTTTAATGTTTAAAGAAAATCCTTAAAACCTATTCATGAATAAAGACTTTTAATGTTTACAGAACAGAGTAATTGAAGAATATTTGAACCCATCAAGCAATGATATTTATAGTTTTTAAATAGTTAACACAAAAAGTTACGCTTTAAAAACACACCTGTTGAAATAGAAAAAAATATAACTCGTATATTTCATTTAAATATCATACTTAAAATTCAGGTGAGCAATAAAATAAGTGAAGAAACCATTACACGACCAGAATATATGACATGTCTACAAATTTTATAAAACACGCCTAAAAGTATACAATAAAGTTCAAAAATGCCAAAAAAAAAAAATATGGTAACTTTAATTCTTTGTAGTGATAGCAATAAGTAAACATAATTAGAACAACAGTTGAATTACACGAGAATTCAGAAAACACAAAAATTCTAAACTATCATATAGGCTTAGTATGGTTTGTAACTCATCAGAACACACAAATGAGAAGCACAGTTATGCTTGAATGAAATGAGATTATTAATAAAATTTTGAGGAAAGCTATTCCAGTCTAAAATTATATATAATCTTCAAGTTCCGAACTGTGAGAATAAACCTTGGTTTCACAGAAACGTCCCATCCAATTAAGAAGAGTAAGATGATTTTTCTACAGATTTTATGTTTTCCAGTTTCAATCATGTTCTCCGAAAGAGAAAAGTTGTATGTGGTGTGCATTAAAAGAAAATAATCATCAAATGGCCGAAAGGGGATCTCTCAATGTCTTGTCTATATAACAATTGTTAATCATACTGAAATTTTTAATAATACGCACTTTCTCATTTCCACTTATGCAGATTCTAGTCCGAACTAACAATCCTTCTCAGCTGTAATCCGATTTTATTTCCGATTGAAACAGGGATTACTTGAAGAACTACATGAGAACATATGTGTCACGATCCAAACAGAATTAGAGCCATCAGTATACATTACATACCTTCAGTGATTTTGATCCAATCTCAATGTTCAAATTTTTACATAATTGGACAGTATGGTGTCTTAAATAGATGGAATACACTTAAATGACATACGTAAGAAGAAGTTTTCTTGTTAAAGACTGTTTCTCGGATTGTATGGTTTGAACCTTTCGTCTTACATTCAAAAAAAGCATTTTTTTTCAATTGAGTAGTGTTGACTGTTCTGTTTCGGAGAGTTGTGAACAGAACAAAATTTACTGGGGTTACAAATCAAGGAGTTGACTGCACTGCTGTGTATGTTGGTATGTCATTGCAAATGAATCATCATATCAAGGATAACATTTCCTACATTTTAAAATCGTTACTACAATCTTGAAATAAAACTGCTTGCTATTACAACATCTGCAAATCTATGTTTTTTCATTTGTTCAATTTCAAATCTCCCAATAATACACCAAACCATGGATTTCACCGAATCAAGTTGTCCTGTCATTTTCAAATTAACTTTTCTCAAAGCAAAACCTGGAGAACTGAATTTTTCAATTAAAGTAGTGATAAGAAACACTTATTGAAACAGCTATATTGAAATTGCTTTTCTCGACTCTAACCTTTCTGATTTTAACATTTTGAAAGCTGATTTTATTTATTAAATTGTTACTTATTACTCCTTGTTTAGTGTGTCTTACTTTCTTTCAGTTCAGATACAGTTTTCGCATATTGAGAAAAAATTAACTTAAAAATAGAAAACAACTTACTATTACCCTTATTTTTTATGAAGTCTTTTCGCTTATTGTAAATTTATTGATATTATTTGATATTTCTACGAAAAATATTTTTTTCTTGCTTTTACGCAATGAACTAATAAATAATATATTAAATTTTTTAGATTTAATACTGGATATTTCTCATCTATCTGATAAATATTTTCATATTTGGAGAAATAATAATTTAAATAAAATGAAATTCCTTACAAAATTTGATATTTTCATTTTATATTGTTATTTATAATATCTTTCGTTACTATTTTAAAAACTGCAAAACTTATTAACTTATGTGAAATTTAATAATCCTTATAAGTTTATGTTTGTACTGAAAAGTAGGTATCAAATACTAATAATATCTTTTAATATTGTATTTAAATACATATGGGATTGTTATTTACTTGAGAACTATTAAAGTTTTGTTAAAATGCACACTTTGATGTAAATTTCCAATATGTATCCATATTGTTTGTACAATTCACACAATTAAATATAAAATTAATTAAGATTCTCTAAAATAGAGCTTTTTATGCATAAATTTTAACTTAAAGTTTTATTTAAAAGAAAATTCTCACAGAGACTCATCATGTACGTGAAATAAAATCTATTGCTAAAACTAACGTTTGGTTTTTGTAAAAAAAAATATATTTAAAAAACTAATCCGCATAAAGTGATCGAAAAAATGTTTTGTTCAGTGACTCTTTGGAACAGACAAATATTTAAGATTCTCTTTAGTTCCAGAAAAAAAAGAAGAAGAAAGGGATTGCTAAATAATTTGGCATGTTACCAAAGCGGTATCTTCTGTTTACCGTGCGTTGCGTATCCTGCTTTTGGAATGTTGCCAATCCATTCTCAAAGTCTAAAGCATTTATCTGTTACTGGAAAGAATAATAACTAATGTGGGAATTTTAACAATTAAGAATAGATGAAAGATAAATTCCTTCAAATATTAAGGAGAAAATAATACCACCGTGATTTTATGTAAGTAATAAGCATTCGTTATAATTAATGAATGTGTTATCACCAAAGATTTTTTTTAATATTGTGTCTTTTAGAACATGGAAATAGTTCTGTTATGACTGAAATTTGGAATTATAATTAATGCATTTTAGGAATTCAATATAAAACTAATAATGAATATGGATGTTGACAACATAAATTAACGACATATATCGCATGACTATTTAAAGTATTTTTTATTATTTTTTATTGAAGTATTATAGTATTAAAGTAAATGAGCTTTTTCATTATACATAATGATAATAATGATTAAAATATGTTATTGCTAGATTACATGCTAAACCTAAATGTCAAAGGATAGCAATTTTTGAATATATCCTACAATACCTAACTTTGGCAAATATATGCCTCCTATCTCCTCACATTTCTCTTTTTAGGCTTAGTAATTATATATACAGTATAAGACGGTAAAATGTATTAGCATGGATATTCGGTAGAAAAGCCATTCAAATACTGAGCAATCTGGAACAAAAACAATTTATATATGTGTATGAATTGAAATGGATGTTCCTATAATAAGAATAAAAATTTAAATTTTAGCCCCATTTATTCATGTCCTATCACAGCATAACACATTTTTAGGTGTACCTTGGGCAAACTTTTCAGGAAGTAGCGAAATGTAATGACACAATCATATTAATAATTTAAGAACAATTAGGACTACATTATTTTTCTTAACTCAACCTATTAAGATTATTTTATCATTAAGCATTTCAGATATTAAATATCTATGAAATTTTATAGAATATGCACGGTGTGTTATTAATTTAATTTTAATGGCAACAATGGTTTAATGATTGCTTGATTGTAAATTCTTGTCCTTATTTATGTCTGACGTTATTGCCACAAAAAATACCAATGACAAAAATTACAATATTATAGAGATGAATTAAGCTTCTAAAGTTCGCAGAAAGATTCTCAGTAGTAAACTTTGTTGTTTTATGCAACATACAACAGCAATTGAATAAGAATTGACAAATGTAGATGAGAAAAGTACAGTTTGCTGGGACTGCTAATAATAATTGTTGTTAAGTACTGTAAAACAGTATGTCATCAGTATTAAAGGTAGTATATTACCATCTATAACAGATCATTGAAAAAGTAGTGAATATACTGTTCCAAACATCTTTCTAAATTCCCTTAATTAGAAAACTCGTTTATACTTGTCTAAAACCAATTTAAAGTATATTTTTTACAATTTAAAGAACAGGTTTTGTAAAGACTTTTTAAATTCCTGATTTTTAAAGGTATTAAAAAGCATTGAAAATTAAAAATAATTATTAAAATACTTAAAAATGTTGAATTTATAATTATATTGAATTTTTGTATCAGTTTACAGATATTACCAAAAGTAATATTAGGATTTAAAAATGGTTATCAGAAAGTTTTTATTTTTCTTTAATTGTCACATGTTACTGTAAATAAAGATATGCAAAAAATTTATTACAAAATATTAATACGGTACTTATATACATTTTAATTCATATCTTATTTAAAGGTTTGATTATGAAATAATAATAACGTATTTTACTTAATCAATCTGTAATATTCCATAAGCCGCTACTATATTTCTCAACTTTTTATTTTCCGTTCACTACTTACATTATGGTATATTTTCAAGTATTGCAGATTTTGTTGTAATAAAGGTGCCAATTTAAATTCACTAATTACTATCAGCTTTTCATCATTTTCATACTTTAAACAGGAACTTTTATGAATGCACATAGTAAATGTGATTTAATATTACAATTTTTCAATAGAAATTTGCATCCTATATGAATTTAACTTTTCGTTCATGACTTAACTGTTGTTGATCTTTAATTGATGATTACCTATTTTCTTAGAATTTATTAATATTTAAATTTCTTTGTATTGAAATTTCTCTGTATTTTGATATCACCAATTTTTTTTAAATGAATATAATGCACTCATCAATATGGAATATTTTAATAAAAGAGAAAAGCTAAAATAAGTTTACTTTAATATATATATATATATATATATATATATATATATATATATATATATATATATATATATATATATATATATATATATATATATATATTATAACTTACAAACAGTATATCGGATGTATTACACTGTAGAAAACAGCCCATTTATGCAAATTTGAACATTTTTACATTCTTATTTGGCTTATAAAAACAGCAATTCTTTTCACAAACTTTTCAGAGCATTTATACAATAAATCCTCAATTACGTTCAGATTCCAATTGCATTATTTGATGCGGCATTAGCTTGAGATTATCTGAGTCAATTTTCTGTCGAAAAGATAATCTTGTGGACATTACCTCTGTCTTCGAATTGGAAACAGAAGTATTTTCTAGTCCTTAAGAACGACTGGCATCATGCCAATGAAAAAAAAAAGTTAACTCAGAGTGTGCAGAATTAAGGGAAGGGACAAGCTTCAATCTTATTTTGAAAGAGAATCTAGAAAAGATAGTAGGTTTCACAATCCAAAATACCGATTCTAAGAATTCTCGGTAAATTGCGGGTTATTGAGATTTCGAGCATTAAAAGGTCGAGAAGAAGTAATTCGCTGTTATTAAGAGATAAAGAGCTTAGGAGAATTATATTTTATTAAGAAACTTCTCATTAATTTCACAAAATGGCAACAATTTGGGGATGAATGTATATTATAATAATGCTTCTTATTAATTATTTACATCTCTTACTTTCTGAGTGCTAGCTCTTATTTTCCGACTGCTGAGTGTAAACAGTGCTAGCTTGTGTAATTACGAATTTTTATATGAAATAAAAATATTAGTAAGGGTATATTCACCTTAAATTATACAAAGAAATGATGTTCTTTTCTCCTACTTAGATAGAAATCACAAATAAACTAAAGCTATTTTATACAGAAGTTAATTATAATAAATTTGACTAAATACACTTTATGAGAGAAATTAATAGTTTTCCAGGTATTGTATTATCTAGTTTTAAATTATATTTGACATAGGGGTATTTAAAGTATGTTTACAAGTATGTTTCAAATTTAAGTGCAATATTAATTGAAAATCACCAGAAATTATGAATTTTTTTCAAATTTTCTTCATATTTATGAAATTTAATAATAATTACATTTATTTCTTAAATTATAATTGTTTTGAAAAACATGACCTAATTAAAATATTTAGAGTTCATTATTAAATGAATTAGAATTTTAAGAAATCAGTTAATCACAGATTAAATAGCATTCGTTTAAGTGCAGTATGTAAGTTTAACTATGCTTAGCTAATTATTTCAAAATACTCTTCACATAGGTATTCGTAATTAATGATTTGAATACAATTTTAAGATTTTTTTTTAAAATGAGTTAAAAATATTTTTTCCATATGGTTTCAAAATCATTATTCGAATCATTTTGTTTAAATGAAATGCATTTTGTAATTAATAAACTATTATATATTTTAAAAATAACAATTTAAATTAGTATAACTGTTCTAAATGCAATAAAAATTTTGTTCAAAGATATTAAAATGAAGCTTTTAAATTAAATTAATCTCAAGCGTATACATCTCCTTATTGATAAATTTAATACATTTATATCTACCAATTTTTTCTAACGTTAATAAAAATTCTGAGAAATACTATTTCATAAGTTTAATTTTGCTTAAAAGTATGCACTATTACACTAATTTAACTTTATAGTATGTTTTTTAATAATTTCTTAAAAAAGATCGAATTCATTGCATCCCTATTAATAAAAGGATGGATTTCTTTTCGTTTTTACCAGTATATTATTTTCAACAAGAGATCAAAATCTTAACAATAATTAATTTTAGGAATACAGAAAAATGTTTCTGTTACTTTCAGTGTACACGTAAAGCAAGGATTGATGAATAATATCCCGTCATTCAATGAAAGTCGTTTAACAATTAAGAAATAACAAAATAATCAGGAAAATATTGGGAAAAAACTTTAATAAATGCGTACAGATAATTCATATCTGTTATTAAAGACAATTTAGTAGTATAACTAGTGATTATATTTTTATACATTTAAGATAAAAAACGCGAAGTTATCCATTAATTACGTCAGTAAGTTTTATGACCTCGAATGTATGTATAATTTTCATCAATAAAAACTATGGCATCTACTGTGCTGTGCTTGTAATATTATGTTTGGTAATACAAAGTACACTATACACGCAAGGTTTATCAGCTCTTTATTGTTAATCATGTTACAGCTTTCGGCTTAAATGGATTTATAAGTTGTTCGGGAAATATAAATTATTTAATTCTTGTATTAAAATGCCATGTTATATTCATTTACATGTAAATTCAAGAAATTTTTAAAACATGTTTCTGAAATTTTATTATAATATTTGCAGTTTGGCAGATTTGAGAATAATATTTTTGAATTCAGTCTTCATTCTGAGAATTGTAGTTCAGTTTTATGAACATAGTTATTTTGTAAGCATTGAATATTGTATTGGATTATTAAGTTTTACAAATGCTAGAAATGTTACTTAAAATGTTTTATTACTTTATTCATGCACTGAAATGTTTCTAATCAATTTAAAATAATTGGAATCAAAAATAAAAATGTTGAGCTTAAATAAACATTCATTGAAGCATATATACAAATTATTTCACAAATGATAAATTGTTATCATTAATAAAAATAAGAAAAATTCTGAAAAAAGATTAATTTGATAAAAAAAAAAGCTCTTCCTTCCATCTGAAATATTTATTTCTTCTTGCTTTAATTATTTTTACATTAAGTTTTAAATTTTTCTTATATTTATCACGATATTACTTTTACATAAAGTGATTTTACAACATCGAATAAATTACTTCGCAAGAAAACTATCAAGAACCAATTTTAAAAATAAAAATGTATACCAATTAGTCACATTATATCTTATTAAGACAGCTCATTCTAATGATTCTTTATATAAATTACTGGTGGCCTCATTCAAGTTACTTATGTGGAAAATAACTCTCGTATGATGTATATATATAAATGACAAAAACTGCTTAATTTGGGCTTAGAAGTGCATTATCAAATTACACATATTAGCCATACTGCTGTAATTATGGAAACGAAAACACAATAAATCCCCTTAGTAACTCAGATGAAATTAGATGAATTAAATTAAGTCATGCATTTCTTAATAGATTTGAGGGGCTTGCAAACTTTATTCCATTTCTTTCTTCTTTTCGAATAAGAGAAGAATATTCGGTACATAAAATTTCATGTTTCTGAAGTATTTGCATAATGTTATTTTGTGCATCAACTAATGGGTAGAGCCTATTAGCTAATGGAATCTAGGAATAGAATAAAAAATAATGCATTATATTTTTAAAATGGTTGTCAATAACTAAGAAGGCGGCGATCTTCACAGTCAAAAAAATCATGTTATAAGAAAGCAGAATTTTTTTTTTTAAATTTAGTAATAAAATTAAATTAAAGACTTTTTAAAGTAGACAACTTGACATTTAATCAAGAATTTTGAGACAGAAATACAGACGTATTTCCATTTTTATTATTAAAAACGATATACAGATGTTTATTTTATTCAATATTCAAAAATTCTCTTTGTTCACATTTGACAAGAAATTGTATCATTATGACTTTAAATATAAATAAAATAGCTTTTTTTATCCATTTCAAGGTATTTATCTGATGCAATAAAATGATGACGAGATTTAATGTGAAAATACTTCATTAAAATATAATTTATTCATGAAAAAATGCCTTATGTACTCAAGTATTTATTTTTTTATAGAAAAATAAATATTTTTGAAAAGTAAATTGAAAGTAAAAATATCAGACTTACAAAAACTATTAAAAACATGCTATAATTTTTGATAAGTGAAAAACACATTATAAATCATACATTTAAAAATAAAAACGTTGCATTACCAGAAATCATAATAAAATGTTCACAATGCACAGCTATCAGAAGGAAATCATAAACTTAATTTTTATTTTAATTTAAATTCTTATACTGCTTTTGAATGGACTTATCACAAAGTATATTTAACTTTTTAATAAATGTTTTCTTTATCACGAAGTGTGTTTTATATTTTAATAAATGCTGTCATTATAGAATGCTTTTTATATTTTGTAATTCTATCTTCATTTAGCATAAAACTAAATAAAAAAAAAAAAAAAAAAAAAAAAACAATTGTCTACAGAATTATGTATATTTTTTATTATTCTTTCTAAAGGTATATATAATATATCAATACTAAACTCAACAGCATTTCATTTTTCTTAAATAATAAATTGTTGAAATTTTAATTTGCAATAAAATAACATTTTTGTTAAAATCATCAAAATGAGCAGATTAAAATAAAAAAGAACATGAATGTGAATAAAATATTTTTCGTATTAATATTGTATTAAATATTTGCTAACTTGAAAAGACAAATAGTTAGAAGAAAGACAAAAAATAAGGGTTATTAATACCAATTTTTATTTACCATTTATGATTGAATTAGATGCAACATAACGAATAATCACCAGCTGAAAGCTGGCATTAGGGATTTAAGCAGCCACCTTGCATTAATTTCGAAAGAATTTTTCATTGATTGTGACTCACATACTAGAGGCGAAAGGCGCAAAACTCAGAAAGCTTCTATACACCCACCCACAAAAATAATGATATAGAAAGTGGGATTGCAATATCCTTCTCTCATTGTTCATCAACGGCGGAAATCAAGCACGGGAAGAATGATATCTTAAAAGTAACTTATAATGAGCTAAATTATATTAAACTGCTTTCAATAAAGCAAAAATAGTTAGTGTAAAAAATGTATATAATTATCTACATATTTTAAACTCAGCAATTCTGGACAAGAAATGTGTCAAAGATGAAAATTAATTTGAAAGAATTTTGAATTCTGCTGCAGGTTTGGCATTTGAATAAGGATATTATTGATGCAGATAAATGTATTGAATTGAAACATAATTCAAACTGAGCATCGGATATAATAACGTATTCATGAAGTAATCTGACTACTGATTACTAAAATACTGACTACTGACTACTGATTACTATATCTGACTACTGATTACTAGTACTAAAATTCTATCATAGAATGTCCTACAATCATGGTAGCTTATTATCTTTTTCATGGCAAATTACTCAATAATTAAAAATACTCTACTGACTATAGATATGTATAACACAAAATGCTGTAAGGTAATTAACTTAAAATTTAGTCACTATGAACAATAACAATTTTGTGAAAATCTGAAATCAAAGTTCTTCAAAAATCCCTGGGTATCTAGTTACATTTAGAAGCAAAACTTAATTTTGATTTTCTAGGAAAACTCAATTTAAACTGGTGAAATCTCATAAGCCCAGGAAAAATATTTTCCAAAAGACAGGATTGTCTGGATAATAATCAGAATAAGCGATGTAACTTGACATTTTACTTTCAGGAGCCGGAACATAAAGAAAGTTAATTGATCATATGTTGAATATTATTGCATATTTATATTCAAACTATTTCAGTTATTTTCTGTCTCATTATTGATAATAAATTTCCACTTGTACAGTTATTATTTGTAAAATCAAATATAATACGGTTATGCAATATCTAAATTTCAGTAAAATGCATTCGGATCTAATTGTCCATGGCATTATGTAAAATAGCATCTCATGTCCATCTTATTCTGGTAATGAATTTAATGAATTCAAACATTTATATTCTTCATATTCTTCAATAAACTAATATAATGTAATCAACGACAAATGCGCACATATTGTTTCAATTATAAATAAGGTCATTTTATTCAATATAGAGTCTCATGAAAAAGCACGGATTTTTTGTTTTCGTATCTTTATAAATTTGAAGAAAATATAAAAGCTGTGTGTAATTTAAATTTACGTTTTTGAATTGCAAAACAAACATATGAATCAGAAAATCATCTATTAAATAATGAACGTTCTATATACGAGTAAATAAACTAAAATATTTGGTTCATATTCTTTTCTAAAACACATTTAGAAGAGTGTTTTTCTTAGAAAGATAATTTATTATGTAAATAGTACATTTAAATATTACAATTTATGATCCCAAAACATTATTCTAAAAATGAGTTATGACATTTAATTTCGTATATCTAAATTTATCATTCTTCAACGCACTAAAATACAGAACAGAATAAAATTTAAATCAACGATATAGATAGCTTTCCTTAAAAACCATTTTATGAATCTGAATAACATTCGAAAAGAGTCTTGAAAGAAAATAATAGTAGAATACTTAGAATTATCAATATTTATACCAAAAATATTTATAATTTTGAGAAATAATTGTCTTTTTATTCGACTCAAAAGTTGTATAAAGAAACACAAGTCTGTATTTTTAAATGCTATAAAAATATTTAATATTTCTGTCAGCTGTTATTGCCGGATTTCCATCACACTCCATCAAAAGATTGTCACCGTCGAGATGCTTTGAACCCGGTATCTTTGTAGTTCTTAAATAATAGCTATGCCGTTAAAGAATCCAGTCTGACAAAGTTTAGCTGCACTCCACTATTTCAGCCTATCCTCCATACATTCTTTTACTTAAGGCTTTCCTCTAGTGCACAATGGATCAATCTTTTTAATGCCCTAAAGGAATAACTTTTAGAGTTTCCAAAGATTTTTTTTTCTTTCTGTTTGACGAAAGTAGCATTCAAAACAAACAATATGTAATTTTTCCATGCAACTCTTTGTAGCCGAAATAAATATGATTTATGCGAATCCTGCTCGGACAATATTTTCCGACATTTCTTGTGTAAGTTGATGTAAATCATAAGAGAAATCTTTCCCAGGGAAAAAGAAAAGCGAAATTGCTTGTGTATAAAATATTAAAACAAATGTAAAATTATTGTAAATTATTATAATAATTTAACTTTTTAGAAACAAAACAGACGCATTTTTAAATTGAGATTAAAAAAAACTGAGTTGCTGAATACTGGAAAAAAAACTTGAGAAAGCAATTTATAATTTGAAATTTCTTAAAACATAAAATTTTTCATAATTTCTTTGGATATTCTTTCTAACTAAATTATTTCTTCCATTTGTTGTAACTTAATGCAAACTAACACATTTATTCTTAAAAATTAAAATATAAATTATTAATTTTTTTTTATGATAATGAAATTCTAATAACTAGCTAAAAGTTGTTCAAATACTATACTTTCTTTCTTATAAAAATATTAGCTATTATATTTGCTTAAGTTTCCAATTATTTAAATTTACGCATTTGTAAAAACAGTCAAAGTAAATTTTATTTTGTTTTCACTCCTAAGTAATTCCTACTATGAAAATTTGTACAAACTAAATGAAAATACGAAAACACTTCATGTAACTTTTCAAATCCTAACACATCAAGTATAATATATATATATATATATATATATATATATATATATATATATATATATATATATATATATATATACATATATATATATATATATATATATATGAGCAACATAAAATTGCTTATATTTGTTGTTACATTATGTTAACTTAATAATTCATAATTTCTCTATAAACAAAAGTAAAATAATGTAAATAATTTGATATAGGAATAAATTTAGAAATTGTGCTTTCTTTTTATAAATAAGGAAAAAAGTTCCGAAATTATTATTTTCGTATTATTTAAAACTAATTTTTATAAAGAAATTTTCACTTAATTTTTAATGAGCAGACTTAAACTTCATTGTCAGAAAAATGAAACGTTTATATCTATAATTTTTGATTTTATAAAATATAATTTTGAGACCTATGATTTTATATTTTTACTGAACATTTATTTTTTAAATAAATTAACCAAGTTTATTTTACACACACACATTTTAAAATTAATGATAATTAATGAATTATTCCCACATTTTAGAAGGCAAAAAATTGCGTTTGATTGGGACAATAACTAAGAGATAAAAACAAAACCGGATAAAATAGATTATTACAATTTAGCTAAGGTGACCTCAAAGATATTTTTCTGTGCCAGGCTAATGTCCAAATAGAGTAGTTGGTCTGTATCAAGCTAATGGTCGAGGCTAAACATGCTTAGAATTTTTCATTTAATGATCTTGATTGGGATATAGCCATCAAAATTGGTTCATTATCTGCTCTGTGAAGATTAAAACCCAAAAATTTCGCAGATTATAAATTTTACTATCTCCAGATGTAATTTATGAGGTTTAAGATACATTCCATTTTACTCATCAGGTTCTACCAATGAGCCATTTGTATGCAGTGTTAACACTTAATTTTTTTTCTTTGCTTTCAAAATATCTCCTGTATTAAGCAAGAGGCTTTTCTACATTAAAGATGTGAAAAATTTAAAAGAAAGAGAATTTATTTTGTCTATTGTTTGAGCTTCAATATTGACCATTATTCAACTCACAAAAGGAAAAGAAAATTGAATTATATATATATATATAACATTTAACTTACATGTATAGTTTATAACTAACTTAATCTGTGATAAAATATTACCAAGAATGTTTTATCTAAAATTATAAATGTTCTTTTTATAATGCATTAATGACAAAGTCATTAAAATTTGTTTAATATGTTGTACTTAAATATTATATAACTTAATTCACCCAAACCAAACTATTCTATTCAAACATATTTAAATTAAAATCGTTCAATAGTCAATTAAAATACTATATTACAGTAATAAAATAAATTAAGCTTCTTTATAAACACATTGGGTTTTATTTGAAAATAATAAAAATATTGATAAAACTTATTTTTACCATATTTATAGAATTTGAATTTTATTTTTTTATTTAAATATGCAAAAAATTAATATTCAAAAATTAATATATTTAATTAATTTGTAAAAAAAAATCAGCTTTTTTTTTTGTTTTTTTTGTTTTTTGTTTTCAGAAATTTCACCGTCAATAAGATACCTGGCTTATTACCAAAATCTTTTCTCAAATAATAGTTATATGCAAATATATGAAGTTCATTAAAATAACTTTGCTAATTTTATCTTAACTGTTTAACGTACAGCTTACAAATATAATCTTGTTTTAAAATTGAATGCACACACAAACAATATGTATTCCCCATCTATGTAAAGTAATGCAATTCAAGATACAAAGTTTACGTATTTTGAATTTATTTATGTAAATAAATTTTCTTATATTTTTAGTGATAAAACATTTCATTAAATAATCAAAATTTCACTAAAACATTTTGAGCATTAGACATTACATAGAAATATGATGTAAGCATATTTATCTTTACATTTCTATCAAAATTTGTTATATCCTAAGAACAAAAATATATCATGGTAAGTAATAGAACTTATTTTTTTAAGTGTCTACTTTCCTCACAAGCACTCTAATTGCAATTCATTCATGAAATTATTTTTAAAAAAATTTTCTCTTTTTATCCTTTAAAATGAAATTTAAAAATTTGATGTTCAAAATATAATTTTCTTCTAAAGAAGTAAATTAAATTCAAAAATTAATTGAATTAAATAATCGCCTAAATCTTTAGTTATCAATAAATATCAATTTATTTTAAAAAATTTTTCAAGAAAGTTTAAAGAGAAAATTTAATTACTATATTTAACTTCTTTCTGTTTCAACATTTTTTAATAAATCCTTCTTTTTTGCTTCCTTATAGTTTGTTTATAAGCTAATCAAGACTCGATTTAGATTGCATTAGCATTACAGACTTATGAAGATTACCTTTATTCATGGTTTATCGTTTAATGCACAAATTTCCTGTCATACATTGACAACAAACGTGTTTTGTAAAAATATAGGGTATGTGTGCATATAATTATGATTTCAAATACAATTTTCCATAAGAGATAGTAAAATTTACAAAAATTTACTTATTATCTAAACATGAATGATTATTTTAAGAGAGATTTACCTCATGTTGATGAAGAATAGATTCACCACATCTTTCAGAACTTATTTATGGAGATAAGAGTTTCAATTTTCAGTAGGAAAGAGCGTTGCTTGCAGCGTTGTACGCTATCAAATGTGATGAAATACCTAAATTTAAAAAGAACATATTTGCATGATAAATAATTTATTTCTATTATCATAAATAAATAAATTAAAAGACTCTTAGTCTACGCAGTAGAAGAAAAACAGAGCAAAAATTAAAACCTACGGATTTGCAAAACAAATATTATTTTTTGAACCAATATAATCTAAATATTTTTAAATTGAATAATATATTTAAGATTTATATTTTTTTTTTCAAAACTTTTTTAGTTACAGAAAGTTTTGGCTTATGAAACTAAAATATATCTGATATTTATATGTTAGTGTTTATAATAATTTAATATATAAATATATTTCTTGTTTTCTTTGAAAATGCTCATATTCATTCAATTTAGTCTCACGAAATGCTTATAAAATTGATAATTTAATCCAACGAAATTTCAGTGAATAAATATTTACTTAAAAACTACGGTAAACAACCAAAGGTAAATCAAATTATACGTTATTATAAATCTGAATTTTAATGTTAACGCCACAGTTATGTATATTTTGAATGCAATACCAAATTAAAAGAAATGCAATTAAATTTTTTATTTTAAAGTGAAGATTTTATTCATCATAAATTTTTAACGTCATGTATTTCAATTCTTAACGTTATACCGAGAGATAATTTTTTAAAAAAAATGAAAAATGTAATGCTCATTTTTTTAATGTAGAATTGAATTAGTATTGTTTATTTAATTATTTTCGACTATCTTATGAAATTTAACTAATTGAAAATTCATTTTTTATTGTATTTATTTAATTTAAATCTATTCTTGTAGGTGAAATTCAGTGTTTTGAAGTAAAAGAAACTCAAATATGCATTAAAATTGTAAAAGTTTAGAACAGTATATGATGGATTTATTCATTGTTGGAGTTAATCTAAAGCAGCTTTATTTGAGCTATTTAGTAATTTTATTAATCTTACAAACATACAAAAAATGATGTCTTATTAATAAACTTAATGTAGACTATTAATGCAACATTATTTCTAAAAACTATATAGTTATTAAAATATATGGGCAAAAGAATTTTACATTTTATAGTAGTGAGTATTTTGAGAATTTAAAACCATTCGAAAACATTATTGCAAGTTTCTATAATTGATTTATTCAAATAGCAGAAGTTGCAATAATTTTTATACTTGCATATATTAAAATAAATTATAAAAATTACAGTATAATAAATTTGAAACAATTACTACATTTGACTTTTTTTTTACCATTCAATAATTTTTATACTTGCATATATTAAAATAAAATATAAAAATTACAGTGTAATAAATTGGAAACAATTACTACATTTGACTTTTTTTTTACCATTCAATAATTTTTATACTTGCATATATTAAAATAAAATATAAAAATTACAGTATAATAAATTTGAAACAATTACTACATTTGACTTTTTTTACCATTCAAGTCAATTTTCAGCAATATCAGAAAGAGAAAACTAAAGACTATTAATCTCAAGGTTCATGCTTAACTTGATGCATTTTTGATTTGAAGTCACTGAAAAGTTCTCATAGTTGCAAATTATTGAATAAACTGCAATCTAATTATATTTATTCAAATTGCAACTGATTTTTTGTAATAATATGCAGACTTACTTTCAGTTTAGTAATACTTCCATAAGTTATAGATTATTCAAAAACCATATGCATATGTATTTTCTTGAACTTTATGTTATTGAGCTTAATTTTGTAAAAAACTTTATATTATTGCATATACTCCTAAAACTACCTTAAAACTAATTACTTATATTGTACAACCTCCTTATATATATATATATATATACAAACACAACTATATATATGTGTGTGTGTGAGTGTGTTAGTAAATAATGACTTATTTCTAATATATATTTAAATGTTATAAATATGTAGATATTCATAAGGATCAATAGTCTTTCATTTTGTTAATTTTTATTCATTATTGCACCATAAGGCCCGCGATGATTTACATTTATTGAACTATATCTTCTTATATCTTCTGAAAGTGAAAATGTTTTATGACTTTCTCATAGATTGCATCAAAACTAATCATGAAAAGCTTGCTTTTTAAATTAAACTTGTATCCTGCGATATGTCTCATAAAAATTAAATGGCATTAAGCAATATGTAAATATAATCAGTCACAAACGTGATTTTACAAATATTCATGAGATTTATCCTAACTGAAATGAGAAACAATTCCTTTTAAAATTATTTAGCGAATAAAGCATACCGGAGTTTCAGTCCTTAAGTTTTATCCTTTGGAATAATATTCTTAAAAAATCAACAGTATCAAGGGGATCATTTTTTGCCATGATACGCACCATTAACGGCTTAAGGATGCCATTATTATCTCAAGAATTTTTTCAGTGTATACCGAGAATCTTAGAAGATTCTATTCTCCAATAAGAAATGTCATTCTCTCCATGCAATGAGAAAAGTAATAAGCAAGAAAGAGACTAGGGTTATCTGACATTAATTAGAGGCATACTTATGGATAAAGACCGAATGAGAGACGATCAAATCCCTTTTAAGTACTCACTGAGAGAAGGTAAAGAGAGCGATCACGAACAAAGTAGCTCTCCAAGTGAGCGAAACTACTTATCTTACAGGAGATCCCAATGACTGATCCCTGTATGTTTCTAAGGGATTTACAGGCATTAGCCCTTAGCGGGGATCTGATAGCCGTTGACAGATTTCTGCCCTTCATATTACATTCATTTCATCGATAGGAAATTCGAGGGCATGCTGTTCGTGACTGATTGGGAAAATTTATCTTCCTCTTTATCCAGAGGATGTTAAGCACGAAACTCCAAGCCCCCTGCCAGAAAGAACCGAGGGTGGTGAGTACTTAGGAGCAATGATGAAGTTTAAATTACATATTCAAAGCGTTCACACTATGATTACTGAAAATGAATACCTTCTCCAAGTTTTCCTGTTTTACTCTTGTTTACAAGCATTCACGAAATTTGATGGAATGTTTTTAATCTGAAGTACGAAAGGTTTTTAGGATGGATATGAAATCAATACGCATATTATTTCAAATCTGGAAAATTGCGAAAGCATCAGCCTAATCTATAAGTCAAAAATACAATCCTCATTACTGTTGCCATTCTGAAAGATTTATTTTCGGTATAACCGTTGTGATGAGTTATTTATTTCACCGAAACTGTTGGCTACAATTTATTCCACCGTGAAGAGTTGATTGTTTTTAAAATGTGTCTATATATTCAATTCATTTTAATCATGATTACCCTTTATTATTTAATGGTTATAAATAATAAGATTAAAAAAATAATCTCTAAAATATAATTATTGTAAATATAAACTTTTTGTTGGTAAGTATTTTAATTATTAAAAGGAATATGAGCATAGATTTTGGATATTTCATATACCATTTAAAAGAGCCAAAATCTAATTTGTTTAACCAATTTATAATCTTTTTATCTGTACAAATGTATTTCTTTTATAATTTTAAAAGAAAAAATTATCTTCTTATCGAAAAAAAGTTAGATAATTTGTTAATAGCTTCATTTTAAATTATTTTTATCTACATAAAATTCTTAAAGATTTTGTATTTCTTTAAAGTATTTACTTTCATCAAACAAAGATTATTTTTATTCATTATTAAAAGGAAAATTAGAATAACTCCTATATTTTGCTTTCCACTTTTATCAAAAAATATATAGATCATTGAGAATTTTTAGCAAATTAATCTAGAAACATAGTCACATTTATAGATTCCATACAGTAAAGATTATAAACTACATTTAATTAACATTCTGTGATATATTATAGTAAATTATAAAATTAAAATCATTCTCAATAGGAATGTGCATTTAATTAAATAAATTAAAATAAGTTTCATTCAATACCTATAAAATCCTTCATTTTGAAGTGATAGATTTAGATAATTCTACATTTTTGACAGTAAGTTTTAAAATGATTCAAATAGTAAGAAAAAGAGTATGAAGATTAGTCCCCGTAGATAATACAGAGAAATTCAAATTGATTAGTAGATTCTGAATTCTAGTAAAGATATTTTTAAGATTCTCAAGTTCTACTAATTAATTCCAATATTTCTAAAATTTCATATCATGGAAAAAAGTTACTTAAAGAGAATATCTTGAAGAAATTTTCGATGTTAAAATAGTATGGGAATAACATGTTTTCATATGTTTAATAAAAATATGAATATATAAATTAATGAAAATTAATCTGTGTTTCTTAACATCCAATCATTTTAAGGGTTAAAAATAATTTGTTGTGTAATGTTGCTTAAAACTTGTATATATATAATTTCTGAAGTACATCTATCGTTGCTACTATTTTATCTTGTCTTAATGAACAACCCATTTATCATTTTTCAAGATATTATATCTTTTTCATGATATTATATAAAGTAAATAGCAGGGGCAGAATACATTTTGAACTTCAAAAATTTTTGCATTTTAATAGGATCAAAACTCACCCTCAGTTATTAGATTCATGGTATAAACTATGTATATTTCTTCCCTAAATTAAAGACTGCGCAATAAAAACATTATAAGTGAGTAATTTACAAAGAGTATAACTGTGTTTTACTATAAGAACTGATTAAATGATATAAGAAATTTCGTACATAAGTCTGAATTTAAAGCTTTATTGAACTTTAGTGAATTTAAAGCTTTATTGAACTAAGCAAAATCTGGAAAAGCAATCCTATGTTTAATTTTAAAACACTAATGTTAATATTGTAAAATATTTACATTATTTTACTATAGATATACAAACTGAGTATAGAGAGTTAAGTTTGTGCATTTATATTGAATTTAGATCTCTGTAAGGAAGTATGGATACAGAAATGAACGCCTTTTAGTAATAGAATGATTTGAATTTTTGAAAATAGGATTCCTATATTTTTAGTAATGTATAGCTATTTTATTGTTTACAATAATGGAAAAAGAGAATATGAATTTAGTCACTAGCTAATCAAGACATAATTAAGCATTTTCTATGCATCATAAATAATGTAAAGCTAAATATTTCAAGTAAGTTTGAATCATCTCATACATTTTATGCATTTAAAATAGAAAACTCGTGCATAAGTTTAAATAACCAAAAAATTTACAGAAAATAATGAACAAGTTAAATGTTTAATCAACCCAAAAGAAAGCATGAAAATTTTTCAAAAGTCTTTTGTCCAATAAAGGTAAAAAATATAAGATAAATATCTTATAAAGTGAATAATTATCCTACACATAATTTTAATAAAAAATATTAACTATAAACTTAACAGGGAAGTTTTTCTGAGTTTAAATGTTTGAATCTAAATTTTCTGGGCAAAGTTAATTTTCACAATTTCAACTAACTCACTATTATTTTATTACACAAATATAATAATCACACAATGATTTACTTAAAATAATGGATATAGAAAAAGGCTTTATTAAAAGGAAGAATATTTAAAGAAAAATATGGAAGAGAAATTCAAAAGTTTTAAAAACAATTTATCTATTTAAGTTAATTACTTGGATAATATTTAAGGAATATTAAATTCATAATGATAATTTTTTTAAGTATAGAATTTTAATTTAAAAAATAGTTTCAAATAGACTATAATAAATAAAAATAGCTTTGGGATATTCAAAAACAACTGCTCAATTTGTTATATAAAAATATTTTAATGAGCAAATTTTTAAACAAGTCCTTACTGTTATGAAAGTGTGTATAAATTTAAGCTTTAAATCAAATTTATAATGAAATCTAACCCTCAGATACAGAATAAGTACCATTCATAAATTTTACTTTTTATTCAAAGAGTGTAGTTTTTACTTACAAAGCAAATCTTTAATATGTGTAATGGTTGGATTTGTTAACAAGCCTTATATTTTTTCTTATATCACAGGGAAGTAGCATGAGATACTTTTATTTGTTAGTTTTCTCATTGTATACGCTATATTCTAAGGCAATAGATTATGAATAATTCGTTTCCCTAAAATATGTAATAAAAATTGTTTTTGCCAGAAAAAGAGAGTTTCAGAATACAATATATTATCATGATAATAGCGAAGCGCTGAAAGTAACTCTGTTTCATTATTTAAGAAAAGGAAGTAAAAATAGGAAGTGATCGTGTTATCTTTGTTATTTGAAAGGATTAATGTTTTGTGCATTTTTTTAATAAAAAATATCTTCGAGAGAGGAAAATATGAGGAAGTTAAAATCCTAAATTGAATTTATCTTTCTGGAACGCGCTTATCACTATCGTCTAATCCCGTGTGCATGACAATATGATAAAAACGGTAATGACTTAAAATAATAATTACGATACATATTTCGCAAAAACTTGGTATTCATTTCAATAATTTTGCATAAAATTTTAAAAGTTTTTTTAAACTGATTATTAATATTAAAAGCTAATTCTTATATAGATTTATTAAAAATAACAGTAAATAATTGAATAGAGAAAGCTAGTTCAATATCAATGTTTTTAATTATTGACATGTAAAAATAGTGGTTTAAATAAAACTTCAAATAAATACTTAAAATTATTAAGAAAGAAAACAAGAATACAACAAAATAAATTTCTTTAATTTCTTATATATGTACAATATTTATAACTTATTTTTGAAATAATATTAATGAAGTGCTTTAAACAATTCAGAAAACATTATATTAAATTATATAATGCATAATATTTAGGAAAATGTATTGAAAGAGACTTGAAGGCAAGAGTTGATAGTACACCGAATAAATTTAACTTAAGAGAATTTACTGCATAATTCAGATTTTTGCAGTTGATTTCTTATAAAAATCAATTTTATAAAGCTTACTATACTTATCTTACATTAAAAAATATTATTTTCGTAGAAAATAATTTTTATTATTATTATTAAAAATTCTTACCTTTATCTATATATATATATATATCATTCATATTTCTTACATTTGAAAACAGTCAAAATGTTGAGAAATTAATTTTTAAAGTCAATTAAAAAGCATGTTTATAAATTAAGAAATTCAATGTAATATATAATATAGAATAATAAAGTGTAGTATAAATTAAATATGGAGAATATATATATATATATATATATATATATATATATATATATATATATATATATATATATATATATATATATATATATATATATATATATATAAATGAAGAAATTAAAATAAATTTTATAAATTAAGGAATTAAATTTTTTAAGATAAATGACAAACATTTTATGTTTCATTTTGAAGATATTTTGAAATACATAAAAGAGATTCTTTATAATATCTATATTTTAGCTCGAACCATATGAAGGTATTTAAATGTTTGTTTCATTAAATTTAATCAATATATGAAAATCAATTGATACAAGGGAATTGTAACTTTTCCTTTTTATTCTGCATGGGATATTTGTGAAGAAAACAATGAAATTGCTTTAAAATTTGTTTTAAAGAGGGTGTAGAGTTCTTTCATCTACATCCTCAATAAAAATATATTTTCAAATATCTCTTCCTTTGCTTTATCAAAATTTTTTTCTCTATTAGAACTACGCAAAGAGAAATCCGATAAAAGCATTTCCAAAGAATCGTATATCATCTATAACTCTGTATTTTGACTTTTTGTAAGAATATGCGGAACAGCTTTGAGGAAATATGTTTTTAAGAGTTTCTTACAATACATTTCTTTGTACTTAAATTCCTTTAGTTTTCATCATAAAATGTACTCAAATCGTAAACTGGAACTTAGAGAGTAGGAAAAAAATAGATCCTGTACTACAAAAATACCGGAAAATAACACGCTCATGTTGAAATATTGAAAAAGTACATAAGCTAAATAGTTAAATAAAAATTGCATTCTTTTACCTGAAATATAGTAATAAAAGACTTCAATAGAAGTATTATAAGTAAACGTAAATTTTAATTTAGGTATATTTGTTAAGCTCTTATATTCTATGTTTAAATTTTCAATAGTTTCAGGATGCTCGAGTGATATAAACTTAAATTTTTTTACATTTTAGGGTTTCTTACTTGTGATTTCACTTCTATTCAGAAATTTTGGAAGACAAGTGAATTTAATATTTGTGAAATTTAAAATATTTTCCTCGGTTTCATCAAGTTTTTTGACAGTATAGCTTAAAATTCTAAGCAAATTTACAACGCCCGTATTTGACATTCATTACTATATTTTTTTGTTTCCAAAAGGCTGAATAGCAATTTAACATTGGACTTGCTTATTTAGTAAAAAGAATTTAATCAGACTCTGTATAAAATTGTCTTACAGTGAAAATGTAACTTGAAAGATTTTGAAAAGTTAGAAGTTGATGAAAGAGCAATTTTCACTATACGAAAAATGAGTCCAAAATGTAACAGGAGGATGCATAAAATTCATTGTATATGAAAAAGGATTGCAACGTAAAAGTGAGAAAAAGGCAGATTTTTTTATTAAATGTATTTATATATATAGTAAAATGTATTTAACATTTTATTATATATATATATATATATATATATATATATATATATATATATATATATAAAGAACAAAGTAAAACGTACATTGATTCTTAGGTCCTTCGCACATGTTGTGAAAGCAAACTTTAGTTAAGCTATTTCCAACCATATATTACAGATATTTTATATTTGAAAGTTGATTGCCTTTGGACCAATAAATGATTTGAATTATTTTATTAATATTCTGTACTAATATGCATTTTATATGAAATAATGTACTCATAACATCGAATAGTTTTCGTATAAAGAAAATACAGAGATGAATTTATTTTACTTACCTCATTCGAAATTGTCAGTTTCTTAAGCGATAAACAGAGATGATAAGAAGTTCAAAATTATGCCTTGTATCTAAGTTAAAATAAATATTCTTCCAAAAACTATGATTTGAAAAGATTTGTTTTCATATATTATTCAAACACTAATCCTGTAAATGAAGTTAGGAAATAGGAACAAATATTATTCATTTTGTTGGTGATTCTCTTTTGGCTATTCAGTACTGTTTGAAGCCTCCGTCCAATTTTATTACCTCTACCATGATTTCCTTTGGTTCAATGTTAATTTTTATGAAGTTTCAAATGAACGGAACCTCCTTTTCAGAAGTGTCAACAATTTTTACTTGTACATTAGAAATTTCAATATTCTGAATATTGTTAATATTTAGGAATTATGAGTTAGTCCTGATTTTATTTTAGAAAAATCTTCTGAAGCATGTTTTCGCCATTTTAGATCTTCTCTAAGAAATATTTTGTACAGTTAGAAAATGTAAGTATATAATGTAAATATATTTCGCGCATTAATTGAACCGTTTATTGATTCTGAAGAAAACTATATCCTGTAATTATTTGAATGTTGTAGTCGAATTTACTATTATCAGCTAGATACCTATTTTATATACAATTATGTGTGATTTATCTAATATGTATACTTAGAGTTATCTAATATTTGTATAGTTTATCTTATCAACTAAGCATTTAAGTTTAGAATATATATTTTGGAAATGTAAAAATCTAATTTTCTAGCAAAAAAATCTTTAACTAAGGAAAGAAAATAGCTTTTTCTACTTATATTTTAATAATTAAGTCGCTCAGCCAATATGGTGGTTACAGCCCTCGGCTTCTGCCGGGTGGGTTCGTGTTCGACTCCCGAGTAAGACGTGTTTGTTATGTGTCGCCGGGATGACGTTGTGATCATCGTTTGTTAATAAAATCTGCTGTGCTCGTATAGTAATTCTGTTTGTCTACCATTCTTCATATGTAACTCGGCATCTAGGGTGCGATGGTGGTCCACCCCCTGTGGGGCACTCGGGGTAACGCCTCAGCGGCAAAGAGGTGGCTGTTTCCGCCCGGTTTCTTGGGTATAAGGGGACAATACATCCCGACATACCCCGACCATTGGAGAAAAAATTTAATATTTATCACGTGACCTTCTCTTTTTTAGCTTTATTTCAGTTATGCATTAATTTATTGATCAATCATAGTACCAAAGTTTGCTGGTATTGGATGTTCTCTGTTAGATATTACGCTCATAAAAGACTTAATTTAAACTCGCTGCTTTATCATTGAATTTAGACAAAATTATATTTAAAAATAGTTTAATGGTGGTGTAATATATAGCAAATTATTTCTGAAAAATATAACAATATTTACTTATGCTTAGCGTATTTAGGGATCAACTATAGGAATAACAAAGAATAAAATTTCCCAAAATTTACAATGAAATATTAAAATTTTTAGCTGATTTGACGTAAAAATTAATGTTTTTACTGGTGATATTTTTGCTTTGAATGCTTTGATAAAGCATTAGTTTAGTGACTATATGGCGGAATCATTTTTGGCCAGAAAAACAGTTTTATACATTAAACTTTATAAGTATCTAACCTTTATGTTTCAGCTACATCATTAAAACTAAATGAAGTACAGTTTTTCATTTTTTATTTATTAAACTTTCAGCTTCCATAGCTTATTTATAAAACATTTTCTTGATTTTTTCATCATTATTATATGCATAATTAGAATTTAAGTCTTTTTAGATTTTCAGTAGTAGGATCCTATCATGGATGTTGATTGATATTGTATATCATATTTTAAAAATGCCTTTTTTACAATAAAATGTTCTACTCTTACTCGTGATTCCTCGAGCGATACAGATTATGAAATGAGAAAATATCAAGTTGAAATATCAGTGACATTCAGCTTGTTCTGTAATTATGTTCAAGTGTGTGGCGTGGCATTTCTTTAATTACCAGGACTGGCGGAGTTTCGTAATTAGCCCATTCCTGGATACCAAACAAAGTGTAGTAGCTTTTTTAACCGTGAGTCTAAAAAGACACAACTACGAAATAACATTAATTAGAGTGTCTCCCAGATATGTGATAATGAGAAGGGTAATTAATAGCCTGTGACACGGCCTTTGCATCCTGATTAGCGAGCTAGCAAAAGATTGCATGAGCTTAATGCGCATTAGCATGAAAGATTTAAGATGATTTGCCTCGAATATTACCTTTTCAGATAATCAAAATTATCCAAGAACATTACACGAAGATTTTAACATGACACTCTGTTATGCGTTAAACGATTGCTTAATAGCCACTATAAAATAGAGAATTGATCTTGAACCAGGCTTTGTTTTTATTTTACATTATTTGCGATTTGAAAAATGAAGTAATGATTACAGGGCTCTCTTAATTTTGCAAATCACTTTTAAAGTTCTCGTATATCTGGAGATAATTAAAATAATTGTTCGTTAATTACTTGAGAGTTTTATTGCAGCATATTGAATAATTACATGCAATTTAATTGATTTCATATATTTAGATTAAAAGATAGTTTTTATTCATAAAGTTCTACTTTTTATTAACATTATGATGTTATTAAAATGTATCAGAACTAATAATATAAAATCATAATCCTCATTATTGTAAGAATAAAGTATTTTTTAAAAATATTTTCGTATACGTGTATAATAAAATAAGAGAAATGAAATTCAAATTAAACATGAACAATTTACAAATGAATGGATAAATTATATAAGTAAAACAGTATTCTTTAATATGTACATATTTTTTCTCAATAATTTTGTGCTTTAAATTATTTGAATCAGTGAAATTTTGAAAATTTTGGAGTGAGACTTTAAAGCATCCCGGTTAGTAAAATATTCTGTGAATTCAGATAGCAACGACTTAAACTAGTTTTCTCATAAAATAACTACGTGAGACTTAATTAAATCAATAAGAGTTTCTAATCATTATTTGAATAAAGGAAAATTATTAATTAAAATTATGTTTACATACAATTTTGATAAAAAAATATTTTAAGCTAAGTATTAAATAAATAACCTCTTATCAAAAGAATACCTGCAAATTTTACTATCTGCTAGAATTTCGAATTAAAATATCAAATGATCTGAAACATTTTAACTGAATAAAAGATTCTAAGGAACTACTATTTATATTTTTAAAACGCAAATCTTGTAATAGTTTTAAGACCTTCCATGTCTTATTCATCAGATCTATTTTGTTAAAATATTTTCATCTTGAATAAAAATTTAAGAAGATAAGCTCAATTGGTGTAGGTAAAGCTCATAAAATATCATGTTCGATCTTACTCTCATGAAATTGTCCAGTTGATAACTACTCTTAAGAGTAAGATCACGCTCTTTTGAATGGAATGTTCTAGGTTTGACTGCTGCAGGGATTAGATATTTTTAGACGGAATGGTAAAAACTTTTATATTATACTAACAGAAATTGTAATGTTAATTTTTGCTATGTCGAATATCAATGAGCAATTTTAGCTCCATATGCGGAAGACATTTCACTAAAAATACATTTTTAATGTTTCATATAAACAACTTAATGCCATCGTTTTAATATTGCATCAAGAGAAAGGAAAAATTGACGGGGTTATCCTTGTCGTACTTTGTCGCAGGGGTTAAAAATATCATGTGACAAATTGAGGGAACCTTACTTTCACCTTCCACCCCAATTCCTCACCCTCCAGCCATACCTCTCGCAGAATCAAGTAATCCGTCGCATGCTGCGCTCCGGAATTTTATGACCGAAAAAGCCGACCATCAAAACCTAATGGGACCAGAAAAAGAACCAAGAGAGAACGAAGGACATCGAATGAAAACAGAACGAAAGATGGAGGGAGCTTTGGAACCCAAAAATGGAACTATAAAGAATAAAAGATCGAAATAATGGCAGAGGATTTTTGATGCAAGACATTGCCTAGGTACAGAGGCTACCTAAAGCCTTTAGTGCAAATTTTGATAGTGACGGAGACTTTAATAAATCGCTGATATAGTCACGTGACGAAAAATGGAGTTGAGTTGTCGTTCATATTCCAAGCACAATCTTATTTTTATGCGTTGATTTAAATATAAATAGAATAGCGTTTCGGGGAAAAAATTCAAACGGAGGTTTACAATTTCACTTGATTTTTTAGATAAATCTTCCAAAACTAGAAATTTAGTATGTAAATGTGAGACCAAAAGTATAGGAAAACAAGTTTCAAAGTTTGGAATTTGTCAAGCATTACATTTTACTTATATGCCAAAAAATTTTGTCTACCTGAATTAACTATGGATGAATATTTACAGAACATCTTAACTTTCTTTCATTTAACTAACTTCCAATGTTTTAAAATATTCTCTTATGAATTCATTTATGATATTTATTTAAAAATCCCAAAGAATTAAACATATATTCAGTTTAACATCATTGTGTGTATTCTTTCTTTAAAATTATAATCCCTAACACACTGTGGTTAACATTAAAAGTTTGCATACTTTTTCTCTGATTCAAACCACTGGAGAGATGATGAAGGTTATCATATTTCCTCTCTAATCTGTCTAATAACAAAATACTGCATAATTAGCGAAAGAGTTTAATTTTATTTAATTTTGAAAGGAATTTTGAAAATACAGAATAATGCAAATGTGCAAGATACAAAAATGCGCTATATTTTAATGTCACATATATTCAAAAGTTTCATTAAATAAGAAGAGAGAGAGGAAAAACAAATATATTGTAAATAAAATGTATGATATCTAATAAATTAAGGATTTATATAAAATTATAATATAAGATAGAAAAATTGCTAAATCAAACTGTCCAAAATGATTAAAAAATGCTGTTTTAATATAACAATTTCTGTATCAATATACCTGTATCAATTTCTGTATCAAATAAAATTTTAATTTTTTTGCTTGTAAATTTTATAATATTAACTAAAGTGTGTTTCATAGGTATAAAGTCTTTTTAAAATGCTGCATTATATAAATAAATAGATTTTGATCGTTAGAAAGATATTTGTTATAGCTTTCAGGAAGTTAAGTTTTTAAATATGTATAAAAGTTATACGATTCAACATGTTTAATTACTTTGTGTGAAAAACGTATTTAATTACTCTATAAAGTTAAATTTTAGAGAACTGAGAAAAACAATCAATATCAGTCTTGTTTTAAGTTCCATACGAAATATTACAGGAATGTTGACAATAGCTGAAAATAATAACTAAATCCAATTTTTACCTTAAATTGTATTTCTAAAATTATACCAATAGGTATAATAAATTGACATTTATTATGTTTTGCTTAGATCAGAATAAGAAATTATTTCATGGTTTACAAACCAATTGATTGTGAGCATATTTTCATAGTAAATCTAAAAGAGTATGTGCTCATAACTTTATGTAATCTTAAAAAAATTTGAAAGCATAGCTAACTTAATACTAATATTTATAATTTATTACAAAAATTATTAACGGGCATCATTAAAACATATGAAAATAATTATTTATAGATTTTCTTAATTTTTTAAATGATTCATAAATCTACGTACATGAGTTTTCTGAAAACTGTGTGTGATGTTCAAGTTTCCCTAATCTTTGATCGTTATATATATATATATATATATATATATATATATATATATATATATATATATATATATATATATATATATATATATATATATATATATATATATATAGTATCTTTACAAGACACCTTGTGAAATGAATATAATGTAGATTTGTTTAGATAATATAAAGAAATTATCTTCGGTAACAAATTTTGTGGCAAAAATAATTTACCCTTTTATTAATTAAAACATTTTATTAAGAAGCATATTATTGTAAATTTTATATATTAGAACTATAAATTTATGAAATATTTATGTTTCATTACTCTCCAGATTTTTTTAGTTCGATATTTAGTAGATATCCAAAATAGAGAAAATTTAGTTTTCTTTATTAGGATGAAAGAATTATTTTTCATTTAATAATTTGTATAAAATATTTTCTTTTTTTATTTACAAGTAAATTTTATACTTAAATAATTATATACTGTGTGTAATTAGTAGTTTTTACAATTTAAAGAAGTAATTTCATATGTGAATTAATGTATTATTACTGTACAAAAATACTTTATCCTGCGCAATGCTGAAGCTATAATGTTTTAGTTAGTTTAAAAAATCCATGCAAATTTAACAGTTAATGAATAAGAGCTTTTAACTTAATATTTGTGTGTTTAGTAATTTTCTAAATCATATTTATAAAAAAAACTTGTATAAGAGTATTTATAAATGTATAAGTACTTGAAATCCTTGCGTTCATTTAACATGTTGAATATTTTAATGGGTTTTGTGTATAAAATATCAAAAATCTGTCAAGAATGTAAAAACTCTGATGAATTTTTAAACACTCTCTAAATCAAAAAGTACTAAATATAAAGCTTAGTATGTAGTTTCACTTAAGTTACATAGACTGTTTATAGCGAAAAACTCATAAATGCCACATTCATCAATTAAAAATTGTCACATTTAAAGAAAAAATTGAGAAGTTTCATATGACATTCAGTTTTTCTCCAATATTTACCATGGTTTTATCATTTTATTCAACGATATTGATGTCATTACATTGAATAAGTTATCACACACATATGTTATCATGTCAAATAAATTGACTCAAAATTTGTTGGTGTAAATCTTTGAAACAAAGCATAAAATTTACTTAAACCAAAACCAGAGATTTATAATGTTTACTATTCTCTTATATTTCTTGGAATCAAAGCACTTTCTTTACACCAAGACATAGTTTTGGAAAGAAATATATTGCGTCACCTTATTACTATCCATTAAAGGTGACGAACCATGAAAGTCTTAACTTGAGATAGATAAGAAGTACTAGTACCAATTTCAAGGAGATGTAAGCAGCAAGGAACATAAAAGAGGAGAAAATTTGAGCAAGCCAAAGTAAGAAAGATGAAGAAATTCCTAATGAAAAGAAAAAAAAAAATTCCATGCGTTTTTGTTCATGTTCCGAGCATTGACGAGCTATTCCAAGTTTCTGGACAAACTTCAGAGAAAATATCACTTCTTCTATATTCTTGCATTCCGAACACGTAGGTGTCCAGAAAGAGTTTCTTCTGTAATAATCCCGAAGGGAAAGCTTATAGCTTTTTTTATTCATATCTAGGGTAAAAAGGGAGAAACTAGAAAATATCGGAATATTTATCTGTGCTAATCTTTCTGAAATAAGTTTCAATATCCTAAAATTATTTTTGTTCTAGAAAGTTACCCATTTCATCTTATTAATAAAATAATAGAAAGTGAATACAATAAACATCAAAAGCTTTTTTCTTCAGTTTTTGTTTCAAAAGCATTAGGCAGGTACTATTGAGTAATAATTTAGCAATGCATTTTGAAGTTCATATAAGAATTACACTCGCATTACATATTTTTAATAGCATTTTGAGTCATTGTAATTTTTGTAAAAAAAATATGTTATAAATCAATACAATTCAGTTTTAATTTTTTATTAATAAAGAATTTTAAAAAATAAAGTAATATGAATCCATTATAACATCAGTATTATATTATTAGCAGAAGTTAATCTCTCTCTACAATGCGCGCATTCCAGGTAAACAAACCTATAAAATGAAATTTATATATTCTTATGTATATATTATTATTAAAAAGGTATTTGCCCTATAAAATTATATCCTTTATTTTTTAATAGTATTATATTTAACCGTCCTACTTTTATTTATTCTTTAATTGCGATATATGTATGTGTTAAAAATAAAAATGAATAGAAATATTCTCTTATTCTTGTCGAAATATCTAATAAATTATTCAACCATTTGAACATTTAAGAAATAATAAAATAAATGCTACTCCGATTTTGGAAATAAATGATTAGAAAATTTACCGACGAAACGATGAAAATCTAATTATTTTGGATAAGAAATTTATTGAGATGGATAAAAGTTATAATAAACATTTAATTTTAAAAATATTGGAGCGAGATAAAATAAATAAAAATATCGTTTTCCTAAAAATAAGAAAAATTTGACAGTTCTTAATCTCAACTGTTTTCTTATTAATGTAGTAGGATGCTATTAGTGTATTGTTGAGTGAGCCACTGTCTATAAGTGATGTATTTAGAAAAATATTTCATATTCATTGTATAAAAAATAAACAGATAAAATATGATTTTACTTAGGTGTATTCATATAGCTTTACATCACAATAGCAAAATCTGATCTCATTTTATGCGTAAATACAAATTAATCAATTAATATCAAACGAAATGGCCGATAAATTAAAGAAAGTTTGCAAAATTACACAAATCTACTAAAATTTTGAAAATTATAATTTCTGAATTCATTTCATTAAATTCTGCAAATTACAAAAGCAGAGCAACTTTTAAAAAAATGGGAAATAGCTTCATACATTTGATTCATAAGCAAATTATTTATTGCAGCTTAAAAATTAATTGAATTTTTAAAAGTTTTTCCTTAAAATATTTTAGTGATATATTTCTTACAGATTAAGAAAGTTATTAAAGTTAACAAATTAGTTAGTTTCAATGTTGTGTTTCTAACATTTAGCAAGAAACAATAGTTGTAATAATTTTATAAAAAGTTAAAATTCATTTTTTCCTGGAAATTTGATTGAGTACTTTATACGCTCAAAATTTGGAATTCAGTTATGTTCCCAAAGCAGATTCTGTTTTCAAAGAAACTCCTTTTTAGTAAGTTACTGAAATTTATAATGAAATATTAAATTGAGTAATGGAATATAATTACCTATTAGTTATTTTCAGATTATTAATAATTAACAGATTTAGTTGTATATTTGTGGAATTAAAAGAGTTAGAAAATTTCAGGGTTCAAAGTGAATAAGCTTATGAAAATAAAGTACTTGAAGAAAAAATATTTTAATTACAAGTCATTAATAGTGCAATATGCTTTTAAATCAGTACAAATTAACAGCACATATTAAGAAGTTCTCGGCTTTTGGCAAAATTTATTGTTCTTGAAAAAACAACAATAAAATTTTGACCAATTCAAGCAGGATCATGGAACAAATATTATACAGGTACCATTTATGGTTTCATGCGTCAGTTTTGAACATCTTGAATAGCTTTTTAAAAGTTTATATTTTTTATTTTATTCATCTGTTTTTATGTATGTGTTTTATTAAAATACTCAAATAGATATCATTAATAAATCTATTCTATTAAATTAACACGTTTTTGATAAAACTGAAGACTACAAATGTAGTATTGGCAGATTATTTTCATGTTAATATATGTCGTATATTTTAACAATTTCCAAACATTTCTAAACTACCATTATATATAATAATGAATATAAATAAAAATAGTGAAAATTAAAAATTTTCACTATTATACACTATAATAGTGAAAATATAAAATTACACATTTCATTGCATCAAAAGCGTGGTTTTACTGCCTTCAAGCAGTTCTTTATATTTTGATAATTTTTAGAATTTTATTACATTATTTCATATTAATTTCGTTATTTATAATATAGCAGAACTCTAATTAATAAAAATGCATTGAAATTTACAGTATAGTTTTAATCATTATGCAACTACTTTTATAAGATTAAGCGAGGAAATATTTTCTAGCATTACTCAATAAAAAATATTTTAGCACATATGAAAATTTTATATATTCCGTATTTATAATAATTTTAAAAATGTTTGATGTTTCTGTGTTCCTAATAAAATGTTAATTATTCATGCACTTTTATTTTAACTTCAAAAATGGTCTTTATACTATATGTTGGTGTTATCACTATTACTAGCAATAGATTTATGCCAGAAAAATATAGCATCATGAACTAAAGATTTTATTATGATTAGATTGCATTTCTTCTTGAATAAAGATATATACCTTCGATTAAAAACTCAGTTTTTAAGTAATCGTTAACATATTATTTATAGATTTAAATACTTACAAGTTATCCTTAAAGACTCATATATTCTTTTGTGTTTCATACTTTCTAACTAAAAAATACTTTGTGATAAAATGATTAAAAAATCTACCATTAATGGATCGCACGAGAAACTTCTTATTCTCAGTTGTTTTAAAACGTCTTAATCCTTCCAATCTTTGAAATATATAAAAAAAAGGAACCATAGAATAATCTTTAGATTCTTGCAACTCCCGTCTTTTGCCTATCTAAACTTGCAACAAAAGTTTATAGCTAAGCCCTTACTTGTTTTAAGGGAAGAGAGAAAATGCTTCTCTTGAGGATTTTTTTATTACTAGAATCGCAGAGTTCGATAACTACCGCCTAATAGGATTTTTGGCGGATGAAAAAAATAAATCTCCAAAACATTCTTCGACAAGTAAGAGAGGGGTACTAAATAAATCCACACACACTGCGTCTTTTTTGGTGATAGAAGACAAAAACAAGTGTCATTGCACTGAATACTTGCCGAACTAGATATTAGCTAAATTTGTTTTTTGGAAAGCGTTTGCTGTGATTGCGAGGACCAATCACGTCGCTGTGCCGATTGGATGGTGCCAATGAATGGTTAATGGTCTTTTTCATGACTTTCATAATTGGGCTTCAGAATTTTGATTGACAACAAGTCCATCCCTCCTCTTTTAGAAACGTGAGAATAAAATGTTCAGACTATTGCGCAAAGATTTCAAGAAAGTTGTCATCGAATGATTTAGTAAAAAGAAGAGTTGCTTTTAAAAATCTAACACATGTGCAGCAATTACTCTTTTCTATCATTTCTATAGAAAATTAAGGAATTCTTTGGCACTATTTTATTTTTTTGTTTAAAAATGCACGAAAAAAAACTATAATGGCTTTTGAAAGCACACTTTTCATTTTTTTTTTATCTTGCAAAGTTGTAATTGCAATAAAAGGAAGCTACTACTGATGATCGAAAATTCAAATCAAATATGTGGTGTTCTTTTTTGCAATAGATTATCCATGGTCTTGTGATCAAGGTCATATAAGCTGGTTTTCATGCTTCTGAATTTAAATTTGACATCTTTGCTTTAAGACCACCGAAGCTACTCCATAGTTATAACTATTATTATTATTATTATATAACATTTAGTAGTATACAGGGAACACACTATCATTTTGTGAGTTGCATCAATTATTTAATACATCTCAAATTAAAGAGAGTGTAAATTTATAAGAAGTTTTTTTTGGATAAAAGTATTTAAAAAAAACATTAGAAAGTGTAAAATCATACATCTTAATGAATAAGAGAGCCGACTACCCTGTCTAGTGGTCAGAGTGCCTGATTGCGTATAGGGAGGTCCTGGGTTCGAATCCCGGTTTGGGCATGGATGTATTTTCTCTCTCTCTCTATCCTGTCTTTGTCCTTTCTGAGTATGAATGAGGTGTAAATGGTTGCCTAACCTATAAATAGGTCCCTATGGCATGTGTATACACAAGCAGTCGTACTCCACACAAAATATGGTTCAGTAAGAAAAATTGGAGCAGCGCACCCCACATTGTCAGCCTAGCTGGCACAAGACAAAAAAAATAAATAAGAATATTTAATTTTTTTAAACTGAATTTTTAAGAAAACTGGAACTGAAAGAATGTAAGTATCTAAAATTTTGTTTTCCGTTTCATAAATGACTATCATTAGAATTCGTATTTATTTAAAATTATATAATTTTGTTCATCATTAAAAATTGTTTCCAAAAGTAAAAAAATATTCTTTAGTTTATAAAATAATTAAATTAATTCTCTATAGAATAAGATTCTTTGTGAATGAAGTTATTTGTCTTTTCAGTTATATTAACAATATCAAACACTAAATTAAAGTGTAATAATTAGTTCCAATGAATTAAAATAATTATAGCTGAACCAGTTATATTTTCTGCTAAAACTTTTTGAATATGAAGTATAATTTTATTTTAATTAAAGTAAGCATGAAATAATTTAAATAAAAAAATAGTTCAAAATTTTATAATGTGATTTATAATTTGGTTCAAAATTTTATAATATGGTTTTCTTACTTTCGTGATAAATTAAGCTTTATGAAATCACTGAAAGTAGCTTACTTTTCAAACTATGTTTTAAAATAAGTAAACAAAGAGAAAGAAATATGCATAATAAATGCTTTCATACACATATTTTTTAACTTTCTGAATAAAATTTTTGACTTTAATTAAAATGTTTAAAACAATACTTATAATATTAATCTGAGAAAAATTCAAACTGTCAAAGTGTTTTCGTCTACAAAGAAGTGTTTCGATATTATCAAGGATAAAGCTAAAGGTTATCTCAGAAAGTAACATTTATAATGTAAGAGTATATCATTTTTTATTTTTTCCTAGTACAATATATATATATATATATATATAAATATATATATATATATATATATATATATATATATATATATATATATATATATATATATATATATATATATATATATATATATATATATATATATATATATATATATATATATATATATATATATATATATATATATAATATATATATATATATATATATATATATATATATATATATAAATTAGAAAATTGATTTGAATCAAATAAAAGAAATATATTATTAGCTGCATTTTGGGGAAAGCCCCTAAACGTGGTTTGTCTTACAAAGATGGATATTCCAGGTGCTCTCACCCCTGAAAAAGAAAGTGTGAAGTACGTGACGTGGGGCTAAAATGACCTAAAACCCTTTTTCATCCTTATAAAGCACAGAATTTTCTACTTTCTAGTCCAACTGTAGTATGAAGAATTTTTATCAGTCATACAAAGTAGTAGCGAATTTTCATGTATTTCCAGATGAAACATTATTTTTGGTTTTATTCGTGAGCAGAATACATTCGTCTTTTATATAAATGTTATGAATAACTTTGCAAATGTATATGCAGCTATATTAAATTATATTACATATATTATATTAACACTAATAATATAAATCACTGAAACTAATTCATTAAACTTAACTTCGAAATCACTATGAAGTATGAAGATTCCAGCTAAAGATCTATTTATTTTTTTAACTCACACACATTCATAACAAATCATGTAAGTCAAAGATATTATATATTAAGAACCAGATTATAAAAAAAAATTCTAAGAATATATTCAGTTAAGTTATTTGATAAAGTTAAATATCATAGTACTCGAGTGGATTTACATTTACTATCGATAGAAATGCACAACTTTATAAGTAAAAATGTCAAAGGAAGAAGAGGAAGTCTGTTTGAAATAGCAATGTGAAAACTGTCATGGAACACGTGTAAAAAAACCTATACACAAGGGAATAAATAATCGTCTCAAATTCCATATTGTTTACATAAATTTTTGATGTTAATATAAAATTAGAAATTGAAATTATTTTTAAGCAACACATATCGATAACGATAGGCATTTTAGTTATTATGTAGAAATGAACATTAAAGAAAAAATCAAAATAGTCTAAATTAATTTTAATATTTTGCAATATATAGTTTTAGCAAAAATGTTTGTATAATAAAAGAACTTCTTATATTTAAACGTTGTGTATTATTTTGATAGTATTTTATTTTAAAATATTTTCAAAAATTAAATGGGTTTCATATTTTAATTTATAATAAATATTGCTTGACATGGGACCCAAAAAATATAAAAACATTTAAAAGTTACACTGATTTTTTCCTTATTATATGTACTACTTTATTAAGAAATAAATTGTGTTTAAATTAGAATCCTAAAACTTTATCATATATACATTTTGAAGTTTATTCATTTTAGATCTATAAATTAGAAAATATATCATAAAATCATTTTCACATGAAAAATTATTCTAATTAATAGTTTATGTATTTTAAATTAGTGATTGATAATTTTGTGATTTAAACTTATATCTTGTATAAAATAAGCTTGGTAAGAAAATTGATATTTAAATAATAAATTCATTGAATAATATTTTCATCTTTTCTTTATCTATGAAATTCATATTCACACAGGAATTACGTATGTTTCAGAAATTTCGGAGACTATTCCTGTATTCTACCTAACAAACCTGGCTTAACGTTGTTTTTCCACCATTAAGATGGACTGAAGTTTAATTAAACAGCTTTACTTCGTGAAGTCAAACTTTGAAAGGAGATCTTAAGAATGATACCGTTATAATCTCATATTTACAAGACTTTTGAGTCGTACCCAAGTGACATATGCAGATCACATTAACCCAGCAGATGCAGCATCTCTCTTATTATTATGACGTCATTAGGACAGAAGTGGTAGCGCGTGATTTATCCAGGGGAACAATAAACCCAGTTTTCGTCGTGCTAGAATCTATCCAAGATTACTTGAAACTTTGGGAATGCTTTTGTACCTTAACAAGGAAGAACTTCCTCTTTGGGGAAAAGGACTTAAGCAACTATTCTTCCTTGATCTTAGAAACAAAATTTTGTTTTAATTCCCTATAATTATTCCCTTAAAAGAGGCAATATCTTTGAAAATATTATGATTTGTTCAACAAGCAAAGCATTTCATAATTAGAGCTTTAATGCTATTTGGATGACATGATATTTTTTTTATCTAAAATCTTGTCTTTATTTAAATTCAATTAATTAAATTTTTCAATTTAATTTATCGTTATCTACAGAAATTTTGATTTATTTGATACAATGAGCACATAGTATTTTTAAAAATAAAATAGTTTTGAATATAGCTTACTTTATAGTTAAAGCTAAAAAATTTGAGCATTTGTGCGTGTGAGCAATTGAAATTACATAGATGAACTGAATTAAGAGATGAAACTTATATATATATATATATATATATATATATATATATATATATATATATATATATATATATATATATATATATATATATATATGCATAGATACCTATAAAGATTTTTTACGTATTTTTTATTTTTTACGTACGTAGCAATAAAGTGCTTAAAAATACTGTAGAAAATTTGTTATCTTGCCTCATTTAAAGATATATAAAACTAAAATTCTTCGTGCTGCATTTTGTACCTCTAATTCCCTTATATCTTTACAATTTCTTGTCATTAGAGGTTTGTATAGTTAAATGCCTTTAGAGTTATGTATAATTTCTTCTAAGAAGTACTTGATACTGATTATTTTCAGAAGTACTTGATACTGATTATTTTCATATATTTATATCTATCTTATTTCACTATACTTTCTGAGAAGGTATAAAATATCTTCTCAGAAAATATTAAAGTGTACATTCAATCATTGATCTTATATGTAAAGGTATTTAAGAATTATAAATATCAAATATTTAAATGAGAGAGATTAAATCCGATCATAAATTCCTACGTGATTTGAAAATGATTTGCATTTATAATTTTTGAATTTCAGGCACAATTTTTCACAATTAACAAATTCAATTTTGGCTTTCAGAATCTTTTTCTTTCAAAATTATGATGTCATATCTTGTAGATTCTGAGTAATATGCCACATTGCATTGACTCTTTGAAAAATTTATTCTGAAGCAATGAATATTACGATATTTTAACTCATTATGTAATTGAGATGTAGCTAAGTATGATTGCTCTAATCTTAACTAAACCATTGGAGAATGAAGAAACCACACTCTACAGTATAGCATTTCCTTTCATTAATAAAAATAATTTCATAAATGAAAGCAGCCCAATTTAGCAGCAACACTTTGAAATCTCACAGAAAATATTTTGCTACAACTGGCAACTAAATGAACTTTTTCAATGATGTGTAGCGTTCCCTTTTCTGCCCGAAAGTAGCTAGTGTAAATCCAATTTGCTTGAATATAAAATATGTCTTTAATTAATTTCCTAAAAAAATTACATAAAAAATTTCAACTGTGTTAAGCCTGCATTTCAATAGTTTTGATTTCATTTAATACCATTAACAACTTAACCAATTTTAATCAAACTTTCAAGAAACTTGAAAAAAGTGTCAGGATATTCAAATCACAATTAAATTATACCTCGAATCATGATTCCATCATTAAAATCAATTCATATATGGGGACAAAGAAAGTCTTTTAACTACAAACTCAATCATGTATAAGATTTCCTTCAAAAGATGCAATAAAATTTGCGTATACTTCATAAATGCAATCTGATAACGCGTGGAGACAACCAGACACAGACCGTCGTAAGATATTCAGTCATCGATACATGCAATTATAATTCATTATATTGCGTGAGAAATGCTTATAAAATGTAAACACACATTTTTTTAAATCTTTATACTGCATTTAAAAGTTAATTTTGTGAAAGTGGTATTAGAAAATTACTTTGAATTCATATTGAAATAAATGAATCAGTTTGACAAAATAATTTTCAAATTCAATTATTTTAATCTCAGAAATAATACAGCTTTAATAGAAATTTCTTTTTACAAAAATTTCTGTTTTACAATTACCGCAAGAAACTCAAATTAAAGAAAGCAGCTCTATTTCAGAACTTAGTAGTGTAAACAGTAGAAATGAATCTGATTAATATAAAAAAGGCTCTTTTTTGCACAACGTATTGGAAATAGTAACGTACTTACGTAAATTTTGTATAATATTTTAATATTGAAAGATAATTAACACTTCCTTGAAATGTTTCCTCTGTGGGATATTAATATATTTCATAAAACCCTCAGTGAGATGAATGTACAAAATTTATTTAGAAATTAAAAGGGAAATGAAAGACTAAAAATATATTTAACTTATAAGAAAGTAAATGTTGATGTAGTGATCTTTGAAATAGATACTATTTTATAAAAATCAGTTTATTTAATATAATGAATATCTTATATCAATAATTTTCAGTACATTTTAACTAAATTATAAATTTTGTTGACAAAAATATCGAAAATATATCTATTATACACCTTTGTTATAAAATAGTACAACGAATGTACAACACAATAAATTTTAATAACTTTTCTGCACAAAAGAAGTCTAGGAAATGTATACAAATAAAACTTATATTGGTTAGATGCTCTAAAAATGTCAGAAATTGAAGGAGAAGTTGACTATAATAGTACAGAAAGTAGAAAAACGAAGTTTCCCCAAACCACATATTTCCCACCTTGGAGAGCTTAGCCTTTTCAGAATAAAATTCTATTCAGAAATTGAATAGAAGTATTCGCTCTTTCTCTATTGGACTTTTGAAGAATGAATAAGGCTCTATTTTATTAACTCTATGATATTCCGACTCATTCACCTGGAGAGAGAGTTTGGGAAAAGGGGTTGGTGCGATGAGTGTCTTCCAAACAATCGCGTTCAAGTTGCGCTGTTTTAGCACAAACCAGATATCCACTCCAAATCGATTGAAAACAGAGTCCCTCCAAGAAAGTTGCAACTTTTATTTAGAAGAGAAATGGGGGGCTGGGGGTAAGATATCGATTCGAGAGCACAGAAACAGTGAAATCATTTATTGGATTCATCGAGCTGGCATTTGAATCACTCAAGCATTCAATCTGACGGGGCCCAGATTTCCGTTTGGAATCCGATGGCAACCGAACGGAACCCAGCAATAATTACGGTAAATCTCTCTTTGAAGAGGACGAGAAAGGGAAGACCGATCTTAGTCCTCCTTTGCGGGATTGAAACGTTCCATCCCGCCAGAATAAGCGAGGGAGGAAAGTACCCGACTTTTACCAGAAAAGCAAGCTAATAAGCACGATTATGTGTCTCCTTCAATGGGGAAGGATAAAAGTTAAGAAAATAAATACGACTACTTTTTTAATAATTTAAGCACTGACGGAACTTTCTCGAACTTAAAAGACAAATGTTATATGTCCTCAGAAAGAAAACTCATAACTCGACTACAAATAGAATAACTCATCACAACTTTAAATATAATAACTTTATTGAAAATAACGGTAATATTTTTTAACAAATATATACAACGGTTATTTGTATAGATATATGTCATTTTCTAATTTTGTTTTATTTTTTAAATCCAATTTAAATCACGATTTTTTAAAATAGTTGTTAAAACACCGCAAAAATAATGTCTAAATTATTTTTATGCAATATAATAATATTATTATAATTATATATAATGTATCATTCTTCAATTTTGTTTCTTTTCCTATTCAATATACTACAAACTTCATACACATTATTTTGCATAATAAAAATACGCTTTGTTTTAATAAGAATATATATATATATATATATATATATATATATATATATATATATATATATATATATATATATATATATATATATATATATATATATATATATATATATATATATATATATATATATATATATATATATGTTATCTATTTTCATACTATTCTAATTTTAAAATTATATTTCCTTACCTATAACTCCCGTAACTAAAAAGATTGTAGTTTTAAGAAATGAGAGAGAGATAATTTATTTTTAATTTAACTGAACATTTTTTTTCCTTAATTTTCCTTAATGTTTACATTTTCAATAATGTTATATTTTCTAGTGATTCTAATCTTTTTATCGTTAAAAATTCCTTTAATTATGAATTGAAGATTATCTTTCAAATGTAAATGTCTTAGGGGAAATCTTTATTTTACATTATTGGCCTTTTTGCTTAGTTGCGAAAAATAATTATGCAATCAAAGGCTAATATACTACTGAAGGTAAAATCACTTATTTGGCTTAAATAAATAACTTTATTGCTGTAAATGTTATTTATTTAAGCCAAATAAAAATTTCTTCAAAGCAATATAGATTGGTCATCACAAATTCAAAGTCCCTAATTTTCATATGAATTTTTCTCATTAATCAACAACGCTTAATTTTTAATTTTTCTCTTTATTATGCTGAAGCTCTTTTATTAGTTTTCCACATATGTAAACAACATATTTTAATTTGATGATTTTTCTGAATAATTATTTTACTTGAATGTAAAAACCCTAATTTTTCTGAATTGTTTGTGACTATTGTTATGTATCAGAAAAAAAAATACATTATTTAAATATCAATGTATCCAATTAAAATTTTTCCCTTTAATATAATTAAAAATTAAAATTGTTGATTTTATTGCTGTTAACTACATTTAGTTTTACTATTAACTAATTCGTTTATATTTTTATTTTGTTATTTTAAGTTAATCGTTTTGTTTTCGCTGATGAATTGAATGCATCTTTTATAAAATCATATTGATTTTCAAAGAAAATTGTCTTATACATAAATCATTTTGAAGATTTCTGTTTTGGCCCTATTTTAAATAGTTAAAGTTAATTTATTTTTAAACTTCTAAAAAAACATATAATTCTTAAAACAACGTTATTCAGTGTGAAATAATCTGCTTCGATCTACTAAACTTGAAAAGCTTTATTTTTAACTATAGACATGCATTAAAAATTAGTTTTGTGAATTCCTAAAAATATTTTTAAGCCAATTATGATAATTTTTAAGATAATGCTCATAAGATTTAAAATTATATCACATTTTCATAAGTGTGATTTTCTCATTTTAAAATTGATTTCAAAGTCAAGTACTTTAAATATATTTATCCCTTCTCAAAAATATCTGTGTTAAATATATCTGACAATCTAAAATTTCACTGATATTACTATAGTTAGAAAGTTTAATTTTTAAACTTTAAAGCTGCTAAAAAGTCCATAATGTTTGATATATCCATTTTGATTTAATTTATTTCAGAATAACAATTCCCTTGCAAAATCATAATTTTCATCAGTACAGTACTACAAAATTTAATAATTTTTTTATATGCTTCTCTTTAATATTTTGTTTCATTGATAGTTCATCTCTTGTTGAAACAAATTGAGATGATAGAAAATAACCTTTTCCATATAATAAATTATCCTGATGTAAAATTAATGTATTGGCTTAAATTTGTTATTGAAATTATCCATATAACATATACTCTTAAAGTCATTAAATTTTAATTTTTTATGCCCTGAATTATAGTCGACTTATTTCATTGAAGAGTTTTCAAAACTGTTGAAGAATTTATATGGGAAATTTAAACAGTAATAAACAACAAATTATAAAAGAGAATAATATCTTGGAATATAACAGGCACACACATAATTATATTGCAGTTTATGGAAACATTTGTATTAAAAAGCATTAAGTTATTTAACGATTATAGTTTAAAATAGAGAATAATCCCTGAAGAATTTATTTTAAAACACTCTAGGCCTTTTCATGAATGCCTTAAAGATGACTTACTTTTTAAATGCAGTTAATTTATAAAAATCCACTTAACCTAAATTGTTTCCTTCCGTGATAATGAAACTAACCAATTAAAGACACTTTACCGCCGTAGTTCTCAGATGCATTTCTCTGTCATATTCTATTTCTCTTTTTTCCAGCACAACAAATATCAGGAATGGTAAGAAGGAAAAAAAAGATATATACTTTAAGGACATCAAAAGTTTCGGAAGGTGCAATTTCTGGTAGCCTTAACGGCGGGCGCCTTTTTACAACTTACACATCTGTCTTGCTTACGGAAAAGTGCCTTAAGTGAAGCGTGGGATTCAAGCCGCCTGTTCAGCCTTCTGGGAAGTTTGCAGTTTCTCTCCCTCCACATATGAACATCCATTCTTCAAAAAGGGAACTTGGATTCTGCTAAGCTTTGTGAGAGCACCAAAAGATGTAACCATTGAAATTGGGCTCCACTGAGAGAAGCTGATGAGTTTACAACTTGAGAACCAGCGCAGCTGCTTCTGTAAGGTATAGAATTTCTAGTCAAATTGTTCTAGAGCATGTCGCAATATAGTTCCGATAAACTATTTACTTTAAATCCATATCAAGAATAATTGAGTGCAACCAAAGCTGAGCATCTATTTTAGAAAAGTGAATTTCATCAAGATTATGACCTTCACTAACAAATTATACATTGTAAATTTTTCTCTTTAAGAGCAATGATTCTTTCTTTTCTTCTATTTTAATTTAGCTTGAAGAGAAAAATGAGACATAAAATTAGTTTTTTAATTTCAGTTAAAATTTAAATTTTTTAATAAAACGTATTTTAAAAAAGTCAGTTTTTGAAATTATATTTTCAAACATATATTCGTAAATATAAATAAAATAATTACCTTTTTCAGATTAAAAAGTTGCATGATTATATTTATGATACACCTCAATATATTTGTAATATTTCAATGATATAAAAATAGACATAATATTACAAGATAACAATATTTACAATGATATAAAAATAAAAAATAAATAATTATTTAAAAATGTGTAATAAAATATTTTTTATTTTAATATTTCAGATAAAGTTAATATGACAGATAATAAATAGGTTTTATAGAGATTATTTGAAATATTTTTTTTCTAACTGTTCTCTAAAAAAGTCGACTGTGTTTTTAAATAATTTTTATATCTTGAGTTGTGCATTCCTATATGTTTCATCATTATAATAAGGAGAATATCTTTTAAAATTAACAAAATAGAATTTCTTTTCAATTTTTGAAGATTCTTTTCAATCTAATTTATAATATTTTATTAAAGCACTTTTATATATAAACCCAGAAAAAAATTTCAAATATTTATAAATCTAAAAAATGTGTTTAAATTATTTGAATAGGACTACTTTTGCAACCTCTGTTTATTTCCTTTATCATTCAATAATATTAATTCAATATTATTTAATGATAAATGAAATAAACAGTTTTCAATATCATTATTTGAGAATGATCTGAAGGTTTTTAACTATCATAAACTGTTCAAAAAATTTCTAAAATAAGTCAAACTTTTAACTTCTAATACTTATATTTCTAATTAATTTTTAGATTATGTTTTTTATTTTAATTCATTATCAAACATTTAAAGCAGTATTTCGAAGAAAAATGCTTAGAATTTTTAAACTTTAATTCCTTTATTACTTTGTAAGTATTTGTCAGTTGTTTAGGAACTTCTAGAATCATGTCATAAAAAACAAAAGAAAATTTGCTGTATTCCCTATTAATTATTTAATTGTGTTATCATGATGAAAACGTATTAAATTAATCTTAACCAAAGGCATTATAAGATAAACTTTTAACTATAATAATTTCAATGGAATTGTTAAAATAAACTACATGATGGTGCATATTTCATTCCTGTATCATACTGGCTTAAAATGCTCCATATTACCTAATAAAAGACTCGATATTTTATTTTGTCATAGTATTCTTTGACACCCTAGATAATCCCATCGGCTTATGTCTGCAACAATAAGTTGAAATCTGATCCATCAATCATTTTTTGAGTAGCGAGATATCTTTCGAGATTAAGGAAAATATATAAACTAAGTATTATATAATAGCATACAACAGTATCATCTTCCAAAAATGTAAATATTTTGTATAAATATTTGAGGGAAAAGAAGTATTTCACATGCTATAAAAATCTTCAGATTTAAAAATTGATATGGAATAGTTAACATTTGCAAACAGTATTAACTCCATCATAAATTGCTTACTGAAAGCATTTTTTTCTATTCATAATATAAGGCAACTAACTATCTACAATTGCAATCACGCACTGACACGTTTATATGCGACACGTTTTTGAATTAACCTACATCTTCCTTAACTCATTACATTATTTCTTCTTTAAAATAATGATGCAGATTGCTATTTAACATGATGAATCATTACAATCAGGTTGATCAAATGCTATAAGTTTATGATAAAATAGAAAGTGAAAAAGAACACCACAAGGGTGAGGTGGGTAAAAATTTTCAGTTTTAATTTTAAGCAATAGTCAGAGTTATCAAACATATGAATTATGTAACCTTTCTAATGCATAATTTAAACAAAAATTTAAAACACACTAAACTCATTATAAAAATTATGAATTTGCTAGAATTCTGTATTATAGTTATAAATTTTTTGTGATCGCTTAGAGAAATAGCTTAGGAATTTTCTTATTTTCTTCGCATTATTTCAAGAGTCTGAGGTGAGGATAAAATAACTCATTAGTGATCTTCGTGATTGGTTCAATTTTCCAATTGCTAAGGGAGCTTAGAAAATCCTTATAATCGATAACACCTGATTCATTCGATGCTACCATTATCCATGAAATGATACCAATGGATACAGACTGTTGCGAATTTTCTTTCCCAACTTTAATCTGGAAAACTAACAGGAGAGGCAACCCTTCGGCTAAATGAAATCCGTGCCGTAGACTAACCATCCGTGAAATCACAGCTAGCACAAACAAGGGACTAATTTCTAACTTGGGCAAGAGTCCCGAAAATGATACCCCAAGGTATCGTTCCAAAAAGCACTTAAAATAATGCTCATACGCTCTCTTGAAAGCCACTCACCTCCAACAGTCTTCATCTATTAACGGATCATCGTCTTATGAAGTAAGACTACACACACATAAAAGTATGGTCTCCCTGAGGCGGAGATTCACAATAAAAATTACATTGTAAACGGCAAATGACACACCCTCTGGTTTTCTTAAAATAATTCGGAATTGCTTAAGAAATAACCCTCTTCCCACACACCACACACTTATTTTATTTTTAAACGCTGTCATAAAAGTAATGTGTAATAAATACTAATATCTATTCTAAGAAATTTGTTTTTATTTACCGTAAATTGTGATGCCTCACACTGAGCTGAGTCAAAAGTGAATCTTCAATAAAGAATGACAAATAAACAAGCAAATATCTTAATGTTGAAATATTATTAGCTTTTAATTTTATAACATTGTATTTTTTTGGAGTTAAATATGTATTTGTAGTACTGTTGAAATGATACAAGTACTCTAAAGAATGGTAATATATTGATGACACAAAGTCTGTTTGTAATTTTTCTACACAACTTATTATTATTTTTTTTAATTCCGAATTCAAATCCATAAATAAAAGACAACACAAATAATAATGTTTTCGAACCAAAGTTACACGTTTAACTGTATGTCATGTTTATAAAAATATATTTATAAAAATATAGCTGAAACGATAAAATTATGACATTGAAAAATTAAATATGAAAGTGTTTTGACATAATAAAATGTCCTCTTTCAAGATGTAATACTCCATAATTCTTTAAAAGAAATTTCAAGTAACCATAAATGGTGTATGATAATAAAACAAACAAATCCAATGAGTTAAAATCTATTTTTTACCACTTCAAATATGCATGAATTACTTAAGATTTAAGTGTCTTTTCTATTTAAAAAAAATTTCGTTTCCCGATTAATATGAATAATAAATGAATAAAAAATATATAAATTACATATTATTTACTAACTATCAAATTAAAAGGGATAAAACATATGGACACAATTTTATTTAAAGTTAAACTATTAATAAATGAATTATATTTTATGTATAATTATGTTTCTTATTTATATAATTTACTAAGTATAATATTTTCTATAGCACATTATGATACTAAACTTATTTTGTTGAGAGAAAAATATTATACTTAATATTTGTGTCTGAATTTAATTTTATTAACTTTTTAATCATAATTAGTATTATCTTTTATTATTTTTCTCTCTTTACACTTTACACACACAAATATATATATATATATATATATATATATATATATATATATATATATATATATATATATATATATATATATATATATATATATATATATATATATGTATATATATATATGTGTGTGTGTGTGTGTAACTAAAAATTTAAAATTACTTTCTAGAGCTTTTTCTTTCATATATTTTCAGCACTAACGAGGAGCTCCAAAAAGAGAAAATAAAGAAAAAGCATACAAGTGCAGAAAATCCTTATGGTGTTATAAATTTTGTTATTAATATTTTTCATTTCTTCACATTAATTTAAGATAAATGTTTACTTTACATGCTCAGTCTTAACTTTTAATTCCATCACATTTGTTCTTGAAATACATTTTCTTATTAAATTAACAGAGAAATTCATTTATTTAAGAAAAATAGTATTTAAATTATTCTATTTATTTTACAGGCTTTTGTGTTTAAAATAAAAACTACTTTCCGATTCCGATAAGCTCGTATATTGTTTTATTTAATTATCATTCTACAATGCTCTATTATAGAAGTCTTTTTTTTAATTAAATAGAATTTTTTTTTAAACTCAAATGTGTATGTGTGAACTAAAATAAAATTAATTGAAGGTTTTAATTTCATATTACAATTTCTCTTTGTCCATAAAATAACGTAACCTAATTACCAAAGCTGATTTTGAGTTAAAATGAAAAAGTTTCTAAAATATTGGAACATGTAGAGTATGAATGTAATCTTAAAGAGGTAAATATCATTGAATGCAGTGAACTTAATTTAAAATAAGGAAAAGTATCTTTCTATGTATCTTTGATTTATTTGCACCGTTTGAAATTTACAGAATGTCAATAACGTTATTCATTTCTATATTTAATTTTATATTAATTACCAGTAAATTTTCTTAATGTATATTTATCTGAAGATTTACATATCTATATTTTAATAAAAACTATATTTTATTTGTGATTTTTCCAGATTGCTAATTGTAATCATTTTGATACTTGTAATCAAACTATATTTTCTTAATGAAATTTTAAGTTTTTTTCACATCAATAATTTTAAAACTGAACCAAATTTTCTTTTTAGACAAATTTAGTTTTTGACATTTATAAATAATATCAGAAAAAAATGTGGAAAATTTTAGTTTTCATTGCAAATTTTTAAATGTAAACATAAAAATTGTTTTTTTTATTTTGCATTTATTCTTACATTACAAAACATATTTGAATTAGCTTCTCAAATTTCCTTCTGTGTACTTTATGATTTGAGATTTACATGAAAGAGTTTCAGATATTGTTATTTGTTGATTAAAATATTTTCTTACATTTTAGTGAAAATAATTTTATGCAAGAAAAAGAATATCAATTATATATTTAGTATAAATAACTTGATATCTGTAACACATTCTGCATTTATTAAAACTTAAATTAAAAGGTTTTTAAAATTACATTATATTATTAATTTTAACTAAACGCAGCGATAAAACATATTTTTCTAGATGTAAAGACGTCTCTATCTATTTTGAAACTATTTTAAGCCACTAAAAGCCTTACTTTGATCACTGTGTTTCTTATAATCTGTTTATATGGATCCAGTTTGAATAATTACATAAAATGTTTTATTATATATAGTGTCAAATGTTAACATTTTCTAAGAGCATTAGTCAAATTTAGAGATATCAATTGGAGAATAGTTATTTTTTCATTTTCTAAATTCAGCTTAATATAAATGAAACAATTTTAAATTTGCAATTTTAAACCTAAAATGCATCATTAAAAATTATAATAATAAATTATGTAATATTTTTAAATTAATAAAAAAGGTGAATATACGTCAACTTCATTTGCAAAAGTTGCAAAAAGATTCGCTTTTTCTACTGTTTTTCAATAATTTAATTTTAAAATAATCCGAAAATTTAAAAACATTTTACTCGAGCTCCTTTTTTTTTAAAGAATTAAAAAATAGAATTTCGAAAAAAACATTTTTTTACAAACCATTCAAATTTATAATTAACAGTTTTGATTGATTTAAAACTTTATGGAATTTCTACCACTCCAGTCTTTGTTATACGACTAATATCATAGTTTTCAGTCAATTTAATTTTATAGAATTAAAATTGAAAAAAAATGATTTAACATCACGTGAGAAAGACGGACAGTCTTAGAAGTTTTTCACGTCAACTAGAGCCTCTCTGTCAAAAATCGCAAATTATTCTTTGTAGTTAACTTTTGAGCTTTTCTCCTGTCATGTTACTTACGAGTACTTGGTGTTGAAGAATGACGAAAGTTGCGTGCTCTTGGGTGACACAACTTTTAACAAGATCTTGCTATAGATTAGCCGTTGTGTTAATCATGATTCGTCCTGAGAGGGGCAGGTTTCTCCACTAATTGCAGGTTTGCGTGTACAGATAGAATTGACAGTTCCAGACTTCTACAAAGAAATCTCGAAAAGCTACGTGGAATCTATTAACTTTCAAAAAGGTAAGTATTTTTAAGAGTTGTCAAGGAATTTTTCTTCTGAGGGAATCAAAGAGAATAAACAAAATGAACATAATTATTTTTTTAACTTTAATCAGACTCAGTTTATGCTTAAGATGTTCTTTTCTTAACTACAGTCACATCTTTATGCAATTCAAATATACTGCAATGTTTCAAGATTTGCAATCATTTAAAACATAAAAAGTTAAAATATAAAGATAAAAAGACTGTAAATATAATAATGCCTGAAAAATTCAATAGTGTATATCGTATACTTAATATATTATTTACTATAAACTGCTGTCCCTCTTTTCAAATATTAGTTTTAGTTTAAGATATATATATATATATATATATGTATATATATATTATGCAATTTATACATAATTATTTGCTACATATTTTGGTATCTTTGCGATAAAAATATTTAAAATTGATTTTGACGAAATAAATTAGTTTATTACTTTATTGCATTAAATGTTGAATGTAGAAGAAATGTGTGTGAAAATATAGCAATCAATAATTTATTTTCATCCATGACTTTTATACACGGAGAATTTATGGACATAAATGTTTAATAAATTTGGCATTTAAAGTTATACAAGTATTTACTGTTAAACAACTAATTTAAAAATTCAGAATTCATGAATAAATTACTAAGCAATTCACTTTTATAAATACATTACTTTGAAATAATTAACTCATGATGACGTTCAAAATTATACATTACGTGCAAAATTATGTTGCAAAAAATGAAATTCCGATTAATTATTTTAACATAACTAATGATTTGATAAAGTGTGTATGATAGATTATGCCTTCGTATATATTTAAATTTCATATGCTTTTAAACTGAAACGTAAATAAATATTTTTGCTTTTAATATTTTTTAAAATAATTTTATGTAGTTCTTAATACATTTAAAGAATCCATTTCATTTTCGAAATTTTAAATATAAGTAATGTAATTAATCTTTCAAAAATTTTAAACTTAGAATATGCTAACAAAATTTATATTTACATTAAAATTCATAAATGACAAGATCAATTTTTATAAAATATCAATAAGGTTAAACAATTAAATTGAAATCGAAAAATAAACTTGCAACAATGAAAAAATATTAACAAAAATTATTTTTACTGGATTATAAATCTGCTAAGTTTGCATAACAAACACAATATATTTTAGAACATTTCCATTTAAATTACTTTAACAAGAAAAATACTACTGAAAATACTTCTAATGGAAGCAAAATGATATCAATAATTAATAAGCTTTGGGCTAATTTGTCATTAGTTTTTGTGAAATGAATGAAAAAAGCTAAATATTAGAGAAGCAAAAATAAAGAGAGTAATAAGTTTCATGTTGCATACATTTCTCGCTCAAAAATGATGCAGCGACAGAAAGCAAAGAAACGAAATTAGCGACAACAAGCAGAAAGGAATTTCAAATGTGGAAACGAAAAAAATTAAAAAATGAAATTAACTAAATACATTTCATTTCGCTGTTGGGTTAGTAATGACGAAAAAAGAAAAAAGATTCAAAAGTTGGAAGGAAATATTGTTTCTTATCTTTCTACATAGTCCGTAGAAAATATTTTTATGATTTTATTTTTATTCATTAATGGATTTAAAACCACCGAGCTAAGAATATTTAGTGAACGTCATAAATAAATTCTTTTTCGAGGGAAAAAGAGATGAACGTTTGCCGCAAAACTGCGGACAAAAGTAGCTAAGTCAAGGAAGATGAAAGATAGGGAAAGATGATAAAACTTATTTCTAGAAATTGAATTGTATCAACCCTGTGGCCAAATTTAAGCAATCATTTTTATCGTATGGGAATGTCATAAGCGAAAACTGGCTTCTTTCGTAGAAAGAGATTTCTTTGTTGGTTTTCTGCATATAAGGCATTTCCTCATCGTTCATTTTTTTATTCACCGAAGTGAGTCAAATTCATATGTCTAGATTACATTTAACAATAAATTGATATACTATCGCATACTTAATCATTATGAAAAATGCATACTTTTGTATGAGGAAACTAACGTATAAATAGTTTAAACGTACTTAATTAAATTTCACTTTTCATTTGTAAGCTAAAAATAACTGACAACATTTAATACATAAAATCTAAGAATTAGGTAAGTTTATTTTGTAAAACGTTGCTGAATAATATTTTATTTATGAATTTTAACATAATCATTTTTAAATAAACATATTTATTTAAGGCAATTACGAATATTTTTGAGTTATGTTGTTTAAAACTTGGAAATTTAATAAAATGAATAATTTGCTATTATAAATGAATCGTTTTTTTAAATATTTTTCTGTAGGAATTACTTTTTAATGCACATGAAGATAATTTTCATATTACAAAATGTTTTTAAGCAGTTTATTTGATAAGTATTTGTATTTCTCTTTAGTATTCATGTTTTATAATAAGGACGATAAAAATTGTCCAGTGTATTAGCTCAATATGAAAATATAAAAGATCTCTTATCTGAATAATTCTTAAACTTAAATGCTTTTTATCCCTCGATATAAAATATGTATAATATTTCCTTAAATTTCAATATAGGAAGCAGCAAATGTATAAGAAAGCAGGTTGTATTTGTATTTTGATTTACTAATTCAATACTTGTGCATTTCATAGCTTATGTTATTAATTTTTAGTCAGCAATTAGCTGCCTTAACCGCAACTTTGTTAAAACTAATGTTATTATGTCAGTCGCTAATTGTGTACCGTACTCACAAAATTGTTTGGCATGTCAACGAAACACCGTGAAACCTCTTCATGAATATATTCATATGCCCTGAAAGATGTTTTGAAAATACATTAAGGATATAATTTCGTTGAGAGGGCAGCCTATTTGTGCAAATAAGAAAATAAAAGGTAATAATAATGCTTTATGTTGGTGCACATTATTTACAGTTATTTTAATATATTTGTCTGAATTTCATTCAGAGTTAAATAACTTTAATTATATTTAAATGTTGAAAAATTGTGACACGGGAGAAAATATTTCGTTAAATTTTATTTGATTGCTTTATGCGTCTCAATGGCAATGGGGTATTGGAAGAAATGAAATTTAGAGTTGTGAAATTAGCTCGTTTTTTGACACTTTTATGAATTTCAGTACTCCTATGATATATATTTCCATTTTATTTTATTCTTTAATGTATATTATTTATAATGAAACGTAGCTCACATAAATTAAAAACATAATTTATGAAATAATGTGCTTTGACATTACAGTCTAAAGATTTGAAATGAAAAATCTGTAATTCTCTTTTTTTAATGGAAAAACATGTTTCGAAAAACAAAAAGAAAAGTGTTATAAAGTGTTAAAGTCATAAAAATTTGACTCATTTTTGAAATTATTGCTTCTAAAAGAACATAACTTTTTCATTTAATGAAACTTTATTTAGCAAATTAAAAAAAAAATTAATTTCGAAAATTTATTGATATTTATTTTATATTTATGTACATTCAATAAAACATCAGAAATATTTTGACATTTGTTGTTTTAAATTATGATGATTCGTAGCATTTATTTTTATTAAAAATCATTATGAAATCCTAAAATATTTTCTAATAGTTGCATTTAAACTTTTTTGGAAGAAGTATCCCAGACATCTGTGTAATTTTGTAATACAATTCAAACTTTGACTGACCAGTCAACATAATTCATTAGTTAAACAATTAAGAATATTTCTAGTAAACATTTTCATTTTGTCGGTTAAAAATTTTTAATCAAAAATTTGGAAAGGGTATTATATTTTTAATTAGTCAAAACTCATTGTTGTACAAGACATGAAATAAAATTCCATTTACACTTTATAAATGTATCAATTAATCATATCCAAATTGTATAAGTCATTAAAATAAAAATTGCCAACATCGCAATTAACTTTTAGATGAATTCTTGCTTAAAAATTTGTTCATTCATTGCTTTGTATTAAATATAGCTTGCGCATATACTTTTATGATCGACATCAAAATAAGGAATATAATAGTGTGAAATACATTAAAATTTAAATTAATTAAATAGACCGGTTCCAGCAAAGATAGTTTTTCTAGAGTTATTTCGAAATAAACATTTTTTTTAAAAAAAAATGCCTACCTAGTACAGAAATATTAATGAACATTAAGCACTACGATCAGATTTTTCTAAATATAAAGCAACCTTTACTGGCATCATTAAATGTTATCAATTTAATGCTCAAGCAGTTTATGCTAGAAATATATATCATTAAAACTGAGTGACGAAATGTATGTATACAAAATCATTCGAAGTAATTCACCGATGCAAATCCCGAGTATTTTATTACCAAGGAAAAAGAAAAATTCCTCGTTTATTGAAAATTATACTTTTTCACTTGGTAAGCAAGAACGGAGCTGTTTTGTCAGTTTTCAGCATATTTTAATGAGCTTCCCCCTAATTAACCAGAAATTAAAGCCTGGTAACATAAATGCGGTCTTTTCCGGATGCTACGAGACTGCACTGATAAAGGTAATTTGGTTAGAGAAAGAAAAGAAACATTTTCCCGTTATCTTAACTTATTTTTTTATTAAAATATGAGCAGTTTTTTGCTCTCTCATTACCTCTGTATTCAGATAAATTTTTAATTACATTAATTAGCGAAATTTTTCAAACATTTTATTTTTCTTCCCAAAGGTATACCTCTATTGACTATAATTAATAGTTTTTATGCTGAGTCATGTCTTTTTCGTTTTAGAATAATGCGGTTATATTGAAAGAAGTCACTTTTTCTCTTTAATGCAAAAATTAACAGCCTTTGAAAGCATATCCTCTCTTTTTCTAATTATTTTTATTTGACTAATACATTTATATTTTGATTGAAATTTAAGATACCTTTATGAGCTTCGACATTGCTAATAAAGAGAGGAAAATTTCAATCTTTAACCTGTTATACAATAAATTGGAGTATAATTGTTTTGATATTAATAATTAATCTACCATCAGCTCAAAAACAACTGTCAATGAAAAAGTAAATGTTTTTTCTAATACTATTGCATAGTTCATTTCTCAGAAAAGCCTTTTAAATGTTGTATTGTTTTTTTTAAACAAGAATCTAGGAATTGCCTTCTTTTAATAGCGTTTTATATTTATTTGTTACGTGGAGTTTTATTTTTATTTGACAGAATGAAAGATAAAGAATTAAAAAAGTAAAGTCTCTTCAGCAGATAATCTTTTTACTGATAACGATCAATCCAAATTTATTTTATTAAAGTTTATATGCGCAGGAGTTACTTTTTTCGATGCCAATTTTTAAGTACTTATTATGTGGTGTTATAGAAAACTTTCACTCTCTGTCTGTATATTTAAACATGCTTACGTAATACATATTAAGCCAATTAGAAATGTTATATGAAATGCAAGAATAATCAAGACAAAAACATAATTAAATAAGGCATGGATTTAACAATATATTACCAAAGTTATAGATTTGCTTCAATTCTAAAATTTTTTCCTTTCTTATATATATACACATAAATATATATCTAGAAATTCAAAAATGTTTCGTTAAAAGAAATACGTTAAATATAGTGAACATAATAGATTTATTATAATTCCCAACAAGTTAAATTTCCTTATAATTAATATTTAATCATTTAAATGGATGACGTGCAAATATCTGCTGCTTTATAAATATTAAATTATAATTCATTATACATTTTGTTATGACATTAAAATTTTTTATGTATTTTATTCTCAATGGCATAATTTTTTCATAAATGGTTTAACGCTTAGTTGAAATAAAATTAATTTGCTTAAGAAATATAAAATCTTTCCTAATATTTCGGCAAATGTTGGTTTCTAAGATTTATATTTATAAAAGAATCAACAAGTTAAACTCAAAGGCATTTTTATTTTTTTTAAATTATGTTTTAGCAATGCAGAAGGTAATTATACTAACATATTATACACGAAATCAAAAATTTTCTGAATATGAGATTTACGAGCTAGGCATAATTGAATTTTTTCAATTTTAACCTAAATCCTGAAAAACCCTGAAAATCCTTTAATTTTTTTTTAATATCAAATCTGTTAAATCTCTATTAAAATTGATATTATTTATATTAGATTATAACTGTCCAGAAACGTTTATGGAATTTTAAAATATAGACATATACCTTTTGGGAAATCGTTAACCGATATACTTTCTAATTATAGATTAAAAAGGGTTTTTATTCAGAAAAAGTTCATGACAATTAACTTCATGCAATTTTAATCAAAATTCAAATGATTCTAATATTTATATTCTTGAGTATCTTCCTGAAATTAAGAAAATTAATAAATACATTATGTTTTTAAAGGCATTTAAGGAGTAAAAATATATCTTCAAAGGAATACTTACCTTATTTTGATGCGTTCCAATAGAGAAATCGATAACTCAGGGCCTCAGCAGTTATACTATGTAAAGAAGAAAAAAATAAACTTACCTTATATTTATTGTCTTTGTTGTTTTATGCATATATTATAAATTTAATTGCTATACAATAACATAATATTTTTAAAATGTTAATTTTAAGTAACAAGAATAATATGATAGTATTAAATAATAACAACAATTAGTTACATATTTAATGTGTATTACTCTCTTATAATCATTACAATAATTAAAGTTTAAATTTTTTCATGAAAAGTAAAGTACTTAAAAGGAAAATATTTACTGAAGCAGTTTCATTTTAGAATAGTTTTGCTTTTCAAATATTTCCTAACAATAATATTAATGTTTGCATTCATTTATACATTTTTTATTTTATTAATATTTGTATTTTATATTGAATAATGTTACTTTAATTTTTTATCAACTTTTTATTTCATTCATAAAATTACCCTCGAATTCAATTAATTTTCTTATTTCACAAAATTGGATTTTAATCTTATTGATTATTTAAATAAATAGAAATTTCAATTAAAATTACCGAATTCTCAGAAGTACATGTACATGAATGTATTTTATATCATAAAAGTAGGAAGATTATTTAATTTTCTGTAATTTATTTAACTAAAGCAAATAGAACTTTGATCAATTCCTTAAATGTCGATATAATAAGGAAGCAAAAAAAATTAAACTGAGAAATAAATAAATTCAATGAATAAATTTCAAATATATTTATAACATATTCCAAAACAATAATATAGAACACATATATAACATAATCCAAAACCAATAATAAAATTTTTGATTAAAATCTTCTTAAAAATCTATCTTTTCATTGTATTCCTTTTTAAAATTTTAAAAGTCTTTATTTAAAAATATAATTTCTTCCATAATAATTTTTATTTTCTTATTTAATTTTACGAATGATTATAGCAAGCCAAAAGTTAAGGTTATTGATTTTTACTTGTAAAATAAATTCTATCAGAATATTTGTTAGGTTTCCAGTCAATATCGATCTATAAAATTGATTTCTAAATTTCAATTAGTGGTTTAGGATCACTTGCTTTGTCCCATTCAATAGACAGCTTAATAAAATAAATGCAACAGAGAGAGGAAGAGGAGGAACAAACCATTCTTAATAAAGAATGTGTAAACTTATTTCCTCGGGAAGATTTATATAACTCAAGATAAGATATATTTAAAAATATTAAAAATATTTCTAGTTACAAAAATTTACGTTATTAAGGTATCACTGACATTAATCTAACAATGCTTCAAGTATGACTACTATGTAATATACTCAGATGATACTGAAATGCAACTGATTATACAATTCAAGTTCACAAGATCAGTTGTCATTCAAAATAATATAAATGTGTGTAAAAATTTCTTTTCTTTATTTCAATATAATACCAAAGCAAGTAAACATCATTGATTTTGCAGTTTTTTATCAAACCATTGGATATAAACAAGCTTATTTATTTTCATTAATTATTTTCAAACAAATCACATTAAATACTAGCTCAAAATAAATATCTGTCCAAAAGAAATAAGACCTATTCAAATTTACCCGAGAATATCAATTCAATCCCAAAAAAATGAGGCAGAATTATTTTCAGACATTTCCTTCTTGTTGAGAATTCAATTATATATTCCCATCTCTTCTCAGTTATTCAGCGAAGCCACAGTTATTCAGTGCTGAATCGATTGACGAAAAGTACACACACTCAACGTTCAGAAATTTTGTCGAAATTTCATCATAGCTATGTATTTTGCTCTCATCAGTTATCCTGAGAGAAAGGTGCCAGTTCGCATAGAAATTTCGTGGTTCAATATTTCGAAATTTGTAATTAGCTCGCTTACGGATTACCATGAGGGGAATTCTGAAAAGGAATTGTTAGATTAAATTAATTTTTCTCTCAAGTTTTCATTTTTGCATTTCTTTTAATAACGGGATTAAATTAACTAAAAATAGGAACTTTCGTTATGAAATGCATCTGGGATGCGATTAAATTTAAAAGCATTTATTACTAATGTAATATGAAATTTTACTATTAATGTTATACATATTAAAGATTTTTAAATAATTACTTTTAATCAGAATAAAAAAGGCCTGAAAACATTTAAATAATCCGTTTAAAGTTTGAAATGTAATTGTTATTACACGGAAAAGGCTTTTTTGGTTTTGGAAAATGCGTAAAAAATTTGTAAGTTACTGGAAATTATTATATAAAATTAAATGTTTGATTTATGTTATTCGAAGGTTTTTTAACATTAAATAATAAAATTTAACTTAATACATAAATTATATAATGGTGTTTCTACCGCTGTTAATCGGATTAATAATCGAGTTAAATATTAATAAATTTATTTGAAATGTTCAACCTTTGAAGTGAAACAGAGTATTGAATTGTTTTAGATTTTATAATGAAAAATCGATGATAAATGAATACTTTTGTAATTGAGATGAAATAGTTTTTAGACTTTATATAACAACTCAATACTGAAAATCTTAGAAAATGTATGATATAATAATAATTAAAAATAATGAATTTTTATCTTGTCTCCTTAAAGATTTAATTATTCTTTGTATGTGAGCATCACATTAAACGAAAAGTGTTTCGTTCGGAGATTCTTTAAGAAATAATATGAAAAAAAAATTAGGTATTATGATCGTGTCTGAAAATTCTTAGAATATTTTTCGCATACAGATGATCCTCAGTGCTTAAAATCCTCAGCTTTTTTTCAAATTTGAATTTAGTCATACTAGTTTAAAACAATCATGAAATTAACCATTATAATAAATTGTCATGCTGACTTGAATGATTTCAAGTATCTTGATAGTAAACAAACTACCTTGCATTGGCAAAATTTCCTGCTTGTCTCTTAGCAAACTTTTCATATTTCCTCCCAAAAACATTTCAACATGAAATGTTTTTGAGAGCAAATATTATAAAATCATGCTGAACACGGGTATATTTTTATTGCTAACTATTGCTTAACTTGATATTTTATATTGTCATGAAATCCTAACATTTTATTTTTTTAATAACATTTATATTTTACATTTAATAATAATATCAAGTTACAGTTTCAATAATCTAATATTTGCTTGCATATAGCTATGTATGTTGATTTATCACAAGCAAGAGCCGTTATTAAAATTTTTAAGCTTGTAGAAAATAGGCACAGTATTCATCTTTCGATTATGAGGTCAGTATTCATATTAATCACATTTACAATTCCAGCATTTTTTGTTTTAAATATTATAGATTATCAAAAACTTTGAGTTATTCGTTGGTTATCAATTGTGATAGTAAATAATTATACTATCATGAGAGCTTTGTTTTTAATAGTTTCAAATTTTATTTTAATCAATAAGATTAAAATTTAGCCACAATATTTAAGGTATTGATAAAATGGTGTTTAGATATTTTATTTCAAATTTATAATTTTTAATACACTTTTACTATATGTTAGCAAATATTAGGGAATGTTTCTTATGACACAAAGCAAAGAAGAGTTTCTTTTATTCGATCCCCGTGTTACAAAAGGTGAAGTCATTCCATGAAAGTTTTCGATTATCCTTTTTTACAACCACTCCTCGGTGAAAGGGGTGCTAGGTTGTTAACAACTGAGAAGAGAAAGATGTGTATTACCCGTTCTATGACAGAAAAAAGGAAGATGAGGAAATGGGGTGGGCCAAAGAATAACGGCATCCTTTTATTAAAGAGCCTAGGGGAGGGAATAACAAAATGACGAAGTTAACGGGAGATGCAAACACCACCCACGTCCACCATTCTTACAAGTGAGCTACAACGATTCGCAATAAAACTGTCAGCGAGAAATGTGGCGTGGGGGGTGTAGAGGCATTTACTGCCCCATCTTCTCTATCTTATGAACCCTAGCTCTGTGCATCCGATAGCACAAGTTGTCTTCTCAGCATAACTGCTTCACTCCACACGCCCCTGCCCACCCTACGGTAAGTTATAGTCACTACCGGGAGGAAGGGCCTCTACTGCCGACAGAAATGGGAATCCGCCTGCGGACCTTGATGGAATCATGCCGTCAAATTTAACGTTGCGTATCCTCTTCTCGTTCGGAGTCCGAAATTCCTGAATTTCGGACTCTATCTCATTCATCCTCCTCTCATATCCTTCCCGTACTTCTCTTCATCTCTCTCCTCTTCCTATCATTTTCGTTGGTAAGGAGATTATTCTATTCAAAAACACGAAGGCAGAATGTCATCCCTGGAAAAGATAGGGAAGTCTTTGGATAGTCGCGTGACTATCTCTTAAAGAAATATGCATTTTCTATAAAATGTGCTATGCATTTGATGGATAAAGTTTTTTAAGAGGCATGACTTAAGAGTGAAACTAATCCAAAAAACTCTTTTCTGGATATACTATATTTTATCCTGATTTTTTTGTTTATTGTTTTACTCTATTTTATGCTCTTTTAAAAAAAAGGAATATTATAATTCATTAAGTTTCAATTTTACGAAAAATGAATTTGTTTAAATATATAAATTAATCAAAAATTTATAAACGTATTAAAATATTTTTCCTAGTATATAATATATATATATATATATATATATATATATATATATATATATATATATATATATATATATATATATATATATATATATATATATATATATATATATATATATATATATATATATATATATATATATATATATATATATATATATATATATATATATATATATATATATATATAGAGAGAGAGAGAGAGAGAGAGAGAGAGAGAGAGAGAGAGAGAGAGAGAATGAAATTTGATAGTGTTATAGCAACATTAGAAAAAAAGTAGTATTATTATTTAATGATAACATTATTAATGAATCAATATAATTATTTACAATCTTATTTTCTTCAACTAAGGTGAATCATTTTTAATATTTGTAAATAATTATTTGCTTATTTATCATATTGTAGTTGTTTTAGACTAACAGAACTAACTATAGATTTAAATGCCAAAAAATTTATATTGAGCGTAAAAATAAAATTATTTTTTAAGTTTTAACGATAATGTTTTTGAGGAATTTTAAAAGATCTTAAATTGATTAATTATAACAACAATAATAATAACAAAAGGAATTATAAATTATTTAATTATATTATATATTTATTGTTTATTCTTTGATTTGCATAGCTGATAAAAACAAATATTTTGCAAGTGAACTCAACATTTGCATATTTTTTATGTATCAAACTTTTTTATTTTTAATCATTTTCCTTCTTTCTGAATTTTTCCTACATTTAATGACAATGTTGAATATAAAATATAATTTTAGGTAAAATTATTCTTTCAGGTCCCTTAAAAATAATTAAATAAAATACACAAAACCAAGGCATATGTAATATTTATTTTTCTCGATAAATAATGACTTAACTCTTATATTTTACTTATAGACTTGAATATTAATATCAAATAATAATCGCATGTTATAAAATAAGGCAAACCGCATACTGTAATTATTTAATCAATTTTCCTTATGTAAAATAATTTAATAAATGCAAACTTTAAGATAGCTTCTGATTTATATAAGAATAAACATTTACTTTATAATTTAAAACAATCACACAGATCCACCATTTTTGTAATAAAATTTTTACACATCCATCGAAAAAAGCAACTATTAACTAATGAAATTTGAGTGTTAAGTAGAAACAGTTTATCGTATTTCTTTGATTAATAATTTATCATTTTGTAATTTAAAATTAATAAATTCCCTGATTTTTTCACATTAAGTGTAATGTTTCTAAACTGTGATATTTTTAGACAGCTGAAAATTAAAAATCTATGAGCACTTTTAATTGTAAAAATCAGGATTGTACATAGCCATTGTATTATACTATGTACAAACATATAAACTATTCAAACATCCTGCAGAAAAGTAAAAATTGACTGAGATTGATTTTATTTTAAACCAATTTATCGTGTTCTATATTTGGGATAACGTATACGAATAATGTCGAATGAGAAATAGATATGTTAGAATAGATCGTGACAAAATGAGCTCGACAATCAGTTTTGATGCTAGTCTACCAAAGACTTTTTGCATTATATGCTATTCGCATGCACTTGAGGTAAAGTTGCCGTCTCCGGCGTTTCCAAGCGTGATCCCGAATCCAGCTTTCTGACTCCGCAGATCCCCTTTCCAGGTTTTGGCGGCCATTATCTAAATGCAAGGCAAGGTACCCATGCGGAATCTCATCATGCAGTGAATGAAAGTGGAAAAAAGGAAAAAAAAAAAAAAAAAAAACGGAATGCCTCTATCTCAGCCTCTTCGAAAAGAATTCCGACTATTGCTTACCCAGTCGGGGAAGACAGGAAAGTCATATAAAGGAATGGTTTTGAAAACTTATTTTAAAGGCAAAAATAAAAGCTTGGAGAATCGTGATCTGTCTTGCGAATGACATCTCCCTTTATGACGCCCAAACTGAGAATGCTATGAATCCAAGAGAAAAATTTACTCACGAAATCTCCAGGAAAATGAAAATCTCGTAAAAGGGTTCCCATAAAACTGTTATAAATAAAAACGATTCTCAACTTATTTAGAGTAGAATTGTTTTTGAAAGCCATCACCTTTGTTTTTCTAAACTGTCTTGTAACTTTTTTTCCTGCATTATTAAAATCAGAAAATTGTTTTTCTACTTTTCCTTTCTAAATTCATCTTCAATAAATAAATTGAATTAAAATATGTATTTCGGTATAAAATTAATAAAATGAAGGTTTTATTAGTTTACGTTGAAATTTGGATTAATTCTGAATTTGTTTGAATCAGAATTGAATTTTGTGAAGCCCCCAATCTTATCACTTCGGAATTTATTTCACAAATATTATAAAAGGAAATTAATTTATTAATAAAGAAGGAAAAAAGTTATTAAACTATCAGGAACTAGTAAGTTGAAAATCTTAATGAAAGAAGAAACAGTTCAAAAATAAAATACTTCTTTAAGTAAAATAAATTCTTATTAAAATGATAAAATTATAAATGATGGTATTATTAAATGACAGCATTTAATATATTAGATATATATATTGGTAAAAAAATTTTATGTTTAATTTTCTAGATTGCATGAGATATTTGTAGCTGCTTACATAAACTTTTCATTTACTTTTACTTGAAAAATTAAAATTATTTGTAAGCCATTTGTGCAACGTGTTCATAAAGCTATGAAAATGTTTTTTTTAAAAAGCAATTTAAAAGCAAGACATATTAACATTATCTGAGTTTGAAGAAACGTCATTAAATAGATATTATTAAAGATTCTATAAATATTCACAGTAAAAAATTTACTATTTGTTTATTGAGAGAAATTAATAATTTCAGTAATAAATATTTCTTAAGATTTAAAAAAACTTTAGAAAATAATAAAACATACTTCTTAAGAATAAGAGTATTATAATTTTTTAATGTTTAAAAATATCAAACATATGAAGATTCTATTATGCCCTCTTTATTTTAAATGAAAATATTTATTATATTTATATGGAAAATGTGCCAAATTTATTAAAAATCCAGACCAACATAAAGCATACATTTTATATAATATTGTAAAAGAAGGATAATTTTTATCGTTACCGGCAAATATTTTACATCGCAAATAATTTTCCCATTGCTTTTTTCAGATATTTAACTTTTTTACCTTGTTCTATCAAGAAAAAATATTTCTGCATGCTTAGAAAAAAATTCCATTTTTGAAAAAGATACGAGAAATGGAAAATATTCAACTTACGCATTTCAAAAAATATCTTATTGATTGTAAGAATAAAAATTTTATATTTCCATCTTGCCTACATCGACAAGTAGTAGAGGAATAAGAAAAAAGTAATTTTTTTCATGTCTTGAGAGCTTAAAGTTGTTAGAAAACGGAAACGAGACAAATCTGAATTTTGCTTTCGGGAAGCTTTCATGGTTTTGATCGTTCTATGTGACAGGCGCAAGAGTCGATTTCATGGTCCATGGCTTTCGGGTTTCTTTGCGGCCTGCTACCAAGTCAGCCGTTTATTATTCGAACCAACCACGGATCCTTGCGGTCGGAATCCTCCTACGTACAAACAACCTGACTTGCCCCCGGGAGCTTTTCTTAATGTGAACGTTAATCGTTTCGATCGATACATTCCCTAGTAAGGTTCCCTACTTTGGAGTCCGCCTCTGGATCACCACCGTAGAATGGACACTAGGAATTGCTTTTGCAATGGATGACTCCCCACTTGGGTGCGAGAAAGTCTCCCTTTTTTTTCTTTGTTTCTCTATTTTCTTCCCAAAAGAAGAGAATTTGCGTCAATTTCTTTTTCTCCATGGTAATACTTTGGAAATCAAAGTGCATGTGACTTAGATGACATGAAGAACGTATGTTTAAGTTCGTCACTAGTTCAGAAACGTACAGATATAGAAAGAAATCCTTTATAATTTTGAAATGAATCTCTCTTAAATACTAAGTAATGCCCATGTTATATATTTCTATTAAGAAGATATTTTGAGTTTTATTATTAAGAAAAAAGCCAAGTTATAATATATATATATATTAAATCTGAATATGTGATAAGTGATTTTATACTTATCACATATTCAATTACTCTACAACTTTCTTACACTTTAAGATTTAAATGTAGATTACAAACTGATGATTTAAATTTTGGAAGAAGAGTATAGTAATTTTTTTTATGCTTTTTATAATTAAAATATAATTTTTGGAATTAAAATGTAATTTTTTGTTTGTTAATTAAACATAAATTAATTGATTTCTTATTGGAAATTCAAAAAATTATCATTTTTGTAAAAATTCTAGTTTAATGACTGCCATTTTTCAAAAGCTGGATTGCAATTGATTGAATTGTATTTTAATCAAATGCAAATAAAGGCCACAGAAATATTTTATAGAAGTCCTTATTCTTTTATTCGCGCCTTTTGGGTTAAAACTGAGTATGTATACTATAATTATAACATATTTAGTTTTATGATACTATCCCTGTTCTATATACGCTATGGTATATTCTCAAAAAACATTGTTTTTATTTTAAAATACAGATAATGGGGGTATTGAAATGTGGAAGAATATCAAGAAGTATTTGGTTATTTAATAAGAAACCTTTGAAAACTCATTAAAAAAATTAGCAGGTTAGGTGGTTAAATTATGAATTTTTTGCTAACAGTAATGAATATACGAAAAAAATTACCTTATTTAAGTTAAATACTTTGCACGTTTATATCCAATTAATAGTGCTCGTGAAATTACAGGTAGCGATTCAGGTAGAAATCACTTTTAGACATGAATGCAAGGGCCAATATAGGATATTTACGCCTTTAATTTGGTTTTTATGAAGAACCCCACAGTGGAAAATTTAAACTGCATAAATACTACAGAGTGGATATAACTATTTTCAGCTTGTTATATAGTATAATTCTTCAACTAAGTAAAAATAAATTTATCGAAATTATATTTCTAATTTTTGTATTTTCATTAATTTTAGATTTTTTTTTATCTTTCCAAGAGGTTTTTTTTTCAAAAATCACATAATATAAGTTATGGTTTCAACTGTATTTTAGTCACATTGTTTATATTTTGATCTGAATTATAAACCAATGTTTTTAATTCATTCAATAGAAAAATTCAGCATCTTGTCAAATTTCAATTATTGAATTTTTATCGATGATGTACACTCAATTCGGTTATTTAAAATTGATTAGAATCATTAGAGTAAAACTGTGAATTAGAAAATTAATCTTCTTACGCCAATGATTTAAATTTTGCCGCTGAAATTGAATTTGATTTTCTATAAGAAAAAAATGATTTATTTCTGCTAGAGAATTGTGAAATATTTTCGGAATTTAATTTTGTTTTTATTTAAGTTGAACAAACAAGACAGTTTTTATTTTTAATTTTCTTTTTCTTTTTGATTTCACTTTTCTTCAACTGAAAGAGGATTATGGGATTTATCACTAAGAAACAAATCTTTCAATACAACTCTAAATCCAAAACAAAACAAAAACAGCTGTCACAAGTACAACTTAATCTATTTGGAAAAACTCTGACATTCATAATCTTCTACAAAAACATTTCGATATTTTTAGCTGAAAAACGTCCCAAAAATGCCTAAATCAGTTATTTCCTGCAATTTTTTAATTTGCATATCCAATGAATACTTTCAAAAATATATGTTATATAGTTTCGGTGCACTGTCACAAAAATACAGTTAAATGTAAGAATGAAGAAACAGTCATCCTGAAGGAAATAAAAATATAGTTGACAGTTTCTCTTATTGTAAGATTATTTTATACTTATTGTTATATGTACACTTAAATTTAATACATTTGAATTAACTTTTGAGTAAAATAAAATGAATCATTCATAACCAATCATTTCTTATTTGATTCAGCAGACAAATTATTGTGTTGAAATTGGTGTTTGTCTTGTTTTAAGCAGTAACTTTTAAATCTCTGAGTTTCTCGGAAGGAAAATGCATATTTTTATGAACTACATTTATATTTTATTGCATTTAAGTTTGTTGGTGTGTATTCCTTAAACTATTTTGAAAAATGTTTCTCTTAAAAATTTACATGGAGAAATAAAAACACTGAAATGCATATTATAAATTGAAATAAAATATGGAACAGAAATGTTTTTAAATCTTATTTAATATTAAAAATATAAGATTTTTTAAAATAAAATAGTGATATAATATATAATAAAAGCTTAATTTTTTAAATAAGCACATCATATCACATGAAAAATATATTTTTTTAATTTATTTAATTTGATTAAAAAAATTATTCAGAATGTAATTGTTGTTACATATGTTATTATTATATACGATAGAAATATGTTCTATCTCAACATATTTCTATCGTATATAATAATAACATATGTGTAATATAAAATAGCCGAGTAATCCGGGATTCAAATATCCTCTAAAAAATATTACATTAAAAAATAAAGTATCAGCATATTACATAAGTAGAAAAACTTCTATCGTAGATTTGATGCAAAGGAAATTATACAATAGATTATTTAAATTACTCTTTTCATGTTACAATTTAACTCTGCTACAAAAATCCAACTGTGAGTTTACAAGGCCAATTTTATAAATTGTTCTCAAAGTACTGTTTAATGGGAGCTATCATTTCTAAATTTATAAGCTGTCAGAAAAACACGAAGAAGGGATTGTCATATATCTTATAAGATTAATTTTAGGCGGTACACATAATGTTTTTCATTATTACTGTTATGGATAAAAAGTTGCTTTTAAATGCTTTTATATCTGCATTTCTTTGTGCTTTCATAATGTAACAAGCATACAAATTCTCATTCATACACCAATTATTTTTTTTTCACAAAATGCGCAGTAAAAGTACATAGACGTTGCTTTGAAATGAATCAAATATATTTTATTCTTTTTGAGAGTTAACCGGAAGTCATGTATTTAGGTGACAAAAGAGGATTTACATAGTCCATAATTTCTTATGCGTTAATCTCTTCCTGAATTTCAATTGATATTTTTTTCACTATAAGATCATGTACAATAAAAATTAATACCTACACAATTACACAAGATACTTCTTTTATAAAAGTAATCATATAATTGAAAATGATTGTGAAAATTAGAAATTTTAAGAAAAAGATTTAACGATTGTATTCTTAAAAGAACTAATTCTTATCACGTGAGAAATCTCCATTTTTGCATCAGATATTCTAGTTGCTTCAGATATTTAGATGCAACAGTTTAATGCTAAATGGATCGATTTAACATTTGATTTTTAGAAAAAAAAAGGCTATGAATTATCTATTTAATAAAGTATAAGAAATACATTAATATTAAATTATAATGCTCAAGCATTTTTATTTTTTGATTACTTTTGTAAAATATTTAACACTAGCAATATAATAAAAGAATTTACTTCTCTTTTTTAATCTCAATAAGCTTTAACTTGTGCTGCAGTATACTATGTATTGGAAGGTGTGAGCTAAGATTCTGACATTGTAACTTGACTACTGTTCAAAATTACGAGGTAGTGGATTGTTTTAGTGGCTATGATAGGCAAAAAAAGATTACCAATGTCAAATAGCTATAACCAAGCCTAAATAATCTAACAAAAATATAAACAGAATTGTACTTATTTAAAGCAACAAAAAGTCATATGAAGAACCTCTGTGGCCAATGTTTCAAATATCATATGCATTATTTTTGAATGTAATACCACAGAATTGCTCTATGAAAAATATATCGGCATGTGTCAGGTACTTAAACAAAATATTTTCCGATGAATTTGAAACTTTGACATCATTTTAAAAATGACTGGGTACACTGTGTATAAATATTTTCATAAAAACAAGAGATTGGAATGGAAATATTAAAAATATGCCATGACACCGTAAATTTTCAGTGGGAAAACTCGAACCTGGAATTATTTCTGATGCAATTTTGGAAAAACGCGAAATTATTTTTTCGAATAGCATAGGGGTAAATCTCTGATATGAGAGTGGTTTTGAATCCACCAAACAAACATCACTGTCGTTTTTAATGAGGAATAATTCAAAAATGTGCATTTTTTAATAGTTACATATGGAAACATTTTTTGCATCATAATGTAATCATGGATAGTAATATGTAGTTCGATAATTATATATCCATTAAAATTTTTAATTTCACATAAACGTGATTTCACAGTGAAGTTAATTTGACTCCCAACGCGAAAGTTTTTAGGAATTACTCACCCTCTAGATGTATTAAAGAAAGTGTCAAGCAGTTAATGAGCTGAAGGCAATGATTGAATAACCTTAAATTAAAATAAGTCTTTCGGATTTGTTTATTCATAAAAAAGAAAAAGAAAACTAGAGTATTGAAGCTTATTTTAAACAAGTGTAACAAGTAAATTTAAACTTTTCTGCAGTATTAAATTTAAATTTTTACATGGAAATGGATTACAATTAATGAAGCTCTGAATATTTTTAAGACATGAGATTTTCTTAATTTTCATTTGTAATTGACATTCATTTTTGAATGAAGAAAATTGCAATCAATTGAAGAAAATTGCAATCAAAAAACAACAATAACAATGAAGGGAATTTTTTAAAGAAATACGAAATAAGATTTTATTTGGAAAAACGAGGAATAAATTTTAAGAATGCATTTCTATCATTAAGAAATTATTTATAAGAAATAGCAATATGAAAAATGATATTAGAGTTTTCTTGATAAAATCACAAATAATTATACACTGATAAAAACATTGGTGAAACTCTCCGTCAGATATTATGACTTTGCGATTTACCAAGAAACAAATATCAAAGATGAATTCTCAGATGTAATATACATGAACTGGACATTATAAATAAACGAAACGATCTTAACAACGAGAATATTCATGTGAATTGTAAAATTTTTGTGGAATACATTAAACGTAATGGAAAGTAAGAGGAAACGTAAATGCATAGATGTCGAAGCACTTCCAAATGATGCATTGAAGAATACTATTTCAATCTACTCTAAATCTGTAAAAGTAATATTTTTTGTCTACATGACTTCTAAAATTAGATCAACAGAAAGAAATCCTGTGTATCATTACGAGCTGTTTCACAGAATAGAGAAAATGGTTTTCTAAATTTTTGCCGAGTTTTGTGAAAAAACTCATTCTTACTCAACGCGAGCTATAAGCCTACGAGCAAAAAGCTCCAAAACTGTTTTTGTCATATTTATAGAATAAATGCTATAATTCATTCCATGAAGATGAATAACTTTACTCCTTTCTAAGATCGAATGGTTAAATTTTTAACTGGAATTATCTTGCTTTGGAATTTGCTAAATGCTAGCATTTTCTTTATAGTAAACCACACATAATATCTTTGTAGAGGCGTTGAGTAAAACCTTGAAAGACTTGCGATTTTCTCAATCATCAACAAAATATGAAGTTTTTGCATCGGTGGGCATAAACAATTTCAAATTTATGTTTACTGAATTTGCTGTTAAAATATTTATGTGTAAAAACTAATTTATTTAGTCACTGCCTTTACGTACTTAGAGAGTGAGAGAGAAATAATTCAAGTTAAGCCTAAAATTAATTAAGCCATATTTATTTTCAAAATGAAGAAATATAACTCTAAGTTTAATTAAAATTTAGTTATTATATATTTCTAATTATAATTTCCTTTTTAAACATAGATTTATATTCAAATTGTATGGATCAAAAATGAGTACATTTAAGTATTTCTGGGTATATACTACTTTGTGTTTTAGTAATTCTGAAAAACCTAAGTTGAGACAATCTAAAATGGAAAAGCCAATATAAAAGAACCGTTTTATTATGGAATAAGAAGCTTTGCTTCTTAAAATGATATATCATAGCTAAATTCTTATTTAGTGTTTGATTTTTTAGATTTTTATATGTGTGTTTTACTAGAGAGTATTATAGTACAGTGTAGTGTTTTATTTAGAGAGTATTTCCAGTTTTCTTTATTTTTAGAACTTTAAAAAACATATCCCTCTCGTAATTGCTTAAAAATCTTCCTTTTCATAAACTTATAAAAACTATGTTCATAAAAGTGCATATGGGAACAATGCTTAAAAATTAAGAATTTAACCTTAATATTTTTATTTAGAAGAAAAAAATGTATATAATTAATTATGTACAGTAAAAATAATAAATAAAGAAAAATAATAAGTTTTCCTTCATTCTTAAGCAAATGCACAGTAATTTTCTTTAAGAGAAAGTGATTAAATGTATCATATTCTTTGTTAACACAGTAAATAAACTAATTTTACGCTTACGCCTTCAGAAAAGCTATCACATATTTTCCCGTTCTTTGAGTCTTTGTTGCAGAAATGAACTTGAGTATAAACAAAACAAAAAAGAATGCTGTGGAGTAAATAGAGAATTTTGTAAACATGCACCACATTCCCTCAACTTTCCTACAAATTCCAACAGTCAATGAATTGGAACAAAAAGTATAAAACCCACTGGAATATTTTACCTTGATAAGCAAAAATATCAGAACACACCAAAAATTCCAAAGTTTACCTCACTGTTGTAATGTACAGTTCATTAAAAACTTGGAATAGATATAAGAAAAGTTTCTTTTTGCTCAAATTCTTGATCATTTCTTTTTTAAATAGAGTAATTTAAAGAAAACACCAAAAACATTTACCTTAAGTTAAAAAGATATAATAAATTAATATATTATTTTCCTTTATGTGTAATTTCAAGTAAATGAATCCAAATAGTTAACTGTCATACACTAAAATTAGATTCTATTTAACATACATTTATAATTTTATATTCAGCTCCACATTGTGGTCATTTGAGTGATTTGCTTAACTTTATAATCAGTGATAGGCAGATAGTGCTTGAGAAATTAGTGCTATTGCTTTCAATTCAAAAGTTTTATCTCTACTTCAAACTCAATAAAACTACACTATCTATCAATAAGATTGTGAACACCCATGCAAAAGAAGATATTTACTGTCCTGATCTATGTCACTCCATCTGAGCCTAAATATCATGTCGGAAATATCATTTGCGTTAATCGCGTGCAAGATGAAACGAATTCAGAGCTCTTTAAATTTTAAAAAGGCATAATTACTGGTTGTCATAGAAATAGCCTATCCTCAAGGGACATATTTACTGAGTTAAATATTCCAAAATCGATATTAGCTTTTGTGATTGAGCACCAAGAGGAAAGTAAATTGTTATTATCATAATTGGTTTCAGCTCAGATAAGCTATGAAACAATGAAATAGAGATCAACGAAAGCAGCTCAAAAATTTCGGAAAAATCTCACCAAAAAGATGGTCAACATGCTCTAGGAATTCCAACAAGCATCCGAGAATTTTTCCAATAAATACCATCCGCAAGGAAGCAATATTTCTTTTTTCTCCATGGTCATGGTGGCACCCATAAGACTTTGGTAACAAAATCAAACCACAATGTTCCATTTAGATGGTTCTGGGCATCTAGAATTTGAACCATAGACTAGACGAAATAAGTTGCATGGTAATCCAAGCACAAGCTCTACCACCTGGATAGCAAAGTCTAGGATTGACGTATGCCTAGAAAACGCCTTTTACCACAATCCATTGTGCCTGTAGCAAGTGCATTGTGACTTGTCAGGTATAGTTTGGCGGAGGTGGAGTTTTGTCCTGGCAATGTTTCTTGTGTTATGAACTTGTATCCTTTAGTTCAATTTATGGTAGGCTCAAACTATTCTTGACAACAATGTGCTTTCTATGTTGTGGTCTATGTTGCATCAAGAATGACCAACACTACTTGTCAGGCTGCAACGTCAACCATGAATTGTTTTGCTAACAGTTGGGTGGACAGATTGGATTCGCTAGATTAGAGTCCAGAATTGAATCCTATTTAACATTTCTGGAATGAGTTGGATCACCGAATTAAGGGGTGGAGGAATCGTTCAAAATCGGTAAAAGCGGTTTCACGTCTTCTCCAATCTGAGTGGAAGAAAATGCCGCTGTCCAATCATCCAAAGATTTGTGGAAAGCATGTTCTGGAGGGTCCAGGCTGTAATTCCTTCACGTAAAGTCTCTACCAACTATTGAATTTGAAAATTTTATGCTTATCTCTTTGATTACAAGTGACCAAAGACATAACTGTAGACTGTATACAGTAAGCTGTAGAAACTTCTTGAATCAGTTCTTGAATGATAAATAAACTAATAAAAAAAACAAATTTTAATCAGAGTTATACTCCACTGTAATTTCAATTGCATATTGCAAAGTAACTGCGACCAATAATTATATACTTTACAATATGCTATTTATAAATATATTTTATATATTTGTGTAGGTATATGTCATATTATGTATATATATATACATAATATATATATATATATATTACGGAATTAAGTTACTGTGTATATATTCTCATATTATCAACAGCTGAAAATATTTTAACCATGAAATTTTGAAATTGTCCAAGGAAAGCAAACATTAAAATCTTTTCCCTAAGATTCGAATTCAGATTGTAAAAATGTCAGAATAAATGAAACTTGCAATTCCAGATAAATAGCTAAAATACCATCCTACATTCAAAATACACAGGTATTATTTTATTTCTGAGCATTTAAATAGTACTTCATTATTTATTGTTGATTTAATGGTCCGTAAAAAATTTAGTGAAATCATTCCAGATACTTTAATCACAAAATACCTGTGATAATAACAATCATTGATGTCATCCGTTATCTCATTTCCAAGCTAGGTGAAAATTAAAACAATAATTCATTCATAATACCATACTTTAATTTCCCGTAATAACATTAGAAAATTTATTACGTAAAATAATATTTTTTATTACGTAATATAATATGATTTTAATTAAAATCTTTTAATTTTTCCATCATTTTTTAAATCTACGAGAATCTTAGAAACAAAAATATTTCCAATAGGAATATTATGAAAAATTTGATTAAATTTTTGAAGATAACAATTTCAAACCTAATTCAAATAATAAAATTGCTGCAACTTTTTTGTTTTATAATTGTATATAAAACAGGATTAAGAAATGCATTTCATCGTTAATAGCTTTAAATTCCATTTTTTACATCGAAAAGCAATAAATTACTTCAGATGGTTAAGATAAATGGTTAAGATAATTACCATAAAAATTTCATGTTTAAATCTAAAGAATGTAGGGTGTGTAAAATAAATGTGAACTTAAACATTTTTTTTTTATTTCAAAGTATAAATTTCATGCATTTTTGTAATTAAGAAAGTTTGATTCATCCAAAAAATTGTAAATATTAGTAACATAAATGAACGTCAGAAAATAAATCTTAAATTTAAATTTTTTAAATTGTTTCTTTTTTCTTGGTATTAAAAAGTACTAAATTCCTCACATGGTATCTTCACACACACACAAATAGAATTTCCTTTTCCTATTATTTACCTTCATAAATATGTATGGAATTTACTAAGAAGCACAATTAAGGAAGAGAAAAATAATTAAAATATCTCTTATCATTTTTTACTTGTTTAAATGTTTTCCAGTTTTATATGATTTAAAAGTAATTTAAGCATTATTATCTCATTTACAAAATATTTAAATTAGTGTTCAGTTAGAATTTCCATTTAATTCTATTTATTATATTTGGAGTTTCTTTTTGACATAATTCACTTTTTTTCATCATAAAACATTTTTTTAAGCTTCTTGTATTCAAATAATTTAATTCGAAAAATGTTTTCTTCCGCATTTTCTTATTAAGGGAGTAACATAATGTTAAAGATAAAATTTCGAAAATATCGCTAAGTTCTAAAACATTTTCTAAAAAGAAATTTCACTAACAAAAATTGTAAGCAACAATATTTTAAAGTAACTAGAAAATCGAATGTTGATTGAATAGATGAAACAATATGAATAAAAGAAATGAAAAGAAATCTATAGTATTTTTAAAAAGTGGATTGGAAAGAACACATTATTAATTGAATAAATTATTAGGTAAGTGTTAATAAAATGTCGTATTATCATTAATTGTTGTTTGAAGAATATTGTAAAATTTTAATTTGTATCAAGGTAGCTAAAATAGTATTTATTATAACAAGCTATAACTTGCAACATTTAAACTGCATAGTAACATTCAATGTTGCGTTTTCTATTTTGTGGTATTTCCGTATTTAAAAGGCTCTAAAATTACTTAATATTTTTTTTCGAAAATATTTAATCAGTGCGCCTACTTTTTCTTTCCATTCCAAAGACTTTATTCCCTCAGTGATAATTTTATTTTTTGGTAATTTTCTTTTCTTGTCTAGTTCTTAACTGTGGGAAACTTTAGACGGAAAAATAACTTGAAAGTTACAATTAAAAATGATTGCTAAATTTCCTCATTATTTTGTTAAATATGGAGATCAAAGCTCATTATGTCTTCAAAATACGTTATTCAACGACGTTTTATTCCATTAAATTTTAAAAATTAATTTAATTTAAATAATTAAACTTATTAGCGTTAACAGTTACAAGAGAGAAAAATGTATTTTAATTAATTTGTTCATTTGTCTTGCATTTTTAAATCTTAAAATATAAATTTTGTGAAAGAAGCTTATTATTGAATTTAGTATAAAAGACAAAAAGAAACATATGGCATATTAGTGTACATATGAGAGTATTATGATCTGAAAAGTAATAAAAAGCATCAAACTACAAATGATTTTTCTTTCTACCAAGTTCTTTTAATATATTCTACAGAAATTGAATCTTAAGAAGATTGAGTTTCATTTACTGTTTCAAAGAAAAATTTTAAGCATTCATATCAAAAATATTTTATTTTAGTGCAAGTTGAAGATATTAATTAGAATAGAATTATTGTGTTAATTAGATCTTTCTGTACTCTAATTAATTTCATCTTTTTAAACACTCTTTAACTTTGAAATTTTAACAAGGCAATTTATAACTAGAAATACTGTATACAAATATATTTATATATTGAAAATATTTCTCTAGTAATGTTTCATTCCCATATTTTTTCTTAAATAATATTTAATACAGTACTTATTTTTAATGAAGTAAGAAAAATGTAATTCCATTTAGCGAAGCTGACATTATTATTGTTTTTCAATATAAAAAATTAGAACTTTGATATTTTTGCTATTTATTGCATTTCAAGATCTCATGTGTTTTTATAAATTGTTTAAATCTGTCAATTATTGAGAAAACATTTCTGTTTCATAAAATATATAAATTAAAACATTAATTAATGACTCATACTAACATTTTAAATCAATCTATTTTAATAATTATTTTATTATTCTTATGTTTTAAATAAATCATTTTAAAAATTATATTTTAAAAGGCAATTTTTTGTCACAAGGCGTACACTATTAAGTTTTATTTCCTTATAATAATTTTTTTTTATTATTTCTTCATATTGTGTTTTACTCATCTGCACAATTAATGTTAAACTAATAAGGAAATTTCCACAATTATCTATACATATAATACCATTAATATTTAGATGTTCATTGAAGCGTACATGAGTATAATTGATGGCAATAAAATTCTGGAAACAATCGCTAATTATAGAATAATACGAAAGAGAGAAGGACTTAGATATTTGTTCTTTCGAACCCGAGCCCAAATAAAATTTAATCTCGCATTCCATGAATGTTCTTTTCTTTCAGTTTGCTCTGAACATGGAAAAACGCTACGGTGCTGCGCTCTATTGGTCAAATACGAAGATAATCAGCATAAGTCGTATCTAGTCCAGTGATCAATATAAGAGGGCTCAATACTTTCATCGGTTAAGAAAGAACGTACTGAAAAAAAAGAGAAAGAAAAGACTATCCCCAGTAAAAAAAAATTAATATTCTCTCGAAAATTAATTATTTCCAAACTAAAATATTTTTCCATTTCTCTTATTAATATGTTCATTCGAATAAATATCATTCATTTTTAACATTGCTAAAATAAAATTTTGATTCTGAATTATTCAACAGGTTGATCTTTCTAAGAGTTCAGAAGATAATCAATGCTGAGGTTTTGCATCAGTTGATAATGTAATTTACATTGTAAAAAGAATAACGAACTATTCTTATGATTATTTGTTATTAAATAATGTTTTATGGAATTAATTCAGCTTAGAATTATTTTGATTATTTATAAAATATTATTTATGTATAATGATGTTAATAGAGTATAAAAAATAACTTTTTGCTTCTTCAGAAAATTTTTATATTAACATTTAATTTTGTTATCTTTTAAAAATAAAAATTTATTTTTTGTAATCACTATTTGTGAATTAATTTTATTGATAGAAGTAATACTTTCATATATTAACAAAAATTTATTTTGTTTCCTGTTATGGAAAAGAAAAAATAATTTTGCAAAAGCATATGGTTAAAGTAATACTAAGTAACAGTTTTTTTGTCCATGATTTTTAATAAGAGATCATTTTGATTTCACTAGTAAAAAACCTACAAACTCATTTGATCTATCAAAGCAATCACGCAATAATAGAAAGGAAGGTCATTGAATGTTTCTAGAAATGGGTGTTGTTTTCTGTCATCAACAAATCATTTTATTTTATTCATTTTGCCTCCCTTACCTTTTTATTTCAATGGCAGAACATATTCCATTGCGTGACGCCATTGATCTCACTTCAGTTTTGACTTCAGAAGTTATAATTATTAATTCCCTTACGTGCCGATTTTAATTATAGAAAATAATAGTTTTATCGATTTTTTGTGGACTATATTATTAATTTTTCAAACTTAAATTATTTATGCAAAAAGATAATATGCTGGAAAGTAAAATTCAAATGAACATATATATTTGTTTTTACAGGATATTATTTTAATTTTTGAAAGTTACCAAAGAGTCAATGATAATTTTCTATTATTCGGAGATGTCATTATTTGCAAAGTACTTATAATGCATGCTGTTTTAGAACTTTCAAATTGATTAAGTTATCTGTACGCGTGAATTTAACGTGAAATTTTTAATAATTGTCTCAATGATATGTTTAACTAGTTATTGAAGATTTCTGATTGAAAAGCTATATGTTGTTCAATCTTACCTAAATATTTGAGTTACATTATAAGTTTTGTAACTTTCCATCGTCCAAACCTTCTACCTTATCAGCAGCTTCATTATTGTAGGTTACCATTGTAATCAGGAAAACTTAAATTATTTTAAATATGATTAAGAAAATAGCGAAATATTTACGCTAGTGTACAATTTAATAAATTTCTCTTTCCCTGCTGTCTGTGATATCTAACTGCATTTCCAAGATTCTTTCCTTACCAGTGCATGTTAGATATAATCTGGCATTTTAGACGTATCCCTTAATGCGAGGAAAATTTACCAGCTTCAATTAACGTATGTATACTTCTGCTGTTCCCTTCAGATCGTGAATCATGAGAGAGAATGCTGCTAGTTTATCGACCCCTAAATTATTGTTAAGAACTTAAACTTTGGAGGACTCCTAACTCTGGAAATCCAGCCAGAATGTTTGAATTTTACACACACGCAGTTGTCTTCTAAGTTTCTCATACACCCCTGTCAGGTGTTTTCCACTGGCAGCACAATGAAGGCAGTCACTCTTGCCGTCTCATTATCGCTGCAATAAATCCGACGGACTGAGGCACAGTGGTTAATGAGTCGTTTAAATGCGCAGAGGCAAATAAAAAGTCGTAAAAGAATTACCGACATTTGGGATGGATTCGAGAAGGGACAGATAAGTCGTCCCTTATATCGTCGCAACACACACACACAGACACAGATTATAGAAATGATACACGCCTCCACTATGTCTCTGCCAAGTACAGGTATTTTTTTTTCCTCTTCACCGCTGGTTCTTTTTCTACCTTTTTTTATAATATTCACATTTAGATTGTATCATTCTGCGTGAATGAAATATGTTATTTTCTGACAAGGTGCTTGAAAAAGAGAGCTCTTAAGAGTATTTTTTGATAATTATCCACGCATAAATATTGGAGTAGCCAATAGCTTTGGGACGCGTCCCAAAAAATGTACCCTGCCATCTCATTAGCTAGCCTCATTAAAGAGCCTGCAAAAGAAAGATATTGATGAAGTTGGAAAATATGGGTCAAGCGATATCTCCCAAATTACTTACGAAGAGATAAATAAAGGACGTATCACATGTTTCCTCCAGTGGAGATTTTTATTTGAAATGTGGTTGAAAATGAAATGATAGATTTTTAGTGAAAATTTCATATGACATGTTAAGTAAATATCAAGATTAAATAAGTATTATATTCGAATGAATATAAGTAATGACTAATTAATTATTACGTACGGTGTATAAATGTTTCTAAATATGCGTAATAAATTCATTTATGCATAATATACCATACTTTTCTTACATTTATTTGAATAATGATATTCTTGACCAAAATATAACTCAAATAAACAGAAGAAAATTATATTTTATTTTAAATACTGTTTTATCTTTCAGAAGAGGATTGCTTAATACTAAAATATGAGCACACACACATGCGGCTTTTACATTTCAATTTTAAATCAAATGATTGAATTTTTCGAAAAAAAATTGCCTTTTAACTCAACAGTAAAATAATTGCTGTTAAATGCCTTGGGTTTTCTAAAAAATATTAAATGATTCTAAAAGTATTAAATGATATGAAATTTTCGAGGAAAATTTTGTGCTGTATAATTTTAATATTGCTTTGATCTTTTTATTAAAGGAAATCTTGATATTTTAACACATTTTAGCTTTTTTTAAATGAATTTTATCAATTGAGTTAAGTTTAAAAGCAAATCATTATAAAAATCAAATTTTGACCTAAGCAAATAGCTGAATTTTTTTAATCAATATATTTAATTACTTTTATTTCGTAACGATAAAGTCAAATCAAATTGTTTTAAAATGATAAAAAAAGAAGTAATCAGTGAAATATTAATAATCATGAAAAATATTCAATGAATGCATAATTTTTAAAATATTTAATGAAGAGCTTTTTAAACATAAAATTAATATTACTAATTTTTTTGTACCATATTATTCGAAGCACTAAAATTCTAAATTATATTCAAAAGGACGTTTTTAATTCTAAAAGTTTCTAAAATTATTGACCACATAAAACCATACATCTTAAAATTCCTTTCAAAAAGTAGAGAAAAATTGACAAATTATCATGATATAAGTATTTAAAAATTTAATAAAATAATAAATTATAAAAATGAAAGAGATAAAACGAATATGATTAGTATGAAAATTTTAAAATTACATTTTCATATGAAAGTAAATTGCTATTAAAAAATTAAATGTATGTTTTTCAAAAATTTATTGCAATCTTTACGTCGTAATCAATAAACCACTTTAAAAGATGGTTTAAATTAGTTTTCAATAAGAATTATTAATTTATTCAAAAAGGAAATTTAATTTATTTAAGAAGGGCTAACATATACAGTAAGAATAAATAGATTTAATTTTCATTATTTTCCACAGGCAGTTATTGATTTTTATCATATATGATTTGGTTAAATTTAGATATATGTTATATTTAGTACATACTTAAGTAACATATTTATTAAACAAAAACTAAATTATTTAAATCAGATTCAATAACCATATTAAATAAAAATTATGTAAATATTTTGTTTTTATGAAAAAAATTATTTTATTTATCGTGGTATATTGATTGAAAGATTCTGAAATCAATGCTGGAGTTTTCAGTTAGAGATATTTATTACGCTGCTATAACTAAAAACTAAGAAGTCTGTAATATATCTGGAATATACAACAACAATCAATTAACACATTTTCATTCAGAACATTTTATTTAAATTCAAATACAAAATTCTCAATACTTGAATATCAAATTCAATTGTGAGATTTCTCTTAAGCAATGTTACTGACTATGAAGAAGTATCAATCACTCTCCATGTTACAAATTAGAACATGTACCAAACATGCAAAATAGTATTGAGAGATCGAAAACTGTGAGCTCTCATACCTTTCAAAACATTTTCCATTAAATTCTTATTCCACTTTTGTAGTTTCAATTTGTGTGTGTTATGAGGCTTAAGTTTTAAATAATTATCTCTATTTAAAAAGTAACTTATATTTACACATCCACCCTTAACTACCAATATAATTTCTAATGTTAATCATGAGAATTAGATTTTCTTTTTGCAATAAAGGTATTAAAGGCATAAAAAAAATTATAAAGTGTATATGGACAGCATTTATGTATTCTGAAGGAAATCTAACTATATTCGATGTGATTATAATTGGTTTTTATACTAGATAGTTTGTCATTCAATGAAGTTTAATTTAATTAAAATGTGCTTCTTTGTTTCTTCCTCAGTTTGCATTGCGACTTTAAAGAAAGAAATTCTTACTAGTTGAAGCACATTATGAGGGGATGTATATTCTTCAAGGATGTGAACGTAACCATACATGATGTTGCTGAGAAAAATGATGAAATATGTTCGAAGAAAACAAACCATCTCTTTTAAAGAAATTTGCTACTATTGTTTCCATGTAAGCTATTATTTATACATATTTAAATAAAAAAAACTAATGGATTCATGTTTCGTGTGGTATCAATATTACTTTCAATTTGTGTGTGTGGTAAACACAGATTCCTTTTTTAAAATACAACAACATTGTATGTGTTTTCATGTCATAGACATGTTGGTGTACTCTATAAAATGAAGTAAATAGGGCATAAATTATCTCTTATCAAACTTACGTGAAAACTTCTGTCCACATCTACATCAAATAGTTTCTATGATCACAGCAAGTAAAAATGTAATTGCATCAAGTTTCCTGCATTTTTTTATAATGCACAAATGACCACAGTTGTTGGCAATTGGTACTCGAAGCAATGCTTGGCATTCTCATTAGAGTATTTCAAATGTGCCGAATATGTTGCTAAAAATTCCTATTCAAGTTTATAAGCTTCAGAAGGTTTTACATTCACTTACCTGGATAGTTTTCTAGAAAATTTATAGTCATCTTCCTCTAATCTTTCAATAGCTCCTTATCAAAAATTTTCATGCAAACAAAAGTTATTTTTGTACATTAACCATTTTAAAGCTAACAGTCCTAATATAATATGCATTTGTTATGCTGCTTATATGTTATCGACTATGATTACAGCATCAGGATTTTTCCCATTCTCATTTTGCTAAACTCTAAAAGTTTCAAGTTTTACACTGATTGATTTTTTTAAATAAACGCTATTATTAGTAAATACATGCATAAGTAAATAAAAATATTTAATTTTACATACTTATGTAATTATCTAACTTAAATATTTGTAAGTATGTGTTTTATTAATAATTAAATATGTATCATGAACACAATAAGAGTTCAGTTCTTATAAATGCAAACGCACAAAATATAGCACATCAATATTGTAGTTTGAGAATTAACTTCAAGAATACTATGGGGGTTCATGCTAGAGCATCGTGTTAAAATATTAAACACAAGAACGACACAAAAATATTAATAAAACGAAATGTAATTTGATATTTCTCTTAATTCACTAATGATTGAAACTAATTCTCAAAGTAACAGAAATTTCAACAAGGGATGTGATATTTTAATTGATTAACAAAGAAACAGTTGCACATTTTTAACATTATAATTTGAAATATCTTTAAATTTCATTAAAATTGTAACTATGTAAAACTGTGTTTCACACAAAAATATATTCTTCGCTTTATATTCAAGAGTGGTTTTCTCCTCTCCTCATACATATCTCACAAATAGTTTCAATTATTAATGATTACTTAGAGATTTAGGGGTAGATTTTTTTTACGAAAATATTGATTATTTTTGTACTGCATGAAATATATTTCAAAACATTAATTTATTGCTAATTTTATTTATTGCAGCCTGATTTAACAGTAAAATCTTCTAAAGAGAGGCATATTCGACTTAGTTATCAGCATAAGATCTTGGTGTTTAACTTAGAAAATGATCTTACGCGTATTTTTACATATACAATTGAATACACAGTCTCATAATTAAAAGAAAACGAATGAATCATTCCAGATTCTACTGCACATTTGATATTTCATCTTGATTAAATAAAATGGTACATGATGATCCAAATTATATTGAATTAAAAAAATATGTTCTACCTATATATTTATTAACTGATAATCACCTACAGGATAGCGTATATTCGTACTCAAATGCTAAAGCGTTTTATTTTATTTTTACAAAAATATACAAATTTCAAAGCTTCTTATTTTTCAATTTCTTACATCACGATGGATTAATACACGGCCCAACATTGAAAATGCAACACCATGAATGAGTTGCGAGAAAACTATACAAATTTCAGGGTAAACGCTTCATACAGAGTTATGTAAATGATGTGAAATGCGCAACTCTCCAGCGCACGTAGGATAAGAAATAAAGTGAAAAACCAGAAGAGTGGGCAATATTCACGCAATTATTGAGAGCTTGAAAAATATTGCTGAAGTTTTATTCTTGTCGCAAAGGACAACCGTAATTGTAGAGAACGCCAGGCCATCGCCGACGGAGTCAGTTCCAGTAAACATACAAGTTTACGAAGGGCATGGTGATCGAATTGAGAAGGGCAGGTTGGTATTTACGGCAAATCGTAGATGACAGACACCTGGACGCTTTTACGATCCACTGGATATGGCGAAGATGGTTCGAACAAGAAACTGTGGAACATTTGCGGGTTGCCGGTGCAGTCAGAATGACGTCGGCCCACGTGGATCAACGCGTACGACGAGAGGCTGTGGTGGTTCCGCAAAGCATGTGTTCCAAAATTTTGCAGCATGGGCAAGATAACCTGTCTGCTCCCATATCAAGCAAAATCATTTGCCATGGATTAGTTGTTAGTGGTTCATACTCATGGCGTACGTTAAGAATTCTGCCATTGACGCCAACGTATTAAAAAGAAATGTTGCCGGATTAAAGCAACAAGATTGATAAAGTGGCATAGGATCGTATTCTCAGATGAGCCACGCTTTTGTTTCAGTGATGACGTTCAGTGATAGTCACCGGGTAAAAGTGTGGCTTCGACGTGAAGACGTGTCCAATCCTAAGCATTTGTGGAACTCTCCACCATTTGACAACGTGCCATTGTGGTTTAGGGTGCCACTGTGTACGATTCCAGGCATCTCCAGTCCTATTAAGGTAAGGGAGTGTCCTTGTTTACAGCACATTATCCACGTAACTTTGGGCTGTCATATTCCTATGAATATAGTAATATGATACGTGGAAGATGTGCTGTAGTCAATGACACTCCCCTACCTTCAGAGGAATTCCAATTCCTTTTAAGTGCAATTCCCTTTATCGGAAGACCGCACATTGCTCACATCAGCCAACATGCCATGCAAGGTGTACAGCTGCTTCTCTGGCTTCCGTGCTCTACAGATCTTTCACCAATCGAACACTTTATAGAACACAATTGGATGCCCTTTGCAGACCCTGACCTTGTCTCCTTCAGAAAGCGCACTTTGGTTGGCAGGGAAGCAGGTTGACCGAAAGCCATTCCTCAGGAAGCCATCTGTATTCTCATAGTCTATGTACCTAGAATTGTTGCTTCGTTTATGGAGAGCATTACAAGAATCAATACGTGTAAACATGGTGGTCCTACAACCTATTGATTTGATTGTGTTCTCGTTCTGTATTATGAATATCATTATATCATTTTGGAATACAGATTACTTAGTTTGTAGCATTCTCTCTCTGTTTGTCGATTTTCGTCACTTTCTTGCGACTTCTTCTTGATGTTGCATTTTCAGTATCGGCCAGAGTATATTCAAGTAGGTGTATAATCTTATAAAAGAGCAGACAAAGGAATATATATGTTATTTATAACTTGGGATCATATTGCTGCAAGTAGATATGAAGAATACGTTAATACTCTGTATAAATCACTTTAATTTTGTTCTTTGTATGTTCCATGGGCTTGGAACTTTGATTTTATATGAAGCACTAAAGCTAGGGGTAGAAAATAGGTTTCAAGAACATCTTATAACTTCTTTCCGATGTATCTGCATGTGCAACATAATTATCAAAATATAAATTCTAATACTTGCAATTTAAATTTATTAGTTTCTTTATATCAATCATTCGTCTAACCTATATCCGAAACAAACAGTCTCGAATACTAACAAAAATTCATTGATGTGGTAGATTATTTTATGTTTATATTCAAAGAACCCTACTTATAAATGTGTTAATGTTTTATAAATCTAGCACTTTTATTCATTTAATTTTCATTGTGCACTAGATTTTAGGATTAAAAATTGAATTTACTCATAGAGATATGGGGTACTAAAAGAAATTTAAATCATTGATTTATTGGAAATACTAACAATATTTATTCCTACATATTTAGTATGAAATTACATAAAGTTTCTTAAATGTTCTCAATTTATGATAGATTATTCTTCTTTTACTGGTTAACAAATGTCACAATAACGTGATTTAATTTTGATAACTAATTTATTAAAGGTTAACTCTCTCATCAGTAAGTTGCATGAATAAAAAGTAGAGAAATTAGTACTTTTTGAATTGTCAATGAAATTTTCTAATTATACTGCTGGCCACCATAAATGCAACACCTTGAAGGAAGCATGCAAATAACATGAAATTTACAACATGCATTAGCGGAGGTGAGATATGTAAATCATTAGAATTTCGGCACAGACGCATATCACGCATGCTTCTGGCGCCAATTCAAAGCACTATATAAGGCTTGGAGAATTCGACGATTTCAAGTTCGGCAATTGTGTTTTTTTCCTTCAAAAAAAAAAAAAAAAAAAAAAAAAAGAAACGTTCAATTATGTTATGTAGAAAACAGCGATCATTTCTTGATCGAGTATACGAGTTCAACAGAAGGATAGAATTTACCGAGATTGTAGATTATCTTTCAGGGAAACTGTTAGTCGTGTTAGACGAAACCAAACAACTGTAATGCGTATCGCTGATCGTTGGATGCAGGAGAGTGTAACGAACCGACGTGTAACATCGCGTCCACCTCAGTGCATTACTTCATGGGATGACAGGCAAATTGTACGTATGGCAGTACGGATCACTCAACCATATCAAAAACCGTAGCACAAAACGTTCAGTCTCTAACACATCATCCAATGTCCATGCCTGTTATTCGACGCCGTTTAAAGCAGAGTGGTATGTCCGCATGTCTTCCATTGCTTCGTTTAACCTTGACGCAGAGCCACAGGCGTCTCCACCGCCAATGGTGCGATGAAAGAAAGATGTGGACAGCAGAATCAAATGAAATTATCTTAACTGACAAGTCACGCTTTTGTCTACTACACCTTGATGATCGCATTCTAGTCTAGAGACACCGTGGAGAGAGGATGCCGAACAGCTGTGTTATATACCTCCACACTGGTACTGCACCGGATATTATGGTATGGGGCGGTATTGGATATCACTCTCACATTCCTCTAGTATGATTTGCCATTGCATTAAACTGCCAGCGCTACATCTACGAGGTGTTGTTGCCAGTTGTCCTCCCTTGCTTTCAGGTCTTGCCCACAGCCATATTTCAACAGGATAATGCGCAACCACACGTGGCATTCATTGTCAAAGGGTTCTTCGTCTATCACAAAATTGAATTGTTTCCCTGGCCGGCTTGCTATCTGGATTATTCACCGATAGGAAACATGTGGTCCATGGTTGGTCAACGATTGACCCAGATTACATCCCCAGCTGCCACACCAGATCAACTTTGGCAACGTGTGGAAGCTACTTGGTCTGCTGTACCTCAAGGACACATCCAAAGTCATTTTGAATCAATGCCAAGGAGTGTGGCAGCGGGGATCTCAACAGTGGCGACTACTTTGGCTACTAATTTTGGCAGGAGCCACACTTCACAGAAGTATATAAATTTAATCATTTGATATTTGATCAATATGGTATCTACAAAACAAATTTTGTTGTGGTATCTCATGTCTTTCTTTGTGTTGTAATTTGGGTGGCCACAGTGTATAAATACGATTTGTGGATGCATGAAAAATGAGAGTTAAATTACAACTTACACATTCTTAATCAAATATGAATCTTATTTTTACTAACTAAATCCTTTTGCCGCAGTATTGTTTTGAAAACTATCTCAGGGAAGTAATTTCCGCCTTTAGATTCTATATCATCAAATTAAATTTATAACATAAAGAAACATATACATAATTCCTCATTTTATGTTATTTTACTCATTATCATTTATTCAACTCACAAATTCTAAAATTCTTTTTTCAGCAAAAATAATTGTACTTTGTAATGTGTCTGATAATTAATTTTATACTGACTTCGCTTCATTCCCTGAAGTTCTTGATTATATCCAAAATTAAGCTTTTGTTTTAACTCCCGCGCGCGCGCGTGAAACTTTCATAGAAATTTATATTTGTGTTTATGTTTTTATCGACAATACAAGTTTACATTAATATTCAGGACATATTTATATTTTAGAGTATCAATAACTACATTAAAAAATTTATTTATTTATTTCTGATGAAGTTAAAGGGAAAAATACAGTAAGTAATAATTGAATTTTCTTATCTTTTAGTATATATTTTGAGAAAATATATTCTATTTTTTGAAACAAATTCTTTATACTGAAAAACTCAAAATGTGACAAATTTCAGTTTTACTCATGTTTTATTTGCGACTGTTTAATTTTCTTCTTGACAGTTATTTTCCGTAATTTCGTAAATTGGCGCATATTTGTTTTTTTTTTTAATTTCGCAACAAATTTTCAATATACGAAAGAATGTTTTGCACATCGAATTAGTAATTAAATATTTCTCATAAGGCACACAAATGGATTTTTAATCTAGGAAAGAAGTAATTCATATTAATTGATATTTGGGGCTATTATTTAAATCAATAAGAAAGTTCGTAAATTTTAAGTTGAGATATCCTTACAGAAAATTTATGTTTAATGCTGATGATTAAAAAAATTTAACTTTTGGACTGAAAATTATTTTAAATGTGTAGTTGATCAAATAGGGAATATAAATTAAAGATAGTGCACATAAATTGAGAATAAAAAATAGAAATAAATTTCTACTTACTTATATATTACACTGTCGTCTTGGAAAAATTATGAATTTGTTGCTCATTTTAGCTATACAGTTCTAATGTATATTTGTAACTATGTGATAATGATTACATTTTTACACTTGCTTAATACCAGTTTTCTCTTAATTATGCTAATCAATTTCTTTGACTGAGATCAGGAAAGAAAGTTACATTCTTTGCAACATAAAATGAACGTCCAATTTTCACCATTAATTTCAAAAAGTGCAGGAATGGATTATGCGCGATTGATTAACCCTTTAAACAGTTTGCCCGTACAGTGTACGTGCTACCCGAAATTGGCCTCATCTGGTTTGCCCGTACGCCGTACGGGCATCGATATTTTCTCCTTTCCTTTTCTGGTTTGCCCGCATTTTTCATTATTGAAAGAGATTATTTAGTATTATTATTTTTCAACAGATGGCGTGGCTTGTCCATGTAAATGAAATGCTTTTCATCCGGGTTTTTTTATGTAGCGTGAAAGCGGGAACTTTTCTTTGAAATTTTTGTTCTACTGTATGCCGTGCTTGTGAATCTTATGGAAATTATGGATGGAATAGACGACGAAAATACTTTCTTGTTAGATGATGAACTACATTCTGATACAGATACAGATATTTCTTCTAATTATTTGGATTATTCCTCAGATGACTCGTGCAGTGAGCTCAGCTCTGATGAAGATTTGAGTTCTGCAAGAATTTTTACCGAGGTTGATGTGAAAAATCCACCTGCTCCGTGTCCTCGATTTAAATTTTCTGGTATTCCCTCTGTGCACGTACAATTTGACGACACTTCTGATGTTCTACAATTTTATGAAACATTCATTGATTTTTCACTCATGAGTAAAATTGTGGAAGAGACAAATAAATACGCTAAACATGCATGCAGAAGGTACTTTAGAAAAGCAAACATTTAGGGGTTTTTGTGTCCAAAATTGTATTATAAAAAATGTTGTAAAAGCATTAAAAGTGAAAAAAATCAAAAAAAAATCTTAATATTCTTATTCTATTAAGTATGGTACTTAATTAAATGCAATAAAAAAATATGCCTTTTTTGGAAGCATTTCTGGTAAAATAATTGACCGCTTAAAGGGTTAAAGCTTTAAAATTCTGACTTTCTTTAAGTCATATAACATTCCTCTACACAGTGTAATTTATAATAACATTCTCCAAAAGTCCCTTATGTAAGCCTCACAAAATACAATCAAAGAAAGGCTTTATAATTATAGATTAACCAAGTTACGACATTATTTTACTCATGTACACTACTGGCCATTAAAATTGCTACACCAGGAAGAAATAAAGATAACAAAATGATATTTATTGGACAAATATACTATACTAGAAATAACAAGTGATTAAATTTTCAAAAAAATTGACTGGACAGATCCTGAGAAATCAGTAACCAGGACAACCACCTCTGGCAGTAATAACAGCAGTTATACGCCTGGGCATTGAGTCAAACAGAGATTGGATTGCATTTACAGGTATAGATTCCCATGCAGCTTCAACACGATGCCACAGTTCATCAACCGTAGTGACTGGCGTTTGGTGACGAGCCAGTCGCTCGGCAACCATTGACCAGACGTTTTCTATTGGTGAAAGATCTGGAGAACGTGTTGGCCAGAGCAACAGCCGAACATGTTCCGTATCAAGGAAGGTCCGTACAGTACCGGCAACATGCGGTCGGGCATTATCCTACTGAAACGTAGGGTTTCGCAGGGCTCGAATAAAGGGTAGAGCCACGGGTCGTAACACACCAGAAATGTAACGTGCACTGTTCAAAGCACCGTCAATGTGAACAAGAAGTGACCGAGACGTGTATCCAATGGCACCCCATACCATCACGCCAGGTGATGGGTCAGTATGATGATGACGAATGCACGCTGCCAGTGTGCGTTTACCACGATGCCACCAAACACGGATGCGACCGTCATGATGCTGTACTCAGAACCTGGATTCATCTTAAAAGATGACGTCTCGTCATTCGTTTGCCCAGGTTCGTCGTTGATCACACCATTGAAGGCGCTCTTGTCTATGACGCAGCGTCAAGGGAAGCTGCAGCCATGGTCTCAGAGCTGAGAGTCCATGCTGCTGCAAACGTCGTCGAACTGTTCGTGCAAACACTTGTTGTCTTCCAAACGACCCCGTTTCTTGACTCACGGCTCGCGACGTGGTTGCACGATCCATTACGGCCATGCGGATAATATGCCTGTCTTCTCGGCTGCTAGTGATAGATGACCGTTGAGATCCCGCATGGCGTTCCGTATTACCGTCCTGAACCCATCGATTCCATATTCTGCTAACAGTCATTGGATCTCGACCGACGTGAGCAGCAATACTGCGATAAGATAAACCGCAATCCCGGTACGCTACAATTCGACCTTTATCAAAGTCAGAAACGTGTTGGTACGCATTTCTCCTTCTTACACGAGGCATCACAACAACTTTTCACCAGGCAACAACGTTCAAATGCATTTTGTGTATGAGGAACCGGCTGAACAATTTCCTCATCTAAACAAAATGTAGGTGTCGCTACTGGCGCCTGCTTTGTCTGAATGCGCTCAAAAGCTAATCATTTGCATATCACAGCACCTTCTTCCTTTCGTATAAATTTCACATATGTTAGTATGTCGCCTTCTTGGTGTAGCAATTTTAATGGCCAGTAGTGTAGTTAATCTTTACAAACTGTACCCTTAAGCTATTTAAACCTCATTTTAGCTATGAAATATTTATATAATAATATGAAAAAAATATTATTTGCTTTTGTTATCTATATTCTTTGGAATTACATAACCGGAAAAGTATGAATTTTAATTTTTCCCTATATAACATCACACTTTTCCTTTTGCTTCTGACAAAAGACTAATCGTCGTATTTCCAAAGGAATTTTTCTCTTAAAACATTTTAACTCTATCATGTATAACTTATTTCTGTTAAACAACTTGATCTAACTACACTTCTGAAAAAGAATAAAAAAGAAAAATAAAGAAAATTTAGAGATAAAGAACATTTTCTAGACCATTTAGATTGTGCTTAGTAATGTCACGCCTAAATGCTGCTTTTTGACATTTTCTCAAGTAATACAAAAGATAAAAAAAAAAGCATTTATTTTCTTTAACTGAAATTATATAAATATTAAGAAGCCACTAAAACGCAAATATTCTTAGAATTATATAGCGAGTTTCTGCATATAATAGTACAAAATAAGCGTTAATGCAGCAGGAAAGAATAGAGTATGAATATTATATGACTTCATTGTCAGTGTGTTTTGAAACTATTATATTGTACGAAGTTGCGATAATATGTAACTGTTATACAATAACATAACTGTAATGCGTATTTATTACGAGTATTTTTAATAGCATCAATCATAATTTAACCATCAAAAATAGTTTCCTGTCAGAATATTGTTGCTTGTCAGTATGATAGGAAATTTGCAAAGTACATCTTCAAGCCATATTGATGCTAACACCACGCATCTTAAAAATAAAAAATATTCTAAAACTACTTTTGTATCCACAATGCATGCAGACATCTTTATAATTACAACATGGAATATTTAGTCAATAACCCATTGGGTATCACTGGCTCATAACTTGTACAGAAAATTGCTTCTTAACTATTAGACATTAGGAATTTCTCAGAAATATGTCTTTGAAATATTCTTATGATAGAAGCAGGAAGGAAATTCGGAACCCCCTGTGGAAGACAGGCTTAAGCATGTTAGATACTTATCATCAATATTTCACTGTACGTAAGTGATGAACCGGAACTTGTAATTCTTGGAACAAATTCCCTTTTATACCGTAATATTTTCCTTTGTATTATTTAACTTTATTATGTTAGCGTAACATACATTATTTGTATAATACGCTGATATAATAACTTTACACACATTATATTAATGCTTAACATAACATATTAACACAATAACCCGTTTAAATGTAGTTAGTCAAATAAGAAATAGTTTTAGAATTTGATTTTTTTATATAGTAACTTTAAATTTAATATTGTAAATCCAAAAAAGTAAAATTTAGACTACAATCAGGTTTAAGGGTTTTACGGTGGGATAAAACATGTTATAGCTGAGAATTTACTTTCTTAATAGAACAATGCAAATATGTTATAACCGATGCATGATATATTGTAAACTATGTTCAAGGCAGTACCTGAGAATTTCACAAATCATGTTCAAAATATTACTTTAATGGTACTCTTCTCATAGCATTTGTAACATGAAGAATAAACAATATCAGATTTCACAAATTCTTATCTTGTGTTAGCCTTATTAATACTTTTGTCTTTTGCTGATTAAGAGTGCACCAACTGGAAACTTGGCTCTGCCTTAAGAGTGATACTTTTACCAACCATGTTGTTTTAACTCCTCTTAAGGGAAAAATTAAAACTTTCTAGAGTGAAGTAAAGTATATCTGTGTTTATAAGATGTATAACAATTGTGAAACCTACGAGAATATGCGCAAAATTTTATCTCAGATTGTTTTAAATACTAAAAAATCACGACAGAGCTTAAGAACAATGTACTTCAAAAATAGAAATTTTACTTGTTGCTCCTCTAAATCATTCAATTAATACATCGATGTCGAGACAGCATTATCACTATTTCTCACATGCTCTATTTGATACATTCAGATGCCGCTATGCATAGTATCTTTTGTCACTGCAGATTTTAGGCATGAAGTTTTAATGTTGTGAAAAAATATTCTTAAATAACCAACCTTGAGAAAAGTACTAAACAATTTTCCGGAGCTATTTTTTAATGCAGTTGAAGAAATGAAACAATGATCAACAGACTTTCAAGTTTATTCGGGACTTAAGCCCATCAGTAGCGAAAGACAGTAACAAAATATGTTATAATGTAACAATTTATTCTAAATAAATATTAAATTAATTTACATGCGAAGCAATTAATTATTTTCATGGGAACGCATAATCTTATTTGCCAATGAACCAACCTTTCATTTGAAATACTTCCTTTTAATATTTCAAAATTTAGCTGTTATTTTTCTATCATTATTTCTCATCTTAAGTAATGTGTTCATGGAAGAAATATCTACTAAATAACAAGATTTTATAAGAAATATAAATGAATATAATATATTTATATATTATTATTAATTTCTACGTTATAATTTGAAATACACAACTATCAACCTCATTATTTCTGTGTTCCTGGAAATGTAGAGATTTCTGAGAAATGATGCATAATTATAAAAATACATTTATTTATAAATCAAACGGTTCACACCATTTATTTAATATGTATCAAGGATTTTTGTAAACTCATGCAAATATAAGATACAATAGAATTGTAACAAAAATGGTATAATTTGATTTCCTCCTTAACAATATACTTTCTTAATGGTAATGCAATAAATGTTCATATATAAATTATGCCATTATAACGATAAAATCTTTCGCCATAAAGTTATTTTAAAATTAAGATAAACTATTTGAAAACATTTCCTTTTATAATAAAAATTAATATAAATTTCGATATTAATTATTACAAAATTTCGTTATAACTATACAATGATGTATATGATATGAGTTATAAATATCAAAAAAAAAAATACTTACGCATTTCAATAACGGAATTTTTATTCAAATAAACTTAAGTATTAAGATAAATTTTATTACTTCATTTGCAATAAACATCCATAAAATATGTAAGAGCAAAAAATTAGTTAATTTATAGCAACCTTATCTTAATAAAAATTAATATTTTAAGCTTCCAAATTTATTTCATTTAGAGTTATTAAAACCTTACATTATTTGCTAATAAATTAAAAGAGATTTCCATCAAAATAATTGGTAAGACACACAATAATTTTAAAATAAGAATGTGTTCTCTTTTAAATATAAACATAAGAATGAAAATAAACTTAATAATTTATTTAATAATAATTATATTAAATAAATAAATTTTTCTCAATACACTGACTTCCTTCATTAGACATTAAATAATAACAAAGACTTTTTCATGAAATGTTTTGTAATTTCATGCATAGCATTTATACGATTATAAAAAAATTATATTAAATAGCATTATATATATCACAGTGCAAGTTTAAATTTTAAGTATTAAAATGCGTTCATATCTAAATTAATCCAGTTTTTTATTTCTGAATATCAAATATTAATTAGAAAATGAGTCATCGATATGGAATGATATTTGATGCGCTTTCAAAACCATCTATAAATTTCTTATAAAATTTCTAATTAATGATTTGCAAACAGAAATGAGTTATAAATACGTGAAACATCAAGCACTATTCCTTTTAATATTTAAGAATTATGATTAAAAATCTTGATGACCATCTCTCTTTACAATTAAACATTTTCCTGTATTCGTTAATAATATTTTGCAGAAAAACCGTTAATAATTTAAAAAGACAGTAAAGTTTATCTTTAAATTATCGATTTACTCTTTTAATGGAAGTGACATATATAGTTTATTCCGATTATCATAACCTCAGCATTAGTTTTCTAAGCATTTTTGTGAATTTTTAACCAGAAATTTTAAGTACTAAATTTTAGTTTTGTTTGATACAGTATGAGGTACTTTGATGAGCTAAAGAACATTGTATATGCTAATTATATAAAATTTAATTTCAAAAATTTAAAGAAATGCTTTAAAAGATATGTTTAATTAGAGTACTAAATTCTTTACGTGTGTTATTATTCACGTGTTTAAAGCAAACAAAAAAATAATTTCAATGCCCAAGAATTAATTAAATGTAAAAATTTTGTTACGAAAAACAAAAATTCTAACATAATAAAATACTTATTACTAAGTTTTAATTTTATGAATTTGATTTTTCCGAAAAATATGTGCAATTTTGAAGCATTTTTGTACTTTTAGTGCCGAGGAGAATTAATATTGAAAAGTATTATCTACATTAAAAAAATTAATGAGTGTATGTTTTGCACATGTAACATCACAATTAATCAGTAATTAAGATTATAATTAACAATAATCGAAAATAAGTTAAACAAACATTTTTGCATGATTACTCACTTTAAAATGGTTATGATTTTTAAATTATTTTATTCCAATAATTGTTTTTGAAAGTAATTACGCCTTTAAAATAATTTTTCTTATTTTCAGTTTCCCGTAATAAAAAAGCATAGCTGCGTCTTTTTGCTACATTTCATCAAATTTTGTTTAAATATTTAACATATCGCTTCACTCATCTTTCTATATAATTTTATTAACAACTGTAATCGGAAAAACGTTAACAACTTAAGCGTTTTTACCAAATTAAATTGAAACTTACGTAACATGTGCAAAGTTATTTCTTAATTAATTTAAATCGCACAGTTAAAGTTTATTCAAGCATTACTAAAAATTAAAATAAATAAAGTAAATGATGCATTAAATTTATGGCATCTACTTCCATTGTATGGACTTTAATATCGCTTCCTTAAAGAACTTTGGAAAACTCAACATCGCTTTCGGAAAAAACAATTTCCGATTGGAAATTTTCTGAATATTTCTTTAAAGCTATATTTATAAATTTAGCTTCTATTGAGTTAATTGAGCTAACAAAAATGGCAGTTTGAATATTTGTTGCGTTTTTTACGAAAGCATCTCAAAGCATGTGATGTCCGCAACTGTTGAAATATAAATATTTTTAATTATTTCACAGGAATCACTATTTTATAAAAAAAATTTATATTGCAAAAACAGTACACTAATGCTTGTAAATACTCTCTTAATAAAATATTGTATCTTCCATAAATAATTTAAAATTTAACCGATTTTTCCAATAGTTATTATGATATTGTAAATATCATTTTTCCTTTTATAATTAAAATGCTTCGTTTTGAATAAAATGTGTTAAAATTGTAGAAGATTATTTCACTTTAAAACGAAACAAAATTGTTCATATAAGAAGTTTTCGCTTAAAATTCTACAGTAACAAATGCTTTAATTAGTTTCAAGTTTGACGTAACATTTATTTTTAAAAATATTTTATTTTAACTATTATTAAAAAAAAAAAAATTAAGAAATCAGCTTACCCTTTTTAGGAAGCTGCTGTTAGAAGAAAAGTCTTCTATTTCTTCCAAAAATTTCTACCGGCCTGCTTCTGGAAACTGGCCAGAACGGACTGTCCAGTAGTTCACTGGACACTTTAAATGCTGGACTAAAGAAAGTTATATTTTTTGAATTTTTATCTTAATATGATATATATTTAAAGCTTATTTCAAAAAATTTTAAAGATTGAAAGTTTGAGAAAAATGGAGAAAAGTTCAATTTTCGCTTCCAAGTACTATGCAGGTCAAGCAAGACCGAACCACTTGGACGTCGGAGATTCGAGTCATGCAGTACCACTAAGTGCTGAAGCCGAGGCGCATACAACTTAGAGGTGTGACAGATCGTATCTGAGAGGAATCGGCGAAAACCGAAAGGTACATAGCGGGATTCGGCGCATCTTGAGATTGCGCGCTCTTCCTGCGCCGGCCCTATTGCGAGCGCCCTCTGGTGGATCATCCCAAGACTCATTCCCACTAACTTTTCCGAACTCCCAATAAGAAACGTTTCCGCGCTAAACAGCTGTTTAGGTTTCTGGGCATACAGAAATAAGTCGTTAGAGTAAAAGAGAGATGCGTTCCGGTCTTTTGGGATGGAGGCGGAACTGGGCAGAGTAGAAAGAGACAACTTAAAAAGAAGGGGGGAAATGGAATCGTGACAGTTCAATTTTTTTAAAAAAAAGGTACACAACTTATTTCTGTTCAAAGTATTTCGCGGATAAAGTTTGAGTGGCACCCTGCTACTAAACATGGGATCACTACAAAGATATTTTTAAAAACTAGGACATCAAGGAAATAATTTTTATTCATGTTTCCTTTTTTCGATAAAAGCAAATTTAATTCTGACAGTAAAATAACAGTATTATGAAAATTGGAAATAAATATTTTCTTCAAATTTTAATATAAATTTAATTACTGATTTTATTAAAGATTTACTTTAAAAAATATAACTTATTGGTTTTAAGAAATATAAGTTTAGGGTTAAAATACACTTATTAATATAAAAAAGGGGAAAGGAAGAAAAAATTTAGCTTAATTAAAAAATAATTAAACAAAATAAATAACATTTTAATTACCAAGTTTAATATTTTTCTAGAAAACTATGGCTCAAATATTTACTCGTAATTTATGCTATTAATTTAATTCCTTTTGTGTGTGTGTGTGTGTGTGTGTGATTAATAGCATATATATATATATATATATATATATATATATATATATATATATATATAAATATATATATATATATATATATATATATATATATATATATATATATATATATATATATATATATATATATATATATATATATATATATATATATATATATATATATATATATATATATATATATATATATATATATATATATATATATATATATATATATATATATATATATATATATATATATATATATATATATATATATCTTTATATTCACAATGTCAAAAATTTAAATAATTTATTTATCTATGATGTTAATGTCATTCAGAAAAGGTAAGTGAATTCATTTAAAAAGAATAATTTAAGAATATACTAAAATTGATAAATTTTCCAAGATTATTTTTGATGAAATAAATTAAACATTAATGTCTTGATTTTACAAATTTTTGGCATATTTCATTAATACATTTTAAGGAAAATGCTAACTCATGTGTAATCAATAATGAAATTAATTGTCAAATATAATTAATAAAGACAATTTAACATTCCCTCTAATAATCTGGAAGGTAGAGAAAAAAATAATTTCCGGTAAAAAATTTCATTTGTTAACGAAAATTTACTTGAATTCTTAAAATTTAAGCCAAAAAGATATTAATAAGTCTGTTTTAATTATACTAAAGGTTAATAAATTTAAAAAAGTACATATAATTAGAATTATTTAATTTTTCTAAAATATTTATTAAAACAGTAATACATATAAACTCTCTGTACTTCGAATATTTTATTATTGCGTTATCATGGCTGTGATGGCGTTCTTCAAATCGAAAAATAATTAATAGTTCCGACCAGAAAAAAAACAGTCATGCTCTCCTATGGTGGCTGGGATATGTAAAATTGATTCTGGTCGCAATGTCCTCCATGTAAAATGATACATCTGGTGTTGTCAGGCTAAGTCTGGAATTTTCTGCTAGATCCCCACTTCCAAAGTATAAGCACTCAATCATTTAAGTCTTGTATGTCTTATAATTATATGCAATGTACTAAAAAATTATGCCACTAATATTTATGAATATAAATATTAGTGGCATAATTTTGGGTTCATGGGTTCACAAATATATAAATTTTGAAATTTGTAATCTAAATCATAAATTGTATGTGTCTAAATCATAAAATGTAAAGTAAAAATTCTTTTATAGAAATTAAAATGAATAATAGTGAAAAAATAAATGATTTGAATTTTTATATCATTTAAGTTGTAATTTCATTTTAAGAAAGGACGTCATTTTAACTTGATGTATTTTGTTATCATTAATGTCTTTATAATAATTCCGTATATGTACTAATTTATTTCAATTGATGTACTCATTATGCTGTCCATGATAAACTTTGTGAAAGCAATTTAGATGAAGCTATACAATTAATAAAAGAATGAAAATGATATAGAATAAAAAAATAATTTAAAACAAGTTTTATAGAAAAATTCTTTTATTTCTTCGATGATATTGTTTGAGTTTTTGTTTTAAGCGTGGATCAACATTTTTCTCTTTTATTTTCCTTAATTTAAAATTCTAAAAAGCTGATATTTTTCTAATACATTTTTAGTTGAACTTCCATGTTCAAGTATAAATATTTATTCATATTTTTATATAAATCAATTTAATATTGTTCAATGAAAAGAAAATTATTTCACCATGTATTCGCATTTAATATAAACATCTATTATTTTGCATGATTTTTAATAATACCTAAAATCTAGCTGCTTGAAAAATGTTTAAATCGCAGGTTTTAGACTGAAATGAAAATTTTCGATAAAAAAATTTATTTTTTAATATAGATAAGATTAAATTTCAAAGTCTACATAAAAGCTCCAGAAACAAAATTTTTAATATTTTATAAGATGATACATATTTTCATGCAAATAATTTTGAACCAAATTTTTATTCATTTTTAATAAAGGCATGAATTCAGAAATTATATTTTTTTAAGTGAATTCAACATCAAAAAATTGTCAAAAATCGGACGATAATATTTCATTTATATTTGATATTTTTGACTGAATATAAAATATGACAAGCATTATCTTTTATTTAAACTGTCTACGATATATTATATTTTGAAAATAATATAATGTTAAAGTACTATAAGTTTTCATTTCAAAAGGCCATCTCTAATCATATTTAAAGGGCATGAGAAAAGTGATTAGATTTTTCAATGTTGATATGATAAAAGAATTGTTAAATTGTATCAATTCTTGTCGGCTAAAATCAGCGCCTCAAAAGACTAATCTTGGCTTTAATGTTTTTATATGCGGAGATGTCAATTTTGATCTGCTTGTGGGAGGTTATTCCACAGCTCTAAGAGTAAATTGAAAGCGTCATCGCGTAACTACAATCTATGACGGAAATTGCCGGAAGCTGATATCACTATCTTATAAACTTCCTTGGCAAAGGCAATATCTCTCCTATTGTTACATTTCCTATATAAAAGATAGAAATAAGCTTCGAATATGCCTTTAATAGGAAATCTTTAGCAATAATACCCTTATTAATATGGCGTATCCATTTTCATAATCATACACAATTCTGAGAAAAGATATGAGTTTTATGCAATAACTTGGTTGTAAGGTTGCTTCAAAATGAAACATAAAATAGAAAAAAACGTGATTCTTGGTATTTATTAACCGTAAAAATGTCATATATGAATTGGTTCATATAATATGCGTTTGCCATATAATCTATGATTTAATATATCTCAAAATTTTAGTCTTTAGAATTATATTCTTATTTATAAGGTATTGTTATTTTTTCTAAAGAGAAAACTTTAAAAAAATTCTATAGATTAAAATTAAACTTATGAAATTACTAAATTTGCTTGAACAACGTGTCGAATTAATCATGGACAGTAAAATAGATGTATCTTTAAGAAATATAACTTATATAAGAAAACTGAAAAAATTGAAAAATTTCAATTTCAGTTTTATACTTCGAAAAAATTGAAATAAGCACTCATAAAATTTTCAAACAAACAACAAAAGAGTTTATCATATTTTTATATAATTAGAGCAAAGTGTATAAATATTTTCAATACTAATTTATTAATCTAACATATTAACGCAATTTTAATAATTAAAGAAATTGCATATTTTAATAAAACAATTATATGAAATAAAGTTTAATTACGGAACAATGTCTAACTTTACCTTAGCTCAACATAAATCAGACGCATTCAGAATAGTAGATGATAAACGATAAATTATTTTCCGTCAGATTTGATAAAACATAAGAAACCTAGAATAATTATAAACTTTAATTTCCGAACACTCCAGGCAATCCCTAATAATTCTTTTAGCCAGAATTTAATTAAACTAGGGGGAATCAAACAACGTTTATATTGATCGAGCCTTTCATAATAACCCAAAATTGTTTCCTTAAACTTTTGTATAAAATTTGCTTTTATTCTAAGCTTTCATTCAAATAAGGTAAAAATTAGTTCATTTAAGTTTTGTACAAAAAATATTTTAAAAAATAGGAATTCCTGTTCAACAACAGAAATATTACCAAACGTCATAGGACTTATTTATAAAATGAATAATAATTTAATAATTAATTAAAACAAAAATTAAATAATTTTTCTCACCCTTTTTGCTTAAGTAAACTATTTACTTTTTTTAATTCAAAAAAGTATTTGCATATTTTCAATTTTACTTTCGATTGAATAAAATTTACTACAATATTTACGTATATAAGAATTATTGGTACAATTTCTATACACTGAATGAATAGTGAAGATTCTATGTTAATGCTATGTAATCGAAAAATTAAATATTAAATTCATATTAATAAATGCGGAAACCTGAAGAATCTGCATCTTGTATTTTTCAAAATATAATATAATCTCTCTATGTGGTTGAAGTTATTAACTACTATAACTATCACATTTTCCTGATTATCAAAAGAATATATTTTTGTTTAAATTAAGAAATATCTGCATCAAAATTTTGTTAGTATAATTGCTGAAAGCATATGACAATAATTTTCAAAGAGTATTATACTAAATCTGGTTAAAGTTGTATTTGATCTTTAAGAAAATTTGACTTTTTTTTTTTTGAAACTCAAACACCAGTGTGAAATAATGTTAGTGTGGGACAAAAATTGTCAAGTGCTTAAAATGATTTTAATAATTGAAAACATGAGCAATTTTAATAATTGAAAAACACATGCGTGAACATAAATTATAAGTAAATATAAATTCATTGAAATCTTCTAGGATAAAACTTAAATGTGAATAAATTTTATCATTTTTATATAGAAAGTTCTTAAAATAACTAACTTTATAGAATTCTGTCAATCTAAATGTTATATATGTTGCTATTTTGATAAGAAAAGCAATTGATATATTCTGAAGACTTTTTTTTCTGAGATACTAATTTAGCAGTAATAAAAACTAACTCAAATTTCAAATCTGTTTTACGTGATAATTTAAACTGACTTGGAAGAACAATGTTTTATTTTAAACAATAAGTCATAAAATTAGCAATAAGATAAAAATTAGGTCAATAAAATTGTTTTACTCATTTTAATTTAAATTAACAAAAACTTTAGTTTATATTTTTTAACCAATCCTTATTTTTGCATTCGTTTTATTTAATATTATCTATATATTTTAACTTTTTAATAGGTATTTATTGTATGCTTAATGTGCATAATCATTCTACTTAACCTAAATTTATTTTGAATTTAAAACCCTTATTCATATTATTTATCTATCCATTTTAAAACACCTATACATTATTAAATGTATTATATGAATTTATGTATTAAAAGAATATATAAATTAATATGATATAAATAAAAAATATTTAAATGAATATTACATAAATAAAAAACTTAACTGTCCAAAATTTTTGAAGTTTTTCTTAGTTATAATAGCATATTTTTCTGAATGTATACATAATTAATTCAAACGAGAACAAAAGAATGGAGAGTATTTCGTTCAAAAAATGTTATTATAAAAATATGATAGTAGAAAATATTATATTGACTTATGCATATATGCGTTATGATAATTAAATGCAAAATTTAATGTAGTCATAAGAGTATCACAAAATCATGATTGACTTCATTTGCAAAGGAAAAGCGCTAATTCTGTTTCAGTAGTAAACTCTAACCCTGTTAATAAGGTCTAATTCTGCTCTATCTGTAATCCTTGTCTTTCATGATGTTCTAAGAAATAAATTTTGAGTTCACAGAATGCATTAAATTCTCCCCAAATCTGCTTTAAATTAACATAGATGACTTTATAGTCCGCCTATCTTTAACATGTTAAATAAGTTATATTTGCATTATGTTCTATAACAGAAATTTCAACTGATGAATCTCGATTTTATGATTAAAAATTTTAAATTGTATACTATGCGAAAAAATATTGGTCTCTTCTAAAATCGTAATTAATCAGAAATAATTATGGTTCTGAAATTTTATAAATAAGTGGTTTGAATTTATACAAATTTCAAGCTAAAAACATAGAGTTAAAGATAGATTATAATAGAAAGGTACAAACTGAAGAAATAGAAAGTGGACATTCTATTTAATCTTTTTGACATTTACTTTGAAAAAGTTAACTGTATTAACATTTATTATCTTTTACTGGATTTTCAAATAAAAACATAAGAACAGTCTTTCAAGATTCGACACTTTTAAAATTCTTGCTCAACAATAAGATGGCTTCACAAATTTTTAAAACTGAGAAAATTCAACAGTTTAGTTTGAATAAAAGCTGTGAAAAATTAAAAAAATATTTTTTGTAATCTTTATATAAAAAATAAATTTATAAAGAAAAACTTAACATTTGTGAAACATAGAAAAACTAATTCGGACAAAAATAACTGAGTACAAAATAATACAAACATAATTACAAATTATATTCTAGGAATAACACAAATTCAAAGAAAATGATTAATTTTGTATTCATGATCATCTGTTATCGTCATATATTATCTATATAAATAAAATATTTGTTCTATGTGTCCACCGGAGTTTCGTTCAGGTTTGTGATTGAGAGCGATTGCATGAAATGAAATGAAACTTATATCAAGATATTTCTGGCTAGTTTTAAAACACAGGTTATGTTTCATTCTAAAATTTCGATAACAAGATTTGCAATCAATTTTAGCTGCAATTAATACTGATTTGAATTTCAGCAAAATTGTTCATGCCCTGCCCTCATAGCGTTCCATAATGTTTTAGAAAGATGATTGGGGAACCAATTTTTAAAGATAAAATAATCAGAAGCATTCCTGGTAGATCTAATGAATTCATAAATTCTATTGTATAATTAACTTATTCATCGTGATTAACAACAGTATCTATGGATTTATATGTTGTTTCTTCACTAGGTATCTCAACTTGAATCGTGCAATTTATTAAATTCACATCAATGTTTTTGACTGCCAATATAGCATGCTCACTAACCCATCGGTTATTTTTATGATTCTGCGATAAATTTGGAAAAACTTTGGAAATCAATTCACCAGTGGATTTTACAATGTGACAAATTTTTTCTGGTAACGTAATAGAGTTTGTGGATTAGTCCATTTCCATTTGACCATTCCCAATATCTATCAATTGTTTTGCATATCATTCAGAAGAATGAGATTTCATTTTCCAGACATGTCGCAGATTGGAAATGCGTTTGAACACTTGAAGGAAAAGAATCCGACTTCAATATTTAATAACTACGTAATTAAAAGGAATTATCAAGCGTTTCACGACTCGTATTTATGTTTTAGTCAATTATTATACAAGATATCATTTCGTGTACAAAATTACTTTATAAAAAAAGCTAAGTAAATAGCAAATACTGTTATTTTTACCCCGAATATACCTTTTCTATTTGCAGCTTCTCCAACTAATATAGTTATAAAATGTAAATAAAGCTTGTGTGTTTAATATGTAAGGAACAAATAAATCATATGAAAAATAATATATAGCTATATTCAGTAATTTATTATTATTTGAAAATATATTTTTTTAATTTACTTTCGTATAGATTATGTTTTTATTATGATGGTTATAACTAGCATAAATTTAAAAGTATCTCTTTTTCAGTTAAATTCCATTCGTATTTTTCTTCTGTGCGTTAAGTTACATTTTAGAAAAATTCTTTGATGATCAAATATTTTGAAAATATGTAATCAATATAGTAGTTTTATTTTAAATTGTGGTTTTCTTTTTTATGTAAAAATCTTAATTCGAAATCTTTTATGTTACTACAATTTAGAAGTGATTTGTAACTATAAAGTACGCATTTCAGTATAAATAAATTAAAAATGCCTTAAGGAAAATATGATTTTCAAGAGCAGCTTATTATTTATCACTAAATGTATTCAGATGACTTAAAATAACTTGATTAAAAAATTGGTAAATAGGTAATTAAAGCATTGTATAGAAAATTTTACAACAAAATTTCAGGAAGCAGTACTTAATAAGACACGCATATTTTTCTTATTTCTTCAAACATTTTAACTTTTATACTGTTATTCATATGATAATAAATTTCTATCATAAATTTCAAAATTAAATTAAATTTCCATGTTCTAAGGAAAAATTAACAAAATCACTCGCATTATATTCGATTATAATTTTTAAAATGTTATGAAATCATTTTGATAATTATTTTCTTCCTACTCTTATTTGTAAATATTGTGTATTTTTTATACTAATACTATTTATATTGAAATAATTTAATCATAAGTATAATATTTGACTCTTGAAAAATCAACAAGTAAATAAATAAACTTTAACATAATCATCAATTTAAAGTCTAAACTAGAAAAGTAACACTTTATTATGAAGATAAACAAAAATGAAAGCATATTTTATCATAAAACTGCCATTTATTGAGAGAAAAGTATAGGTTCTATGCATAAAAATTTATTAAGATTGAAGAAACAATATATGCTTTTCTAATTATTTGTTATTTTCAGGAATTTTTCAAAATAAAAACTGAATCAGATTCTTCGCAGCATTTCAATTATCTGTTTTAGAGGTGCTTCAGGGAATAAGAGATACTGTTTAAGAAGCACAAAATTCTCCAGCTTGTTTACCACGCGGCATTAAATACAATATCGGAGAGAAAAGCATTAAGCAAGAACTCTCCAGAATTCGTGCTTCTAAGCTAGCAGCAACAATGAAATCAATGAAGAAAATTAAATAAGTCACTTTGCAAGGGACAAGTACATTGTTACAACCACTTTTGTTGCAGCACCAGACTTCTCAAGAGCCTTTTCTCAAACGTAATTTGCTCCATCTTTTCTTTTTCTCTTTTTTCTATCTTATGCAACTTCATCAGTTACATTCAATCAGGCCTTATCCCTTGCCTATTTATCATGGTTGGTACAGTCATTCATTCTTTTCTTTCTTTCTCCCTCTCTATCGTGTGGAATTTCAAATTTTTAATTCAATTTGAGTCGTTACGATTTTGTGAATTTAATTTTGAAGCTCGAATGTTTTTCCGCCAATTTCAGCGAATGGAAGATGCATTGCTATCTTAATTTCATTTTGTACATCTATCTCGAAAATATTTTTCTCATTACGCGACCGAATATTTCCTTTCCTTAGATTCAGAGAAAGGAAAAAATGAGGACTCAAGAATACAGATGTATATTTAAAGAGCATTTTTCAAGGCAAAGGAAATCAAAGTATGCGCTATAAATTGAAATTGTGATTTAAAAATAAATATGGCAATGAAAAATTCTAATATGCTTTTCCATTTCAAAGATTATTTGGATGTATTATGTACAGTGATAACAGTCAGATATTAAAAAAAGAATTAGATAATTGTCAAAATGTTATTTCACATGTAAATGATATCGATAATTTTTAAATTGCCTTAAATCCCATAAATACACTCATCTTATGAAAAATATATTAAAAAGTTTAATAAGACGAAAAAATCTATTAACGATTTGTTTTCAAGATGAACTTTTAAATTAAATTCGTAAAACTCTTTAAGAAGTTAAAAAAAATACAACATATATATAGAAATAATAGGTTATATGTTATAAATGTTTTTATTATTATCTGAAAACTCTGAATATCAATTAAAATTAAAAATATTAAACAGTTTTCTGGATGATGCCTTAAATTAAAATGTATGCCTAAGTAGCAACAAAATTCTGTTAGAATGCATAAATATTTTCAAAATTATTCAACATTAGTTACGGTATTTTAACAGAAAACCTTATTTAAAAGACTATCAGAAAATATTAAAATAACGCTTAAAATGAAATTTTTTTTAAACAAATGTATTATTTGTTAAACTCTTTATTTATGACAGAAATGTTTTTAGCAATTTATATTTAACACATTATTTGAATGTAATTGATGATCATTACATTAATTAGCATAAAAAAGGAGAATTACTATTATATTTTTAATAGGTTTATTGGAATTATGTCAAAATATAAACATATTTAACGTACGTATATATTTATGTTAAATATGTAACACACAATAAAAAAACGTCAGAAATGTTCAAACATTGGTGGAGTTTTATGAAAGACTTATTAAATTTTCCTCCTTAAATTTAGTTTATGCAGGAAATATTTATAAAATGAAATTTAAAAACCACATGAGTTTCATTTTCCGATAATTATGCTTTTGAACATTTTAATGAAATTCAAATACACGTTATCATTAACTATTTCGTTACATATTCTAAATTATACACATTGAATAATGTGTAGAAAAGTTTGGCGCAGAAAAGTTTATGGTTTAGTTCTTAATGGCGCAGAAAAGTTTTTAAACCGCATGCTTTCATATGGATATATTAAAATTTTAATGTCATATATTTAGAAATTTCTTTCTGGTGAAAATATTAAAAACAAGATTTCAATGAAAATTATATGAATGCTCAAAAATATGATAAAAGTTTTTCTTTAAATTTCCCTATCCTTCTCTTTTATTTTAGGATGGATTGAGTATACAAATGAAGAAAAGAACTGAAGCACAGGAAATGAAGGAAAAAAAATAAAATAGGCTCACATTTCTGATTCTTTCATTTTTCGTAAAAATTAATGGAAACTATGTGCGATAATTAAGGCAGACATCAAAATAGACACAGGCTATTTTTTGTACTCTATATAACAAAAAATTTAAAATGTATTATATTTCAGTTTTTTTTCATACTTAATGATTAAAAATATATACATATGAATTACATTTACGAAATTCTTTAAGGTCAAAAAATATAATGCGCAAATTTCATCACTAATTATAAAATATAAATAATAACTAGAAGAAAGTATTTTTATTAGTTATTGTTAGCCCTTATTTAAAATCCATAACATTTTATTGATTCTCCAAAATTAAAGCGGAAATTTGACCTTTTTGAAAAAGAAAAGTTTACATAACATATTTTTAAATTTCTTTTTGTTAGCTAAGTCGATTTTCAAGTTTTTTTAAATTGTAATTTAATATTCAGTCAATCGAAATATTTAGCACTTAATGTTTAATCATGGTAAAATTTGTTATAAAATTAAAAACAACTAAGCTGTAAAATAAAAGTATTCTAAAAAGTTTAATTATTGGTCAAATGATTCATTAGCAAAGAAGTTTGAATTTTTCTATTCTTTCAAAATATTAATAAACTATAGACATATTTTAAACAGTGAGCCTAGGCAAGATATTTAACTTATTAATTAATTGACGATTATATATTTTTGTTTAGTCGTATATTTTCTTCAATATAAATAGTCATTAATATCCATATAATAATTATCTCTCTTATATTCTTATGCTATTAAAGAAGCATGTGTTTGTGATCATTGTCTTATTCATCTTTTTCGAAGGTATTTAGTTTAAAACGTAGTGATTTTATTTCAGATGAAATTTAATAGAATGCAATTAATATGTTAGTGACACCATTCCTTGATCATGCACATTAATTATAATGTTCCTTTGCAATAACTCCTATGAAAAGAAATTAATTGCATATGTTGGGTTTTTAAAAAGTCAAGTCATTCCTGGTTTAAGAAACATTTCTGCCTTTAGTTTTCTGGAAAATCCTATAAATAGAAGTGATATGCAGTGAAGGCTCCGAGAAATAAAAGAAGTTTCTGGGACGTAACAAAGTTTTAAGAAACTCTAAAAAATTATTATGATTGGCATATTTTGACAGAATTTAGAACTTAAAATATTTTGAAGTGTTTTGACTTGAGGAATAAAACCAAACAATTGAAGAGCTTCATGAACCACTGCGTAATGCCATCGGAAAGGGTATTTTTGCAGATCGTACTCATAGTTCAATAGGAAAGAAAGTTAAAAAACATCCAAGCACTTAACGCGATAGAAATATAAATGCGCGAAATATCGAAATACAAAATAAAATTTTCACTTTCCAACAGTGGTTAGAACTGCAGGTGGGGAAGGTGGTACCATACAATCTTCCACTTTAAAGAGCATGGTACCAGCAATGAGTGGGGTATGTTGATTTCTAAATTTTACTTAATACAAGTATCTCACTTTTAAGAGTAAAGTATTCAATCACAATTTTTTAATCTAACTATTCACACTTATTGCCTACTTTGGTTTTCAAGAATAATTTATTCAATGGTCCATTTTGTATATTTTACAATATAGGAAAGCAGCCCTAAAATGGTAAGAATATAAATGTAGCATTAACTAAAGTAAATACCACCTAATATGAACTTACATGAAAGAGAGAAATTTAAATATTTTCTTTGAAATACACATAAGAGGCAAAACATTTTTATTCTTATAACTCTTAAAACTTTTTGAAGAACAAAAAGTGTATTGTTTAGACAAAAATTAAGTTTTTTTTTCAAATAATAAAGTGTTTTTATATCTCTATACAAACATATTGCACAAAACTCAATCAAAATTTTGGTCAATAAGATACAACTATATTTAAATTAAAAAAATGTTTTTTCTAAATTTTTTTTCCTAAAAACAACTTGTTTTTTTTTAATCTAGAGTACAGTAAATAAAATATTATCTCTTTAAAACAATGCATTATTGCTTTCTTTTTATTTCTTATATTACTATTTCACATTTATAAGAAGTTATGTAATATATTATGTATTTGCCTTTTATTTCGAAATACTTGCTAATGCTGTTTGTGTTTATTCTTTCATTAAAATTTTCACTTGTATTATAAATACATGACATTATATGACATTAAATCTTCTCCAAATGGTTTCAAGATTTAAATAAAATTGGAACGTTTCAATTCTAGGCATTACCAAAAAGTTAAAATCATGTTTTTTCTTTATAAATACATGCTTTTAACTTCTCCTGAAATTGTAAATACTCATTTAAAAATTGGGAAATTTCTGTGAAAAATAATATCTAATTGAAGCATGTGTGACATAAAAAAAATTACAGGAATGTTCTTCTAAAGTAAATGATTTATGAATGAATGGATATACAAAATATTTTCAGTGATAAAGTATTTAGATACAATCTTCTCAAACAGATATATTTATTCAGAGAATTAGATAATATTCTGTTTATCAATCTTTTTCTTAAATCATCTTAGCAGATTTTCCCATGTTTCAAAATATTATTCACAACAAAATAATTATTTTCACAGAATTTGTATTAATAATTATAAATTCAACTTAATTTGCATATCTTTTCATACATTTCAAATATTATAAGAATTATTGCACTGAAATTTTTCAGAGAAAAGATATTAAAAAAATCTTTTCATCAAAAGGATTCATATCATTTTTTATAAAATATTAATTTGAAGAATTAAAAAAATAAAAGGAGTATAAAAAAGCATGTCACTGACAGTCTGTATCAGAAAACTAAAAAAATGGTAACAAAATTGTAATTAATTCTCTTTTTAAAAGAGATACCTGCAATTTGGAGAAATTTGAATAAAAAATTTCTCCACAAATAATTTAAATCAATAACATTAGATGTTTAGAGCTTTGAAGTCCTATATCTATAGAAATAAATTTTGCAATCCAATTAATATCGAAAATTAAAGTGTTTGATGGTTCTGAAATGAAATTAGTTTTTTTATGAAATTAATGAATATTTCTTAATTTAGTAATTAATATATTCAGTGATGCTTATAATTAATGCAGTCTTAGTAAAATAATTTTCATTTCTTTAAGCATATAAGTTTTGATAGGAAGTATTGATTAGCGTATAGAGCCTATTCTTTAATAAATGAATAGTCTTACCTTGTTATATGGATTCGAAGAATGTTTGAATTGAATAGAAAGTACGATTGATATCAAAGCATGAGTTCCCTGAAGTCATTCCTTTTCTTTGATGATTTTTTTGCATTTTATAATTATTCTATCACATTATAAAAGAAAACTCTTTAATATGATCAAATAAACAGAAAATGCTATTAGTTTTCTTTATAACTTAGTTCTTGGAAGTAATAATATCTTGTCATTTTTCTCGCGAAAAATAAATTAATTTATATTAATCTGAGACGAATATCACAGCTCCATTTGCGTTTAAGAACTTAATCCACACACAATCAGAGAGGCTATACAAAAATTTTATAAATATTAAATTATTTATTCTGTTCTTATACACATGAACAAACTAAATGTTAATTTAAGATTAACATGATTAAATTTTTAATCATTATATTTCTTTTCAATTTTAAATGAATTTGAAATTGTGTAACTGCACATTGACACTAAAATTGACATGGGAGTTAGAATCTAAATGACATTTTACATATGAAAAGATATTACAATGTTGTCAGTTTTCCTTAATATAGATATAAGTGTAAACTCAATCCCATATTAAAGAATCTTATTTCATTTTATGAGTCAGTTAAGAATGTTTATTTGTACAAAATTTCATTTGAGTTACTTATGAGGAAGCCTTATTGAAAGATAATGTGTGGACAGCATATAAATGTGTTCATTTACGTACTAAATTTTATTTATTCATCTACGTACTAACCTTCAATTATTCATTTAAGTCGTTTAAATGCACTCTTTTATTCAGATTATAATTTTACTGACATTAAAATAAAGTTTATATTTATTTAATATTTAATGAAAGCTTTAAAAAGTGCTTGGAATGTTAATATTAGCTAAAATAAGAAGATATTTGATCGAAAGCACTCACCAATATTGTGTTAGTAAATATGTATAAAAATATCAACATGAGGCAGAAATAAAGAAAGAACTATTTTGGCATAATACTTAAATTAGCATTTACTTTAATAAAATTTAAATTATTTCATGTTTCACAAATTTCTATTATTTGAATGTTTTAAAAGGAAATAAGTATTACTTTAAATGAAAAAGATTAAGTTTAGAAATATTAATATTGTTTTAAATGTTTAACCGAAAAGACTGAACTCCACTTTAATATTTTGTTGTTTATGCTTTCCTTTCAAATTTAATTACAAAATAATATGCATTTCAACAATTTTAAAGGAAATAATTTAGTATAATTAAATTATTTCTTGTGAATGATAAACACATATATGAAATAATTAAATCGTTTCTTCTACTGTTATATATTTTTTTCTTTTTTAAATATATATTTGATATAATTATGAAAATATTAATTAAAACAAAAGGAAAAATTAGCAACAATGCTTTCAGAGCACACAAAAAAGTTTAAGCAATTCTTAAATAAAATGTTTTTCATAATTTTGTAAAACATTTTATTTTAAATCGAAAACATTGCCAATAGATAAATTTATTTGTAAATGGTTGTGGCTTTCATCACAAAAAATTATAAAAATAGCATTGCATATCTACTTATTTTATAGTTTGCCAAATACTAACGTGGAATCATTATTGAATAATTACCAAAACAATTTTCTTTTGATCTAAATTTCAAAAACTATGATCATAGTAATTAGGAAATCTTCAAAAATATTTTCTACTAATACCAACATATTCTATGCATTTCTAAGTAAACACGAATCATACGTTCATAAAAAAAATATTACTTAAACTGATAATATAATTGGATGCTAAATAGATTAGATAATTTAAAGTTTACCAAAGCAAAAAATATAAAATAAAAAAGATATATATTGTAAAAGTCTAAAACTGTTAATCACTAATTAAGTAAATAGCTTAAAATATATACTAAAATGCAAAATTCAAGCAACACGTGTTTTCATTATTTTTCTATAAGTCTATGAGAAATCAGAAATAAGAGGCAGTCTTTTATACATAAATGATAAAAAAAGATAGTTCTCAAAAGTAAATACTATGCATAAAATATGAAATCAAACAAAAAATGCTTTATTGAATTTATAGTTTTGTTACATATGATTGTATGCCCAAGAGATAGAACAACAAACAGATGTTTCATAATATGAGATATGCACTTCTCTTACTTCAATGGTTACTTCGCACCATGTTTTTGTACTCAGCATCAGATCGTAAAACAGTTATTGAGATAAAAGTGCTCATTCCTCAATCATCCTTGTTATAGTTGTTGAATGTTTCCAGAGAAGATAATCGCGTATTCCAAGATGTCTACCCAAAGTCCCACACATATTCTATAGTATTTAAATCAGGGGAGTACTCTGGCAATCCATTCGAGAAATCTTCACTTTCCAGAAGTTGCTGAACAGCAAGAATACGGTGTGATCGTTTATCCATAAATACATAGTCTATTTCAATGTCACCTCACAACAGATGCTCATAAGAAAGGATTACCTCTAGACAATTTCCCTCTGGAGTTACAGAAACACTACTGAAAATGTGGAAAAACTTCGCATGTTCAGTTATAATGCCTCCCCAGGTGACAGCACCAAAGACATAGAAACTATTTCGACCTATCTCGAAATCAACTGGCATTGAAAATTGCTTATTTCACTGAAATGACACTCGTCCACAAGGAGACGACTCCTTAATGAGATGTCCAGTTTCAATGCTCCTTGCATTATTATGAACAATAGCGGCTATAGAGAGCTTCCAAAAACAAAAATTCAGTATTCAATACTGAAAGCGAATAGTCCACCTTCGTAAATAGTTGTATACAAAATAAGCCACGACATTAGTCACTCAATAGCTATACACAAATGCAGAACAATGGCTCTTGCTGACTGATTTCGGGTTCTAAAAGCCTGAAGTCCTATATATCTGTCAGTAATTATAGCGTTGCTTTCTTGGTGTAGCCCCATTAACCTTTGTAACATCTGTATATGATGACTATGTGACATCTTCTCTGATGAGTCACGTTTCTGTTTCTTCAGTGATAGTCGCAGAGTATGAGTGTGGTGTCGACGTGAATACAGTTTCAATTTTGTAGCAATTGTGTCATGACTTGTGTGAACAACTTGGCATCATGGGTTAGGGCACCATTGCATACTATTCCAGATCACTTCTAGTTCGCATTCAAGGTACTATGACAGCGCAATGTTAGATGGATGATGTGCTGCTGCCGATGATATTCCTCTACCTTTAGGAAGTTCCCAGTGTCCTTTATCAGCAGGACTGCACATTGTTTTCGTCAGTCAACTTACATGCAAGTCTACAGCTGCCTCCATGGCCACCATGCTCACCAGATCTTTCATCAATCAAACACGTTTGGAATTTTCTTGGATGTCATTTGAAGACCCTGCCTCTTTTAGGAGACCTACTAAAGTAGATAGTTGACGACGAATGGAGATCCATTTCTTAGGACACCATCCGTACTTTCATTGACGCTGTGCCTTGGCGTGTTGCTTCGAGTATAACGGTGGTGCTACCCGACTCTGTTCTTGCTGTATATTATGCATATCATTTCAAAATACAGATTACTTATTGTTCATTGCTGTCTCTCTCTGTTTACCGAGTTACGTCACTTTCTGACAACTCCTTGGTATTGCATTTTCCTTGCCAGGCAGTGTATATTAACAATGGCAGTTAATGAACAAAAATTAAACTAACAATATAAAATAAAATTGCATGAATTACCAGTTCTTTAAATAACTCTATCAATAAAGATTTAGAAAATGAAAGAATCAAAATAGGAAGAAATAAATTAAAATCTGAACCTTCTCATACACAAATATGAAATTAAAAGCAAATCTTTACATGATTCCTTGTAGGAAAGACATAACCTTTAATCCTTTTATTCTGATAATTTAGATTGAGTGAAGGTATTCTTAACTATAGATGTAAATAAAAATAGGAAATAAAAATTTTTTAATTAAATAAAATTTTAAGAATTGAGTATCGTTAAAAATGGGAATAATATTGAAATGAATGCCATCTAATAATTTGGCTAATTTTTATTTTAAAAGTTTGTAAATTCTAATTAAGGAATTTATCTATAAAAATACATGATACATGATTATCTTTGCATATTTTAAATCTTGCAATGAATAAAATTAACAAACACAACAAAACGAGTTTTATTTATCTTCTAATAAAATTGAAATAAATTTCTTAGAAATTAAATTCTCAATTTCATTCCAGGTGAATTCAATTATTTTTAATTCATGCAGTCATTATTCTAATTCGCTTGCAAAAATTAAAAAATAACTTTTGGGATTTTACGATGAAGTCTAAGATGAGAATTTTTTTCAAATTCATAAGTTTCTTTATATATATATATATATATATATATATATATATATATATATATATATATATATATATATATATATATATATATATATATATATATATATATATATATATATATATATATATATATATATATATATATATGTATGTATGTATATGTATATATTTATTAAGTAAAACAACATTTTATAGCGTTAAAAAATTCATTTATTTAATACACATTTCATAGTACTTGACAAATGATGCAAAAACACCAATTGAGCTACATGGAAAACTACACGTAATAAAACCATACATCTATTACTCAATTTCACTATCTTAAGATCAAAATTCATACTAAATATGATGTCGGGAATATATGTCTAAATATGTCAAAATTTTGAAACAAATCAATTAGTATAAAGTAAGGGAAGATTAAGTGATTAAATTAAATAATTAATTGTAATTCGAATTTAATTAACATAAAATTAAACTTAATTTTATTTTGTGTGTATAAATGTCCAATTTATTCAGTTGCTTTAATATTAAAAATGAATACTTATTTTTTCATTTTTATATGACTTATTCATTCTCTCAAATTTTACAAATAAGCTATATTTAACGAATCAGAATGATGCATTACAAAATTAATAGAAACTTTTGAACTACTATATTATTTTCAGTTACATATAATACACATCTCAAACGTAAATATTGGATATTTCAAGATAAGCATTGAAAAAGACTATAACGTTTGTGGTTTAACTAAAAATAGAATTATTATAAAACAAATTACATAGTCATGAAAATATTTTATAACTAATTTTTTTAAGTAAAATACATAGAAAGATGATAAATGAAAGCTTCAATACTGTATTCTAAATGAAATGACATTAGTAATGCCAGTTTCCTTTACAAGTATGTAAGTATTGCATACTGAGATATTCCTCAACAACGAATAAAAACAAATAATAAATTCATGCAGACCTTAAAAAATTCAAATTTCTGGTTGAAAGGCACAAATGTATGTGGAGTTAACATGTAATTTTAAAACTGAAGTTTAGTATTCTCTCGTGATGCATGGTTAAAAATGTCTTCTTTCAATTTTTAATCATTTCCGAAGTCTATGTACATTACTTTCAACTTAACCTGACAAGGATTTTAGCATATACAATTTTATCTGAATCGCATAATAGATGTCAAATATTAAATTTCTTTTAAAATAAGGTAACTCATTACAAAATTGAGAAAAATCTACAGCACCGAGATATGGAGGATTACGTTCCTTATCTTTTCAGATGCTTTGTAATTTTCTGAGAAAATAAAGTATCCAGATATGGATTTTTATTTGATGCGCATATACATTAAAACAAATCCAGGAAATTCAGAAAATTTCTTTACTTTATTTACAATTATGTTAGATTCATGAAAAAAAAGAAACTATCAACAGAAAATTACTTGAATTGTTAATTAAAACTCATTAAATTGCCGATTAAAGATATTTATACATTCGTTTGTGAAAAGATTCATATTGATAAATCAAAATTGTAGCCTATAATTTTAAAATTATAAATGATTGAATCATGTGTTTTGGATTATTAAATTTAAAATAATAACTTCTATATATAACAAAGATTGAGAAACTTTTCCTCGTGAAAGCTGTTCTTTTTGAAAAGGGGAAGATAAAACATTCTAAGTGTTGGCAACAGCTGTATGAGCGAAAGAGAGTTTCGTTGCTTAAAGTCTCATTAACTATTTCACTCCTTCGTCATCTGTAAAAAGTCGTTCAAAAGAATTTTTAAGTTTTTGCAAACTGGATAAAACAGTTAATATTTTTAGATGCATTTTTGAATTATTGGAGCAATTCATATGTAAAAAAATTACAAAGTCTGTATGTGACAATGAGGATTCATCAAAAAACGTTTTTTTTTATGTATTTTAAGATATTGTCTAAATAATTAGATACAAATTAAGATAGAATATTTAAATTTCTGTTTGCATGAATTATATAAAATCTAAATAAAAATTTAGAAATATTGTAGTTTCCTATTTCGATAAAATTGTGCTATTTTAGGTACCTAATAATTTGAAGAATAATATTTCGGTTAAAATTATTCTATTATGTTGAGAAAATAATCCTTAGAAAACTTAATGGGTTTAAAAGACTGGAATTTGTAAATTTAATTCAATTGCTGTAAACATATCTTAAATTAGCAATCAATAAATAAAGTATTTCAGAAATTTCAATGAGTTTTTTTAAATTGTAAAAAATTATAGAAAAATTTAGCATTTAGCCGTCGACCCCGTACAATACCATTTGGATATCGGGTTCAACCCCCTCCAACACTCACATTTATCTAAAAAAGAAAGTATTTACAATAGAAGGCGCTCAGACATCCATAATTTAAATACATGCCTAAAAATTAAAGATACGGCATTTTATTGTAATATAAGATATCAATCATATTAACATTGAAAACTTTAATTTGGAATTTCTTTTTGTCCAGTTAAATTATATAATGATAACGTTAACTCATTACAATTCATCCATTTATTTGTTTTGATAGGATGATATCTTAAGTTGTGAGAATGAATCTTAATATATTGTGAAATCTAAAAAAAAAAACATTTATTAAAATTAGTCAAAATGTACATAAGTGGATCATTTAGCATTAGATCTTCTGCAATCCTCACTCTGTGAAAAACAAAGTCTGTTTCTTCTAAGAAATGCTTTTCTTTTAACTTGTTTTAAAATGATACAAAGTATGATAAGACACACAAATTATTAGTAGCGATTCAACTTATTTATGTACATTATTGTATTCTTCTCTCTTTCTCTGAAGACACTATTTAATTCTCATACCTATAAATCAATAAATCCTTTCTACTTGCACTCGCCTTTACTTTCTACTTTCTGCTTTTTTTTTTAACATTGCCAGATAACTTCCCATTTCTCTTTCTACATTTGTTGCGGTCAGCTTGATTACTCCCACTTTTTCGACCCATGCGTTATAAGATCAGTATCACTCTCTTTCTGCCTCGGCTACCATAAGAGGACATGTATATTTTGATATTTCTGCCAAATTCCTTGCAATCAAGAATCATGTTCTTCTGCTTTACATGAGGAATTCTTTCTCTATCACTCTCATGAGCTAATAAACTGGTCTCAAGTATGTCTTTATCTATTTAATGATTATGAAAAATTTTTATCTGCACTAGAAAACTAAGGATTTTTAATATAACGTATGAAATGGTGCATACAAGAAGATATATATTAACTTCATATTTCATTATAAGAAAGGAATACCTTTCTTTTCCAAGGTATAAAGTGTATAGAAAAAAAATAACAATGAAATTATTCTTCTACCTAGCAGTCAGTGGAAGATCACTTTTAATCTGACTATCTATTATTTTCAGGGTAAGTTTTTAAATTTCGTTATCTTCTCTGATTTAATAACTAAATGATAATAATTTTTCTTTAAATAATACTTTTTTCAAATTATCAGGGGCAAAACTGTGGTGATAGTTTTTGAGAGAATAGACATGTGACCGGTGGGCAACATTTATAATCTTTTGATATTTACGTAATGTATTCTTTCAGAGATTTATTTTGTATGTTTTACTAACAAGTATTTTTAACAGAACTGTTTTCGCTCAAAAGGGTTCATCATAGTCTATAATTAAATATATAGGGTTCATCATAGTCTATAATTAAATATATAGGGTTCATCATAGTCTATAATTAAATATATAGGGTTCATCATAGTCTATAAATAAATTATTAATATGAGGTTGAATCCGCTACTTCTATATGGTACGCATCAGTTCATTTACCAGTTACCAGCTTTTGGTCCTCTTGTACACAAAAAGTAACCAACTTGGGTAACAATGAGTAAAAAATTCATATTTCAACAGAAGAAAGCGTTAGATAAACAAAGACCTTGTAAATATATTTAACTATGGATTAATTTGTATAATAATAAAATGTTTTACGATAATAACGAGAAAAAACATTTAGAATTTCATATAAGTGTATAATTTTATTTTTCTCGTGTAATGTATGACATAAAATGGACAGATATCTAAATATGAATATAATCCTGGCAACCTGAGCAAAATATTGATAATCTGCTCAAACCATTAAGTTACAACATAATACTATAGTACTGTTAAAATTATCCAATTTAAGAACTAACTCGCTTTCTTTTTGTTTTTTACATCAAAGCCACAAAAATTAGTATTTATACACTAAATACTATACAAAACTATTAAAATTGAAAGGAGTTAAAACTGCTAAGTTTTTTGTAGCTTAGATGTCACAAGGCTCTACGTCACAGAAAGCTTTACACCACCCTTTTCAGTTAGGTTATTCATTAGAATGTATCAATCAGAGTGTGATATCTATTAATATAAAAATAGTATAATAAAATACTAACTTTGACTGCTAAGAATGTTGAAGAAAGATTTATGGTGGTATTGAATCAAATTATGATAATGAACAAGGAATGTGGTAAGTTAATTATAAAAAGTAAAATTTAAATAAAAAATAAAAATCTTTTAACTTTATTCAAAATTTTAAGTATGCTAATTTTTATAGTTTCACATGAATTTCTAGACTCTAGTTTCTTTCAAGAACTGTTTGTGTAGCATTATAAATATTTTTAGAGAAGTTTTGTCCCTGATAGTTTGAAAAAAGTATTATTTAAGGAAGAATAATTATTATTTTGTTAATAAATCAAAGAAGATAAAGAAATTTAAAAACTTACCATAAAAATAATTCCTTGGAAGATTTATTTAAAAGTATATAATATAAATATATTTTTCACACACTTGAATGACTTTATTTATTGGGAATAGGAATGGTTTAGTTATTGAATATTTACCTTTGAATATTTAATAAATGTTTTAAGCTGCTTAACTTTTTTTAACCATTATAAAAATTTTTATTTTTGCTCAAAGCATATATAAGGAAGCATACTGGATATGAAATTGGAAAAAAAGAATACACCAAAGTATTTTTAATTAAAACAAATAAATTTTTATAAGCAATTTATTTTCCATAAAATAACTGATAATGTACATAGTTATTAAAATTAGCTATAATTTTTGGATGCTTATTTATAAAAAAATAAATCAACTGGCTGTGAAACTTTCACTTTTTAATAATCTTTGAAAATATTTTCTGTTTTAGTTTTTTTAACTAAAAATGTTGAGTAAAATTTATCGAATAGATTTCCTCAACTTAATTGATATTTTGAATTAAAAGAAAAAACACAAGAATCTTTAGAAATTTTACTTGATTTTAGAGTTGAGGTAAATGATTAATTTGAAAAATCATTACTGTTCATATTAAAGAGTATGAATTGTAACAATCTAAGCAAAGTAAAATATCATTCATTAAGATGCAAAAATTTAAATTGAATAGTAAAGTACTGAGTTTTCTTTGGCAATTAATAACTGTTAAAATAAAAGCAGAATGTTTTACTAATTATTTATTTATTTATTGTTTTAAAAAATAGAAAAAAGTACAGTTAGATTACATGTCACAAAATTAAACCTACAAATGGGAATTCAAAGATGAAAGTTTTTCTTCAAGTTGAAATGCTTGGGAGTTCTTATTTGCATTCTAAAAAATACTACTCTTATATTATATTATTCTCAAACTATTAGTGCTAATTACCAGATGCTTGATATTCCCACTTGGTCACTTGAAGTTTTCGAAGTTATTTTTTTATCAAGATAAATCAAAGTTAATTAAATTATTGGGTAAGAAAAATAACTTTTAATTTTTTTCACCTTTTAAGCGGGAAGTAATCTAAAGTACAGAGTACTTTGAATTTTTACCTGAAGCCGCAATCAATAATGAACTGGTGATAAAAATTAGTACAAATTGAATTCAGATTAATTTCACCTTTCAATGAGATATTTTATCCTATTTATACTAATGCTATTTAAAATTTTATAAAAATCCATGCACACATGTAAGTCAAAATTTGTTTCGATGAATTAATTAAAAAAAATTAGGGAATGAATAAAATAAGTTAAAAAATAAGTTAAAAAATGAGGTAAATTATAATGCAAATCATTAAAGTTCATTTAAAACAATTTTTATTTTATAAGACGAATTAGATTTTTTTATGCATGCACCTAGCATTTTATGTATGCAATTTACTAAAAAACATGCATAGAAAAATGCTTTCATAATATTTCGTATAAATATTGCCATTTTATGGTACGACTAAATTAGAGCAATCTTCAAATGGTAAAATAAATTTTATATATATAAGTAATTTTGTTGTTTTTTTTGTTCATATAGTACCTGTTAATTAATTTTAAACACGTTTTGTGCAGGAATTGTCCAAGAAAATTGTAATAAGTAATATAAAATCTAGGTAATTTACATTTCTTATAAAGAATTACTTCCTCTTGTAAATTATATATATATGTATATATATATATATATATATATATATATATATATATATATATATATATATATATATATATATATATCTCTATATATATATATATATATATATATATATATATATATATATATGTGTGTGTGTGTGTGTGTGTGTGTGTGTGTGTGTGTGTGTTTGTGTGTGTTCAGCATTTTAAAAAGCTGTTTTATGACAACTGGAATAATTGCATATCAGATTTAATTCCAATTCCATCACAACATAGTTTGAAATGGCTCCTTTTTTTAATATCGTTCTTTGTAAAAAATAACATGTACTTCAACGGTTCCTGCTTAATTTTCTTTACGCTTGATGTCCCACTGGTTAAAAATTAATAAAATTGTGGGGATAGACTTGATATAGTACCACATAAAACAGACAAAATGTGCAAAAAATGGGGGAAAGCTTTTTCTACTTCCTCAAATTCCTATTGTTATGCTAATATATATACCAGTAACACTGCTTTTTTTTATAGTCGTTATCTCGCTCGACAATAACGTGCAAACACCTCGTAAATTAAACACAGCCTTTTTACATTTTCTGCGCATTTTCCACTGTGAAGACAAAAATTCATAAATACCTGCGTTTTATTTTGTGCTCCATTTGTATTTATTGCCGTCTAAGTCTGTATTTTGCTGGTGTTTCATTATTGATAACTTCCATCGCGCTTTGATATACGCCATCAAAATTGGATAATAAATATTGTTTCATTTCATTCAATACTGAGAAATGCTTTTTTGTATTGGATGCATTATTTCTTTGTATTTCATCAAAATAAAGCATCTTAATGATTAGAAATCAAAGCATGAAAATGTATTCAATACATTATTGATATTATATATATATATATATATATATATATATATATATATATATATATATAATATTAATGGATTCAGGATGTAACTTACATAGATGTGATAGACTTCATTCGATGATTAAATGATTAAGTAGTTTCGTTTTGGGAAAGAATTCGTTAAGAGACTTGATGTGGTCATTCTCTGTGCATTATAATTTGAATAAAAAATGCAGTGATTGTACAATTTTTAAGATTGAAAGGATACATGTCAAGAAGAATGCAACAGTTCATTTAGGTGTTTTTCAAACTAAACTTGAGCAGATATATTAATATAATTAAAGAAGTTTTGCCTTGAGAAAACATATTACACAAGCAGTCTTTATATCAAAAGGCAACCTTTTTTGCTTTTTGATTTATTCAGCCTTTTTTGGTACTAGCTGAGATTCCATAAAACTGTGAAATTGTCTCTTATATTATACTGAATTACCTTTTTAAAATAACGCTGGGCTAAATTTTGTTTTAACTGAATGTAAATATATATAATTTATGTTGCGATAATAAATGATAAATATAAACAATCAGGCATATTACATTTTTATTCCATATGTCGATCACCTCTATTTATGTTTACAATAAAACTTGAAACACATTTTTCAGTAGCATCAATCATGTAAGAGTTTGAAACCGAACTAGGATGCTAATGACTTTCCGCGGTTGGTTATTGATTATTGATGTGTATAAATCTACATTTATGAGATAAATTTTGAAATAATTTTGGATATAAAATTCTTCTTGATTCAGAACTGTAATTTCAAGTGTTTTGTCTTGAGCTCTACGAAATGTTTGAGTTCATGATGTTGAAGCTCTATAGATACGCCAATAATGTTAAGTGATAAATTATAGTGCTAGCTAAATTACAGATTATATTATGTGTCTAGATGTGATCAATTTGTCTACATTGAAATTATGATAGATAGTTCATTTTACAGCACAAAATGTACTCAATAGTTTTCATTTAAACACATTAAAATCTGACATTAATAGAAAAGTACATCATATACCATTTGTGCAAAACCTCTACAATTAAAGTAAAAATCAATTTAAATCCGAAAAAGAATCTACAATTACAATGAGTCATAAATTAACCAAGATGCTGTGTTTATTATAAAATGTTATTTGAAACCCACAAATACATCATTTTTTACAGAGTTATTTCCTAATTGTTTTAAGAGGGAATTCTAATGGAAGTGACAGTTATAATAAAATTATATTCTTGAGAATAACCAAAGAAAATTGTAATTTGACCATTCGACAGCTTGACTCATTATTATAAGATTTAATTAATGATAAAAACTTGCATATTAATTTATATTTTGTTCAAAATATAGTACTCTTTAGAACATTAAAAAAAATTTAAATAATGTCTGGAATGATATGATCACTTATAATGGTATGAAAATATAGATGCATCTAGTAAGATGGTTATTGAAGCAAATAACATCATTTTAGTTGTAAAAAGCTATTTTCGGAACTACCTTTTGCAGGAAAAGGTTTATATCGTTATGTTGGATAATAACTATAACAATGTTATTTATGTAGTATTTTTTAGAATATATGAAAGATTATTTGGATAGAGTTTCTAGCCAGTGAAATTTTTAAAGTTGCATGCGTATTTATGCTGTTAAAAATATGCAGCCATCTAGTGATGTGGATTGGTTATCAAACCAAACTACCTTATTGTAAAGGTCAAATGAAATCGTTCAAAAATAATACGAGCGGTCAGCATCATTAAAGAAAGCATGATCGAATAGAATTCGAGTTGTGTCATCGAAATATAATATGAAATATATTGATTTTTTGAAAAGCAAAACCCAAATTAGTAAAAGAATTCCTTTTAAATAACACAATATTCAAAGATTTATTGCCTTTTATAGGAAAACAATTTATATTTTCATATTTTATACTTGATTGTGAAAAGAAAATAGCTAGTCTTTATAAAATTTTTATAAAGGTTAGGTATTGTAATATTCTAAAATAATGATGAAACCAAATTTATAAATGAAGATAATTGTAGATTAATGTGACTTTGATATTTTCAAGTTTTGAAATATATATATATATATACATATATATATATATATATATATATATATATATATATATATATATATATATATATATATATATATATATATATATATATATATATATATATATATATATATATATATATATATATATATATATATATATATATATATATATATATATATATATATATATATATATAAATATATGTATGTATGTATGTATGTATATATATGTATATATATATATATATATATATATATATATATATATATAAATATATATATATATATATATATATATATATAAAATCCAGAGTATTTTCGGTTTCCAATTCAAAGATATGCAAATATGCAATGCAATAATATTAATAATTGGATACTTATGAACAAGTTATATCACTTTATATTATAAATAATGGCTTATAATTAAAATAAAATCTTAGATAATGTTTTAAATAATTATAATTAATAAAAATATGAATGGGAATTTCAATAATCTTAAAATATTTATACCACTGGGGCAAAATAATTGAGATGATTATCAAAATAGATAAGTAAATACTCTTGCTAATTGCAATTAATAGTCCTGTGACTCTCAATGAGGTTGTGGGTTTGATTAATTTATTGTAAATTTTAAAGTATTTGATAAATATTAACACAATTGTATGAGTATATAACTTTACCGCTAAGGATTTAGTTATTAATTAATTCAAAATATAACTGCATTAAATTAAATATGGTAAAATCTCCTGTTGAGGTAAGAAATTATGAGAATTTAATGAATTTCTGAAACTGATAAATATGATATACGAATCTGAGCTTAGCTCAGATTTATGCATTGAAGTCCTCCAGTCAAAACACAAAATTCTTCTGATGGTATACAAATTAATCTGCCTAAGAAAAAACAATAACTTTAATAATTAATTTAAACAATAACATGTTAAGCAATAATGTAAAAAGGAAATTGTGGGAATATATTGTTAACAGAAGATTATAAGAGTAGTGAATCGAATAATATAATCAGAATCTAATAATGTTGACGCAAACAAAATAGCATCCATATTTACCAGATTCAAATAGATAGAGATTTCTGTTTACATTCCTTCTTGTAATATATGTATAATATAGGAAAAATAATGATATCTAATCACATAAATAAATAGAAAAGATGAAGATAGCTATGTGTGTTGTTCTTCTGTAAGAAAAATATCATAGCTGGAATACCATTACTATTTCTCATGGATAAGTATATTACAAGGCAGCTAATATTATCGTTAAAAGGTATGAGCTTTCTCCTTCTTTGCTGGCTCCTATGAAATCCATTTCTCTCTTGGGATAGAATATTTTCGTTAAAAGTAATGCGACTGCACTAATGGAATATGCATTCGTAAAATTATAAAAAATTCCGAGCTTCTGTTTTTGGGCCCCCATTGCTATCAGATAAGTACTACTTGTACATATTTATAAATCAAATATGAATTTGATCTATAAATAGGAAAACAAGAGTGAATATACATTTACTAATTTATTCCTTGAATATCCTAAAATGTTGAAACAATTTCTCAATTAAGTTATGTATGAAGAAATATGTACTCCTATAACGCTTATAAACATTAAATTAATCATTACTATAATGAAGAAGCTTCTTTTTTAATGCAATTATTGAAAAAGAGAGTTTTAACAATGATGCATTTTGAAACGTATGAGCTTTTCATAGCTTGGGCAGTTAATATTTAGTTTTATATACCCTATTCTCTTTGCTAAATAGTTTTAAGATTTCCATTATTACAATATAGTTGTTATAAATACATAAATTTGTTGATTTTCAAAAATTGTAAGCTAGTGTCAAATATTGTAATATATTCTTCAAACAAAAACTATCATATGTTTAGCTAAAGGAGTATTTTCTGTGATTAAATCTTTAAAATAAAACTCCTGTAAAAATTACGAAACAGATAGGTGATTTTTTATTATTTGTAAGTCAAACTGTATAAGATTTAACTTTGGAGATCTAAGAAAGATTTTGGACTTTTATCTTTAACACACACACACACAAGAAAGAGAATGAATAAACTATTTCATTAAAAAGGGAAGTATAAGTCCTAGATAAGCTCCATCATAAGACTCTCACAAATTTTTTTAATAGGAAGGTAAATATGGGGATAGTAATTTTCCAAAATGAACTTTATATTAACAATCAAGCAAACTCTATTGAGTTAATCACAAAAAAAGTAATTTTATTATTCTTATTATAACTGTATTAGTATTAACAATGAAATTGTGGTCAAGATAATTTAGCTAATATTAAAAGTTATGAAGCTTTTTGATTAGTAAAAATTCATATAGTTTTTGATTGAAATAGTATTCATATATGATTTAATTTGCCTTACTCTTAGAGATCAAATTATAAATTTAAATCTTAACATGTATTTTTCGTATTCAAAATTCGCATTTATATTTAGCTTATTTGCGTTACACAACTGTTTCTCAGAAGATATCATTATTTATAATGAATATAATAATTTCTTGTTGAATATTTTTGTTCAATTTTTTGTTTTTATGATTAATAATTTTATTTGTGCGCAACTATATACCAATTGTATATTGGCACTATTATTATATATTGACATTGTTTGTTTTTGTCGCTCAACGGTCATTTTTTGCACAAGAGGACTAATCAGACCGGGACCTACGGCTTAAAGTGGATTCCTAACCGCTACAAACATCCATGCCCAAGGTGGGATTCGAACCCACGAACTGTTGAACAGAAGGCAATAGTGCTAACCATTCGTCTACCAAATCGGCATATATTGGCATCATATCACCATTCATATTTGTATCATATAATTGCATCGTTATCAATCCTCTATTGTAGTGAAAAAAATGTTTGACAATTTAAAAATCGATTTGTTCTTTCCTTCTATTAAGTATGCTAAGTAGGAGCTTGTTTTTCCAAACATTCCAAATACATCAATATCATTTGTAATGTTGTTAGCATTGCTATATCTACTTTGATGCTTATTTTACTGTATTATTTTCTTCACACTGAGTTGTAATCACTGTGAAAAACAAATGCCAATAAAAAATTATGTTTTAACTTCGTTTTCATCATTATAAATCTTTGAAAAAGAGCAATCATTCACATTATAGTGTATTTCAAAAACAAGCTGTAAATTCTTAAGATTAATGAGCAAGTTTTTCCTGATAAAGTGTTTTATTTTTGCAAGTTTAATTTTTTTATTATAAAGTATTTTATTTTTGTATTTTATAAAGTATTTTATTTTTGCAAAATGAAGTTTTTATTTCGTTTATTTATTATTTTGTACTCGTATATACCCGTGACACCCTTCAGATATACACAATTCAAGAAAATTTTAGCCATGCTCTGTTTGCATCTCTTATTTGTTTGTAATCCAGTGTTGAAACAGTATAAATAAAATTATTTGTATGAATGAAATTATAGCTGAGAGAATTTAAAATTATTTTAAAGCTTGTTGCACTTGGATCAAATTAGTTATTTCATATTTTCCCCATCGTTTCAATGAAAAAGTATTTTAAATGTTCGATATGCATATTCATTATTTTTATCTATCTGATTTTTAGAAAATTTTTTTAACATTTTAATACTAATATTTTATTTTAATAAGATTTTATTTTGATAAGATTCGGATCTAGTATACCATCTGCATGACAGATTCTGCCCTCTAAAAAATAAAAGGGAAAAATTACTTTTAATTTCTTCAGTTTATTGCAATAGAGTTCTATTCCCCGTGTCCAATTAATGTTTTTTAATTACTTCGAATTCTTTTCGATCAAACACAATTTACTTAAAATAATTAAAGTAAGCTTTTTAAGTAGAAGAAAATAATATTCGTAATAATAATCTTTTTTAAAATAATTTTGAATTAAGGACATAAATATATATACATATATATATAACATCTTTAAAGCGACTTATAAATCGCATCTATAATGGTTATTTTCAAAAATAAACTCAACAATATTACAGATTTTATTTCCAAATTAAGTTAAACAACTCCAAACTGGGCATTTCTCTCTAGAAAATGTTTCCCCAGTTGGATATATTGGCATTTACTAAATCTCTAGCAATGGGTGTTTATAGCTTTTGAACGAGAAAACTTAATTATCGAAATGTAAGTCTAGAAGCCATGTATACTATTAAAAAAATAAAGAGAATGTAAATATTTCTGTGAAAACCTTCCAAACATCATTAAAAAAGGAAAGAAAATTAAAAATGTTTAATGTTCTCAACAGAAAATTTAGAAGCGCCTCTTTCTAATTCCTATAAAGATTGTTGACTCAGTCAGTTGAATTGCTTTTCCTTTGAGTTCAAAACTTTTACTCTTTTACCTCAGTGTTATTGAAAAAAATTCACCATTTCTCATAATAACCATATACAGACTTGTATTCAGCTTAAAGCCTTCGGGCTGTCGAATAAAAGTAAAACACACTCTTAGCAAGAGAAATGAAACTTTGTTTAATACTTTTTTAGCTTTAAAATCTGTCTTTCAGATATGTTCTTAGGAAACGTTGAAGTCCCTAGATTCGAAGCTATTTTAAATAAATATTTTCCGAGTTTAATCAAAGTTACTTACATTTTATTTTTTTTCTGTTTTCTTGGATTTGCGCTTTTGATTATTTTTCATGGAGATTTCTTCTGCTTCCTTCAAGCGGGGAAATCTCTTAATGAAGAAAAGTGGCCCCGAAGTATAAATTATAAGATCGTACTGAATTTTAGATTGAAATCTTCCCCTCTTCAAGTTCTCATTTTTTCTATTATTTTTCATTTGTGTTTATTTACATAACCCCTTCGAGAAGTAATATTTTCTTAAAAGAATCTAGTATCGAGTGATTTAACACAGCAAAATAAAATAAACAAATGATAATGAGAAAGAATAATGAAAAAGTGATTTCAAATAAAAGAGAAATGGAATCAAATAAAGATATAGGCTTTATATGTTGGTCGATTTGTCACATTTTGTCTAACTCTTTGCAAGTAGGAAAGTAATTATTTTACATCCATAAAATTAAACATTCTGTTCCAAAGGGGCTGTATATAAGCTTACTAAAAGAATGAAAATAATTCGTGTTTAAATGGAAAACGAAGTTTCAATTATATCAAATATTTTTATAAATTTGCTAACTCATTAAGTTTCACTATCATGTAAATTAAAATGCTTTGTTCAAAAACTTTCGTTTTTGAATTTCTTAGAAAAAGCTGCATAGAAAATTAGCTATAAAACTGAATCCTTACTACCCATTCTTTAGACTATATAACTGGATTGGTATTAATTATAATTGCATAGATTTTATCAATGCAAATTTCTATAAGTTCAACATAATTACTTAGAATTCAGTATTTCAAATCTTATAATGACATTTCTGTACTTAGAAAATGTCATTTTCTTATATAATCCAGCTAAACGTACATGGATTATTTTTAGGGATTTTAGTAATTAATACAGTTATTATCTTTTGAGAATAAACGATTAGCATGTACTTTTCTAGGAAAGCAAATGAAATATTATCTGCTAATCTTTCTATTTGAACTTTAGAATTTCCTGGAATTTCCCCTAAGAGCTTTATAAAATGCATTTTAATTAATCCTCATATACAAATATAAAATTTGTATTGTATAGGCATTCAAACTCAACTCTACAAAATACTAAAATATTTTGTCAAAGAAGACTTATGGGAATATTAATATTAATGTCCCAAATCTGCTTAAAGCTTTATTTTACAAATATACTGCTTATTTGCAAAGACTGTGATAATGTTCTCGTCTTTAAATTCTGTCTTTCAATTCATATTTTCTTATGTAATCATGAATTATCCTGATTTTATTCAAAACAATTTCATTAAGAAACATTTATTTTCATATAAGAAATTACTGGAATTTATTTTTAAGTGTTGTTTATGAAAAGAGTACAAGTTAAATTATTCAAAATATTTTGCACTGATCAGTTGTAAGAGACACATGAAAATCTGTAGCATTACACATTCGCAAATTCAGATGTCATCAAATAGAGCTCTTGAAGACTATTCAAAACCCCATTATCCATTGCAATATCTTAAATTAACTATTTAAAATATTATCTTTGTAATAAAAAAGTAACTTTTAAGCCAAATTTAAAACAATAATTAGACATTGCAATGTTTCTTAAATAATTTCAGCTTTATCATTAGCCTTATCTCCATGAAAAGAACAAAAGGCGCATTTAAGCAACTAAAAATTACATTGCCATTGAAATACTGATTCTCAGATTTGGTGAAATTTTGATAAAAATAGAATACGATTATTTCTACTCTCTTATTCTCTTTCATTTTATGCTTCTTTGATTAGTGATTTGCATTCATTAAAAGATTTTTCATTAAATATATTACTCATTGTAAACATATACATATATATTAATTGCTTTACAAAAATATTAAAACTGCTTAAGGAAACAAAAGTTTCTGCATGAAAAATTAAAAGAATTATTCCATAAAACTTACTTAGGAAAGCTTAATAAGAATTACAAAATGTTGATACAAGATTGGAGCTGAATGCTTAGCACTCTGGTTTTTGGTTCAATGGTTTGTATATTTATTTCACATTTCGGTTGTGATATTTGTGACAACATAAAATTCCCATTAAACACTAGGTTTAAGTTAGTTCTAATGGAGAAAACCATAACAGCGAAATACAAAATAAAAAATATAAAATTTTAAACGATCACAAAGAAAATAAATAGGCAAGTATGTAGATTTGATTAACACGAGGATTATGAATTAATATTTTTAAAATGTTCATTGAGTATGATTTTTAAAGTATTTTACTATTAAAAGGATTTTAAAATGTGACGAGGATACAATAAACAAAATTTATAAAAGATTGAGCAAGTTTATATTTATTTTTTATCAAATATTTCCCTTAAATGATAATGGAAACAACTATCATTAGGGAATTGACTTGTTATGAAGAAAGGCACTACTGAAATTAAAAAAAGTATTCTAATAAAATTGGCACAGCATATAATATTAGAGTTTAGTTTTGTTATTATTTGACAACTATCAATTATTGCATTCATAATTAATAAATATTAATTTAAAATTATACATCATCAATAAAAGAATTTTGCCAGAATTCGTAGTATTTTAAGAAGAATAAATATTAAAAGACACTTTAAAATAAATTGGATTTTATTTTCTCAAAATCCGACGACCAATCGTGCAACAAGCGTATATTACCCATGGTGCAGAAAATGTACAATGCGCTAATAAAAGACTTCATGCACAGATAAAAGGAAAAATAGTTGGCTAAATACTCATCTAGAGTTAAAGCAGTTTTAAATACACATTAGTGAAAACTACAAAGCAAAAATAGACAGCAAACTCTAAGATTTAAAAAGCACCAAGTTTTTATATGCAATTCTAATTAATCATTGTATAAATTCAAGTCAAATAAGTAAGATTTTCAATGAAAAAGTGTATAAAATGAGATGCAAAACGTAAACTAATGTACAAGATATTTGGATATAAAGTATATCAAAACACATTTTGTTTAGCGTCACACTCTTTAAGTATTTCACCGCAAAACATATCTATGTAAAACAATATATGTACCTAACGTAGAATTTTATTTTATTTTAATAATCACTGCATCAAGAGAGGAATTTAAAATAGAAAACTATTCCATAAAACCAAAATTATTATTGAAATACAAACAATTTTTTTAATTACTTGGAAAATACGATTCTTAAATACGCATTTTAAAAGAAGAAATTTTCATCAAGATTACTTTTTTAATTTCAATCATTCTCAGTAATAATTAAAAGTTTAAAGTTATTGCGAGAAATGCAAAAGAGAAACATAAAAAAGAAACCGTATTACATTATTTGCTAATGTACACATACAACATAACATGATTTATAATCTCCTTTTTACAAACTGTAATTTCTCATTTATCATAAACTTTCCAATATTTTTAAAATGGCTTCCTTAATTTTTGATTTTAAATTATTTAGAGTTACATGCAACTTTATAGTTTTCTAGAACAATAATCATGGATAAGATACTTTCTATAAACATTTTAAAAAACTATTTATTTCATCCTTCAGATTGTTATAAATAACAATTATTTACACTGTTTTGTTAAAGTAAAAGCTAAAACACATTTAAAGAAAAGAATATCATAAAAATTATTAAAAAAATACATTACACTGTTTTTTTTTTAATAATTTTTATAATGCTCTTCTTTTAAGTATTTTAGCCATTGCTTTAGTAATATTAAATCAATGATGTAGTTTATAAATGTGTTCTATGATGTGGTAAAACATATCTCTTTAATACAAGCAAACCATTTAAAATATTTAAAATCTTCTAAAGCAGATTTAGTAACTCATCAAGTGTGGCACGTAATTATATCTAAATTTGAAGCGTACTTTATTATTAAAGCCTTTTTAAAGCGAATAAATATTATGAAAAATTTCTCGTGTTTAGTAATGTTATAAATTTATTTATTTAATCTTTTGGAATCTTTTTATTGAATTTTTAATATGAAATTTTATTTAAATATTACTAGGACATGAATCTTTCACTTTCTAATTCCTTTCAAGGCACAAATATCATACTTTAAGAGTTTTTAAAAATATGATTTCTACTGTTTCAAAATTATATTATGTTTCATATTGCACTTAGATAATATAAGCATTATTTTTGTGACTGTTAGAGAAAAACTTTTAATTTGAGATTTGAATTTAAATTGTAAAATTAACTTCTATTACTATAAAGTGCATTTTTATAATCATACGTTTTTATAAATACGATTCCTTAGCAAAAAATACTGTGGTATTCGAAGCTCTGATATGATTACTAAACCAGAAGCATGTATTTATTGATTAAACATCATTTTGTAAAAGTATAATGACTTAAGGCTGCTGTAGAGCATTTTAAAACCGCCGCTTAAATTGTTTCTCACGAGAACTTTTGATTTAGAAGCCTTATACACTGTCGCGAGAAAAGAAACTTAGGAAACTCCTATGCACTCATCTTGATAATTGTGCATGCAGATGCGCGCATTTAATCTCCAGTTGTTCAATAGTGGCACTGATCCAAGAACTTCCATCTTAAGAGATCTGATCTACCACCTGTCCACAACAAACCCAATGAATCATAGGTTAATGTACTTCCAGAACTGTACAATGTCCTGGGTAAAGTTGTTGCTTCACCACTCTCTATATAAGTGAAAAATTAATTTTTACTTCTAGCCTTATGAATAAATTACACATAACCAAACCCTGTCTTTTCAGAGGTACAGTATGTCATACAGAGACACAGGATATCGTTCACAGAGATTCAGGATGTTATTAGACGGGAATACATTCGAAAAAATAATGATGGAAGTTTTAGAGTTTTACGATTACTATTAGATTACAGGCTATAAATCATTGATTTTAAAATTGGTCAACTACTACAGCTTTAGGAATAAATTACAAGAAGTAAATTTAATCTTTTCATAAATATAATAAACATGTAATATAAAATGTGAAAAATTGATAATTTATATGCTAGAATACTGTACAAAGATTCAACATTTACCATTCTCAATACTGTGTTATATTTTATCAAAACTCGTTACTTTTTCTTCTACATTTCTTTTACTTATACCCTATCAAACCAGAATCTTTAGGACAATGTACATTCTTAAAATATTTTAAGAACACTTTAAGATAGTTTCTATTAATCTTCTCAAAATTATAAATGGGCTTTTTAAAACTTACAGAAATTCACAAGAAAATAAAAATAGAAGCACTGAACAGATTTCATTTTAAAAATGTCCATCATATGTCACAGTTTCAATTTTTGAAATGCATTATCTGGTAATAAAATTATATTAATATAAATATAATAATAAAATTATTAGGCAGCATGTAAAATATTTTAAGTAAAAAACATCCATATTTGGTTTATTAAAATTTTTCCTGGTTGTATGTTTTCTAGTTGTAAATATTTTTATTAATAATCATATTAATTTTTAAGCGGAAAGCAATTGTATAATCACTCTGAAATGCAATTGTTTTCTTAAAATAAAACTTTTACAAGTAAAACGAAACTGCTTAAAGAATTTCTTAAAATATGCATATTTAAAGTTAGTTTTCTAATGATTTTATAAACGCAGAGTAAAATAAAAGTTTTCTTTAGTAATTGATCTATTGTTTTCCTATTGTGACATTTTTTGTATCATTTGCACTAATTCTTAACTTTATATATATATATATATATATATATATATATATATATATATATATATATATATATATATATATATATATATATATATATATATATATATATATATATATATATATATATATATATATATATATATATAAATTGTTGAAATATATATATTTTTTAAGAATTTCTTTTTCTAAAAAATATATCAAAATACTTCAATATATTTGCTTTAGGAACATCACCTGTACACTGATATTTCTTTCCTCTTATAACATTAAATTATTTTTTCGAATATTAAGTTATGTTATGCTTTTATGTTTTATAAGTTATATCAGTTAAGTTTAGTTAGTTTTATGTTTTATAATACTCACTGTAAAGAAAGGTGCTGCCAGTTTTTAATAATTTTACATCGGTAAATCACTTCTCTGTAGTATCATTAATAGAAACATTTAAAAAATTAATAATTGTTTACGAATTACTAAATTAAAAGTTTCCCTCAAACTTTACCAATACAAAGGCTCATATATAAAGGTTTTTTCTAAATGAGAATCACCTCTTACAAAACGCTTGCCATCTATTTTCGTTAACTAAAGTTTTGAAAATATTTTATTCTCCATTTAATTGTTTGCTAATGCTTCCTGTTATTCAAGTAATCACTAATTTGTAAAATTTTTCAAATATTCGTAAATGTCATATATTTAAATATTTTTTTTACATCGTATAATATAAATTTCCTTATCTAATATAACTTTTACTTTCTTTTAATTACTGAGAAATATTTTTATTTTTACATTTTTAAAATTCACAATTTGAAATCAATTTTAAGACATGGTACGTATAAATTTCTATTTTGTGACAAGATTTAGTTTTAATTAGTAATTAAAAACTACAAAGAAATTGAAAATACAGAATCTTTTTATTAAATACTGTAAAAAAATATTTTTTTATTTTCTACAAAAGCAAATTTCTTGGAAAATATTAGCTTTTCATCAACTCTTCAACAAGAAATGCTCATACGCAAGAACCACGAATTACTCCCTCAGCTGTGATTGTGTAAACCAAGTTGAGTTATAGAGTTGTTGTGTCTGCTGGGAGCATGTCTAAATTTGGGACTCTACAATTAATGTCAAGAAGGAAAGCAGGGAGATCACTGCTGCACCTATGACATGTTTGCTTACCACAATTACTCCAAAATTCATTAATCTGAAGCTGAATATATTCGTATATCCAACTGAGACAAATTGCACTAGCTGAAATTTGAATGCCAGTAACTCATAGGGAAATTTGATATTCTATTGAACACTAGAAATTGTTAGTTATTAGTTAAAATAACTAACAATTACTAGTTGTTAGTTATTAGTTACATAATATTATTAGTTAAAATGTTCTATTGAAATAAATTAGTTTCAATTCATTTTTACAAATCTACTTACTTTACAAAGAAGTTTCAGAAAAAATCAAAGCAAAGTAGCTAAGAATAAACATACATACAAACATATATATATTTAATATATATATATATATATATATATATATATATATATATATATCCACCCCTGGTCAACATAAGCTCACTTTATTAAATATATTTCTCATTTATTTAATTAGCAATAATTTTTCTCATTAAAAAATTAATTCCAATTATATAAGAAGAAACTGCTAATACTTTACTTCAATGTTAAGTTAATAATACTGCATTTAATTGGATGTTTATAAGTACGATTTTCCTTCCTAAAGACTGTAGTACTATCGCGTGTAGAAATCTCATCGCCCAAATGATTGGACATGGGATTCTGTACAGCTGAGAAAAACCAGGAGAGAGAAAAGCACATTCTTTTGACCTCGCTCGAAAAGATGGAGAGTGATTTCTCCGAACTTACCATTCTCCTTGGATGCCTCCCTTCAAACGAACTCTTTTCGACTTGATAAATTACCACTTTCTTTTGCTGACCCCTTCCTGCACTAATCACTATTGAATCACTGAATGCTCAGTGTATGGCAGAAGGTGAAGAGCCCAGAAGAAGGGCGTTGCAAACACTTACTGAATCAGGGAGATAATTTGGACACCTCAAAGCCCTATACTCTCTTCCGGATAGATGAGATAGAATAAAAAGAGTCCATTAATTTGTATACTCTATTGCTTCGAATTAAAGCTGTATTGGTGATATCAATCACTTTTTTTATTCAGTGTCGAGAAACAGTGTCGAAGGGTTGTTTAATCGATTACTCTCATAAAATGTGAAAGTATAGATTTAAGCAGAGCTCTCTGACTTCATTATTGACAAAAAAAATCTTCTAGATCGATTAAAAAGACTACAGATTCTCTTCAACTTAAATAGAGGTGATTCTATAACTGATTTTGTGTGGTCAGAAAATGAATTAAAATTTTATAAAAAAAATTAATTAATGTTATTATTTATACAAAATAAAAATTTAATAAAACATCCTTATTTTAAAAATAAAAAACATGGTATTTTTATGTTGATGTATAAATAAGTACGATATAAAATATAAACTTAAGTTTCCCTGCAGAATATTTGGAAACTTAAAGAATAATAATTACTTAGTTTATATTTTTTCTTATTAGTTTTATATTAGTTAACAATAGTTTTATTTTATTAGGTCTCTCATATCAGTTAATTTCAACTTATTGGCTAATCATGTATTAAATGGTAAGAATTTTCAGCCATAGATAAAAATTAATAATTTTTCTTTTCCAATTACTTAATGTTTCAGCATTTTAGCTATCAGCATTTTACTTACCTAATATATAACATTGCTTTTAATTTTTTTTTTTTGAAAAGTTTAATGTAAAACTAACTATTTTATGTAGTTTTTATGTAATGACACTTAAAAAATGTTAAAAAAAATTGAAAAGAAAACTGCTTCACATAAAGTATTACCTCAATGAGAAAAAATACATATCTTTTAAATATGAACTGACATTGCAAAGTTTTTAAGCATATTCCGCACTTAATAATCATGCAATGTTAACTTAATATAATAAAAGGTAATGAATACAAATTTTAGTAATAAAAAAGGCAATCTGTGAAAAAAATATTCTCTTCATTATAACGAAGAATAATTTATTCTTTATAAAGGAAAGTTACCTCTTCTTCGAGATGACTTTCGAGAAAATAAAGGTTTCTGCAAGCTGTCTAATTCATTTTTTTCAAAAAGTCACTTTCAGTATTATTCATACTACCTTTTTAAGCATTTGATGACAGAGATTATTCTAGTTTCCAACAAATTTGATTAATGATTGATTACTGAATTCATAAGGTAAAAAGAACACATTTCTGAAGTCACTATCTACTTTAGCAACTTCAAATAGTTTTAAATGACCTATAAGCAAGCTTTCAATTATTTTTCTCTTATATTATTTAAGTAGTAAAATTGAAATTAACTTAACTTGTGATTCTTATGTTTTTTTTTAATTATTGTCTAAATTTAAACACAAAATCACTGATGTTTAAAGATTTAGCACAATATGAAAATTATGTTTCGTTTGGGAATGCATGCAATTAATGTTTGTGATTGAAATATACTATATAACATTTAAGGAATATAGTAAGTTTTAAGCAAACTTTGAAACTTATTAATGGAAATTCATAATAGATGCAGTAAGTATAATTTAAATTTCCTTGGTGTTCCGTCAATAAGGCCTCCCCTTGACATATCTTAACATTCCTAAATTTTAAAAAAGATGATGTCCATCGGGGCTTATCACATTTTATAGACATTTTAGATATTTTTGGTTTTATGGGGGTTGTCTAGCCTAGCTAGACAACCTGAGATAAGTAACAACAACAAGCATAATTTAACAATTAAATCTTTTAAGTTTCAATTAATTTACTTTTTTTAAAAAAATATAGTTCTCTAAATATTTGGCAGTTGTATGTTAAATAATTATAATAAAAGTTAGGTTTTTAATGGAAGAAATTTTCAATAATTTACTAATTCAAGAATTGAATTTTTTTGAAAAAATGTTTTGGAACTTTATGCAGTTAGATAGTTGAAATGTTGGAAGTTATAATTTAATGTACAGGTATTGAAAATTATTAACAGGAATTTTTATTAAGTTTCTATAAATATAGTTAAAAGTTTTCTTACAAAATAATTAACAACTTTTTCTAAAATTAAGAAAATATAAAAAGTTTTAAAAAACATATTTTTTAATAAATTTTTTATAAACCTTTGTATCGAATAGGTATTTTAATGAACTAATATATCACAAATAATCTGCAAAAATGGGAAACCTTAAAAATATACTTTTTTGACGTCATGGTTAGCAAAGCAAGAAACTTGCTAAAACTTTTTTTGCCATCATGCACAAATAGACCAAACTCTTTTTGATTTTGATATTTTTGGATTATATATATATATATATATATATATATATAAGGGAAATTTTAGAGTAAATAAAAATAAATGAGTTAAATTGATAAAATTTAATGTAAGTCCTATACATGAGAATTCCTTAAATAATTTCATAAATAAGAGGACCGTAGGCAGAGTGATTAAGCATCCATATTTCGAAGCAGTAGATACTGGTTTCATATTCTGGTTTATGAATGAATGTTCATTTCTCTGTGTTAGTGTGTTTCTTTCGTTTTTCAATCCCTTCACCTTTGGAGCAAAGATGGCACAACTACTCTATGCCGAAGTGAGTAAGATGTCCTCACTTTCACTCCTTGTAGCACTGAATGGATTAAATCTTATGATCAACAACAGGGTATTGGAAAGAAAAAGAATTTCAAAAATTATATTTCAGTTCTAAAATCTAAAAAATATATAAAGCTGTATAGAACTATATATATAAGAAAGCAATTTCTTGAGAACTGATACAAAATAAATAAGCTATAAAATATTGAAATTGGTATAAATATTAATATGCAGTAAAATATGAAAAATGGATAAAATTAGAAAATCTATTTTACTCTGAGAAAAAATATTCCCATATTTAGATGCAAACAACTATCAATAAATTTGATTGACCAATAAATATCTGTGTTCAAAATAATTGCTTACAGTTCAAAATTTTAGTCTGATATATAAATACTAAATCCGTGATTTGTAAATTTTTTCTTCGAAAAAGAAGATAATTCATCTGTTTTTGTCGGCAAATATCTGAGTCTAAATTATCAATGCCTAGAGTTGCTGTCTTCTCAAAGGGAATCAAATAAATAGGACTTTTAAACACTGTGAATTAAGAATTTAACATGAAAATATCAAGGAAAGTTTACAACGAAGGTTGTTGAAAATGTATCGTTCGCTGTCATTGCACAGCCACAGATAAATTAATGTAATCGTAGCATTTTAAGAGATCAATTTTTTATAGCACTATTCAGAAATCCCTCTAAAAATATTCTTTGAGTGCAAGATTTGTCCCAACCATCAAATTTTGTATTTAAAAATACAAAGCCACATAATATCTCGCGTAATGATCCCAATTTCAAACCTAGTAGTTGTTGAACATCCATGTGGCGTTTTCATTTTTGGATAACTGATCCGCTAGGAGCTTCAGAAGTATCCAGATTTCACCACTTAAGAAATATGAATATCATTGGCTATCTAGGAAAGTCTTCTTGGAAAATAACGCTCTGCCAGTACTCAGGAATGCCTTGTTAAAAGGTTTCTAAAGTTAAGTTATACACCATTTTTTATTAATACAGGAAAGATACATTGGAGTTCACAATTACAGAATGGTTTAATGACTGCTAACACTGTGACTGTGAGGTATGATTTCTCAGATTCATAATTTAGATTTTTGTGGCTTTAATATATCCTTTGAATCAACAAGGCTTATATTTACTTCAATGTTACAGTCAATTCTTAAAACTAACATTTGTGCTATAGAAATATCACAAAATCATTAAGAAGTTTTCCATCTCTATAGTTGACTGTTTGGTATAAGTTTCAATCTCAATAAATCTTTTTCCCATTTTCTTTTAGAAACTAACTTTTATTGGTATTATCTCTTATAATGTTTTATTACAAGCCCTTGGCAACATCACATATTGCAGATGTTGGTCGTGTTAAAAACTGCAACAGAAATTGCATACACACACATATATATATATAGGGTAGGTTATGTGATCCCATTTATCTCATGGTTTGGTTATATATTTTTGTTTCATCAGGGTCAGGGATTTTGCTTTGTTCCAATAATTTATAGTTATAAAGTTTTATCTGCTCTAATAATATAATGAGGATATTCATAAGATCCAATTTTCTGTTAAGTGTAAATATAGTCACTTAAGAGCATTAGTTTAAAATGAAGGTACTATGATGGTAGTTGATTTGCACAGCTTCATTTCGTTTTACTTGTAAAATATCAAAACTAGCTTGCCTATAACCGTTTTAACTATTTGGATTATCTGTATTTGTTTCTGTAAACGTAACTGTTTTACATTTTCTGTTATTGTGTACTTTTAATATTACTTTTATTTTAATTTAATAACTGCACTTTCAGCAACATAGTCATCATGCGAGAGTGTCTGTTCAAAAAATATAATTTTGCTCCTTTTGTTTGTTAAGTTTGATACAAAATCGAACAAACTTGTTAAATTTTATAGTTCCATCTGTAAGTTATTAGTCAGCAGTTTCGGCTAAGATTATTTTTCTGCTAAAATTTCTATTTCTTTTACATTATTTTATTTAAGGACCTTATTGCGAATTTTGTTTTAAGCTTGAATTCCAGTTTACATTTGATCTTCAATAAGAGAATTAACTCAAACAAAATTTAAAGTTCAAAATGGATTCCAAACAATTACATTTTCTCATGTTCAAGGAAAGATAATTTTACAAATCACTGAACAAGAAACCAATATAATCACCAATCAGTTTCTAGTACGATACGTTCAACTATGTTTTCTGTTAAATCTGAATAATCTGTTCAACCACGTTATCTGTTAAATCTAAGTAATTTGTTGAACCATTTTAGCTGCTAAAAGGAAATGATTAATCATATTGATTAAGCAGTGGTAAAAATTGGTAAAAAGTTACTTAATTCTAATTTTATAACCGCTGAATATTTGAGTGTTTTAGTGTTTATTACAATTGAGGCAGGTAGCAAATTTATACAGAAATATTCTCTAATATATATTTTTAGGTGTGATAGAAAATAAAATTTAATCCTGAAAATAAATAGAGCTTTACAATTATTGCACAGAATATTTATTTTTAGAATGCATTTTTTATCGTTTATAGTCAGTTTTATACTAATTTATATAGACACAAAAATATTATAAATAATATATATACTATTATTGTTTACATATAAATAATAGATAAAATGATTTTTTTAATACTTAAAAACAAAATCATCTACCATTTTAGAAATTTTCAATGATATATTTCAAAATGTACATTTGAAAGCATATTTCAAAATGTAATCCAACTAGTGTTCTAACTATTTATCAATAGTTAGAACAAATATTCCTTTTGTGTGTGTGTGATTAAACAATATACAACTAGAAATTTAATTGAATTTACATTAAGCTACATATGAAGTAATAAATAAGTCAAGTAGATATAAAAGTCAATGAATTTCCAAATAGTATTAAGGTAAAATGGTCTGCCATCCATCAATTTGATCAACCTGTCCAGTTGAAGAAAAGAAAACTGCTAGAAATGTTATTTCTATTTAACCTAGTTAAGGAAGGTTTTCATGATCGATAAAAATGTTTCTTGTAATAGAGGCTGCTTCATTCGACACAAGTCTTAAAAATATTAATGTCCTGATTTTTTAGTTATCTTAAATTTATACTGATGCCAATTTTCTTGGTATATTGTTGCACGTGTTTTAAAAACTTTTTCATTAATTTAAAAAAGGAAATTGCTTTCCTTGACAATTATATAAAACAAAGAGCTTCTACAGTTGAAAGTAGAACCATATTTAAATCTCTTTCAAATTATTTTGACATTGACTGCTAATAAATCCCTGTGCAACTAAAAGAACAAAAGAAAAAAATTATTTTATATTGAATAATGATGGATATTTGTTCCAAAATTCCAGGTTTTAGTGTAATTTAGTGAAGCTATTACGATGAATTACTTGACTAAGATATCAATAATTCCTTGATTTAAATTTAATAAAGGAATAAAAAACAATTCCAGATTTAGTTTTCACGGACTCTTCATATAATACAAATAGTGAAGATCATTACGCAACTAATTATTTCTTGAAAAGGGAATTTCGAACTGACAGCTGAAAAAATTAAAATTCCCTAACAGCACATACCAGAGCAATATGTATGAAAAAAGAATAAATGTAAAAGTGTACCACTATCAATGAATTAGAAAATCATAAAAATTATTCACAATTTGTCTGTTATTAAAGTTTTTAAATAATTAGGATGATTTAATATTAACACGATAAATGGTTTTTCACAAAAGGTAAACAATAATCCAAAAAGTGATAGAAAGGGAGAAAAACATTTAATTGATTGGATTTATTCTTAGTAAATAACTTGATACGCTTTCATAAATCCAATAACAAAAAAATCCACAAAAATAAGTAAATTAAAAAGAAAATATTTTTAAAGTCTATCTTATAATCAAATCATTTTTTATGAAAATATTGAAAAATTAAATAAGGATTAATAACGATATCATCATCAAAAAATTATCTGAATTATATGTCAGAAATGGTAATTTCATATTTTGCAACTCGCAACGGAAACAACGGAACAATGAGTAAATATACTTCCTTTTTAAAAAAAATATTAAATCAAACCGCGGGATTGTGTGTATGTCAATTAAAACACTAATTCTTATTTCTTCAAATAACTTTAAATTTCATATGTAAAATAAAATTTGGACTTCTAGACATTAATTTAGACATTATAAATTTGAATAAAATGCACATTCTAAAATCATTATTACTTTTATTTAAGAACCTACAATATAGTTTGTAAATGGCCTATGAAACACATGAATCCAAAATTGCACTAATAATTAATAAATTAAGAATCATTCATAAAATACTTCACTTTTAAAGTTTACATTGTGATGAAATCAACACCTAATATTGCTCTATTTAACAGCTTAAAACCAGTAGATGAATATTTAGATTTAAGAATATTTGATGTACATCAATAATTTCACATGGTGGTGCTTTATTAACTCACAGGAGTGGTGTAAAACATTTATCAATTTCTCTATTATTTGAGATTTCACTGCTACAAGTAAAGTATCGATAAAAGCATAGCTGATCCTGCCAACTAAAGTACTGCTCGCTGGGATAAATATTCGACTGTGGTGTTCGAGAATTCCAGTTACGTGATTTGTTTGCTTTTTACGGTCAATTTTTGCATACGATTTTAAATTGAAGCACCTAAAGTTTAATGTGTGAACTACAAACCTGAACAAACATCCACTCCCAAAATAGAAACTGAAGCCACAAATTATTTAATTTAAAATCTAAAATCTAACCATTCAGCTTCTAGTTCTGTATCATGTTCGATGGCAACCTATGTCTATTTTATAAGCCAAATGGCTTTTGTTATTATTACATGGCTCACATATATTATTATAGCTCTTGTTAGATCAATAAAATTATTGATTCTAGAAGTCAAATTAATACTCACTACTTTATCAAATTTTAAAAGTATATTTTTAAAATGAGGTGCAAAAATAAAAATAGTTTAAGTTTTTACACTTACATAAAAGTTTATACATGTTTTCTTGGGTCGTTTTATTTGAAAAAAGACATGAAATCTTGATGTCCAAATAATTTAAAGAAAAACATACCAGTATAGTGATATATTTAAAAATTGAGTCCGAATGTAACCAAAAATACAGTAAGAAAGTTTTTTAAATGCAACAAATGCCTCACGTTCTAACTTTTGGAAACATTTTACGAATCTTAAAAATTTGAATATTTATTCCATCAATTTTTAATATTTTTATTAATAAAAATTATTGTGGGAAATAAAACTTAAAATAATGTGCAAAATTTTTATCAGACTTTTTATTTCAGAGTCTAACATTTTAAAAATGTGCACATTTGAGTACATGAACAAAGTCCATTTGCTTTTATTTTGATATTTCCTTCATACAATTGATTCTTCATAATATGTCATGAATTCAAAAATGTTTATTTTCAAGAGTTAAAGTATAATATTTGAGAAATAAAATTGGCATGCATTTTTCAATACAGATAATGATTAATATATATATATATATATATATATATATAACCTTTAAATAATGTATGTAATTTATATTTTATAAATAAAGAATGAAACTGTTTTTCAATTCCTAAATATTTTATTAGTATAAGTTATTAAAAAATACAATTTAAAGTCCTAAAAATTAATCTACTCGCAAGTAATGGCATTTGGTGTTTTTTAAATAAACACGCTATATTGATTCATACTATTCTAATTAAAATCTGCCCTCATTTTAAATTTGCATTTATAATATTATTAAAATTTTCATAAAATCATTTAAATTAAATAATTTTAATATATTTCGAATTCCATTTAGGTATTTTTCTAAATAAAATATAGTTTTATTTTTTATATAATTACCGGTATTCTTTCCTGATATCAAAATACTGTATTTCCAGCAATAGTAAGTTTATTTCATAAGAATTTTATAATTTATGGATATTTTCCTTGTAGTGATTGCAAATTTATTTAGATTAACTTGTCCTGAACACTTTCTAAATTATTTCATTTACTTTTAATTGAATATTATTAGCGCAATAACATCTTCTTAATTTTCTTATTGAAGTTTAATTAATATTTACTGTCACTTAAAATACTTTGTAAATAGTTGATACAAAAAATTATATAGTTAAGATATAAAAATATTTTCCTCTTACAGAGATTTTCATTTAATCATAACAATCTTTGTCTAGTATTTATGCAAGAATCACACTTCTGACACGAAAGAAGACTAAAACAATGCAGAAGAATGGGAAATATAATTCCATTCGTCTGATTCCACTTGTTATGGTCCCATCTTTCCACCTACTTTTCTCTTTGATGGATTACCACTTTCTCTCATGACCTTCTGTGCTTAATTCCTTCTTGAACAAGATCCATCCGCAACCTGTCAAGTTCCCATGCATTAACCATGGACATTTTCAGACTGCTTTTTCTCCCTATCGGTCCTTCATTTCTAAGACCATTAGCTGCATTAGTCCCTGTCCTTCTTCCTTTGAAAAAGCCTCTGATTCTCTCTCTCTCTCTCTCTTTAAATGACCACATGAAAACAAATTGTTTCTTCTGTATTCTTTATCACAAAAGTCATTGCTGGTAGAATAACTGAATAAAAAAAGAAAGTGAAGATCATTACAAGGAGCATACATTTTTCTTAATGCTAATGCTACTTAAAATTTTCTCTTAACACAAACTATATATATTTGTATTATACAAAAATCTTTCTATTACTTGAAACAAATTATATTGACTTAAAATAAAGAAAATCAATGTAATACACATTCGCAATATGAAAATTTCATCAAATTTAAAAAAATTTATTTTAAGTGTTTTATTTATTATTAGATTTATCGTGAGTTACATAATTAATAATTATTTGTCATGAAAAATTCATGAATTAGTTAAAATAGCAAACAAATATCTATGATTTAGTTTTCGTATTTCACTCAAACAGTATATTGTTACTAAAAAGTTAATATGTAATTTTTAGAAGTAAATAGAATGAAATTTGTCATTATAGAATTTTTGAATACAATACTTTTTTCTATAGAATAAAAAAAAGAATGAAATACAATATATATAATTTTTAAGATAGCGAAACACAAAACTTATTCAGTTTATCAATATTAGTAAATATTTTTTTACTTTAATGTATTATGCTATCTGTATGATAAATTATTTGCTTCGTATTATAATGCTATACATAGATTAAATTGAATATAAATAATCTACTTCATTTAGCTTATAAATTTAAAGTATCTCGTAAAACATGAAGTCTTTAATATTGATGCGTGAGGGGAAATGAAATTGATGCACGAGAACTTGCTCAAACCATATGAATTCCTAAACGGCATAGGTGGGGTATACTCTCTCAAATTGCTGATGGTTTTAAAAGTGGGGTATCGACAAATATCATTGGGCAAACTGTTCTTTGAATCTTAACGAATATGGATTTTCAAAACCGAAATCATAATCAGATGCTCATGTTGATTTTGCAGAACATGAAATTGCACTTTCTCAGAACCCTACAAAATGGCTACTGTTAATGATTAAAAACAAGATGCCTATTCTGATAAGTTCAATTTCCTGTAACATCAGCATGATGATAATTCACATATGTATGGAAATAACCTGATGAATCTACTAAACGTATATGTTAATGTGAAGCGTTTTAAGTTAATGGACTGTCTATTTTGATGCAGCTACTATGTTATGGATATTCCAAATCCACCTAAGCAAAATCCAGAATTTTCAAAGTTACATAAAGTATTCTGCTCGGTGTTTCATTCACGCACATTGTGCATTTCGATGGACTTGAAAATTTCCATTAAAAATACAATAATCCAACATCAAGAGTCTGCCCATTGATGACAAGACCATATATCTAACACTATACACAGTCACTGACCACTTTATGTACAATCACAAAAATGAACGTTATTGAACATATCTGGGATGCTTTAATATATTATGTTTAGAAAATAGCTTTTCTATCGTGTATTTATGAATTTAAAATACTCATGCATATTTTATTACATAGGTATCGTGTATTTATGAATTTAAAATACTCATGCATATTTTATTGCTTATAGATTACCCAGTATTCGTTGTGTAAAGAATTTTCACGATAATACTTTTAAAGTCAAATTTATGTTATGATGTTTTCTTAATAATTCCAGATGTTCATTGGAGTTCTATAGTTATTAATCAATTATACCAATTTATTATGGCACTTGATTTTAATAAGTAAAATTTATTCAATTTAAATCCTTCCAGTCTTCTAATAATTAGGTTTCTTTTTTATAAGGTTTGCAAATTTTATTTAAGTTGTTAGAAGATTAAATACTCTGCAAATATGCTTTTTATTTTTCTCTCTCAAGAAAAAGGAATTACTTCCTTTTTAAACAAAAGCAATATATAGAATGCTATATGAAATTCATATTGCATTAATTTATTCACTTGAGCATTTATTATGTAACCAAAATATTATTAAATATTTTGGTTACATTTTACTTTAAGTTTCATTAAAAGTTAAAAACTAAACCAACTGATATAATGATTGAATTTGAAAAGTACTGCATATTCCCATGACAAATTCATTCTAATTAAAAAAGGGAACATTATTTTTTTATTTTTAAATTTTTACTCCCTTTCATATAAAACGGTGCTTTTATTTGTGACGGCTAAACAAGGCTCAAATAACATTTTCAAAAAATGATTTAAGTTAATCTTAATCACTAGTTCACAAATAAAGCAATTAGTGTTAACTTGTTTCAAATGTATTATACATTTTTCTTGTAAATTATTTTACTTTAAAATTTTAGCATAATTACTTTGCTTCGTTATACATATATATATATATATATATATATATATATATATATATATATATATATATATATATATATATATATATATATATATGTGTGTGTGTGTGTGTGTGTGTGTGTATACAGGGTGATCTTTGTTAAAGTGACAGTGTTTGGAGTGTCCTGCAGTGCTATCTAATCGCCGAAATGACGCCAAACTTGGTATTTAGACTAATCAAAACATGGAGAAAAGAATTCCGTAAAAATAAATTAGTTTCAAAAGTCACCGATAGGGCATTTTGTGGCACTGCTGTAGTTTACAATAACGAGAATTTGCACAAAACATGGGTATCAATGAAAAATGAAAATATTGTGCAATGACAGTGCCAGTAATAGAGGCTATAAAAAGCAAGTAGTAGACAGCTCCCACAAGTAATCTCAGCAGAAGTAAACGAGCTCCAGTTGTCGTGCCTCTCACATTACCGGAACGTGCGTTACTGGTGAAGCTGTGTTATATGAATCAATGTAATGCATTCGCAGCTTTGTGGGAATTTCGATCCAGAAAAAAAATTAGAAAACGGGCCTTAATCTTTGAAAGGTCTTTAGAAAATGATTAAGAAGTTCCAGGAAACGGGGGTCAGTGACAATTCGCTCTGGGAGAGGACGTAAACCAGTGTCAGAAGATGTGGTCACTGAAATTGTCGAAGGATTTCAGGGAACCTTTGCTGGTACTAGCAACGCCCGGGATGCAGCTCGACAGTTGGACATGAATTATTCCACGCTATGGAGAGTTTTGCGGTGCAATATTGGATTTTACTCTGACAAAATCAGCCGCCTGAACGTAAACCAGTATCAGAAGTAATAACTGATGTGTCAACTGCAATTCTCGAAGAATCACAGGGAACCACTGCTGGTATTAACAGCGCCCGAGATGTAGCTCGACAATTCGACATGAATTATTTCACTATATGGAGAGTTTTGAATGTTGGTGGAGTATCAAAGATGTCTATTCTAAAGGACAGCATAACAAAGACAGTGCGGAATATTCCTTTTGATATGATACGTATGGCTGTGGAGAACGTTGTGAACAGAATGCACAGTGTTTACTCACATTGAATGTAGTCCAATTCCTCACCGGAGAAGTTAATGTAGTAAATAAACATTAATAATTTTACTGTACAATTGTATGTGTTAGTATTTTTCTTTCTCTCATTTTACACATTGTAAAAGCCAAAAATACCCTAGCGGCGAGTTTTGGAACTGAAAATCTTTTTACGGAGACCTTTTTTCATGTTATGATTAGTTTAATATCAAATTTGGTGCCATTTTGGAAAATAGATCACGCTACAGGGCGTCCAAACACTGTCACTTTAAAGAAGATCACCCTGTACTGTTTATATACATACATATATATTATATATATATATATATATATTGTACCGAGCTACGGGATTCATGTGGATTGAGAGTTGTATATATATATATATATATATATATATATATATATATATATATATATATATATATATATATATATATATATATATATATATATATATATATAGTACCATCATCGGACTCTCATTTCCTGTATAACACGCCATTTCTAATATGGAGTGAGTCCCAAAGAGCCCAATATTGTTTAGTAGCAGGACTGTAGGTTGAGATGTCCTGCCAACTTGGTCTCATACTGCAAGATTCTTTTAATTCAAAAATTGGGTTTATATCTGGGTCTTCTTTTTGAGCTTCTCTAAGTCCTTCATCACTCCACGAATCTGGTTTCAATGGCGGTGAAACATTAATTTGTCGTACCGAAGGATTTACTAATTGATAGTCCTTCTCTACTCTAGAACAATATCGGCAGCTTCCATTACACGGTTTCCTTGATACTGCATCAGCATTTCCATGAAGAGTTCCTTTTTGATGACGTATTTCAAACTTCTGGATTCGTTGAATCCTTCCCTGCTGCGGTGGAAGATCATTTCCACCATCTTTTGGTTTTGGGCAGTCTCTTCGGACGTGTCCGACTGCACCGCAAGTCCAATACTGAATTTTCGTGTTTTTGCCACCTTTACTCAGTTCTAAGCTACGGAATTTTCGCCACAGATATTCAACTTGTTTTCTTAGATCATAGTCTGTATCAGTAGCAGAGACGGCTCTGATTGAGTGCCGGTCTTTACGCGCGGCCTGCTGGGCAGCCTCTATCTTAAGTGCGTAGACTACAGCAGATCCGATATCTTTGACATCGGAGAGTCTAAGTGCTTTCTGTATCTCCGGATCCCGCACACTATCGATAAAGTGATGGAGAGCCAGATCTTGACGTGTCTCAGATGGGCAGTCCGAAAATGCTAAATGGGAAAGTCGCTGAATATCGGCAGCCAATTCTTTGCAGACTTTCACCCGCTTTGTGATAGCGGGACCTTAACTGTAATCTGCTATATTCTTTACTGCACTTTTCTCCAAACCGCAGCTCAAGCGGACATTAACAGCCTTACACTCGCTTCGCGAGTAGGCTGTCCGCCTGCGGCGTCGAAACCGCAGCTCAAGCGCACTCGATAGGGCTTGGAAATTGTGCCTTTGCTCTTCCGGAAGCGTCTCGAGGATATCGGCCGCATCTCCTCTTAAAGAAGCCACCAGGTGAAAAGCTTGGGCCCGGGGATTCCATCCATTAGCTTCCGCTACCAACATAAACTGGGTCTTGTATACCTGCCATGATGATTTTCCATCGAATGTTGAGAGTTTAATCATGGCCAGGGAAGGCATAACTGCCACATTGGGTTCCTCATGTCTGTTTGACATCTGTTTCTTCAAGCTTTCAATCTCCTTATTCATATTGTCTAATGCTTCTTCAACGTTTTCTTCGATCTTCTAAACCTTAGTTTCAACTGAAGTTACCTTAACTTCCATTGCATTCATCTTCTCCTGAATGATGTTGGAAAATTTTTCTTTAACACTTACAATGTCCTTCTTAAGTTCCTTTTTAAGCTCCTCCTGTCCAGATTTTATCTCTTTCGTCTTCTCGGTTTTAATCTCTTCTTTTCCAGCTTTCATCTCCTCTTGTCTAACTTTCATCTCTTCTTGTCCAGCTTTCATCTCTTCTTGTCCAGCTTTCATCTCTTCTTGTCCAGCTTTCATCTCTTCTTGACCAGCTTTCATCTCTTCTTGTCCAGCTTTCATCTCAGCCATCTGCTCCGTTAATTTTTCGAGAAGACTTCATTAAATCCATATCCATTTTTCTTGTGACACGCTGCATCAACTCTTCAACCCCACTTCTGACACCAGTTGTACCGAGCTTCGGGGTTCATGTGGATTGAGAGTTGAAGAATGCAACCACTCAATGAACACAAAACTTTTATTCGTAAAAATTCCACTAGAAATACCAGCTGTAATAATCACAATTATACAGCTACAATTCATCGGATACAATAAGTAACAGCTGCCAATCGCAGGTCTCAAATACCTCAGGCAGAGAACAGCTTCTCTAAACTAGCAGTCACGTCTAATCGTCTTCACTCACTGTCTATACAAAAACCCTAACTAACTATGTCGGGCTGCGGTATTTATACCTGACTTGGCGGGGAAATCTACTAATTTCGCCAAGGTTATGGAAGCTTCTAGGCTATCTTGCTAAATATTGGTCCTAGAGCTTAGGTGATGGATGTTTCCAGAAATATCCATTTCTCGCCAAGTCGCCAAAAATCTCGCCAACACGCCAAGTTTTCTCACCAAAACATCGCCAAGTCACCAAATTGTTAGTAAACCCGCTTTTAACGTATAACACGTCTAAATACCGCAATTTTTGCCCAAAATGTGAGTATTTCCGATCTGTCTGAGATATTTTAACACATATACAATAATTATTTATAAATTTGTAACAATATATATATATATATATATATATATATATATATATATATATATATATATATATATATATATATATATATATATATATATATATATATATATATATATATATATATATATATATATATATATATATATATATATATATATATATATATATATATATATATATATATATATATATATATATATATATATATATATATATATATATATATATATATATATATATGCAATTTCTTCATTAATAAATAATATTAATGCGGCCATCTTATTCTACACATAAGCAAACATACCTTCAGTATCAATATTACAAGTTAAAGTAAACCTTTCATGTAATTGTTTAGCATCATTAGATTTCTTAACATATTTCAAAATCTACTGAGTATAGAAGTAAAAATGAGTATTTACAATTATATTTTAAATATCCTATTGATACTGCTATATAAAAATTAAGAGCCAACTAATACACATAATGCAAACAAGTCTGCTTAAAGTATTTAGAAAATAATTTATTATATTTATTAGTTGGTATAAGCAAACAAAGAATGAAATAGAATTCTTGAAACTAAATATTAAACTATATAATAATTGCAAAATATTTTCATTTGCAGAGAACTGATTAAGAAAACGGTTCCTCAGTAAGGATTTCTAATCTTATAGCTTTTATTTACTTGAGTAACAAGGAAACTCTTATAAGCGTAAATAATATTTACCTTGCAATAAAGCTAAAAGATACTAACAATAAACTATTTAGAGATATCTTTCAAATCGGATATATTTCAGTTTATTATTACAACAGAAGCTGGATAATATAGGAATAAAAGAAAATGAGAGTAAATAACATCCAATTCTCTTTCGGTAATATATTTTTTTCCGTGAATTTAAATATGAATTGAAAACTTTTTCTACAAACTTTTCAGAAAGCGCAACAATGTTAAAATTTGTAAAGTTGAAAGGAATCATAAACGTTAATAAACTTTTTGTATTATTTTTGGTTACAACAGTTTATAGGTCATTCAGTTTTCAATTTAGCAATGATATAAGGATTTATAATTTGTTAGTAACGAAGTTTAAGCTAATAATTTTCATACGTTATCATTTTAAATATTTAAATATTTTAGAAATATAGTTACTCTTAGAAATACTGATTAGTGTATTTAAGTAAATGTAGACTTACAGTTAAAACTTTGAAGATATATTTCTTAGTGCATTTTTATTATTCAAATAAAATTTTCGAACTGAAAACTTTCATTCATAAATTATAAATTTACATAGATTAAGAAATTCTATATGTACGGATATGAAGAATAATTTAAACTACATAATGCAATTATTTTGTAATGGAGATTCTTCATGAATTTAATATTAAAGTTTATTAAATGTGTCTTTCAAAAGTTTCTTAAAACAAAGAAGATAAAGCATATTTAACATTTATAAATCTTTCGAATTCTATATTTTTATGATATGAACACGAAATAGTAAAGAAAAATCTATACATCTTAAAATTGAAACATAAGAACAAATAAGGCAAAAGTTCATTAATTCATATTGTTATAGCAAACCTGTGAATTAAATTCCAATCAAAATTTTATTTTTTTTATTTTAGAAATATATAATCTCAGAATATAAAATACCAAATTTAGGTTCAGGTGAAAAACTTTCCAGGAAAATCATTCATATAAGCAATTCAATTAGTTAAATATTGCAAATCACAGATGCCTTGAAGCTTATGCACGACTCTGAAGAAACTGTAAATAATAATTTGCCAGAAGCATTTTTTAAATATGAACAAAAATTATGATTCGTTCTATAAGCATTTACATTTTTAACTTCCTTTATCATACGCTAAGCGTGAAACTAATCCAGGCGTACTGTTGTAGAAAGATTAAATTAAGATGAAAAGATTTATTGGGAATAAAAGTAATTTCAACGAGCATATTATTACATTTTAAATTTATAAACATGTGTTATAAAATTTCTTGATAGATACTTTTTGATCAATGTTCATAAACTTTCTCAGTAAAAAAGATGTAAAATAAGGAGAAATACCTAAATTTAAAACAGATGGTTGAAGTTTAAAAACTTAAAATAATGTTAATATATGAAGGTTAGTGAATTACCTGTGGGATTTTTATGTGCAAATGGGCATCCATGTTTACATTAATTACATGAAATACATGTTATAAATCAGTACCGAATAAATATTTAACTTTTGAAAATATATATGCATATTTTAAATAAAAATTAACATTCAATTAAATGAAAATAACTTAACAAAAAATCTAATCATAATAGGTTTGAAATTATAAATTCTTAATAAAATTTTTATTTCTTAGAGTATATTTTAAAATATAATTTTCATCTCTCTCAATCTGTGTTTTTCTCCATATCAATTTAGACATGGATATTTGTGTAATGTGCCAGAATCTAATTAAAACGATAAGGCAAACTTTCATTTAAAAACACCTATAGAGCAGTAAACAAAACTATATAAAAATGGTAGAAACGAAGTTGTCATTTTTCCAACTTTCTCATAAATATTGCTTAAACTAAGAATATTTATAATTTTACGATATATCACATTAATTCAAGCAAAAAAGTAATAAAAAATTGTCCAATGTAGATTTTTGAATAAAATAATCAGTGAACTTGTAAAGCATAATTTAAATATATATTGTTTTAATCATTATATTTTAAAAAATAAAATATGAATTACAATGAACCTGAATTAAAAAATAATCATTTATTTTAAATAAAATTGTTTAATTATTTAGGACTAAAAAAGCAGTAGCTAGATGTCTAAAAACAATGCTATTAAAAATCAAACATTTTATTTATAATGTTGATTAACATGAAAGATATTTTTAATAAAACATTAAGTCTTCATTTGCCAATTTCACAATCTGCGTGTTTTCAAATAAATACATCAAATATCGTATCATCTAAAATATTTACATTTATCACGATTAAATATAAACACTTAAGCTTGTTTCTTATAATCAATCCTCATTTCATGAGGCCATTCATTATTTACGTTGTTTTATAATTTGCATTAAAAGAAAAATTTCTCACCATGAATATTATCATAAGAACTATTCAAGGCGTAAGAAAGAATAGTGATGAAGAATGATATTTATTGCGAAAGCTTCTTCATTAATAACACTATTCAAATATTTAAATAGCTCGTTTTGAATAAACATAACCGATAATATTATGTGTATGTATGTATGTGTGTATATATATATATATATATATATATATATATATATATATATATATATATATATATATATATATATATATATATATATATATATATATATATATATATATATATATATATATATATATATATATATATATATATATATATATATATATATATATATATATATATATATATTATATAAAATTTTTTTAAAAGACTATGTGTATATTCCATTATTAAATGTTTCTTTCTAGAGATTACTTTTATCTGATTAATAATATGATATTTTGCAATAATTTGAGACCCATTATACTTAAGTTGGCTTTTAAGAAAACAGTACGTTTCCAGATATATTGGATGAGTCCACACACATCATTTTACAGTCAAAGAGAATGAGAAGAGAGTAAGGAGTCTCTCGTTTACATTAACTTCGGATTAACCATGCAATTCCAGTTCCCCATTTAGCTGATTAAACTCGTACTTATAATTTAATTTAGACATTATTCAACACTAATCAATATTTAGAATTATCTCTGAAACTATGAGTGCCGCATATTTCGCAAGAATATATTAGTCACTTTACTGGTTATACTTAAATCTACTTTGTCAGAACAATTTGGCATCAATTATTGACTTATGTCATTCATTTGCATATACTTTACAAATATTTGAATTTTAGGTTTCAATTCTTTATTAGCAATTAATGTTTCTTCTTAATATTTTAATATATTATTGCTTCTTATTATAATATTCTTTAGGTAGTTTTGGAATTTCTTTAAATATAAAAATATATAATAAAGTATATTCAGGTAATTACCATATTGCAGATTAGATAATTATAAATTGCTTTTTTGTGATTTAATTCACTAATCATATAGAATCCTCACCTTATACTATAGTGAATAAAAATATTACACAGAATGAAATTAATATTCTTAATATGATTTTTTGATTATTTAGAAAGATAGAACATAGAATATAAGTAAATATGCGATATATTTTTCGGAGGCTATGTCTTTTAAAACATCATACAAGAAAATACAAAGCAAATATTCATACTTATTAACTAAGTTAGAGAATTAAAGTTCGATTAATCAAATATAGTTCATTTTTTAAAAAAATATTTTGATTATGTGAAATCAATGAGGATAGTAATTTACATGCAATTCTTGGAAGTAAAATATAGATTTTATTCTAGAAAAGTATATATTTTGACAGTATCAATATATTTTATTTGAAATAATTTTAAAAAATTGAGCAGCTCTTACTCAACTAAAATTTCTTTGCAAAAAAATTAGATTCATAAAGTGCATTCATGAAAATGAAACATATAATTTATAGATTTTACAGTTGTGTATTATAAGAAAACTTTTAACTTTTATACAGAAATAATTATATATTTGTGATATATATTAAAATCCAATAAAAATAAGAAATCTCTTGAATTATTTCCTTTTTATAAATAAGTGATAATAATATCGTTTGTAAAATAAATTGTGGTCCAAATTGTTTTTATCTTTACACCATATTTTAAAAAGTTTAGGAAAATTTAAATTGCTTATGCAGTTTGTTTCTAAAATTTACAGTTGCTCTAACAATTTGTTGCCAAAAGTGTTTTTCTCCACGAAAAATAAGAAAATATAGCAAAATTATATAATAGTATAAACTAAGGAATTCTACGCCATTATTTTTTAAATTACATTAACTGATATTTTCTGATTCAGAAGCTAGTTGACAGACTTATTACCTTTTAATACATTTGAGTAAAATCACATAAACACATTTGAATTCGATCAATCATCTTGTAGTTAAAAGTTGTATCATTACTTTTGTTTTAATTGAAACGTTTCAATGAAATCGATGATGAAAATTCCTTATAAATATAAAATTAACACGAAATATAAAGCACTTTACTATGATTGAATTAATCATTTCCATCAATTTTTTTCCATTCAACATAATTGGTACAATTTAAAACTTATAGATGTCGATAGTAAATTATTATTTTCAAATTCATGTTTCTCATAAGAGAAATTAGAGTAATTAAATGTTATTTTCGAGACAAAAATGAAAAACGTATGAGCTTAAATTAGATTTTTTTATGGTGGTTACTGGAAACAAATGCGTAAATCAAATATAAATAAACTAGCTTGACATTGAAATATAATAGCTTGAGAAACATTCACACACACACACAATTATTCAAAATAAAGATTCGGAGTTCACTACTTTCAGCAACTTCTCAGTAATTATATTTTATTTTAAATATGAAAATAAAAATATAAATGCTTATATAATAAAAATAATTTTAATATATTAGATATATAATGTATTAGATAAAACTGACTTAGAGGAAATATTTGTTATAACAATAACTCTTAAGCTTAAATTAATATTACGACCCATTTTCAAGATAGATTCAATGTGCTTTGAATCTTAAATATAATCCCATGCAAAAAATTAATATGTATTCTTTCAGAAAGTAATAAGTATTTTCGTTATTTATTTGTTTAATTGTAATTAAATAACTTTTGTTTAGTATTTTTTATCAAATATTTAATACATTTTTAGTAGCATTTCTTTGTTATTGTCAAAATAAAGATTAATAAGCCAAACTGATGTTGCGTACAATTAAAACATTTATTAAACTAATAGTTAACATGAAATATCATTAAAAATATAACGTTTTGTAATTGAATTTTGACAAGCAGAAAATTAATTTGACCTCCAGGAAAACAAGAAAATGCTCCCGATTAGAGTAAATATAAATGTCTATTTTTTCTTCGAATATTAAGTCGTTTTGTGGAAATTCTAAGTAAATTCAAGGGTAAAAATTCAAGAAATATAAATCCGTAAGGAAAAATCCATTTTAGATAAGTTCCTTTCAACATTTTATAATCTCCTTCGATAGAAAAGAATGTTTCAGGCCTAAAGCTATTACCATGATTCTTTCCCGTTAGGTTTTACTTCGTGATAGGGAAAACATTTTGGGCCCGGATGGAATCATTATGATTGCATCTGTTTCTCCCTGTCCTTTCTAACGCTACTTTTCTTTCGGTAGGAAAAAAAAGGAGAGAATAAACTCAAATTTCAGATAGACTTGATTTGGAATAAATAAGCAAAGTGCTGCCTTTTTGGCAACCAAAAACAGGAAATCTGCACACTCAAAATGAATTATGGATACAAATTTTAAAGCTGAAAATTTATAAAATATCAAAAACAATAGGAAACGGTATTTAATACATTTTTTTTCTTTATAAATTTCATTTTTCGCAGGCTCAAAGACGCCGTGAAAGAATTTGATATACCTTCTTTATTGAAAAAGCATGTGCACTTTTATTTTCTGGGCCGTAAAGTTTTTATAAATAGAATAAAAACGGATGAAAAATCGCTCATCGATGCCAACTTATAAGAAGCAAACTACTTTACTTTTATAGGAATATATTTCAATTTAAGAAAAGAGAGGGGGGAAATGAAATATCGTAGACTAGTACTTGACATGAAGGGCAAAATTAATATAAAGTTTCATATGTTTTTCAGGGAATATGAGAAATGAATGAATGTTTGTAGGAGCGTTTTACACCGAGAGAAAAGTACTTAAAATATTTCATATTTCCTTGGAAAAGATAATTAAGTTTGTGACATATTTGTTTCGAGTTTTGCTGTATGTTGAAAGTACAAAAACTACCGTTTCCACATTCCAACTTTTAAAGCTCATAAACATGACGTCACACAGTGGATTTACTGTAATTGCATCTGCATACGGATTTACTCAATACAAGAGGCAATATCTAAGTTTCATTATTTTCAAGATGAAAAATAGATAGATTTAGATTCTGTTTATATAATACATATACTAAATCAATGTAATCCATTCTTGCTTGTAATAAGCATATTCCTTCAGAGGACTATTATCAGTTTTTATTTTGCAAAAGATATAAAAATGTAAAAGAAATGATTAAAATTTAAAAATAATATTTTGTATGTTATTTTATAATTATTATCATGTGCAGCCTATTTTGTTTCGTCAACTATTTAGAACTTTAATTTATGTTATTAAATATAGTCAAGTAACATTAATACTTTTCTACTATTGATAAAAAATTGAAGCGCGTACCCTATTTCAAAAAATATATATAATCTGACTCTTCATAAGCACATATTTTATATATTTTATTTATATTACAAAGACATTTGATAAAAAATTGAGAAAAGCCGCATGTAAATCCTAGTTCATATTGAGAACATTTTTATCATTAATATAGGGTTATAAGTAAGAAAATATAATTTCATATTATGTGTTTCCAGCATTTAGAGATCATAAATTATATTTAGAATGAATACTTGTTGTTTAGTTATTTTTCAACAACATTCCGTACAAGCATTCCGTTATTGGCATTTAAAAAGTAAATTCCTGGCCTCATATTAAAACAGTAAGAGAATCGTTTTGACTAAAAAATAAAAAAACCGTAAGTTTGTTTTCCTTGTTTATGTTTCTCGTGTATTCTGTAAGAAACAATGGAAAAATAATGATAAGGAACTTCAGATCTTCAACAAAATGCAATAGTTTGGAAAACTATCACATCTGTTATATTATGTTATAAAAGTACTTCTAAAAGCTCATTTACCTTATATTGATATAACTCAAACTCTGTAGCACGACAGTTTCATGGGGTCAAGGCTTTTAGTGGTCATATGTGTTTTCATAACTGCGGGCCCTGGAATGCGAAGTATATGTCCCTATCAGGCGGTCAGCCTAATGCAAAAATCTTAGTGTATTTTCCAAGCATGCTTAGTACATTCAGCATTATTGTTTCACTGAAGAAAAGAAAAATAGAGTTGACTATGCCCAGCCTGTGGACCGAACTTCTGACTATTACCCTGGGAATGAGAAGCTCTACCATTACACCAGATGGCTTCACAGCATTGACATATTTAGTTTTTAATTTTAATGCCGATCATTTAATTACTTCAACAATTATATAAACACTGATGTTATTCTATCTTGATGAATGTATTAAAATAAATATTTTAAATATAATTCAATATATAAACTTCCATAAACAATAATATAAAACTCAATTCTTCAATTTTTCCTTTTGCTTGATTTAACATTTATGACAATAGAAAAAAGTATTTTAGTCATGGTAGCCTGATAGAGAAATATTTCATTTCCAAGTTCCGATAAATCTGATTTATCAGATGATTATAATTTTGAAATGGCTTAAGAAAGTTAAATGATTCATAAGGCTAAGCGTTCTCCCTCTGGAATAGTATGTTAACCAAAAAGACTGCCATCTTAGTTACTAATCTTGTCATTTAATCGTTTAGCGATATTAAGAGAATTTAACTCAAAGATTTAGTTCGGCTAAAAAAGATATCTGATAGTTTTTTTACGCACCGTATTAAGATATCATATTCATCGCATGAGTTCATTGAATCTTTAATTATCATTACTCATTTTCAGATTATCACTTACATTAATTAAATTATATTGTAAGAAGCAAAATAAAAATAAAGTCATATTACTATTTATTTTACCACTTTAGCTACATTCATTTTCTGATTTGTTTTATAAAATCATTATATCAGGTTACATAAAAAGAAGACAAATGCAAAAAAGAAATTTCCATTACTTCTGCCATCTATTAATTTCCTAAATGTTACATTTCCTAAAAATATTGTATTTAATAGGATTTATTTTTGAAATATAAATTATTCAACTGCTAAATAGTTGGAACTATTTAACAATCTCTATTTTGCTGAAATTAAAAAATGTTTCTATTTCCTATAATTAGTGATAAATTACATTATAGAATTATAAAGAATAATATAGATATTATAAAACATGAGACTTTGTATTCTTTTAAAATCATATTAAAACATCTAAGAATTAATAATTAGAAAACAGATAAAAAATAAAAATACTCTATTTGTTCATATATATCTTAAAAACTATGAATTTTTTTTTGCAACAAAACCAGAGAAATATTCGAGAGTACTTTTGCTCAAAACCTAAACTAATACCTTATTTGACTAATAGATGATTTAAAAATGGAAAATTTCTCGCAAATTACAAGTCTGTCAGCATAATTTTAATGGACTATCCCTCACTTAATGTACATTCATGTGATACAACTAATAAGAGCATTACTAATTTAGCAATACCTGTGTTGAACAGAAAAATTTTAATTGATAATATTCTGCATATAGCTGATGGTTAATTACAGTGAAGTTTATACTTTAAAATTTTGAAGGTGTTACATCAATTGATATCCTGATACTTTCCATAAATTTTTAATCTGGCATCTAAATTTTGAAAGTTATATGTTTCAGATCCTCAGCCCATGGATTCAATCCCTACCACTGAATATCGAATCTCCAAACTATGAGGAATCAAAATTTTTCATTGTTCGAAATCTAATTTAACTTAATGTTCCTCCTCGAACAGTGGAAGTAACAAGAAAGCAGATTGAACAACTCATATAAGTACTTCATTTTTCACAATGATGGCAGTATTCAGTATCGATCTCGCTTGCACAAATCTCGCAATTTGTTATTCAATAACAATACTACAAAATGCTATTCCTAGAGGGAAATTACACAAAAAGTAAATAGAAATTTCTATATTAAAAAATAGAAAATTCTGTGTTTAAGATAGCCATTTCACAATTATCAAGGGGTGTTTAATAAATTTAAGTTAATTATTTCTGTCCTACACATAATTTTCGTTCGAATTAATATTACCAGATGATGAAATACGAGGTGCAAGCAGTTTTGTACATTTCCATATTACATAATAATGTGAAAGATGAAATTCATAATTTTCCCTCCTGATTTACTGATATTTATCAGATAATAAAGTTAAGTAATTCTTTGTTGTTTGTAAACTGTTTCTGTTGATTCGTCAGGCAACCAAGTATCATCACGAATACTGATTTCTCCAGGTATAATAGCTACTTATACACACTTAATCTTTAAGTTTGATTGAACACAACTGGTTAGGAAAAGCTTATATTTCTTGGATGCAAAAGGGAAAGGCATGTTATTATCTTTTTTCTAGCACTTTTTTGCTGCAAAATATACTATTAGTCTTTGATTATCTAGCAAATTTCACATGTGCGTTATGCTTATCATACCATAGTGGAATATTTCCCCCTCTTTCTTGTAGCTATGATTAATTAGGAAAGTTTTTACAGCAACCACAAAACATACTATATATTTATTACAGGAATTTCTAAAATTATTATTGGATGCAACTTTCTTCTCCATAGACTCAAGTTTTTTTTTCCTGGTATCAGAAATCTGAGAGCTTTGTTGTTTGGTCCATCAATGATTTTGAGAATTCTATTTTGCTTTCATCTCGAAGTATCATTTTCCTTTCATTCCCATTATGAAATCTTTTATCTTTATATGTCTAAAAGTTATTGATTTTTAAACTTTCTTCTCTGTTAAAATAATTTCAGTATCTGCGTGTAACGCTAATCATTCTATCTAATTAATAATGCAGAATTTAAAACAGTCTTCAATTATAACTGTAGTTTTTAAGTAATGTAAATTTTATTAAAAAACTAAACGAAAAAATCAAGAACATTTAAAATATCAAATATAACATTAGATATTTTGATAAAAGCATTTTTAAACAGGGAAGCTGTTTGATGGCTCTAAATATATTTAATAAAAACTTGATTTTTAATTCCAAAATCATAGAAAAGCAAGATCTCCTAAATTGAGATTTTTTCATTATTTTAATTAATGACCTACTCTAAAAATAAATTTCTAGCTTAAAACTAGAGCTTTCGAATATCGGCATTAATGATAGTTGTAGTATTATTCCTAACTATAATGGAAGTTTCAAACAAAATAATTTCTGTTTCATTATCATAAGGGAATTAAATAAGAAATTTTTTAAGAATCGTAAAATATCATTGAAATACATTTTAAAATAATAAATAAAAACGATTAGTAAAAATGTAAGTACTTTTTTACTTCTCACGTGTAATTGAAAAATAGTTTAGCGATAAAAATTGCACATTTGTTTCTACTCATACACACACACACACAAAATTGTATAGCTTTTATGACATGTTAAAATTAAATTATCTTATAATGTTAGCTACCAATTATATTTAATTCAAATAATTTTTAGAACAAGTTGTTGTCAATCTTAAGAAAAAGAAAACTAAACTAATTATCCTACTTCAATACTTTTATAATACACCAGTTTCCGCACCAATGTAACCAACACTGTTCGTAAAACAAGAATAAAAGTCGAACATTTAATTTTTGATGCAGTTTTCTGCTTAAAACATAATTTAATTTAACCGAAAACTTTTGAAAAATTATATTAAGGAGTATTAATCGCTTATCTCATGAAATACGTTTAATGCCATCAGAATAAAATGAACAAAAAGGGCGTTAATTATTTTGTTCTCTTTTCATGTGCCATATTAATGTCATTAAATGAAAAATTAGATTATCACAAAAAGAATCATAAATATTAGTGTAATTTATGGTTTCAATTTGAAAATGTTCTTAGACTTTAAAAAATTGAATAAAAAATTTAACTGCCCTTACTGTTTATACATTTTCACATGAAGTCAAAAAGAAACTAAAATAAAAATTTTAATAATATATTTCAAATATCTATTTCAACAGAAATTAAATTTTTGAGGCATGCACTCTAACTTACAACAATTTTTCATCAAAATGATATGGACATTCAAATAATAAATAATTTCCAATAATTAATCCATATGCAATTTTAATATCAAAAATGAATGTTGTAATTATAGTTTTTTTAAGAATTGAATAAAAATAGCTTACACATACTAATCATAAATCTTAAAAAATTAGCAATTATTTTCTTAAAAATGTATTCAATGCAAGTAACACTTTCATCAGACATAATATGCTAGACTCATATATTGCATAATATCTGTTCTGATAGTTGTCAAAGAATAAAATTTAATAATATATGAAAGCTTTAACCATCTATAAATTCTCTCTTTAGACCTGTGATACTGGCTGTAAATGTTAGAGTGCTATAAATGTTTTGCATTAAAATGTATATTTGATAAATTTTAGCATAAATTTTTGATCAATTTTAGCAAATTATAGCACTTGAGCTAATCAGAAGTGTGTGAATTAGTCCCTTATTTTAATAAAAGAAATAAAAAAAAAGTTAGGAAATAAAGTACTATGTCGCATGGTTTGTATTACAAAAAAATGTATTCAATTTAAAATGTCTATAATTAATGAATGAATCTGCCCTAATTATTTGAATTAAAATGCATTATTTTATGGTTCTCTCTCGACTGTCCAGTAAATTGAATAAAAAACATTATACAAAAATATTTAAATTTTAAGAAGAATTTATAATTTAAAATCTCTGCAACATTCTTTCGATCATAAGAACAAGTTCTCTAAAAATAGCATTCTTTCAGTTGAAATATCATAAACTAATAACAATTGTTATAATATTAAGATTTGTTAAATTTTTTCGAATATTTTTATTGCCCCTTTTCATAACATAATATCAATAATTGCATATGAATTTCAGTATGAATTCGTATTCTGGTTATTAATAATAATATAAAAATGCATTTTGAAAAAATTTTTCATCATGCTCAAATTAAAAAAAAAAATTTCTCTTTTATTTGCTTGAATGGCAAATAACTAATTTCTTTAAAAAATTTAGAAGATATTAGTCACCTCTCTATCTTGTATTTCTTCTCTAATCACATATTACTGAGTTATCAACAAAGGACATTTAAAAAAGCATGTCATAATTTTTATAAAAAAAAAGATCATAAATTAAAGATTTTATTAAAAATTAAAAAAAAAAATTAGTGCTAATAAAGTTTAAATAAACAATTCCCTATATCAGCCCCAAGCAGTGGTTTTTGTAATCAACATTACTTATGACTGATGTAGGGGGACTGCTATTTGTAATCACATATTTAAAAATAGTAAATTAATTACTCATCAAAAAACTTTGAAAATTTAAGCTTTCCTAAATTTTTATCCAAATGATAGTAAATATTTTAATATGAAGCATAATTAAACGTAGTTTAAGGTATGTAGATTTCACAACACAAGTCTATATATATTTTATATAAATATTATTTAACTTTTCTTCAAATTACTTAAAAGCATAGAGTAAAAAACCAAAAAATAAGAAGTAATATCTGTAAATAAATTGATAACAATATACATACATTTTTATTTCAAACGAAGCAATTAAAATAACGTTTTTATAACCAACACAATTTCTAAGAAATATTAAAATGGTACATTGAGTTTTAAAGTAATAACTTAGAGAGAAGATTTCTTTTATACTTTTTGTTAAGAAGTCATATATACTTATAAAAAATTTATAGTAAATAGATCATACTCATGAATTAAATATGTTGTTATTTAGGATTCTGCTTAATATATGCTTAGATATATGGCCACAATTTATGGGTTTTTGATTTATTCATTACTAAATTAATTTATTATAAGTATTCAGTCATACGGAATATTTCTTAATACATCATATAGCACAAGACATAAAGAGGCCATTGGAAAAGTTATTTCGCTAAACTTAATCTACAAAATTTCTCTAAGAGATCATTTTAACTTAAGTGCTTCGGAGAAAGTGTTCTTTTACGAGAGATATCCAAACATCACTATTTACTGCATTTGTTAATTTTCCATCCTTGTTAAGAGAGATCATTTTCAAACCATCTTATCTACTGGGATCGAGAAGTTTAATAAAACTAATGCAGTGATTCTATAATTATTTTAATGCATATTTAGACATTAAGAGTACATAAACTGGAAATTTAATTTGCTTATGTACTAACCCCTTGATTAATGGAATGCGTAACTCCTCTTCATTACGCTAAATGGTAGCCAGATAGACGGAATACGGTCAGTTTTACACTGAACGCAATAATTGAAATTAAAAAACTGCAGCAAAAAGCGGTAATTTAACTCTAAATCATTAAAATAAGTATAAGAAAAGATTTAATTATAGATATTCCTTATTTAAAATGCTATAAATTATTCTTAATCTAATTTAAAAAATCAACAATTTATTCTGAATTGAAATTGAAAATAAGGAGTTGTTTGTTAAATGTATACCAGTATATTTTTACGCATCAGAATTCTATTTAATACTTTTTGTTATTAAAATAAATTTTGGAAAACTCTCACTGATTCATTTGCATAAATTTTACCAGAAAAACTTTAAAGTTTAAAACTAAATATTTGTTTTTTTAAGTAGTATTAGAAAGAAAATATACAAAATCTTTAATGGTATTAATAGGTGCAGACGTACCATATATTGCTTATTTGATACTGAGCTTGAAAGTAAGTGATTTATTAGAAATATGAAAAAAATTGCAGGAGATATTATGTCATAATTTGAAAAAAAAAGTAATTAAAATCTGCTATAAATAAAACTATTTTATCTGATATGTTTTGTACCATAAATTATTTACTGGAACACAAAATATTTTAATTTATGTCTAGAAAAGGATAAAAAGTGATAAACTATTTGCAGTGAGTACCATTTCTTAGAGCATAGAGATGGAAAGAATTTCTTTTTTAATTTTGGACTATAAACAGAAACGTAGAACTCATAAAAAGCCTAGGCAAAATGTTGTATATTATTTCAGTTTACTTAACATTCAAATCAGTAAAAAGTATTAGCCTTAATTTTCTTTCTGAATTTCTAATAGGGAAGTAAAGGCGTGACCTTATTTGAATTGTATTATTTTATTCAACTGATATGTGTGTGTGATCCAGAAACTATTTAGGTTGAAACCAATAAGAATGTAAGATAAATTTTTACCCGGGGCCTACTGTGGCTTAGTGGTTGAATAAAAAAAACTAGGTTCAATTCTAACCAATGTATATTAACGGAAAATAAGTTTCTCATTTATGTATGCTTATCCATTGGGTTGTGTGATGGTTAGTTTCCCTGGTTTCCTATTTTGTGTTTAATGAGTACTGTCCACTACATGTGACAAGTCCTTTTAGATGGCAAAGGCGCAATGTATATTCAATGCTTTTAGGCTGCCCATGAAGTTGCGTCATATTTTTTCTTAATTCATGCGGACTTTTAATTAAATAAAAAGTTATTATTTTCTATGTAAGAAATATTTTATTATTGATGAAGTATGAACTCTATTATTAAAGTAAAAAGAAATATGTGGTTTAAAAAAGGAATAAACTGAAAATCGTAACTCAGAGCACAGAGCCATGTCTAGAGAGAGTTTTTAGCTTAAGGTGAATAAAATATAATGAAACAACCATGAGAAAATATTTACAGTGGAACAAAGATAAATTAAGAAAATATCTAAGCATATAAAATTATAATATATAAATATAAATCATTTAATAATTCCTACTAAATTTTTTGTAATTATATATCATCATAGTCATCAAGTAAGCTTTTGTTATTAATTGCATTTATTAATATTAGATATATGAAAACTTAAATACAGTAAAAATTTGTAAATTAACAAGTAAGCTTCGTAAAACTGAAAGCTAGTTTACAAAGATGGATATTAAAAATACTTACACACCTTCGAAAAATTTTCTTAGGCTTTATAATTTCCTAAATTCTAAGCTTATAGTTAATTTGACATAAAACACTAAAAAGTGCAATAAAACTTTTATGAACCAAAAACGCAAATATAAAAATGTAGAAGTTAGTTTCACATAATTTTCAACTGAAATTCTTCATTCATTGGAATGTTACTATGTTATTTCTCTCTCTCTCTCTCTCTCAGCAATATTTTTCTCTTAAAGCAGTTACTACGCCAAATCATTATGCTTGCTCATTGAAAATGACAGAAATTATTTTCATTTTTTTAATCCTTAAAAATTATAATGCCAAAATTAACTTATTTTATCTTTAAAATTTAAAAAAGGTTTAACTATAAAAATATTTTTCTATGTGTCATAATTATTTACTATTTTATTTGTCTTAATATTTACTACAATAAATGATTAAATTCAACAAATTTTCCCTCCTGATTAATCTGAATTTTCTTCTGCAAAAATTTCCAAATTAGGAGCATATTATCCTTGATTTAGAAATGTCATTATTAATGTTATTAGAAGATTAAATTTTTACTCAATTTTGTTTTTTACGTTGAATCAACTTTCTCGACTATGAAAATTTAAATATTGCTTTTGGCTCACAAGTCAGTACAATGAGGTATATGGGCTTATTTATCATTTGTATATACTGGGTTTTATTAATATATTTGATTCGTGTAAAAAATTTTAAAGGATACTGAGTGCATTATTAATTTTGAAGCTTACGTTTTCTTACAGTGCTACTGAGAAAACATTATTTATCGTAAGTAAATTGCCTTAAATTTTCAGCAAATTTGTTACAATCTTACACGTAACATTCCTTACATTTACAACCAAAGCAAAATTTTAAATTTAATTAACATTATAGTAGATAAAATACTAGTTAATCAATTGTTAAATAGTCAGAGTTTGTAAGCTGTGTCTTTAATCCCTTTGATTGTTTGGAATTATTGCTTATTTGTGGAAAATTGTTATAAAAAGGAATACATTCTTTGCGTGAATTTTATTTTTAATAATCTAAAGTAGGTAAAAATTTTTCTTGTAAAAATGGTACGTTGATGTTTTTATCAGTTATAACATTCATAATATCCATAGAATACCTAGTAATGAATAAAATCAATGAATGTAAGTGATGAATAAATAATTTCAGTTATGTTTGAAATTACGCATAAAGTGGGTGTAAAAAAGGTAAAATTTAATAAATTAATAACAAACTAGTTCATTTCGAAAAACATGCATTATATTTTAATATATGTGAACTATATTTTATTTGTAATCATCATTTTATTCCTGGTACTAAAGCAAAATTTCCTTTAAGACAAAGAAATTTATGTATTTTTCAAACTGCTTATATCATTGTTTAGAAGTTAAGGATTCGGTTATTTCAATATATAGCGTGATATATAAAATGAATATACAATTGAATTATAATTGCAAGACTGCTGTGTCCTGTTACTATCCATATATGAACTAATTTTGTAGCTACCAGATAAAGCAAATTCGCATAATTAAATAATAGAGCATTAGACAGGGTTAATTAGAGATTTTATTACATTAAAGCAGAACTAATTTGAAAAGATATGAGCACATATGTGAATCACGTGCCACAGTTCTTCAAAAGCAAAACTCTGGATTATATTTCATTGGGATAAACATCAATATGAAAAAATATCTTGGAATCAACACATTAATTTTCATTCAAAGACAACAAAAAAGTGCATATGAACAACTTGCCCTTGAACTTGTAATATTATCTTCGCATGCAGAGAAATTATAATAGTTTGATGAAAACTCAAAATAATTCCTTTATAAGTGAATAATTGTTTAAAAATAAATTGTCTATTAATTAAGAACATTGAAAAGAAAAAGTTTTAAAAAATTTATGTTGAATGATTAATAGGTAAATAATTTCATTCAGTTTAAAACTGCTGTAGGAAACTAATCTGAAAGTAAAGAAAATACTCTTGACACAGAAAAATACATTTAGGAAATTAAAGTGTTATGGGTTTTATTTGATAAGAAAATCACTTTTTCTATAATTTTATCGTTTATACCTACGCATATATATATATATATTATCTTCATTGCTATAGTAAGAAATCAACAAAAAATTGTTTAAAAATTAATTTAAAAGTTTTTGAAATATCCATACTTGAATTACTGAAACAATCATTCATAGGAAAGTAATATTCTAGTATTTCAATACCAATTTTTCCATTTGAAGACAAGGCTTCTAATATTATAGCATTATTTCATAGATAATAAATGGTTTCTCAGTACATTTTTCACTGACGACAGCATTATTATATAAAAAAAAGCTAAATTAGAAGACGCATCCAATAAAGTAGACAATGCTCTTTGAAAATGGAAGAAAATCAACAAAATATCAAATATGTTCTTCCAAAGATGGGGGGTGGGTCAAAATTTCTTAGTGTACATAAGAATAACCAACAAGTATTATCTGCTTACTGTTATTTGTTCAAAAATTGATTTTCAAGTATTTGAGCACATATTAAATCTTGAATAAGCCAGAAAATATTTAATGGAAATACACAAACACTATAGACTGCTCGAGGTTTCCTTTTAAATTACTAGAGGTAATTTGAGTACAATTAAAGGATATTTTATTAAACACATAGCATTCAATATGAATAAACAAAGTGAAAATTTCTGAAATATGACACAGCAAAGTTGCAGAGTGTGAAAACAAAGGACATTTAAAAAACATCTATTATCAATGTTTTTTAAATTCTTTTTTTTGATATTCCTCCGTTTTAAACCAGACATAAATACTTTATAAATATGAATTTTAAAGTAGCTGACACACAAAAATTAAGGGCTAGCTCACTGTAAATATTTATTAATATAAATGAGTGTGGTTCACTTTGTGTTTAGAACTTACGTAATAAGAATATGCTACATATCCCGAGGAAGACATGTGCACAATATTAAAACTCAGTTCTGTAGATCTGACAAAACAAATTTAACTTTAAGAAAAACTAAAAGTATCTTTATTATTTTTATGAATGTAAAATTCAAATATTTTAGTGTAAATGATCTTTAATAAAATAAAAATATCTCAAAAAATATCGCCTTAGGAGCCTAGGTACATTTTAAAAAATTTAATTTCATTAAAGTACATTTTTCCAAAATTAGTCTGGAATATTCCAAGAAAGAAATGAATGTATATTTAATGATACATTTTTCTTGAAGATTAGTGGTTTTAGAGTTTTCTCTTTCAGGTTTGATGAATTAAGCAATTTTCGTACTTCTTAAAGGGATTCTTTTACTATACATAAAGGTTTTTTCCGATTTTTAATCTCTGAAACCTTTCATTCAAAATTTAACTTGTAATGCTTCTTTTAATATATCATAGTTTAATTAACTGTTTTAAAAACCATATTGCTTAAGGTTGGTTAATTTTCTTTATAAGTAGCTACGTCAAACATTTTATAATCATCCCATTCAAAGGTATTTCATTGCCTTCCTCTTTTTGGTATTGCATAATTTTGTATATGGTTAATAGTTACCTCAACATCAGGTTTCATTTTTAATTATTAATTCATAACTTTATATATTTATTTTATAATGTAGTCAATCATTTTTAAAAGTATTAAGTATAAGAAAAAAGAAAATTCAAAATAGAACAAAAGCAAAATAATTGAACTTTTTTTTATTTTAAAAAAATTCCAAACAAATTAAGATAAAAAATGTGTTCTAAATTAAATTATTCTGATGTATATTTCTGCTTGAAAAAGTGCATCTTTTATGCCAAAACATTTTACTACGCAAAGACCATGCAAAATAAAAAGAACGGAATTAAAAAATTAAAATGGAAAAAAAATTACAGAGAAGCAAATATGACCAAAAAGTCTTCATTTTAAAAATATGTTTTTTGCAAGTATATTCAATATTTCAAGCTAGAAATTTCTCCCAAAGCCCATATTTAAAAGGTTGAACAGTATCCCTCAAAAATACTCCTAATTTTATTACTATAAGAAAGCTAAGCGCAAAACAGAATTTAAGAAAAACTTTGAAAGGTGAGAGGTCAATTTCATTCGGAGCAATATGCAAGGAGTTAAAATAGAAAACACTGAAAACAACCAAGCAAATTTAGACAATAAAAATGGGTTCTAAATTAAATTATTCTGATGCATGTTTTTGCTTGAAAAAGTGCATCTTTTATGCCAAAACATGCAAGGACGTTTTCATAAAGATTGCAAAAATAAAAAAAAAACAGAATTAAGAAATTCAAATGGAAGAAAAATTACAGAGAAGCAAACATGATCAAAAAATCTTTCTTTTAAGAAATATGTTTTCTGGGTAAGTATATTCAAGATTTCAAGATAGAATTTTCTCCCAGCCTATATTTAAAATGTTGAACAGTATCCCTCAAAAATTCTCTTGATATTATTACCATAAGAAAGGTACGTGCAAAACTGAATTTAAGATACACTTTGAAAGATAAAAGAACAAATTCTCTCGGAGCAAAATCCATGGAGTCAAAATTGAAAACTAATAATTGAAAACTAATTTAATTGTCACATGTTAATACACATTTATAGTTAAGTATATATATACAGATTGTAAACTGTATAAAACACTTGATGAGTTGTAAAGCAAGTTAACAATATGAAAACTAGAAAATAAATGTATGATGTGAAATCAAATCAATAGTATCATTATATTGTTCTAACATTAAATTATGTTTAATTTTCCATTGAATACACTAGTGGATCAGTAAGAATGCATTGTAAAAGTATCAAACTATCTGCTGTAAAATGTTTCTATGGCTTTAGAAAAGGAGTTATTTAATTCATACAAGTTTATTAACGGGAGAAACATAAGCAGTTTTCAAAAAAAATCTATAATCTGATATACATATTTAGTAAATTATATATACAGTTACCATTTCGAGAGCAGATGCCAGAAATAAACTCCTTCAGCATGTTATGTTTGTGATATCACTTATCTCATCTTTGGAGAAATATAGTATTAAACACAAAAATTTTTATTTCAAAATAATTATTCTATATTAAAACTGATTTTATATCTGTGATTATGAACTCTAAAATTTAAGGTTTTTTGATTTTACGATAAGGTAACTGAAATTTCATATTAAAAAGCAATTAACAATTTAATTTGTAAATTAAAAGTTTGAATTATTTTTACTATCCAAATTTTTATTTATATTTTATAATATTAAATTCTTTAGTTTATTAATTAAACTGGATAAGTCTAATAAATGACTAATAACTGATTTTATCTAAGGTTTTTAATTTCAAAGCAAGATATTATTACAAACTGTTTGAATGCTACGAGTTTTAACAGAATAAAAAAATATCTATGAAATGAAAATAAAAGGTTAGATCTTTTATACCTTTTCATTTTTAATCTATGAAATTTAAAATTTAACTAAATTGAGCTGAATTAGTGTGTAGGAAATAAATTTTTAATAATCTATCATAATCTCTTACCCATGATAGTGTAAGCTCTTTGAAGAATAATATCAGTTTTGTGTTACGATTTTGAGTTCACTACCAAACAATAGCATTGAACAATTTTAAAGCTCTACATTTTTGCGAAATAGTTCTCATGAATTTCACACAATTTTTAGTAATATAGTTTACTAGAAATAATCAAATAATTTTTATTAAACAATGACAGTCATTAAAACTAATTTATATTTTTTCCGTCATAAATTTTAATTTCACGTAAATGTTTACTGCCAGCTCGAAGTATTTAATTGCATAATTTTCTGAAATTTAAAACACTTTTATGTTTTATTAATAAATTTTCATTATGTTATTCATATTTTAAAATTATTCATTCAAAATTTTTTTAAAATTCTTTTTGACTTTTCACTTCCGTTTTTTTTGTCTTTTTATTTAATATGGAAACTAAAATCGAAAGGAATTAAGAACATTATAAATAATTTCTGATTTGTAAAATGCCTTTTAACTATAAGATACGTTAAACTATATCGAACTGTTACTTTAATTGATTTTTAATTTTATTAATAAATTTTAATAGGAAATACATGTTACATAATATTTACTATTTGCTTTTATATTAAAAACATGTAATATGATAAGGAAAATCTTATATCATGCAATTTTTTACTTGTAACATGGTTTCTAAATTAAGTAAGCAAATTTGTGATAAATATTTAAAAGTAACAAATATGTTAAAATGTAAAGTAAAAATAGAAGGTGTTTCTTATATAACTAAATTTTCCTTTCATGTTAAACTGACTTATTTTCAATAAAATGTAATTTCAAATTACCATGAATATTCGAAGGAATTACTTTCAATTTATTTTTAAAAATTATGGTACAAAAAGTAACACTGGAATATTACAATTGTATTACGTAGCATTCAAATAAATTTAATAATGATTCCCATAGCTCTTATACTTACTAAGGCAATATAGACATACTTCATATAAAGTTTACCAAATGAAATTTTGCATATACGTGTCTTTATAAATTAATGACATGGTAGAAAAAATTGAGCTGTGTTATTCTAATATTTTTGATTAAAATAAGCAAACAAAACTTAGTATATAATCCGTATGAAATGCATACATTTATTTAATTTTTTTATATTTTTCATTATGAATAATTTCATGTTTGAAATGCTTGTTTTATAAAATTTATGCAATTTATCAATTATCAATATTTTAATTGTTTCTTACACTCTTCATATTTTTATTGCAGAAAACCAATATTACGAATTTAAATAAATTTATTTACAACAAAATTAATTTTAAACCACAAATAATCCATATTTTTCTTCATTATTAGTTATTCAAAATTTTCATTTGTCCGTATTAAATATCAGTACTTTTCGATGCACAAAATGCATTCTTAAATTTCTGAATATAAAAAGCTAATGAATATAAAAGACTAATGAAGTATTTTTTAAAAAAAATATCAAGAACTTAATTTTTGCGTTTTACTCTATCAGAACTCGATTTTTGAAAGATCAAACTGAGCTTTATCAACTAAATACTGAAAGGAATAATTAAAATGTCGTAAAGTCTATAACTTCTGAAATTTAATTTTGTTACTTATGTATATAAAGAAATTAATTTATAAAGTCATATCTTTATAAATATTTCTTACAATTGAGACCAGTAAGAAAGAAATTCAAAAATCATTCAATTGAGATCAGTAAGAAACAAATTCAAAAATCATTCAGTTGAGACCAGTAAGTAACAAATTCAAAACTCATTCAGTTAAGATCAGTAAGAAACAAAACAAAACTATATTTCCATAAATATAGTTTAACAGATTAGCTTCTTATTTTCAACATCCTATTTTTAAATAATTTCTTAGGATCAATCAACACCTCATCTCATTAATATAAACATTTTTAAATCACGTTTGAATTTATTCATTCTTTTCATGCATAAATTTAATGAGTTAAAAAAGAATAATTTTACAAGACTGTAATTGAAACTGACAGCTATTAAAACCACCAGCTCTGCATCCCATCCTCTTTTGCGGGAGATGTTTGATGGCGATAACAAACAACTTTTTTTCACCTTGCCTCAAATTCTTTTTCAATGTATCTTTGAAAGTCTGTTCTCCAATAAATTACTTCGCGGTACATATTTGAACGACTTTACATCAGATAATTATCACATACAATTTACTCGATATCCGAATGTGTGGTTAAATAATAAAGAAAAAAAGTTATTTGACAACGTTAGAAAAGGGTAACGTTGAGACTTTCTAAACCTGATGTACCAGCTCTTTCTTTTCCGGTGTGTAATTAATTTTGAACTTAATTAACGTGAGACGAGACCTCTTATCTCTTAAGAAAATTGTTTCCTCAATGCCGAGCATTAAAAAATTACTTGTATAGGTGTTTCTTTATTTTTCCTCCGCTCAAAAGTCGATCTCAAAAATCTTGTCTTTCAAAACTCTACCACTTACTCGGAAATAAACGCAATAAAGAAATTTAAAACTGAAAATCAAGCAAAAGATGAAGTTTCATGCTTCAAAAAAATGGATAAATTTTCTTTTAAAAAAGACATCATAAATAATTAAAATAGTAATAAAAATAATTTTTCTACTTTTGGAGAAAAATATTTAAGAATGTTCACTCAGTACTTAAAAAGAAATGCTTAATTAGTGAAAAATATCGTTTTCTTAAAACAAGTACTAATGATGCCATAACACCAAATTAATTTGTATATTAAAGGAATTTAACATGTTGTATTGTATTCAATTAAATATTTTAGTAAATTTATACTATATATGTGGGATACCACAAGATATCGAAATATTACCCTAATTAACCAATAATAAAAATTCAATTTCATTGGAATAAGACGTGAATAAAATAAAATCGTAATAAAAACAATTAAATTTTAAGCTTTTAAAATTATTTTGTTTTCGAAATTCATTTCAGGAAAAGTTTAATTTAAACAGTAAAAATTTAAAATTCAAATAAAAATGTTAAAGTTTTTGAGTAAATTTTATGGAGCATTATCAGAGTTTATTTCCCATTTTGTACACATGTATTGCCATATAAAATCGAATAATACAGTTTCCACAAATAAAATAAACTAAAAACGAACTGGCATCAATTTCTTGTAATGCATGTTGTAATCAATTACTTAAGTTAAAATTTCTTCTTCAAACAAGATCAAAATTAATATAAAAATTTCAGCTTCTAATAGAGAGAGAGAGAAAGAAAGTATTTATACCGTTAGTAAGTTTTTTATAAATCTAAATTTTTTAGATACTGTTTTCTTTGAATATTGCTATATAAAAATACAATTGAACTAAACACCAATTAAGGCGCTTTTTAAAATTCCAACTACATGTGGAATATTTTAGCATAAATTACTCTTATCCAGTTATTTTTTAATCTCATCTTACCTAGCATATTTCATCTTGGAGTTATTGTCATAAAACTGTGTGTATGATAGATAATAAATGTTATATGCTCTTTCTCTTCTTTTATATTGGGGTTCCAAGAAAGATTAAGTTTTGATGCAACAACCACGTTTTTCAAAGCATATTTGTCTATTAAATCTAAATCAAAATAAGGAAAAGTTATTTCATTTTAAAAGGTCAAAATAGAAAGGTAAATGAAAATAATAGTGTTAAACTAAGTGTAGTGAATCAAGTTATACCTGCTAATATCCATAAAAATTTTCTCTTAAACATGACTGTTGGTTTCTCAGGAGATAAAAATAAAATAGGCATTTATTTATCACTTTACCATTTATGTGCGTTTATGCATTGTGATATGATATTTTGTCGTGAACTGTGCATCGTGGTCTTTTTCGCAGATATATATATATATATATATATATATATATATATAAATATATATATATATATATATATATATATATATATATATATATATATATATATATATATATATATATATATATATATATATATATATATATATATATATATATATATATATATATATATATATATATATATATAATCATTAATTACATATTTGATATCTTACAGTGTTAGTATAAAATCAAAAAATGTTAGCTTAGTTGTTTATCTTTGAAATTCGTCTTTTATTATACTATATGAATGACGGAAGGTTTAGATTCTCAACGTTTTAATTATTATATATATTTATATATATTAATTTTCTGAACTATATCTTTCAATTAAATGAATATTCAGTGCAATAACAAAATTATTGCGTATTTAGTACCCTTTTTATACTTTTTCTATAACTTCGTTAAATTTCCAAGTTATACATGTAATTGTGTTGCATCTTACATATCTCTCTTTGTATATCAGCTCTTTTAATTTGAAAAGTGCAAAGTTCCAAAGTCCTGCATGCATACATATTTTTCTTAGAAATATTTTATTCATATATATTACAAACAAAATATTCGTTTGCTTAAATTCTTAAAAATTAGCATTTCATAAGTTTTAAGATGAAATTGATGTAATAAGATGAAAGAGAAATAGTATGTGATAGAAAGTTAAGAGAAATTATATGAAATTAATCAAGAATATTATGATAGTTTTATACACATTTGTATTTTTTTTCAGTTTTACTGATATCTACCATGCAAAATAGAAAAGTTGTAACAATTTTTATGTTATATGCACGTGTGTGCTTATGTACAAATGTTTTTTTTTTAATATATACAAATATTTCTATCCTATTTTATTGCTATTTATTTATCATTATATCATTTTATCTTAAATGAATGTTTCGACAGAAAAACATGTTTGTTTTGAAAAATCTATTTTATAATCGTTTAAAATAGTTTAGATTACTTAAATGAAGAAAACATTTTAGCTAGCTATATTGCTAATTAAAAACTAAGAATTTACTACAGTTACAGGTCTTACAAAATCTTGTAAATTTCTAAAGCTATATAATACAATGCAGATTACCTAAATGTAAATCTATAATGCATCATAGATATAAAATATACAAGCTAAGAGTTTAAAAATAAAAATTCTTATTGTTGAAGCGCTCTTAAATGAAGCTAAAAAAATCCTAACTTGTCAAAGATTAATATCAGAATTTTATCATAATGAGGAAGCAACATGAACTATTTTTGCTCCAGTTTATATCTCCAATTTGATTTTAATAGATCTTAAAATTTCTAAATATTTTGTTTTGAGAGGGTACAATGGTAAGTTTTAGTAAAAATATATTATCAATAGTTATACTAATAACAGTGAAATTAATTTAGTAATGTATTAAAAATATAAGTTTTTAGAAAATAATGAAATATCATGTTTTCTTTCTTGTACGAACTTAACTGTTTTGATATATTATTATATAAAATTACTATTAGAATTTTAGGTTTAAATTTAATCTGCATCAAAACATTTTTTTAGAAATTCTTGCTTGAAAATATTTTTTCCTAATTTTCTATTAAATCTTATATTATTTGGTGTATTTTAAGTAGGAAGCAATATTCTTCTAGGAATTACTTTTTAGAAGTCTATTAATAAAATAAATATGTTCTTATATGAAATTTTCTTTATGAAGGAAAATGAAACTAATTTTGAAATTCATTGATTTTTCAAAATTTATGGGAATTCAACAATGCCTCCTTTATTGCAAAAATGGAAACATATTTTACTCAGCTTATATAAAAAGTAAAATTTATAAATTACAATGTTTTGTATACAATATTTATTTTTAATTTACTTTGTTAAATATATAAATTTTGAGTACTTTTCTTATAGTACGTTTCTTATAGTAGTCTTATAGAATAGACGTTTCTTATTATTTCTTATAGAAAGAGATATATTGTCAAAAATGCAAGTGACTTGTTGACATTAAAATCAGATTAGATTTGAATATTTTAAATCGCAATTTTTGTTTCTGACAAAACCATTTCTTCAAAGCAATTGGTATTAGCTATATGAATGTTTTGCTTTTATATAATGAATATCATAAAAATTAGCTAATTCCTATCTGATAATATCTTCTAACGCTTATATTACACGCTTAGATGATTGAATTCTAATATGTGATAAAACTGATTAGCAAAATATTTAAAATATATCGAAGACTTTTAAATATTTACTGACAAAATACATGCAAAATTAACGATAAATTTTTAAATTTAAATATGTGCTTATATAAACTATATTAACTGGAAAACATAAATAAACTGGACACATATATAAATATATAAAATATAAAACTGGAAAATTAAATAAAGCATATTCTACTTATCATATCAGAGAATTTAATGGAATGGAAGATTTAAACAAAGAAACAAAAAATATCTTTCCTGTTCTCTCAGTTTAAGGAAAGAATGAATACTAATCTTACATAACGTAAAATTGAGAGTAATAGCATCTTTTTTATTCAACCCATTAATCAACTTGTGAAATAATTGCCAAATGCTACCATAAGTCTACATTAGATTATATTGGTTGTCATTTAAACTCAGAAACAAATTCCCTGATAATACAAACTTAATTATAATGAATTGCGATTTAATATTAAGGAATAATATTGCTGTTGTTATGACAACATTCGATGATCTTTTTGATAAATTTTATGATAGAAATAATTTCTTGTTATCACTGTTAAGTTGAAATTTTAAATTCTTTGAATACACACGTGTTTAAGTTTGTCTCATACATATTAAGTGATTTAAAAATAAAAATTTTCTTACTTATTATCCTTGAGTTACATTCATTTAGAAATTTTCCTATAAATTATAGACAAACATAAATTAGACTTTATCAAAAAAGTTATTTTGAACTAAAAATTTTCCTTTAAACTTAAATTTAATTGCTAAGCCAATTGAATACTCAATCACTGTTCACCCAGGTCTCTAAATAACACTTTTTTCAGAACGATTTCATAATTAAATAGGAGTCAGTAAATTTCTCTTAATAAGTTACAAAAATATCTTATCTTCTTAATGTACTGAATATTTATCTTAAAAATGTACAAAATTGTAAAAAAAAAATTATCTATTGAATAGTAAACATGGAATAAAAATTTTGAGTGAAGTATTTAAATTAAATAATAAGTTACGCAGTTAAAATACAATTTACAAATTATAGTAAAAGATAAGAAGTATGTCCCATTATGATTTTATATTTTTAATTACGTAATAATTATATAATACTCCAAAGGTTAATGGCAAAGATTTCATTCCCTTGAAATGATATGAAATAGCATAATTAAATCACGTGTGAAAAGTGTGATGAAATGTTTGACTGACAACTGATAAAAAGTTTAGGTTCATTTGAAGGACAAAGCTAAGGACTATTATTTATGAAAATTTTCAAAATAAAATAAGGAACATATATTTTAAAAAAAAAAGTTTTTGGATTTCAGTATTGAAAAAAAATATTTAACATCAATTCAATATTTTAAGCACTAAGGAAATTTCTTTTGTTAGGTTTATAAATGTAAAAAAGTTTATTTTTAAATGGAATTAAATTTATTATCTCAAATTAAAATTAAATAAAGTCATAAAGAAATACATTTCATGCATTTCTAGGCCCCTAGTACAAAAAATAAAATTATAATCATTTATTCATTTATAATCTGAAACAAAAATATAATTCTAACTCAATGTAATCGAATTTCAAAATTTTGTTATATCTTGCATGATTTATGTGTTTTTAAATTAGTTTTGTTTCCTAAAATGTTGTAAGTCACTGGTTTATCGTTAATCAATAGGGAAACTGGAAAACAATACTTTTTACATGAGTTGAATTTTATTCTTCTAGTGACTGAAATGTAAAAAATATAATAATAAATTTCAAACTTTGGCTATAAATGCTATTAATTTGTTTCTCAAAAATAAATGTTATCGATTTCTGGAATATTAATTTTTGTTTACTCAAATTCTAATATAGTAAATATTATTATAAAATACGGAAACTATATTAATAGGAATTCTATAATCCCTTAAATGGGAAACTGAATTGTACATATAGTGGTTCATATATACACACATCATGTATATATATGTTCATATATACACATATCGTTTGTACTATATTCAAAGTTATTAAATTTAATGTCTTATTAATTATTCAAATCATCAATAATTTAGAATGTAATGAGAAACTTAAAACTTTTAAAGGAACGGACGAATAATCTCTGATTCTTTTTAAAAGTTGTAAAAAAATTCTTCCATCATGTTTTTCATTCTATTAACTAATAATTAATCAGGTGCATTAAATAAACATATGGGAAAGATAAAAATCCTTCAGATTCGGGTATGTAATTTTGGCAATATAGTCCCCTGAAGAATAAAAAAATTTTCAATTATGATTCATATCTCATTTATTTATCTGAGACAAATATATATATATATATATATATATATATATATATATATATATATATATATATATATATATATATATACATATATATATATATATATATATATATATATATATATATATATATATATATATATATATATATATATATATATATATATATATATATATATATATATATATATATATATATATATATATATATATATATATATGTATACATATATATACATATATATATATATATATATATATATATATATATATATATATATATATATATATATATATATATATATATATATATATATATATATATATATATATATATATATATATATATATATATATATATATATATGTATATATAAAGCTTGATTAGAGGTATCATAAGCAAAATTGAAAGATACAAGAATAGATATAAAAATCGGAAAATACAAAAATCGATATAAAAATTGAAAAATGCAAGAAAAGATATAAAAATTGAAAAATACAAGAATAGATATAAAATTGAAAAATACAAAAATAGATATAAAAATCGGAAAATACAAAAATAGATATAAAAATTCAAAAATACAAGAATAGATATAAAATTGAAAAATACAAGACTAGACATAACTCTTATGTTTAACAATACATTCAACGCAAGAGCAACTTAAATAAAATAAATAAAATATAATTAATAGTAATTTTTTATAAAATTAGTCAAAAATCAAATGAAGAATAATAATCAAATACTAAATGGAGGTTAATACATTGAAAATATGAATTATATAAAACAGATGGAAAAATGTTCAATGGATAGTTTAAAATTTCAAAGAAAATAGAATAAAGGAAATTGGAACGAAGTACCAACATGGCCAGCTTCTTCAGGGGGTGTTAACCACATTGGCACAAAGTATGGCTTTTTTGCACTGGCCTAAGACTTAGTCTTAAAGAAGCTAATACACCCCAGCTGTGTGTGGGGTGCATATATATATATATATATATATATATATATATATATATATATATATATATATATATATATATATATATATATATATATATATATATATATATATATATATATATATATATATATATATATATATATATATATATTGTATTGATTATCTATTTCATACTTGCGTGGTAAACAGTCCTTACGTTTCCTTAGGATTAAAAGTTTCTATCTTTAAAAAATTATTTAAGAAACATGAATGATTAAGACTTGCATTTATTTAAAAGTAAACCATAATGAATAAGTAACCAAAATACTAGACAAATCAAAAAATATTATAAAATCGCATATTGTTTTCATTATAATTTTTAAATGTTTATAAACATAATTAAATCAAAAATACTTGTAAGAAATTTCTCTTATTTGTCTAAAAAATATACAGATAGTACTGAAAAGTAAAAAAAAAATTATTGCTTGAATGCATGTGTTTTTTTATTTAAGAAATATTTATCTATTATTCAAATGAAAGTAAAAATAAAATTTTTTTCGTTGGTAATTAAATAATAAATATCCCTTAGTACCAAGCATAATTTTAATATTTATAAGAAATTTCATTAAAATATTTATGAGTTATTTAAAAATTAATGTAATTCATCAAATATATATTATATATTTTCATTTTTGTTTGTATATTTTTAACTTAGATGATTATTTTGCATAAACACTCTCCTAAGATTTCTCCTAAAAATAAACATAAATCATGACTTTTTTATTTTTGTTAAGACTGATAAATATTTATCAACTTTAAATAAAATTTTAACATGCATATTGATCTTAAAGATATTCCCATATGAATAATTATTAAACGAAAATGTGAATATTAATTTGTTTAAAATTTTTAAAAGATTCCGCAATTTATCAAATGAATGCAAAATTTATCATATAAACATCATACCATCTTCTATAATATATCTTCACTTATAAGACGTATATTTATGAGGCAAATACTAAGAAAGAGAATTAGTATCCACTATTTGATTTAGTTTCCTTACTTTGCTGGCAGAATATAAATTCTCGTATTCGCTTTTCTTAAAATAATGCATTTAAATATTCTATCTTTGAATGATATTGGATTAGAGAGACTTGCGTATTATTTTAAAAGCAAAATTAAAGTTATAAGACTGCCAATATTGAACCGTATCATATTAATATGAATTAAGATTTGAAGCGGTGGATGACATATGAAAGAATACTTTTCTTGACAAGTTTCTACAGTTGAAATTGACTATTTCTCTGCAAGTTTAATTTCATGTCACTTCAGAATACTAACATGTGATGTTTAGAACAGATATGTGTAAAATATTTATTAGAATTTCTCCCGGTGGGGTAATATATATGGAATTCTTGTTTCCAGTGAATAAATTTCATTTTCAATAACAGCAATAAAGGAAGTATTTTACTCGAGCATGAAAACCATTATTCATTTTATTAGCATATAAGAATACACAAAGTTTTTGAATATCAACTTTTGATATTACCATGATAAAAACCATAGGTTAATAATAAAAATCTCTCATTAATCATTAATGATTGTGTGTTAATTATAATTACTATAAGATATAATAATATTATTATTATAAAATAGTTTAATTTTCAAAAACACAGATTAAAGTATAAAAAAATCTTAAAAATATTTTTTTCATTAAGAATTAAAATCATTAATAAAAAGCAGTTAAAAATTATTGCAAATGTTTTAATTAAAAAGTATTTCACTTAAAAAACTGTAGAATATACAGAATATATATAGAAAACCATAACAATAAACACTTATATGACACGTATTTATTGTTATGATTTATAAATAATATATATATATATATATATATTCTAATTCAACGTTTTTAACTCTAAATTTTTATGTAGTTATTAACTTTTATTTACAATAGTTTTTTAAAAAAATTCCAACTCTGAAAAAGCTGATGACAAAGTAACTAGAATTATAAATTTTATTCGTTGTAATGCAATGTATACATTTCTAACACTCAATTAAAACATTCGTTATTTAAAATTCTTACTGTATTTTAAAATTTTAAATGTAGTTTTGCTTGACATCAATAAAATCATATGAAAATAAAATGTATTATTTTTCTTTTATGTGTAGTTATAAATCAAATTTTTAATTTAGCATGCAAAATTTTCCCAAAAGATATTAACATTTTCAGTATTATTATTAAATAATTTTTAGTTATAAACTAAAATTTTAAAAGTAATTTCATTAACGGCTGACAGAATTTACAAAAATATAATTAAAAGTTTTATTGATCTTAAAATAAATTGAATAATGTAAATAAACACCAAAATATCTACATGAACAGTGAACAGAAATATATTAACAAATAAAGTCTTAATTTTCTAAAATCTTAAAATTACCATTAAACTTAATAATTTTTTAATGTTAAAAAGTGAAAACTATTCGACATGTAACTCAAACACATTTTTCACGTATGAAATAAGTTGAAACATAATAAATAAAATAATAAATTTGTCAATAAACTTATATCTTACATAAAATTACGTCCAAATAATTTTATGTATATTAATTTAAACATTTAAAAAGTTAAAAAGGATTTTTTTATTTGTTTTTCCTTTCATCTAATTTTTAAGTTTTTTTACAAAAATGTTGTATTTTATCTAACCATGTGATCTCTTACTGCATATCATTAAAAAAAGTTTTAAAATTCTTTATGTTACAAAAATATATATGTATATATTAGAATTTAGTTTATTTTCAGTTGTTTATAAATGATATTTAATATATATTTTAGTACATTATTTAATTTGTGTTTATTTTAATCTCTCTTGACTGAGAAAATCAGAAGTTTTTAATGTATTTTCTTACATTACAAAGAGAAATCAAAAAATATTAAGCAAATATTATTTTATGCATTTTAATTCTGAAGGCTTTTTTTTTCTTTATCAGATTCTGAATATAAGAGATTCACAATTAAATAATTAATTAAATTTATAGATTTAATACTTTCAGAATGTCTCAATCATTACAGTTAAGCATTTTTTAAATAACCATTCCTTATGTATAGAACTCCAATTATATATATATATATATATATATATATATATATATATATATATATATATAATATGGGTAGACGGTGCAAAATAATCATTGTAGTAATGAGAGGTTATATTCCATACTGCAGTACATCTGCTTTTTGGGTTCTTGTTGGAAAAACAAGAACGCGTATCAATAATTGGTGTATATTTGAGACAGCACTACTCAATAATTCTTTGAGATGCTGCATAGTTTACACTGATCGCTGTTTGGGTTTCGTGAAATTTAATGTGGAATAAAGTGATTCACATCAGTACGATGTTCCCAATATGTAAATAATTCTACCAGCAGCCTTTTTTAATTCCGAATACTTCGATTCTGGTACAAACTTCCAAAATTTAGTAATCGGCGTCGACTTATATTTTAATTATAGACCTTGATTTCATTGCATCGCTATTAATTCTCATTCTCCAGATTTTTTTTTTTTGGGGGGGGAGTAATAATTGTATTGAAAATGAAGAACTTTCCTTGAATTGTATTAATTCCAAATGGATTCAGAAAAAAAAATCAAGAAACGATTTAAATTATTTCAAGTTTTGAAATCTATTTTGGAATACCGTCCATATTTATTTGAGCTTTATAATACACTTGTAAGGTTTTTTTTCTAATATTGGAACAAATTTTTCAATTCGAGAAAAATTACAAAAAGTTTTACTTTTAATGTCCTTTAGAAAATGTTGAAATTTAGTTTGAAAACTAAATATACACTGTGAGATTTTAAATGTTATTTTATCTTTCTACTGCAATTCCAAATTCAATGTTTGCAAATGTTTCACGATAACAATCAAAAACTTTAAATCTTGTACATACTCGTCACATCATCTAATTCTGAATAGGTTATATCTTTTTCTTTTAGAAATACAGATATCAATCAAACAAATGTACAGATAGCTAGATAACCATCTAACAAAGCAAAAGAAATTAATGTCATTTGGAAGTTCTTAGACTTTTAATTCTTCAAGGAAATTTTTAAATTATCTCCGATAATTTACAACGTGTAACACTATTTTCATATTATCAGGATATTTTAAATATTTTGTAACGAGTTGTTCTGGCTAAATTATGCAGTAAATCGGTATGTTTTGAAGGAGTGAACTCGGTACAGTACATTTATTGAATGCCACAAATAATCCTTCAAAGAGCTGCAGGATGGCAACCCTGATATATATATATATATATATATATATATATATGTATACTATATCTATATATATATACATATATATATACATATATATGTATATATATATATATACATATATATATATATATATATATATATATATATATATATATATATATATATATATATATATATATATATATATATATATATATATATATATATATATATATATATATATATATATATATATATATATATATATATATATATATATATATAATATATATATATATATAACAAATTGAAATGCAATCTTTTGACTGTAAGAATATGTTTCATAATTTTTATAATATATTGTAGAGATATTTTAACATTTTTTCTATATATAATAATAAAAATGCTTTATTATGTATTACATAGTTTAACCTTTTTGGTATAAAGATCAATTTCTAATTAACAGTCTTATTCACATTTCCATAATTAAAGAAATCATAGGTTTTATTGCATAAATACATTCCTTTATAATTTAATTCAAAGAATATTTGACACAATCATTTCTATATATTTTCTAGAGCGGTAGCGTCGTGTAACTGTCTTATTCGAGATTAACCCTGACACTCGGTAATTACAAAGCTATTCAGTCATTATATTCGATTCGCCGCAAACCTCCAAGATGCTTCTGCGAACTCAAATTTTAGTGAAATTGATTAGATTAATTAGAGCTGTTTATTCACGTTAATTAGAAATGTTACTGCTTAAATCCAAGGCTTATGGTTTTAATCCAAAATTTTATTTATAATTTTGACACGTATAACCAAGTCAATGCTATTCGAGGCTTTGAAAGGAAAAGAACTATAAAAATTGCAAACCACAGGTGGCAAAAATAATCATTTTTCTTTAAATTTATATGAATAGATTATCTTTGAATATATTAGAGTTTAAAAATTATAACTAATAGAATTTCAATATTAATTCACAATATATTTAATTTTATTGATATCTAAGGCTGTAAATTTTAAATAATCTTTATTTATTTAACTTTATATAAAAAACAATTAAGTGTTCTATTGATGTCGAATTCTTCAAAATTAATCGAAAGCTAATGTTTGTAAATTATATATTTTAATTACTCATTATAAGCATAATTTTTGAACTAGTGAAAAGCGAAATTAACTTTTCAATATATTTTCGTAAATCTTCCTGTTTAACCTAGTTATTATTGATTTTCTGTTTAATCACTCGAATTCCCATTATAACTTATTTTAATTTAATGTTGAAAACTAGGTTTCAGTTATTTACACAAGCTCCCCCCCACCCACCTCTTCTCTTCGGTAATGCAAAAGTAGTATATTCTGTAAAGGAATAATCTGTAGTAACACTTACTTTGAAAAGTGTTTTTATATCATAGAGAAAATTTCAAACAATGTATTGCAAAAAGGAGACAGTTATTTAAATTTAAATCATTTAGTTGAGCTTATGATTTTTCTTCCACTAGCATGCGAAATATTATTTAAATTTTTACATTTTTATTTCTGAAAAGTTAGACACGCGTGAAATATAATTAACCCATATCATATAACTAACATATAGCATTTGTGATATTTTTAATTATCTAAGCAATGATTTCTACTTAATTATCATTTAATTTACAGTAACAGCTAAAACAACTTTAAACAGTTTTTAAACTTGGAATTCCTGTATTAATTGTTTATGTAAAACGTTAAATGAGCGAAAGAAAATAATTTTAAAATTTGCTTCAATGTAAATATTTTGCGACCAAATTATAAATTTAATTTCTCCATTCATAATTTTTACTGATTATTTTAAAATGTTTATAAATTCAAGAAATGATTTGGGAAATTCATTACTACTTTTTAAAAGATTTATATTAATTGTTATAACAAATGTAGTCGATTATATGAGGATTCATTAGAATAGATTATTTATATTTATTATAAGAGTGAATCAAATGATATAAATTCACGCCAGCTACTTAGGAGTTTGTAAATAACATAATTTTCATGTACAGTTAAAAACACAAATAGAATTTTATTGCACAAAAAACTGAAAATAAAACATGAAATTCAACAATTCGAGTCTGAACATCTTATACTACTAATCGGGAAAAATAAAAAAAAATTGCACACTTAGAATATTTATTTTAATACATATTTTAAAATTAGATTTAAATGCTTTTTAACCCAGTTCTTATACAAAATATAAATGCTACAATATTCATATAAATGCTAATTTGCCTTCAAATATTTCTCTTGCAGTTTCTTTGTCAGAAGAAATGAAATCTTTAACAACAGAAAATGGAACGTTCTAGGGAATTGAAGCTGTTTTTACAAGAAAAAAAGTCCGAAATTCATTTACCTCCATTCTCAGCGCACCCTCCTGGGGCTTAACACATAATAATACATTTCAAGCGTTTCTCTCTAGGAGGTAATGATAAATATTACACTGACATATGTTATATATATAAAGCGTTGCAAGTGAGAATAAAAAAAAGTGACTGGGTTTAAGTACTTTATAGACGCCCTTACAAAAGCTTTAATGCCGAAAATGAAGCTTACGTGTAAGTTATGTTAGTAATATATATACGGATATACAATGAACGCTCGGAATCTAAATAACTCTAAGTCAAAATAATTGCTTTTTTGCATTTTCCGAAAGAAATTTCTTTTTCGTATATTTTCCCCTACTTTTCTTGGACTGTTTTACGGCTAATATTATCATATAATTTTATTTAAGATCGTTCACCATGTGCACAGATTTCTCTACCATGGAATAAATCAAACTTTTAGAAATATATATATACATATTAAACTTGTAAATTCTTAATGTTTTATTATCGAATATCTTTCATTCATCACGTGTTATGAAAAATTTAATAATATGTGTGTGTTTGCATTTTAACTAAAACAATAATATTAATGTATTCTTTCTTAAGTTTACACATTTTACTATTTTCTTTACATAAAAATTGTAATTGATTTTTATTTTAATTATTTCTATTAATTTCTCATTGAAGCACATGAAAAAATATTTCTATTTCCTAAATCTTAAGGTATACAGAAAAGCAAATGATCTCTTTAGCTATGAAAAGGAAGGTGTGTGAAATAATTCCTAGTTTGTTTTTTATTGGTTTTAATTCATATAAATTCAAAAATACTGTTACCTTTCTTTAGAGTTTAAAAATAATCGTATATTTATGGTAAGTTCTTATAAAAATATTTGAAAAGAATTTTTATTGTTTTTACAAAAATTAATATTTTCGAGAAATAAATACGCATTTATACATGTATGTGAAAAGGCTGTCATTCATGTAAATGTTACCTTTACATAGAATTAATTTTAAATTTTTGTTAATGTTAACATATTTTGTTAATGTTTTATTATACATTCTTTTATTAAATGCAAATGTATATTGATTTTTATAAACGCAAATAATTAATAACTTTATACTTAATTACTTTTTTGGTAATATTAATTTTTAAAACGAGTTAGATTAACTACTTGCATGAATAAATATGAGATATAAATGAAATTACCTCAAAAATTTATTTTTTATAAGATTAGAAAGAACTTTTGTAAATTATCTTTTCAAAAAGATTTATTTTTATAGCTAATTAATTGATTGAAAAAAAATATATTTTTATAACTTTAATTAGCAAAAACATTTTAATAGAGAAAACTGACTTCATTTAAAATATACCTCTTTTTAAATACATAATTGAAAGCTTCTGACTCTTATATAGAGAAACAATGTAATAATATTTATCTAAAGTATTATTACTTAAATACTACACAATAGAAGGCTTATTGATCTTAATAGCCTTTAAATGAAGTTTTAAAGAATGAACTCTTTTAAAATAACTTCCTTGTCACGTAATGGAAGAATGTAAATAAATACGCACGCTAAAGTCATGTTTATGATCCATGCGGTCACTATGACTTTGCCAATGAGGAAGGTAGTTTAATGAATGTATGTACAATAAGTGAGTCTTGAATCCCGCTGTGCTCAGATAAGGTGCCCGAGAGTCTCACCAGGTGACTTATTAATTCGGTCCATTTACGCACAATGCCATGGCGTCTAAAAAAAGCAATGTACTGGTGAGAATTTGAAGGAAGACATTGTCTTATTAATATTACTAAGAAATAAAAAAATAATGCTTTGAACAAGTTTTTATTTCTTATTTCAATATAGCATCTTTTGTTTGGTTACCATTGTATATCAGCTGCTGATTTTTTTTTATATTTGATGATATTTATTTCATTGTACACAGTATGCGCCTTTGTTATAACTAATTATCAGCCTTCGTTCTTAAAGGAGAGTTAATTTTATTTTTAAAAAAACATTTTTCCTCGTTTAAAATAATGAGATAAATTTACTTAACAGCTTTCAAGTTAAATGTAAAAAAAGTTTATGATTAATTAATAATTAAGTTCTAGATCCTTGACATTAATAATAAACGTTATATATAATTCTTAGTAATAAGAATTGTTGACATTTTTTTATTAATAGAAGTCCTTTCATAAAGAATTACGTGCTATAAAATTAAAACTGAATATTTCCTAATATATTAAATTTTCATAATGATTTATATTCTTTATTCAATTATTTCAATGTAGTTCCTAGGATAGAATGAACATTCCTTAAATGAATGATTTCTTTATTCATTTTTTCCATAAAATTTATAGATTTTAATTTTAGGATCTTTGTTAATACAAAATAACAAATACAGTTTTTATATTAGTTGAGCATACTGCATAAAATATGCTGTTCGTCTGTTGAATAATCTAATAAAGATAAGTTTGCTTAATCGCTCATTTGACTAGTAAGGTTCAATTAATTTTATTGATTGAGAAAACTTTGTAAAATAAATTTTAAACAATTATTTTCATAATAAACTTATACTATACTTTATAACCTGCTTACTTCTATTTTTCTCAAGTACCTTCTTTACATTGAACTGACAATATTATTTAATTGTATCTTTACACAAATTATATATTCAATTTTTCTTTTGCTTCTTTACATATTTAGGTTCATGAAACGCCTAAAATTTCAAAACTTAAATTAACACTATTGCTATGTAAAATGTAAACCAACCATATAAAAAATTCAATGTTACTTTAAATTCTAAAGATAATTTAAGCATTTACAATGTATTTATTAATTTGTATCATATCGCTTATAGCAATCAATATGGATAAATATATTTCCTAATATATTACTTATATTTTTATTTTTTGCATCGAATTCTATTTACTAACACTTACATTATGCTAATAAAATGTTTTCAATACAGTGAACTATTTAGTTAGTTAGAAATAATATTTCTTAAGAATAAATAATAATTTAACTACATAAAAGAAAGAAAAGCTTCTTAATAATTAAAGTTAATAATTAAGATTATTAATAATTAAAAACACAAAAGTAAAAATCTTAAGACTACGTATTATATATAGCTAGATTTATATATTAATGCATATTTTTATTTATTTATTTAGTTAATATAAGAATCAACGATTCAAGCAATTTAAATTCTCAAAGACTAATATTAATTGATTTCATTTTGACAGTATTAATATAATAAAAATTAAATTTTTCAATTCATATGAGTACACAAGCTACTAAGAAAGATAAAATCTTTTATTGTCATCCAACCAAACGTACATTTAATTCTTTTTCTCAAATTTAATCTTGCAATAAAAGTTTTTTATAAATGATAGAGAAAACAGACGTTTTGACATGTGTCATTTGGCATATGTACCAAAGCAAAAGTAATAGAAAAGGGATTTTGAAGTTAACTTCTTCACAATTACCTCCCTTAAATGGAATATGTGGACTTGGTACAAGATTTTCTAACTGAATGCTTAATAATGTGTGCAATTAATGTGCAAATCTCTTTAGCAACCAAATCATAAAGATTGTAAAAAATACTAGCATTGTTTGAAAACAATCTTTTTCTTAATGAAATGCTTTATTCTTACTTGATTGTCTTATTCCCCTTAATTACCCCTTCCAACTTATGCAAAAGAAACAAACTAGGCAATCATTCACTTTTTAAATCACCACAAACATACATCATATATATCATAAAGGGAAATGAGTTCTTAGAAAGAATTCTTTCTCTAATTCACTTTTTTTAATCTTTTTTTACAACTTTTCTCTCCTTTTCTGATTTTTGTCTCAAGAAAAGTAATCTGTCAAAACGACCTGCAAACGAAAGGAGACATTTTGCTTGTAATTATGGTTCCTGCACCTCGGTGACACATGCACAGGTTGTCAGTGCCATTACCATCTGGCTCTTTCTTGATGCGATGTGTTGGCACATTATATAGTAGATCTTACCAGTTATCATTATCATTGGTTTCAAGTTAATATTCTGATATCGGTGATTATTATTCCGATGACACTTCTTCATAAGGGAGGAACTCCCCATCATCTCATGAGCGTCACCTTCTGTCAGCTAGCTCTTTCCCCAGCTCAGAATGAATAATACTTTCTTGATTTTTCCAGACTTTCACCCAACTTATTCTCTTTCTCACAACGAAAATTGTTTGCAAAAGAAAAAGATTTTTCTGCTAAATTGAGATGCTAAAATAAAGCATCTTATTGATTGTAATTCTTAGGCTGTGAAAATTTTTATATTTTTGTGAAACTTAAATGCAAAAAATTTCTGATTTTGACATTTATTTGAAAATAAGATTGTTGAATTATTCATGATAGCAAAATATTGATGGCAAATAATTAGGAATGTATGTAGACAACTCTTAATTTTACTTTTCAATAATTATACAAGGAATTGCATTCTTTTTTTCAAAAATATGATCAATTCACTATATTGCTTTTTCAAATCTATACTACGGAATTAAATATTTAATTTGTAATAAACTAAAGCCACATTTATGAAAATATTTCTAGTGGTTCAATTGATGAAAATATTACTCAATATTCATCGATTAAATTAGTTGTTTGTAATATAATATATATATATATATATATATATATATATATATATATATATATATATATATATATATATATATATAGTCTCTGTTTTCATATTTTAAATTTAAATTATTGATTTGCTGATTTATTTAGTCTTTTATAAAATGTTTTTCTTTTCTCTAGGCATGTAAAAAATTATTTCTAAGTTTGAATTGATTTATACATATTTTACAGTTAAAACTATAATAGAGAAAGACATATGTGATACTTTACTGTACCACATTTTTTATTCTTATTACAAAATTAGTGGACAACATTTAAATTGCTTTATAACATATGAATATATAATATAACATGTTTCAAATAATTCAGAGTCCAGTTTAAGTAGTGGGTCTCGGTTGAATTGGCCATCTTGTGAAAAACGAGAAAACAACGAAAAACAAAAACCTGTGTTAGAATAGAAACGTTTTCAGCGTAAACTTTCTTTATAATATATTAGAAACAGTTGTGAAAGCATAAATATGCTTATTCATAATTGTAATAAAAAATAATCATGATAAAAAATTTTAATTATTTTAAATGCTTACTAAAAGAGGGCATTTTGTTAAAGTGTTCTATTATTTCATTAAAAAGTTTTAAAAATAGATTTCAATGAAATAATATAATATCTCAAAATTTATGCATACTTTAAAGTCAACTTGCCATGAAAATCAATGAATCTTGTAAACAGTATTTTCCCACCATATAGTATAAAAATAAATCATATTTATAAATTTTTCGGAAAATTATCAAAGAAATTTAAATTTCTCTTAAAAGGGATTTAAAATTTTAATGATAATTCTTTTGATTGTTTCACTAGAAACAATCAAAAGGCATATCATTAAATGCCTTCTGATTGTTTCGGTAGAATGTGATAAAAAATAGCATTTTTTAACGCTTAAATATTATCGGTATATGTTAAAATAAATTAACAATTTTACTTAAAATGTCACCTTTTTACCTTACACTTTCATCATTTTAAAGGGAAGAAGAAATTCCATGAAATTGGCTTTAAAAAACTAGTTTTCCTTAAGTAATTATTTTGATAAGAAAAATATTCTTATTTGCAGTACATTCAAAAAAAAATTTTTTAACTTGTTGTATTTGTTTCATTGTGATTAATAAACGTTTATTTATTCATATAATGATTCTATTGAAATATTCATTCATAACATGTAATTCTTTGTCAGTAAATAAATAATATTAACTTAATCACATCAAAAGGCATACATCTGGAGTGAAAACATAACAAGTTTTCTGTATATGAATTTTAATTATGATTTTTTCAATAAGATCAAGTATCTGACTTCTTAGATACACGTAGATTTCAAATAATTTTGAAGTATAAGCTTAATTAAATTTAAATATAATGCAGTATTTTAATTATTTGTCATTTAAACATTCAAAATCTTTATTGTTTCAAATGTCAATTATTGAAATATTGGGTAATATTAAGAAACGTTTTACAGTACATTCCATTTTTAGAATAATGCGTTTTACAGTACATTCCATAATTTAATAATTTTTCATTTCATCCAACATTTTAATTGCTTTAAACATTCAAAAAATCTCTTATACAGTAGCATTCAATTGTCAAAATTATTTAATAACATTTCATTTCCTGTAATATTGTCAAAATATTTCCTGTATTAATATTTCCTTTTATTAGAGACGCAATATTGAAATTATAGTGAATTATTGACTGATATTTTGTGGGTATTATTGTTAGTAAATTTACTCATTTTATTTAAAGAGATGGCTGATTTTTTTTGAAATAAATTACTTTTTTCTCCAGTTTATAAATTTTAAAATATAGTTAAATCAATTATTTATCTCCTTTTAAAAAACTTATTCTTCTTAAACACAACAACACCAACCTAATAAATCATAATTTTGTTAAAACAATAATATGCATTTAAAAATTTATAATAATAAAGATCAAATTTTGGAAAGATCATAATCAAATTACATATCTAAATTGGTTGCCTAGTGGTAGAGCATCGACCTTCCGTTCGGACAGGCGGAGTTCAATTTCCAATGCCGCCAAAGACCCACCGAGTGCATGGGATATACGCATTCGTTAAATCTGGGGAATCAAAAGTCCTGTGGTATTTCATTAAGCAGATGCCATAGGTGTAATGATCTGGAGAAAATGTTCTCCTCCTTCAGATCAGTGTCAAAATTGAGGGAGTGGATCCTCTGATGTTATCCTCTATCGGAGGATTTGAGAGCGAAGTCGTACTTTCACATTCACAGTGCTCTGATTAAACGAACGACACACCCTGCTGACTTAAATTCGCATAGTCAATGGCATAACGTGCTCAGCTTGTCCAAATATCATACTTAACAACATTGCATATCTTGTACATTGTTACTTTTTATATAGGAATCTGTTGTTTTCCTAACTCTGATTCTTAATCTGAACATTTTTATTATTGACTAATCACATAAGTATATAAAGAGTAAACAGTTGGTAATAGATTTTTCTTGTAAGGTATTTTAAATTTATTTCTATAAGTTTTATATCAAAATCAGCTAAATCATTTCCTTTAAAATACTCCACTTGGAAATTTCCAAAGCTGATTGAAATATTATTTGAATTTGTAGTGTTAATACAATTGAGCATTAGTTCAAAGTGAAATTAAAATTTAGCATTTAATTACAAATATTAATCTAATCATTATGATTCTGAAATATTATGATTCTGAGTCAGTATTGAAAACTAATTATATAACAGTCTTAATGAATATATGAATATCCTTTTAAAAAGTGTTATTTGGGAACCCTTTATTAAGTAATAATATATGTAGTTAGAAATGCTTTAAAAAAGTAAAAGTGTTACTAAGATATCAGAGATATGAATCCCAACAGGATTCACATTTGCAATCAACCAAAACTGCGTTAAGCAATGGTGTATTCAATTATATTCTTATTTCTAGATGAGCGAATTCTTTAGATTATTGATAAATTAAGATTTCCTTAGCCCATTATAATTCCCTAAAAATATAAAGATCTACTTACCTAATTGGCCCGTCATTATCAAAAAGTAAAACTCCTCAGGATGGTGCAAGCTTCTATTTCAAAGAAAGATGATCTTTAATTATAAATCATCCTCGTGGAATGAAATAATTGCATGCAAGTATATTATAGTAATTATGTATGAATACTGAGGTTATAGGGATACCAACGGCCTTCATACGGCGTATTTGGTGATTTTATTTTTATGGAAATAAGTGTTCGCGTAAATATTCTTAACCTTTATTCAAATTTTACAGTATTAAATAATATGGATATGTATTTTTGTTAATAAAGAGTTATTTTGTTAATATGCACTTTAATTCTTATGTACTATAAAAATATTTTAAAATTAACTAACAAACTCTAATTTTAATACAGATAGTATCCTTTAAACTTTCCAATTGCTTACTCTAATAATTTTTACGAAAATATATTTCCTACATGATAAAATTTATTTTCCTGACACAAAGCAATCTAAAAATGAATCATTAATCAGATTAATCCACGCGAAAGATAAATTAATTAAATTTGATACAAAAGCTATTGAAGAAAATTTTTGCAATTTTATAATGTTTCGATTCAAATAAGTGAACATAGATTATCACTGTATAATAAATAATTCTAAAAGGGTTTATCACTTTATATCGTAAAATTACCTTTAGCGTCACAAAACAAATCCGTTAGAAAAGAAATAAATGATTACTAAGAGAAAAATCAATGAGACTAATGAGACAAGTTAGGTGATAAATTTGATCTCTACTTCTAATCTTGGCCTGCATCTAATTACGTCTATAACAATAGAATATTTCCCCTGTCAAGTCTGAGACATATAAGTGAAACAAAGAAATTCTTTGATTTAGCCACAAGTTTTGTTTTGAATTGACTAGCAAATTTTCTCATTGTAGAAATGTGTTACGAAATCTAAGAACCAGAGAGATTTGTAACAGTTTTTAATTTGATTTTTCCTATTTAAAATATAAATTTTGAAAATTTCTTAAGTTGCCAGATATTTACTACAGAATAAATAAATTTTTTAATCTTTTTATATATATATATATATATATATATATATATATATATATATATATATATATATATATATATATATATATATATATATATATATATATATACAGTCAAAAACGTGTTTATTTAAATTGCGTTTATGCATTTTATACAGGAATGAGGTCATTCAAAGATCGAAACAATAATACACGATCAACAAATATAAATTTTCTTGCCTAAAATACTGTGATAGAGTTCTTTTGTCAAAAACTAAATATATAATATATATAGTAGTGGTAAATAAAATTAATATTAATTGAGAATAGAAAGTAAAAAAATATGTAAATATAAACAAAAGTAAAATTCTATACATAATGACCTTTTTTGTATTAAAAATATAAGAAAATCCTTACAGCGAATTACTTCTTCCTTAAATGAAGCAGAATCATAAACAGAAGAAAATTCGGTTCATTTCAGAAATTTCTAGGGTTATTAATTATAAATATCCTGAAGATTCTTTACCTTATAAAAAAATAAAATCAACAGTTAGTTCAAAAATTGTTAAAAATATAAATTCTTTATCATTAACTTTCTTTAATAAGCCAAATTAATTCAAGCATGAATACTTATTTCAAATTGGAAAATTTTTAAAAAATCAAATTAATAATTAAAGATATTCTCATTAGATTTTTTTAAAAAAAATGCATTAGAAATCGTGCTTTTCTGATAAAATTACATAGCTGTAAAAAAATAAAATTTCACTGAAATTACTTATCTTTAGTAAAATAATAAACCATGTATGCAATTTCACAAATATATTAAATTTCCTTTTATGCAGAAAAGTATTTCAAAATAAACAATTACTAAGTAAATAACTTCTTAAAAATTATAATTGAAGTAATAAAATCAAGAATATGATGTTATTCTTGTATAAAGTAAGCAAAAAATAAATGAAATCCTTCATACATAATTATTAAACATATTAATAATGCACTTAAATATTTATTGTAAAGTGCTTGATAAATTTAGCGTTTTAGAAAATATTTTAGAAAAGAAAAAAATGCTTAAAATAAAATTTTTCTATTTTTGTATCAGTTAATATCAAAAAAAATGTCGCTCACATAAAGACAAATGCCGAATGATGATAAGTTTTTTTAAACATTTGAAAAGAGCTTCTAAGCTACATGTTTAAATAATTATTAGTTATTATATAAGCAAATATATTTTTACATTCTAAAAATATGAAATTTTCACCTTGACTTTACGCTCATATTTTGTATAATTCTTATGAAAGAAAAATTAAAGTTTTTGGTTTTATTTTCTGAATAAACATATTTATTCGAAACGATATTTAAATAGTCAAGTCACGACATTCGCATGCAGACTAAATATTTCAAACCACTCAAAGTGTATTCAAGTAGAGATTTCCAATCGTGTCATTCCCTTGGGAAATACACGTCAAATAAAATCTCTAAATGTCGAATATCCTAGATTTAGCACATTTTAAAATCGCTTCCGAAATTCTGATATCAACTTAAATACTTAAACACGCGACGTATAATTATATTTCTTTGAACAAGTGGTTGTGTTTGGGCAAAGCAGCGGGGTTATCTGATTGCATGGCGAGAATCAAAGGAGTCTCTAGAGATTCTCACTCAAATCAAGATGAATCGTTACGATTCTGGGATCCCCACTTTTGCTGCAGAACAAATGTCAATGTAAATGAGACTACTTGCAGATAAAAGGAATGTCTTTTAATTCCCGTATATTTCGTAATGCTTCCAACTTAAAATCGATTTCACCTTAAATGGGACAAAATTTTAATTTTGAGAATAAAACTTTATTACGTACAGAGCATGTTTCTAATTATTGCAAATTAATTCATCTGATTTTAAAAATAAAAGTTAAAATATATTTTTAATATTGCTTTTCAAACATTACATCGTGTTTCCTTATTTGCCTTTTCCAAGAAATCAAAATATTGCAATTATTAAAATATATTTTTTCATTAATATAAATTTTATAAACTAATGCTATATTATAATCATAATATAATGTATAATTAAAATACACAATATATGTAATCACAAAAATGCATCTTAACTAACAGTTTTTTAACAATTATTCTACATCTGAGGAAGTAATAAATAATCAAACTTATTATTTATCTTCAAACTATATTTTGAGCATGGAATAGCTCTAGAATGGAAAAGATTTCTTTAACTACTAAATTAACTTATTATCCTTTTTAAGCTAAAAATGAGTAGTCTAACAACCAAATATAATTATAAGCCATTTAATAATTACATTACATTAACTATGAGGGTTTTTTATAGATAGCGGTCGACATTCATGAGTCACGGAGGAAAACTTTCTAGTTGCCCAACCAATTGATGCAAGTGAAAAAAGTAGAATTACACAGCTCCCGCATTTTTCAACACTAGCTATGATCAAATTCAAAACTTTCTACTCCCAATTGTGTAGTCCGACAACGAAGCCACAGTGAACTCAATGTATTTATTAGTTTTTATTTATGTTCCCTAGATATTTTTAATAATTTGATATTTTATTACAAATATTAACAACAATATTAATTAATTTAAGTAATTTAATTAACTTATATCGATTAAAAACGTATTAACATCATTGTTTTAAAATTAATTTTGATTAGTTAAATATTAAATAAGCTAAATTTCATTTTCTAAAGCCATTGTCTTATTAGTATGGTTAAATATTTAGAATAATTTGCTATTATTTTTGTCCTTAATTCTTATTATAGGAAATGGTAAAATTAAATGAAAATAATAATAGTGAAAGAAAACATATATGTTTTGATTTGGATAAAAGTTACTGTAAAATAACTGGTATTACAAATATAAAAAATCAGAAATAAAATAGCTTGTAATGAAAGTTATTAATTGGAATGATTAAAATATGAATAAAAGCATTATATACAAGAAACTGAACATTCGCATTTTCCCTTAAATATTATAATCTGATATAAATGTAGTAAAGCAATAATCTATCATAAAAGACATGAATATATTAAAACTTATAATAATGAATTAAATTATCTGTTTTCAATTTTACAAAAAAATGGGTTTTTATAAAAACTAATCATAATTGATATTGCAAACCTATATGAATTAATTCATTTTAAAAAGAATATTTAAAATGAATTAAATAAAAGGGATTTAAATTAAAAGGAACACAAAGAAACATTTTCCTTTATTATAATATAAACATTTTTAAGTTAATTAATATTTTGTTTATGATGATGTATTGACTATAAAACTTTACAATTGAAAATTTATAGCAGTGTAAAGCGATAGGAGACTAAACAACCGTAAATTTTTTCATCTTGATAAAATTTATACAAAATTTCCCATTTGAGCTTTAATACATCAAAAGATAATTACAAACTTTTATTAATTAAAGAGTTTGGCATTTTCAAAGTTACTTTTTACTTCTTGTTATAATTTTCCAATGCCTTTCTCTGAAAATTGACATTTAATAATTCTAAGAATGAAGCATATTCCAAACTTTGTAAGAAAATATATTAAACCATTTTTCAAAGAAAATCTGCTTTTTTGCAGTTCAAAATATTTAACAGCTAATCTTTATTCTAAGCATTATTTCTTCAGTAATAAAACATGGAGATATAAAACATATAAAAATAGTTTATTTTGACTAGAATATCATAGAATTAATTATTATATATTAAAAAATTGCTAAAGCGTTTTAATTGGCTTTTGTTAGTTGTGTAAAAATTTATAACACAATATGTGTGTACAAAGTCATGTATTAAAATATTACACCATTATCTTCTTATCTGTTTTCCTTTTTTGCAGAAAAATATTTTTATTTCATAATAAATTTCACATTAATTTCAAACTTTTTAATTTCCTACTTCAAATAATAATACTCGTCGTAAGAAACTGTCCAAGTATTTTGATATATAGTGCATATCAGAGAATATAAATTTTAAAATCTTACAAGAAGAAACTGTCAGAAAATAAAACTTTTATAAATTTCCTTGATTAAAGAACTTTTTGAAAAAATTATTAATTTATTTGATTTTTCAGAGTCAAATTATATTCTAAATTAAGAATCAGAAATCTATTGAAATTTTCTAAAATAGACGAAAAGGAAAAATAACCTCAATTTTGTAATTTTATGACCTAAGAATATTCTGATGCAAGTTTTTAACTTAAGAAAAGTGAGTTGAGTTTTATCTTTACAACAGACGAATAAGAAATCATAAATTTCGAGAATATTTCTTCTTTGATTACCTCAGAAGTATCTCAAATCAGAAACAGATTTAATCTAAAAACATATAGCACATAATATGTATCTTCTAAAATACAAATTTCATTTAAAGTAGCAATCAAAGTTATACTATAAAATTAATAAAGAACAAATTTATGTGTTATTTTAGTGTTCTTGAAGTTTGTTTAGGGAAAATATGTCATCATTTCTTCTTAAGAAAATTATAAAACGTGTGCTTAATTTTTAAAATTATATATTTTAGATTTTATCTATCACATTTAGTAATAAAGCATTAGGGAAGTGCTTAGGTTTTATACTTATAATATTTATTTATCTCTTTATATTAATTACTTTTATTCAAAACTTATTTTAAATTTATCAGTGTAAATGAATTTGAATTAAAAACTAATGTAACTTACTTTTCTCTTTAATTAATAGGATAAAATCCATCAACAGAAAATATTAAATATTTTTAAATGTGTATTAATGATGCTTTATATAAATATTAAGCATAATACTGGAGCAAAAGCAACAAGCATTATTTATAGATATAAAATAAAATAATATTTTTTACATTTACTTTATCAAAAATATGCTTTGATCTTAAAACAATGTCAATCGGTTTTAAGCAAACTTACGAATAACTTAAAACGTTCTTCCTCAAAAGATATAAATGTATAAAAAAGCCGATGATAAATAAATGCAAAACTTTTAAATATAATAGAAGTATAAGAAAACAAATTGCTGAGCACATCTTATGTTAATTTTAAATCCGAAAGCTCAATGCATAGATGAAGTCGATCAATTTTGCTAAAACTAATATACATATATGTAAAATACTGATTATAACACATGACTTTATATCATCCTGAAAAATTAGTATTTCACATGTATGCGTGTTTTGTATGTTCACATGCACAAAAGTAAAGCTTGATTTAATTACGAAATTTTACACACACATGTAATTAATTAAAATAATTTTCTTTTACACACTTTTATGTTAGTGGTTATTATTTTAGAGGCAATCATTTGTACTCATTGTTAACATTTCAATATTAGTTTAAGTAAAAAATATTGAAACAAATATCTTTACAACAGGAAACATATTATTGCATAAGAAAAGGTAAAACTTAATTTCCTTTGAAATGTGTTAGATTTAAGCTTATGTTTAAAAAAAAATTTCATTATTCAAATTGATTTTCAACTATTTTCTAAAAGTAAAATATTTTCAAAATTTGCCTTCTTTTCGTGTTATCTGTATCTCCAAAAAGAAAAATGAAAAATTTGAATAAAACTTAGGTACTGTAATATTATAAAAATGACCAGCTTATTTCTTCATTAATCTGTCAACAATTATCAAAAACTAAATAAAAGTGATAAAATAACAAGTTTAAAATAAGAAAACAAAATAATTAATAAAAAAAATTATCGCGATGCCTCCTTATTGTCTTTTCTTAAAATTTAAGAAAACACAAAATCGATTGGAAATTAATCGCCTTCACTAATGAGGTCTAATCAAATTTAGATTTGGAGAATTCTTCCTTCAACGGGGTGGAGGAAGTAATTGGGGCCAACCAGAAAAAAGTAATTCCCGTGTCTTAAAATATAAAATGAGCCGAAGGTAATTGAGAACTAAGCCCAGCTTTCTTCCACCTCCCACGTAAAAAGAAGCCTATCATCAGGATAACTAGGGTGTAAACGTGAAGAGGAACTTGGATCTAAGGGGAGTTCCTCTGCGTTCATCTCTTTCCCGAGCTTAATTAAAGCTAGAATGGCAAGAGTAACTGTAAAGCCCGATTCTAATACCGTCACTGTTATTGCGAGCCTTGGAATTGGATCCCTGAAATGCAGGCGAAAGAGACGAACACTGCAGCTTTGAAACTCTGGACGTTTTCCGAATTAAGACATGGAAAATTAAATTAGAACTTAACGAGTAAATTCGATTAGCACTACGGACGAACTTTAATCAAGCGAGGAAAGTATGTCCGCGCTGAAGGACGGTTCCTCCTGACAAGTCAAATTGATTTGAGTCTCCAGCAAAGAGCAATAAGCTTAGAGTGCAGACAAAGTCGAAAGATTTTCCTTTCCCGCCAGCTTTCGGATGCGTTTAGAAATTCATAAGTGTCTCCTAGACGAGCATTTATGCCTTGAACCGAAAACGGAGCCTGCTCCTAGGAAGGAATGTGACTGAGAAGCCAGCATAGCAATTTTCTTTTTATGGGAATCCGTCGCCAGCGGCAAATTCGAGAGGAGGGAAATTATTCCAAAGAATTTACATACTCCTAAATTGCTAGTTGAGTTGTTAATTTTTTATTAAACATGTCGCAAGACGAGCCATCTGGAAGAATCTATTTGTAGTCATTTATGAAAATATTTTCTAAGTACCACATTCCAAGTTGATGCATTCTTAGAAAACCGATTTTCTTATTAAAAATGTCTTTTGACTTTTATTTCTGTGAAATTATCTAGCTTTACCAATACTATTATAAATGACGATTATGATAATGAATGTAATTGTAAAAAAGATTAAAATTTTATATTATTAAAATTTTTCCTTTTTTTTTTTTTACATTATACATTTGACAAAAATAAAATTTAAAAAAATTTATTTCCAGATAAATTTACAATTTTACAAAATTAATAATAACATCATTTTAATTGATGTTTTTTAATATATAACAAATATTAAATTTCATTAATTAATATATAAAACTTTTTTAATAATTATTTGAAAACCTTGAATATTTCACCATTATGATTGTTTATTTTGTCGTTTAACAGTATGCTAATTAGACACAGACCCACAGTTTAAAGTGTATTTCGATCCACTACACACAACCATACCCAAGAGGGGACTCAAACACACAAACTGTTGAACTGGAGACCAGAGGACTAATCCTTTGGTTGCGAGCTCGGCACTCTTAGAAGGCTACATTTATCTAATACTAAGGATACATATCCTCAAATTCTTTGTTTGTTATAGTTGTTTAAGTAGCATTTCTAAATTTGGAGTTGATCATCGGAGATGTTATTATTTAATCAAACTATTTACCTTGATTGTTTTAGAAAAGTAGCTAAGATTTCGAAATTCCCAAGAAAACGCTTCAAAACTAAAATTTATTATTATGGACTAATTAATTAGTTTACAATTGTTTTAAAAATGTTTAAAACAACGAGAAAAGAAATTTACTCATTATAGTGAATTCTTCATCAATTTTAAAATAAATTTTACGAGTGATTTGTAAGTTTATAAGCAACATGAGTTGATTAAAACTTAATTTAGTTAGTTTATTACTTGTGTCTGAATGTATAATTTTCATTATTAATAAAATTATTAAGTTTTTTTTAAAAAAAAACTCTAGAAACGTTTTATAATGTTAATCATTGTAAAACATTTTAGCTCAAATATTTAGAACTAGAAGTTTCGAGCGCATTTGTGCTGAAAGCTCTCGACTCTTTTACATACGAGTATTATAATATGTAACTCACTATCTTTATTAAAGAGTTAAATTCATTTGGTGTTAAATTATTTTAGCGTTAAATACGCTAAATTTATTTGTGTTAAATACATTAATTGGGATCGAATTTTTTTTATCAAAATTATTGTAGTATTAAATGCTACCCTTAATTAAATATTTCAGAAAACAGTTTTCAATACTAGATTTGATTTCTTTTAGCTTATGAAAAAAAGAGATTTCATTTTTTCTAACTGTTTAAAAAATTAATTTACAATCTCTAATATTTGAATGGTGTTTTAAATTCTGATCAAAAATTCATATTAATACTTGCTATTTCTTTCATCAATAAATTTTACATTACTTTATATAAACAATTTACAAGTGTAAAAAATGAATTAAAATAAAACATTATAGATCAAAAATTAATTATTTTTTAATTTTTACGGGAATATTTTAATTTACTTTCCATGAACACAAGAAAATGTTTGAAAATAACATTACTAAGTTACCTAATAATGATTTATAACAATGCAAAATATTAATAAATATTTAAAGCCATGAATATAAATTACATTAAGAAGAAGTATTATCTTGTAATAATGTTTTAATAAGAAATATTACTTTTGATTTTATAATAATAATATTATGCTTATTTATTCATTTGCGTCAGTAGTAATATTTTTCAAAAAGATACGTTTTCTGTACGTCTAACACATAATTTATTTGTAAATAAATATATGACTCCAAATAGAACATATATACATTTTTTAAACTGTGGCTGATAATCATCATAAATATGTTTGCTTGATTGTTGAATTTTCAATTTCAAATCAGTTTCTGTGAATAATAAAGTGAAATTTGAATATTTTTTATGTTATTCAAAAGTATGTAGTACTTAAAAATACGCAATATGAATAAAATTTTGTGATGTTAAATTTATTTACGTTAAAAATGGGCAGTTTATTTTTAACGAAGAGTGTAAGTAATTTTATATTTAATGTATGTTAATGTATGTTCAATGTATGTAGGTAGTTAGTATTTTAATGTAGAGTTTATCTCTCTATTTTAATTTGTTATTTCTATAAATATTTTCTGCCTAACTTTTACCAACATACATTTTAACGTAGCTAAGAAGAAAGAAACTGTATGAAGAAGTGATAAAATATAATTTTAAACTTAACTCTTTTCATTTTTCGCACGTGCTCAAGCACTTGTTTACGGATTTAATTTTTAAGCATAAATGTATTCTTATTTCTTTTTATGAAAGCCGTTTTTAAAGTAATTGATTATAAAATTTAACAAATTAACTGGAATCAAATTATTTTCTAAAAGTTTTCAGTGGGAAATTCTTAAAAAATTTTCTTATCCAATATTGCAATTTTTAGACTTTACATTATATATTAATTACTATGTATTATATTATCAAAATCATTAATTATATTTTACCAAAAATATATCTCAAACATACATTTCTCATATACATTAAAAATTATAACAATATATTAAAAAATAATTTGCAACAGGATTCAATTCTTTTAAAGTCAGAAAATTAAGTTGACATATACACTGAAGAAACTCATTTTATTAAAGCCTGAAAGTGAAATCAAATGAGAAAAAGATGAAGTAGAAAAGGAAGATGTATTATATTTGAATTTAGAGAAATGAGAAAAGTTTTACATCAAATTAAGTTTGCGCAGCACTTATAAAGAACTAAATATATGTTTTCATAGAAGGAAAGGTAATATAACTTCAAAAAGATATCGAGTTTCATTACAGATAGAATTACATCAGAAGTCAATTTTTTACTCTAAACTTTAAATGGACTTTAAATTAACTTGAAAAGCTGGAAATAGTCTTAAGAATTACGTAAGTATTCTTTATTTAAATGAAAAATAATCCAGACATTAAAGTTTAAGTTTTCGCAATTTCAAAAATTCTTAAGTTTGTCGATTAAAAATTTATACTTAGAAGTTTCTTAATTTGCCATATGACTTCTACGTTATTTTTAGTTTTCAAGTTCCAATGATATATATATATATATATATATATATATATATATATATATAATGTGAAACATCAGATTATGTATGAATTAGAAAGAATAGTTGAAAGAAACTGATTTGTTTGTCACTAAATGAACACTTAAAACTTGTTTATTATAATGAATATATTTAATAAATGATAAAAATTTAAAAAAATAAAAAAATTAAAAGTATTTATTATTATTTTACCTGGCCAGTTACATTGAAAGGTATATTAATCTCAAGCTTTAAATTCCTTTTGAAGTAAAATGACAAATATTCCGATGTAATTAATCTCCGTTTTAATAAAAAATATATTACTATAAATTAACTATATATACAATTCCAGGCATGAAATACAAATATACTATGGGTAATTGATTCTTGATTTAATAATAATGGAAATATAATTCTTCAAAGGAAGTAACTGTTTACTTTAATTTTTGTTTGTATACTTTAAGTAACTGATTTTAAAAGTGCGTGTGTGTTTTTCAACGTATTTCTAAGAAAATAGAAAATAACAGTTTCTTGTATAAAATGCTTAACTTGCAAACTCTACCGAAATTTCAAATTAATATAAGTATGTAAATAATTATCAACTTAATTTTCTGTTAATAAGGAATATCTACGAATGTAATTCTCATGATTATTCTTAGTTTTAAAAGTAAATTTAAATTCATTCACAATTTACTGTAAAAAATAAAGTTCTTGCTAAATTTTAATAAAATAATAAAATTTAATTGTAATAAAATTTTATATCTCATTCTTTATTGAAATACCAAGAAAATCCTCATATTTTCAGGAAATTTAAATGTCTTTCTTGAAGAAAATTGTCTTAATTTGTTTTGAAAAAAAATCCTACCGCGTATTTGTTTTAAAAATGTAACCAAGAAATGAGTTAAATCAAATTCAAATTAAAAAATAATTAAATTTACGTATTAAAAACTTGTCTATTTGAAATATATTTGCATAGATGAAAAGATCTAACAGAAACATTGAAATGACAATAAAAAGAAAATACCAAGTATAAGGAAGGTAAGCACAAAAAAAATCAAAAGCAGAATCCTTAACATCGCACGGCAAAAAACGTCTTCTGGAAAAATTGCAAGTAAATATTATGAATGTATTACTGTAAATACTATTTTTAATAAATGTGATTTCACAGAACGTGTAGCAATGTACAGATAAGCTTGCTTAACAAAAGAAAAATTCATAAGCAAAGAAGCTGCTATTAAATGAATGGAGGAGAATGTTAATTGGAATATTTTCATATATTCTGATGAAAAATGCTTCAATTTAGACACACTTGAGGGTTTTAATCACATTTTTATGATATATTATGGTGAAAATGATATTGAGAGAGAGAGAGATTCGAAACATTGTTTAAAAAGTGGCTCTGTCTTGTTTTGTGGGGGGGGGGAGAGAATTTCTTTAAGTGAAAAAGCTGATTTTATTATCACACACAAAAATAATAACACTAAAATGTACGTAAAACAGCATAACTGCGGCTGCTAACACTTAGTTATTCTCTAAGAAGTTTAAATTTTTATTCCAACACACACACACACACACACACACAAGCTGGAACTACATCTCTGGCATCTATGGTTTCAAAAGGTGTTGAACAAAATAAAGTAAATGTTTGCAACCCACTTCTCATGATTAAAATGCAATTGAAAAAGTTTGGAGAATACTTGTGCAGTAAAATTTATATGAAATGGAAGAAATATTCAATTTTTAAAGTTATTGTAAATTTTATTTACGATGCATGCAATCAATTAGATTTTTTTTTCTGGTTTCAATCTGGCGTACATAAGAAAGAACAACAACAAGCAGAAGTAGAAAAAATTTATTGAAGACGATGACTCCAGACAAAAATAAGAGGGTGCGCTACTTTCTTTTGAAATGGGGATCAATTTTACAGGCAGAAATTCCGACTTCATTTCTCTAGCTTTTCGTCTAAAATAAGTCTTATTCGACAAAAATAAGTCTTATTCGGGGTTTTTACCCGAGCCCACTCGCTGAATGCCGAGGGTTATAACCACCGTACAGGTTGGATAGCATTAATTAGATATAAATTATTTAAAAGACATAGTAATTAGTAAGCCAAAAAAGCTGGCCCACTGTCTACAAAGAGAGAGAGAGAGAGAAGTAGTGTTGCAACAAATAAATTATTATAAAATGCCCTCTAAATATTTGACATTTTTTGTGTTCTGTCACGTTTTTTAAATAATTTTAAATGCAAAAATTTTTTAAATTAATTTTATTGTTATAATTTTAAATGTATTTTAAAAAAGCAACAGTTGATTAAATTTTGACAGACATATTTAAAAGTAATATCTGTCTCTTTATTACTAAACTGAAACGAAATAATTTTAAGAAAATAAGCTTGATTTTAATTATTATATTTAATTTTTCTAATCAATTATTTTGAAACTGCATAGGAGACAGGCTAACGGCAGAAAGCCATATTAAAACAATTTAATATCCATCGAGAAGATTATCTTCTGAAATGGCGTTTTCACTATAACTGGCTGTGTTCAGTAATTGCAATTGCCCGTCCAAGTATTCCGACAGATGTGAATGCTTAGGGCGCAAGCGCAATATCCGTCTCCCTTTGTTGAACAATGGTCATGGTGAAGCCTGTAATCAATAACGAGAAAAATTAATATAAATAATATTATATTTTTTTCAAGGGTAGCAGAATTGACAAACTGATCGCCCATCCTGCTGCAAATGTTGAATTGATCGTTCTACACTCAATCTGATCGGAACTGACACTTGTCTTGCAGACGACAACATATCTTGCCTTAAGACTTGTAACAAAGCTGAACGTTTCAATAAGACCATGTAGGTATCAATTCTTCCTTCTCTGCTGTTATTGTTAAAGGGAAGCTGAGATCCATCTGGGAACTTCGTGCAACCATCCTGAACTTGTCGATTTCTTTTTCCACAGAGAGTAATTGGGTTTCAACCGACGTGAGCAGAGATATTGCGAAACTATGGGCCACAATATCTGAAGGCTACAACTTGACTTTCCATACATTTAAAAAACTCTATCAACCTCAGATATTGATTTTCTTTTTTAAATCTTATAATTTTTTGCACCTAGAACGGAGAACATGGTGGCCTGGTTGGTTTGGACGTCGTTCTAATTATCGAAATGTAATGGTTTTGAATTCAGGATGAACCGAAGATCCATCGTGTTAATTAAAGGCACTGAGATCTTTTAAAACTTGGCATCATCCCAATGTCCTCAAAGTAAAATGATACCTCTGGGGTGGCAAGCCAAATATTGGGGGTCTTGTGCTCTAAGTCCCTGCTCCAAAATCACAAAGAATCCAGCCGGTTGCTTCTATCTAACTGGTAGAGCCCAGCTCAAGAGTAGGTACAAGAAAGCACGCTGGTGCAACAAAAACGACTCTTAGAATGGGCACTTTAATTGCAATTTTTCAGATTGCAACACTTGTTACTTTAATCCTTCATGGCTTAAATAAATATTTTAAATTGTTTTAGCTATTTTTTGTTTATTTATTGTTTAGAAAGGCTTGAGAGACTTGTTGTAATTCTAAAAGAAAAAATATCAAATAAATACTCCAGCTATCTCTACCTAAACTGGTAAAGATCTTTCCAAGTTAGGCAGGGAGATCTACTGACTTAAAAACTTGAACAACTTTTCACCAGGTAAAAATCCTTAAATTCATTTACTCTTGACCAAGATAATGCGATGTCAATTGCAATTTGTGGCACGAGGTCTGCTCAAAGCATGCATCAGAAAATTTCCTTATATTTGCATTCTTAGTGTCAGTAACAGCCTGATATTATGTGCCATAGCCAAAAAACCTTTGAATTTTGAAGGGCTGTAATACACCTGTGGGAGCATTAGTTCGTCTCTGGTGGGACATCTTTCGCAGTATAATCATCACAATAAACTGTAGGTTATTGAGTAATAAACTATAGGTTATAAGGGGTGAGAAAAATGTAGATTTTCTTATACAAAATATTACTGAAGAGAGAACACCAAAGAAATGGGTAATTTCATTGTTGTTGCACCATTATGCTTCTCTGTACCTAGTCCTGAGTTAGGCTCTCTCAGTTAAATAGAAGCAGCCGGGTGGAGTTTTCGTGATTTTGTACAGGGAGCAAGCAGAAGACTCCCAATAATTGGCCTGCCTCCCCCAGAAGTATCATTGCACTTGGAGGACATTGCAACCACGCCCCGTTTTAAAGTGCCCCAGTCTCCCTTAATGAACATTATGGATCTTCGGTTAAGGTGGCATTCAAACTCCATACCTTCCGATAATGAGAACGTTGCCCTAACCAACCTAGTCAATAAGGCCCTGGATAAATTCGTACAAAAAATATACTCATTTCCATGGTCAAATCAGTAAACTAAATTTATATTCTATACAAAGCAATTTCGATCAGTTGCTCAATCTCAGCATTTAAAAAAAATATCTGTCAACAATGAACACTCACACACAGATCCTCTTAAATGCTTTCTTCTGTACTATCTTATGAAATTATGATTAGGAACAGTTTTCTTTTCCTTCTCACCACTACATTCGTGCAAACTATATACACATACATATATTTCTGACAATTAAAGTCACAGTGGCGTAGTGAAAAAGAATTTAAAAACTTGAAAATAGCAAACATTATGGTGTGAAAATAAATGCTTAAATTTGATAACACATTCAGTTTGCAGATTTATAAGAATGTGAAATTAGTAAAAACAGAAGCTGCATTGATAGCTAAAACAGCCTTTACCCGATTATGGAATCAAATTGGACTTGAAAGACAAGAATAGGCAATTAATTTCATTTTATATCTATCACACTATATCAACCATAAGAGCTAGAAAGGAGGCAGAGTGCCAGTCTCTCAGCAACGCATGGCCAGATGTTTTCATTTAGTGATAGATCTGGATCCTACTGCTCCAGACAACACACGAATATTTTTTGTATTGAGTAAGGTCAAAATACAATCATAGAATATTCTCTACCATTATGGTCTTAAAAAATGACGTTTCGTACACCTCGAAGATAGAGCATATAACTAGTCTTAAAGTGTCAGACACAGATAACTGTAAAAATTACCGTCGATCCGAACTAAGGGTGTTCGTGTTGAGCAGCTAATTGCTGCCCATACCATTACACCAGGTGAAGTGCACCTGTGAAGATATTGAATGAAGACTTCTTCTGGCAGTCTCAAGTATACGATCATCTGAATGCTGTAAAACCGAGACTCGTCTGAAAATATACTATAATGCTATCCTTCTGTCTAATTTTTTGGTTGGTTGAACCAGAGTAGCCATCTGATTCGTTCTGCCATGTCAACTAAATTCGAAGTAGTATAACTGTGCTGACAGTCTTAACCACTCAAGCTTCATAGTATTAAAGACCAGCATGGCCTAGTAGTAAAACACCACTCTTCAGAAGGAAATGTGCTGGGACACTGCAGAACAGCAGGTGATGGATTTTGTGCATCTTTCTTTTGCATGCAAACCTGCCGTGTAGGGGGTTTCGGAGTTTCTCTCATTTCTTCCTTTGAGAAACATGAATACGTGAATATCTGAGGAAATTTCCTCGTAAAAGCAACTTATTGTTGATTTTAAAATACCTTAAAGCAGCCTAAGACCGTTAGGAAGTTCATAATGTGATTTAAAAAACGCTTCCTTGTACTGGGTTTCACATTCACCTAGAAGACAGAGATGTTCAGAGCACAAATTCCTATGTTTGTTCCCAGATATTATTGAGCACTAGTAATTTGCTATTGTGTTTCCATTTTCAGTATACATATCTGTTGCAGATATTTAAGTTTTATGAGTTTCCTCTCTTGCGTTACATGAGTATGGCTCATTATCCATAAAAAAATCCTTTAGAAAGGCAATCTGCAAGGTGTATACTAAAACTACTTTAAACTGAATTAGATGATTACGCTGTCGACAACGCAGTTTCAAACATCATCGTATTGGTTTTTTCGTGACTTAGTGCTAATGACAACGCTTACTTGAGCGATCGGACCAATATTTCAATCCCAGCCAGTATTGGACAATGAAGGAAGTATGCTGCAATTCTACCTTTTCCATGCACGTCTGTCAAGGTAAAACTTGGCTATTTTCTGGATTTTCTCCCTTGTAATATGTGAATATGTTTCACCATATAATGAAAAGTCCTTTCGGAATACAGTTATGAAGTGAAAGTTATAGTATACTTTACAATAGCCTAAAAAGTTATACTTTACAATAGCCTAAAACCGTTAAACTGTCCACAATACCTTATCAAAAGTCATCGCATTGTACAAGCCACACACAAAATTAGGAAAACAAACCTATCTATAGCTTTATGTTTTATAGGTTGATATTTAAGATATATTTTAGGTGCTCAATCAATACTGGTATTTTTACTTATGAACATGACATCAATTATTGTTAATTTTATAAAAGTCATTTTATTCAAGTTATTATTTTTTCCATTAACAAATATTTATTCTGGCGATGTTCAGGATTTATTAAGAAGAGGATTGACTTTATATGATGTGCAGTCTTTGCGCACATTCAAATGAAATGTCTTATTTATTTCACGGAGAATACCATTTTAGTCACAATAAACGCCAAGAAGAATTTTGTTTATATATAATTAATGGGATCAATTACGCAAGTATTAATATTATCATAGAAAATTAATGGAAAATATATAAATTAACATAAAATTTTAGAAGAAAATTCATGAAATTATTTTAAAAATGTCCTTGGTCATATAAAGTTTTAAAAACTGATATTTTATAGCTAAATTAAAAATTTTCCTCCAGCTACTGTCAAAAAAAATGAGGTAAAATGTTTTTTTCTACTTTAAAATTCCCAAATCGGGTCTGAATTAAAAAAAATAGAGCATATATTTTGCAACATGTCACTATCTTTTTTTATTGTTAAGATTACTCCTAAATAGTGTTTCAAAAATAAAAAAAAAATTGTTTTAACGTTTTATAATGAATAATATTGTTTTAAACTGCAACTGTATTTTTTGGTGAATAATAATTATCATTTAAGATATGGATTGAATATAATCATTTATAAAAGGGAGTTTTCAATGGAAAAGGAAAGATCTGTATTTTTTTCTAATAGCACCAATTTCGGAACTACAAATTTACATATATATATATATATATATATATATATATATATATATATATATATATATATATATATATATATATATATATATATATATATATATATATATATATATATATATATATTTATATATGTATATATATATATGTGTATGTATGTATGTATGTATTTTCCTATAAAAATATTACCCTGATACTGATGCCTTTTTAATAGAATTCAATTTTGAAATTACTTATAATTAATTAATTGCAAATACTCTAAAACTTCTATTAAGCTTGCAAAGTATGCCTGCATACATATATGAGCACGCCATCTATTATAATAATGTATCTATATATAATGTATATTACATTTAAATTATTCCTTAATTTGAAAAATAAAGACAACGGTCTTACATAAGCTAATTATTTTTCATATCATAATAGATTCTTCTTAATGAGGGTATCTTAAGAATACTTAGAGAGAGAGTGATATTTAAGATAAATCCATATCATTAAATCGAGATTTATTCCGCTAATCTAAGCTTATTTCATACTAATATACTATCATAATTATTTCATTAAAAACTCTTTATATGGTTTCACCCATTTTGGTATACATTTCGAATTATACAATCCTTAGTTTCTTCATTAAATTTGAAAGCACTAAAATGCGTTTAATAATTATATTCGAAACATATATAACCGTTTTGCTAAATACTATTTTGCTTTGAATTATTGGTTTATAACAAATTGGAATATAAAACACATTACTTTGTTTTAAACTTTTAAGGCAAGCAATATTTGTTGTGTCATTTCGAATTAAAAAATTTTGTAAAATTGACAGTCGATTTAAAATCAATCTCCTTTAAATATAGATAATGATCTACTTACTCTCTCTAGAATTTAATTATTAATTACTCTTTTCTAGTATTATGTAAAAATATGCACCATAAAAAAGGCTTCTGCTTCAAAAACTAACATTTTTCCTGAAATTTTAAAAAATAATAAATTTCAAACTTTAATGTTTGTGAGCACATAAAAGATAAAAAAAAAAATACTCTGGTTATTTTCTTATTAAAAGTATTGCGAATAAGGGTATGGGTATTCTGGAAGAGATAAACTTAAATTTTAAAAAAAACTCCCCATTTTTTTAATTTTGTCAAAAAATTCCCTAATTTAATAGTTTCTACAGGAAATTACCCTTCTAATTCTGCCTTTGGTACCAATAAAAATTCTTATATTAGCATAATCACAAAATAACCGAGAAAATGTACTTTTGAAAAAAAATATTAAGCTAATTTAAGTAAAATGATCATGTGATCTGTTTTAATATGCTCCAGTGTCAGCATTTTACACATAAAATTTGCATTTGAATAATTTTTATAGAATTTCTGAACCTAAATATCAATATGTATCAGAATTTATTGAAAAATAAAATATCAATATTAAATGATGATATATTTTATTTGATTACTGGGATAGTCAAAAAACTTGTAAAATCATTTTGTCTACTCATGTAAAATTTACAAAAGTAGATGCGCTATATAATTCAAACTTTTTTGTTATTTTTATAAAATCCACTATTTGCTTATTTTTTCTCATTTGCTTCATTTATTTTAAGATCTCATAGAAACTTTATAGAAATTTATTTAAAGACATTTTCACTAATCGAATCAGCTCACAAGTAAAGAAAAGGGATGTACAGTAACAACCGCGAAAAAGCATGTTATCAAATGTAAAATACACTGTAAATATTTTAAAATTAGTTTCAGCTTTATAAATCCAACTGAAATTTTCAAGAAATCTGATGCTATAATGAAACTCTTGTGATTTTTTTTATAATACTATAAAATCAGAAAATTAGAATTCACGTGTGCTATACAAACATATTTGCATCATCAATACCAATACTTTCGTATTAGTATTAATAGAAGTGCAATAATATAAATTTACTGTTGTATGAAAGCTTAGACATGACAAGAAATACGATTACTTATAAATTTTTAAAAATTTGAAGTGTGACTTCCATTTAAGAATCAATAATTACGAATGTTTTCCTTTCAAAAAAACCTTTAACACATTGCATTTCATAAATCAAATTATCTGAAATCAAAAATGATGAGAAAAATGTTTTTGAATTACAAGAAGTTAAAATAAACTGAAAATTATGAAAAAACTTAATTTCTGTGTAAATTATAAAATTAGTTATATGTTATAATTACGTTTATTTAACGCAACATACCTACCTTGAATTGAACTATAAAAAGACATATTGCATTTAAATATTTTTTATAGAATTTCTGAACCTAAATATCAATATGTATCAGAATTTATTGAAAAATAAAATATTTATATTAAATAATGATATATTTTAACAACTACATTTTAAATTTCCAAATTACTTCTATTACAAATCTATTAAGTCGCAGTAAATAGTTTTCAATAACTTAAATAAAGAAATTGTACAAGCGAATTGGAAACAAGAACGTGATGTCTAATCAAATATGAATACGCATTTTCAGTGAAATTCATGTTTCCTGCTTAGTCAAATGTCTTGGTAAAGCATTTTTGCTTATCTGCTTTGTTCTTTCAAAAATGTCATTGATCTACAAAAAAGAATAATATTTGGGCAATACTAAACATGTGGTTAATTAAAATAATTATTTCTTTGTCCATTATATTACATATAAACTTTTAAGTTAATAAATGGTATTATTTCTTTTCCGTGATTTCTATGGATTCTCTAATTTTATTATTAGTGATAAAATGGTGTTATTTAACTCTCATATTTTTTATATTTCATTTTAGAATTAAATATTTGCAAATCACACATCTGGGAGTTATTGATTTGTAAATATATAATTAAAATCTTTAATATTTTTACTGTGCATCTTGAAATTTCATTGTATTCATTGAACTTTAAGTTTAAAAAGATACATTGATTTTAAAAATAATAAATGTTTTATTAAATACTGTTTGCATTAAAATTAACTAAATTTATGATTATTCATTTTGCATTCATTTTAAAACATTTCCTATTATAAAACATTATGCCTAGGCTAACACTTTTTGTTTTTACGTATTTATATCAGATGTTATCATCAGATTAACAAGCATGCTGACTAAGTAAAATATGTAATCAAATCAGATTAAATTTATACCCCTAATCAGACTCTTTTTTATAATGTTTACATTTTAACTTTCTTCTAAAATTATCATTAATTATTTATTTTCCATATTTAAATAGATTCTCTAATTTTATTATTAGTGATAAAATGGTGTAATATGTGATTCCTCATTTTTATTGTTTTATAAATGTTTTTATTATTGTATTTAGATTAACACATACATGTTATATTAAAGTATATTATTGTGAAATAAATTACTATTTATTAAATTATTAAATGTGCATTACTATATGTTTACTAAATTACTATATTCGATATATTATTTATAATATTGTAATATGTTAACATCATATGAATATTAGCATTATAATTAATATTTTGGCAAAATTTTTATTTACTCATGAATTTAACATATCACAAATCTACTTCACAAATTCTAGAAATTTTATTAGTTCACACACACACAATCAATTTATCTTTTTTTTTTTTTTTTTGGTTTTGCATTATTGAAAGTGAAATTGCAATAATTTAATTATAGGTAGATTGTTACCTTTATCAAAATAAAATCAAAATTTTTCAATAATTCAGTAATATTTAATTAAATTATTGTTTCAATGATAAAAATTTTGCATTATCCTTTACAATAGTTTTATGGATAAATTTACGAACTTTTTGAATAGGAAATTGAGAGATGGTACATTTTTCATTAGATCTTAATTTGGTTAGATTCCTGAAAGAAATGAATTCATTACTGACTTATAAAACAAATGATCAATAATAGATCAATAATTGGCAATAAATATTTTTATGTATAATATACAAATAACGACTGAATATAAAGGTACTGATCACTTTTTATTCTATTTTTGTAAACATTCATACAAGAGGTATTAAACGCCATATTTACCTTAGAAGAAATTCTCTTAAAACATGGTGAATAATTAAATATTTTTTAACTTTTTTTTTAAAAAAAAAATAATTTAATTTTCAAGTAGTTACTCAAGTTATAGAATGGTTGAAGTCAAATATTTGAAAGGAAACATCTTTTAAGGATTAAACTTACTCATTTTTTCATTTCATTGTTTAATTAGTTGAGACTATTCTTAAGCAGATTTCAACAAGGATCGCAGAATATTTTTCCTTTTTATAATAATGCATTTTTAGGTTCTAAATGATAAATAAAATACCATAAACTAGGAGAATTTTCTTCTCGTTCACAGAGTTTTTATTCTCTTAGGATTATTTTGCAATTTAAATGAAATCTCCGCTTAGTTCCAGCTTGCTTCACTTGCTTGCTACTCAGTTTTTAATTTTAAAAGTCAGTTTTAAGAAAACAAAAAACATTTTAGGAGTGTCAAAACTTAACATTTTTTTATTTTGTAAACAAATTTTATAAATTTTCTTAATTATGTTTTAGGTTACTAAATGTGGATATTTTTAATTGTTAAGGCATTGTTTTGATACTAAGAATTACTTTATAAACATATTAAATTAACTGCTTTGTGTGTGTGAAATATTTAACATGTGTAAAATTATTATTGCAAATTAATAGGAATACAAGTCTAATGTCAACAACAATAATGCAGTCAATAATCTACTTAAGGTCATTTTTCGTTTTATTTTAAAATTGACTAAGCTGTAAAAAAGCTTGTTTTTTAATTTTTTTTAATTATATATATATATATATACATAATTTAACATTGATTAAAGGAAATTTAACACCTGACATATAGTAAGTACAATGCTAAATCACTCGGTTGGTTTGAGAAAGCATTTTAGTAAATCTCTCTTTATTTTTAAACTTATTCAGTTATCTTTATTTATTCGTGAGCTATAAAATTGACTATTATTAAAAATTATTTATTCATAATTTATGCTTTAAAACGTCATACAATCATTATTGGCAAAATGTATTTTGTAATAACTTATACCAATTAAATTTATAAATATAAATTTTAAGCTCATTCGTTTCCTAAGTAAATAAGGAATAGCTAATTACAAAAAATAAGTTATTCTAGTTAGTACTTTGTGGCAACACTCCTTATAATGGAAACTTATACTTGGTTTTGCTTTCGCAAAAAATTGCATAAATGTATCAATAGAACATAAATTTCAATGGGTGTAGTTAAGCACTGTTCGTTTGTCGATCATCGGTCATTATTTGTACACGAGGGCTAATTAGACCGGGAACTATGATTTTAAGTAGATTCTGAAACACTACAAACATCCATGCTTAGGGTGGGATTCGAACCCACGAACTGTTAAACCGAAGACAAAAGCGCTAACCATTCAGCTGCCAGCTTAGCTAGTTAATCATTCATAATGGAATAGAACTAATTTATTCAACCACAAAAAGTATTTATATAGATGATTAAACAAAAGTTCTTACTTACTTCAGAGAATTTAAATTATTGGAAATAGCAAATTTTATACATAATATTTTTATTTGTGACAAAAAATACATGTAATGAGTCTTATGAAAATTAAGATTCTTCAGTCTTTAACTTACATGTACAAATGTTTCATAATGAATCAATAATATTGCTTTTTTTTTTTAAATATTTAGATATTATTATTGAAATGATGAAAAAGATGATAATTTAATTATATTTAATAGATTTTTCATTTTTATAACGAAGTTAATTTTAAAGCGAAAGAGTAAATTTTATACCGAAACAGTTTCAGTTGAATTGTGAATAAAATAAAGTTGAATTATTTTCATAAGATATTCTTTCTTTCTAGACAAGAATTCCTTGCTTACACTCTAAATTTACTAATGATTAATGTTAAAATTATTTTATCAAATTATTCTAATATATATTAGCTGATGTAAAACGCATGAGAATATTTTGAAATACTGATGCATTTTGATCTTAATATTTTAACAACTCTTTCATCATTAGAAATTTTTCGATAATCTTCTCTACATAGAAATTTTAAAAAATAAGATGATTCATTTTTTCTAATTCTTACAGTTTATAATGTAAATATTCTTATGGGGTTTAACATATTTTTTTGATATAAAATTTTTAATAACAGAAAAAAACGAAATGCAGTATATAGATATTAATGTCAGACAGATGCATTCCTCTTGTTTGTGTTAATAAATTTAAATTAAACTTTAAGATTGTGCAGTAAAATAACTTTATTGGAAAGTAATATAATCTTTATTTTAAAATATTTAATAATGAAACTTCAGAATTTATTTTGTATACTTCAAAATGTTTGATACTTATATAAAACTTATATATATATATATATATATATATATATATATATATATATATATATATATATATATATATATATATATATATATATATATATATATATATATATATATATGTGTGTGTGTGTGTGTGTGTGTATAATATATATAATATATATATATATAAATGTGTGTGAGTGTGTGTGTGTGTCAATTATAGTGCTTTCTAATAAAAAGATTATTTAATAGAAATAATTGATTTGCCATGAAATGCTTAGATTAACATTTAAGAAGCTTTTTATATAATTTTTTCTCACTAGAAAATTTTATATTATTTTAACACAGAGTGGGATTGCAGGCAATCGCTTGCAATTGTAAGCTTTTATCCCTTTCTCTCACCATGTGTTTTATCTTCTTACTCTCTAGTCACTAGATTTCATTTGAATTAGAAATACTATACCCGTTAAATAAAATGCATATTATTAGAATTTGAAAGTGCATTTAATTTTAAATTTTTGTTAGTAGAAAATATACTGAAACTAAACACGAGCAGAACTGTACTCCAAGGCCCCCAGCACCATATCTGTTTACCTGACAAAGAGCCCTTGGTATGAAATCAATACCATGATTAGGTGGTCAGTTTAATGTGAAACCCCCACATCTCTTGTAGTCAATTGATCGACCCATTGAAGGGAAGAAAGGCTGAGTGGACCTTGCGCAATCCGTGGATTGATCCTCGGACCTGTGCTTTGGGAAAGCGAAGTGCTACTACTAAGCCGAAAGTCTTCAGTAGAAAATATATTTTGATAAAATCTTATGCAAATTATTTAAAATATTCAAATGAGAAACCAGCTTTCGCTATTCAATTCATATATTATCTGTAGTGTAAAGTTAAGTATTTTTTTTTTTTTGGTTTTTATATTCCCTACTAATAAAATTTTTAATTTATCATACTTACATAAATTTGTTAGACGGATTGCAGCTAGAGCCAAATTGCTTAGATCGAATTAAGAAACCATAATCTAGTTTCGTTCCTAGTCAATATTTATTAAAACTACTTTTTTTACTTAATTACAGTTTGAAATCTCCTTATCTCCTTTATTTTAGATCATAGGTAAACAAATATCATTCATTTTATGTATTATAATTTATAATGACAAATAAATACTTTTCTATGTATTTTGAAAAGTATTCGCATAGAAATAAATATATATTTGCCAACAGTTCTTTTAATTATTTGACAAATTAAGATTTAGATTTCAATAAATGAAGACTAAAAATAATGCTAACCGATAGACCGAATTTTAAAACTTTCTTAAGTTCGGCGTATTTATGTATAATATATATTTGGGAAAGCAGTCTGCGTTGAATACATTCTCAAATTCGTTTACTGTCTTCTGAAGTATTTTTGGACCGCAGGCTCCTCTATTCTTTGGTGAGCATTTTCTCTTATTTGTTGCTTTTCTCTTTTGCTTTCTTCAGGACTTTGTGTCATTTGATGGGGTGGAGGAAACACTGCGTGGTTGCGCAGAGAAAGGCGAGAGATAAGAGATCTTTTTCTTTACTTTACTTTTTGTCTCCAAACAATAGTATCAAGCAGGTGCCAAATATATGTAACGCATTCCGCCTTTTTATTCCTAGTATTTTGCTTTCGTTATTTCCGGGGAAATTCCCGAGAGTGCTTTGAGGAGGACAATGTGTTTTGTTGCGAGGAATTTTGTATGAATTCTGCCTTACTTAAAAAATAGCTGCTTCTTTTACTGCATTCGTGTGTGCCGGATACGAGCATCATTCTTGCTATCTTGGAAATGTCTTCTTTGAGGTATTTGTTGAAATAGTGACTATTTTGTGCCGATTACATGAAATGCACAGCACGAAATCTACTTATATGGGCTCGAAACAAAAAGTTTCGATGGTAAATACATTAGGGCATTCCATGAGTGCTTCCTATCACTTCAAACATTCCATTACAAAACTTCAGTTAAGCTAAACCTTCTTTGGATGCATCCAAAAAAACTGTTTTTCTAGAAAAAGAATAAGTAAAATGCTTTCTCGACAGAAAAGCGTTTGTTGAATTACTAATAAGAAGCTAGTATTTCTAAAATACTTTTGAATTTCAAATGAGGATAGATTTTCCAAAAGATAGTGCAATAAATTTCTCTAAGAAGTGTGAGCTAGATTTTTCGGAATATAAAATATGAATTTATATTTATTTCAACCAGCATTTAGTAAATTCTTTTATCACAGTGATGTTATATTGTTGTAATATGGATCCACCTTAAGGACTCGATACAGTTGTAAAGTTTTTTAGACTTCCGTAGAGTGGTGAAGGACGGAACTGTCATTCAGCTCCAGTAAACAAAAGGTTCACTTAGTTTGCCGTACATCTGTTATAGATGTTGTATTTATTTGTCTAAATTTTACAGTTTTTGAGATTTTAAGGGATTTGATTTTATTTATGGACCTTCTGAACATTTTTATTTTTATGGAGATGGTATAGCTTAGCTATATTATCTGGGATTAGAAACAACAACAATTCTTGAATTCTTGAAACTGTTTCACCACACAACGGTACAAAACAAAACTCAAAACACACTTTCAAAATAAACCCATTTACGCCACATTGAAATTCAGCATAGGATGTTATATTTCCGATTAATTTTGTCTTTGTAAATTATAACTTTATTTTCAAAGAAAATTTTATTCTAAAATCAACAAAAATTATATTCCATTTTAAAATTGCTGCTCTCAGAAACTGTAATTTTTAATTTAGACTTAATTTCAATACGGATAATATCTTTCTTGTAGGCTTTCCACTCAATTAATTTTCCATTTTACGACATGGCATAAAATGATACAAAAATATAACAACCAATCAAAGGCCTATTCTAATATTACAAAACATTGTTGGGTACTTAAACTCAGAAGGTTTCTGAAATAAATGCTAATTTGCTTGTTGTAATAGCTTCTGTCTTTCAAAATTGATAGAAGTTCAAGAAAGCAAAATAAAAAATCTACACAACTTAGTTCAATGAATTCATCAATGTCATGAATGAAATTATAAAAGACAAATTAGGAATGAACAAATTGTTTCATGATGAGAGAAATAAAATATTAGTTTTATATACGCTAAAGAACAAAACATTATGACTTTGAAAATATCTCTATTCTCATCTAACCCTTTATATAATTTATTGATCACCTCTAAATAAAACATGGTACTGAGAAAAATATATTATTTCTACAATAAAATAAAAGCACCTTTATAGACTTAATCATAGAAATAATAAGAAACTTCCTTCAGGGAGTTAAAATATTTTTTTAAATTTGTTAATCAATATGAATGAGACTAGATTAAAACAGAATGGGAAATAACAAACAAATGGTTAAATGAGTCAGAATCATTTTTCAGTTGATATTACGGAATGCTTATATAGATACATAAAATAAACCAAACATTAAAAACATTTATAATAATATACTATTTTTATAAAGGTGCATTAATATCTTGTACAAATATAGAATTAGGTAAAAATTGATTTTTGAAATATAATACCAATATTCTAACATATCAAAAATCTCCTCAAATATCATATATGGACTATAATCAAATAATTATGATCTAAATATACTCGTATCATTCATTCCCAATAAAATTTAAAAGATATGGAACAAAAAATAATGAAAGATATTGGAGCTATAAAAATTTATTTATTAAGTTAATAGCTTTATTGAAACAAAAAGGCTGAATAGGAATGTATTGAAATAGCACTTTAAACTTTCTAGAAAACAAATGTATAACTAAGAAATGAAAATTCGCCTTTCTAGCACTTAAAGGATTTTGGTTCCATACATTTAAAGTATCAAACCTTAACCAATCAAGTGTATTTGTTTCCTGTTGAAAATTACAATTGAAAATTTGTTTCCTACAATTACAATTAAGTATCGGGATTACAATTACCTCAAGTTTTAGCGTACTACAATTATCAGTCATTCGGTAATAAAAAGTTTATTCTCGTAACACATTGATAGAGATTAAGTATTAAGTATCTGACGGCTGACAGAAGAAAAATAATTTCTCTCTTAACAATTGATTATTTAATTAAAAAACAGAAAAGAAAATATATAGATGCCTTACATTTTATTTTCTTAATAATGAAATTACACGTTCTATGAAAAATTTTTATATCAAAAATACAAATTAAATATCTTCGAAATAAACTAGCAACAAAAGAATTGTTCTATAGCACAATAACTGAAATATAAGCCTTTAAATTGCACAAATTATACAATACTTCAAACTCCTTATGTTATTAATAAAATTAAAAGGGTTGTTCAAATATATTAAAGATAATTCTCCTCTACTGTTGAAGTAATTGCTCTTGTATGCACTGTTTTCGCATTATTCTAAAATTTTCTAAAAAGTGTTATGTGCATGAAAACAAAAAGCACAAATATTCCTTTAACAATGGTTAATGTATATTTTTCATTTTGAAAAACTATAGAGAAGGAACTATAAAATTGTAAACTATAAAAATTATTGAGAAACTATAAACTATAAAAATTATTGTATAACATTACACGTTATACAATAATTTTTAAAATTTATATTTCATTCATATAACATTAACAAATTTAGTAAATACATGGGAATTTTATCAACAATTGTCAAGCATCATTAAAAAACATTCTCTTTCCTAAAAGTGAACATAATTAAATTTACAACAATTATGCTAACACTACAAGAGCCAAATGGTATTATTATCTTGAGTTTATTAAATGATAAAGCATGCGTAACAAAAAAAAACTTGACTGTTTTCAACTATTCACCATCTAATTAGATTACAGTAACTTAACTTCCAAAATGTTTTATAGTATTGAGATCCTTTTCAACAAACAGTTTGTTTTTTATAAGTATCAAAATATACAAACTGGTTAAAATATAAATTTTAAAACTTTAAATATTAAAATGTATGACACTTCATTATATATACTTAAAAAAAATTTGAGAATTACTTTAAAAAATATTAAAATTATCTCAAAAAATCTTTAAATTCAAGTCAACTTAATCAATTTAAATGAAATGAAATACAACTCTCAAAATGTGCAAAATCAAAAGACAGAAATATTTAGATGCTTTGCCGTCAATTGTAACAATGCTTTTTTTGCTGAAATGTTTTTACTGTTAATTGCTGTAACAAACCTTATATCAGTTAAAAAAAATCGGTTCTACATAGTTTCAATAAAATATGTATCAAAAAATTTAAAAAATTTAACATGTAAAAATCTAATTGATCAATTCCTTCTAAGATAAGAAGTTGAACACTACTCCACATAAATCTATAGTTAAAGTTTAGTATCTTTCAAGAGATTTTAAATGTCATAACTAGTGAAATCTATCCACTGCCTGCTGGTTCACAAAGTGCGTAAATAATCTGTACTAAATTAGTTTATTACATTGCTACCTGTTTATGATCTGAAAGTGAATAATCCTACTTTTACCATAAGAAGATTAAAAAATCAATTACAAATTTTCTTAAAAAATAAGATCAAGAATCTCTAAGGACACAAATATTATGAACCTATACTGGTTACTACTGTCTATTATAATCCTAGAAAAATTAAACATTAAAAGGTTTAAAGTTACTCCTTCAAAATTACACAACTTCTCAAATGTCCCTAAAATATTAATCATTGAAAATAACCTGTTCATTGTAATAGTAACAAAATAAAACTTCAAAAACAACAAAATTAAATCGATAAGTGAATAATAAAAATATTAATTTAAAAATCATATACTATAAAAAGCTATATAGTTAACCTTTTGACTTTAAAAATGTAGTTAACTATTTTTGATGTACATAAAAAAGGTATGAATTGACTGCTGTATTTGAAATCATATTTCAAAAAATTTTTAATGGTTAGTAAATTATACTGCTTCGTCGTGGAATAAGGTGTCACCTGCAGCTGTTTCCTTTCCAATTCTGCTCACGCAACAAACGCTGTTTATTTAGCATTTTTATCCTTTTCTGTTTTAGTTAAACGAATGGGAAAAGTAAAAATCATCACCTTTTTTTTTTTATCAGAAACGGATTCCACGGATATATATCGTCCACGACAATTGCAATTTTTTCTAAGGAGAAATTTTCGAATGCGATTCTAGATTTCCTGCTTTCAGATTTGGAAAGCTGGATTTCCGTTTGCCTTATGAATAAAGTTGTGACTTCAGAGCTTCTTTGATATATCAGTTTTTTTCCAGTCGAAGAATAAGATATGGAATCAGAAATATAAAATATAGATATCAAATAATTTATTATTCAAGTGACGTACGCTTTCTTTCAGATAATATAAAATCACATGTCACGAAATTGTGAGAAAAATATAAATTTACTCTATTTTCTTTTATTTTTGAAAACTTCCCATAAGCTACAAAATATAGAAATCATTAATATTAAGACATACTGTTTTATCTAATTAATATAATTAAATTATTTATAAAAACTCGATTATTATTCAATGTTAATGCAGTTTTATTATTATAAATTTATATAATTTAGGAAGATTTTTTTGTTTTTAATGCATTCATTTAATATGCATTTGACACTAGCCTCGTATTTCATTAGCTCTTTTAGATTATTTAGCTAAGCTCGTTAAACTCTTACATTATTGTTTAAACTTTATTATTAAAATTAGCTATTCTCAATAAATTACTAACAATTCATTACTATTTAACTTTAGAAAATAGTTGTAAGCTATTTCATCAATCAATGAACTTGCACAATTATATTAATAAAAGACAAATATATAAAAGGAAGTGAGAGAAATAAGAAAATAAAAATTTATCTAAATGAACGTTCCATTTCTCTTATATAAATTATGTGATGAGCATGTATTAAATTTCCAGACAAGAATATATATAGTGATTACAAATTGTTTTCGCTAAGTTGCTATTTGTTATAGTAAATATTTCAAAATTAATTACAGGATTACAATAAATATAAATTTTAAATTTAATTTTGTAAAGTAATTACAAAATTACTATGCTTATTGAAGTTTAAAAATATACTCTTTTCACACCAACTTTGTTAGTTAAGATGATAGTTTATTATAATCTACTATAACATTTGTATTTAGCTTTACCATAAATATGTAATATTTGACATGGATTTACACAATATGGGAAACAACACAATTGACTTTTGGGACACTACATGTAAAAATATTAAACTCAATTCTGCAAAGATTTAATAAGATTATGGGGATTGCCAAGTGTACCTTCTCAAATCCATCAAAAGACACCTAAAGAAACCACTGTTTAATTTTATGTCTTCCAAATAAGAGTGTTTTTTTTTCTGATTAGGAAGTTTTGAGCTGCATGTTTACTTATTTACTTTTAAATATCTTTTTTCAATTGATTCTAAAGGTTAGATCCTGTACATAGATATCAAATAATGAGACATATCTCATTTTTTCCTTTTATAATTTTTGATATCTTCATGGTATGCTTATTAATTTATTTATTGTACATGGTATACACTATTAGACACTGAATATGCAACATCAAGAAGGAGTTGGCAGAAAGTGACGAAACTCTGCAATTTGTGGGATGCAGAAATGAACAATAAGTGATTTGTATTTCGGATTGATATGCATAATACAGAGCGAGAACCGTGTCAGATCAGAAGGTTGTAGGCATACCGTGGATGGCGATACTCCAAGCAACAAGTCTAGCCACAGAGCCAATGAGAGTAAGGATGGCATCCTGAGAAATGACTCTTAATTCCATGTCAACAATTTGCCAAAGTGCGTCTCCCGAAGGAGGCAGGGTCTTCAAATGGCGTCCAATCATTTCCCAAGCTGTCATATTGAGGAGAGATCTGGCGAGCATGATGACCAGGGAAGCAGCTGTACATCTTGCAGAACATGTTGGCTGATGCGATCTATGTGCGATCGGGTGTTATCCTGCTTATAGAGAATATTAGGCACTTTCTGAATGTAGAAGAATGTCATCGGCCGCAACACATCATCGACGTAACATTGGGCTGTTACAGTACAGTGAATGCGAACTACAGGTGACCTGGAATTGCACGCAATGGAGCACTAAACAATGATGCCACGTTGTCACCTAGTGCGGCGTTCCCCAATTGCTGCAGGATTGAAGTAGACTCCAAGTCAAAGCCATACTCGTAAGCACTGACTATCACTGAAGAACCAGAGGCATGGCATCTGAGAAGGCGATCCTGTGTCACTCCGTCATCCACATTGCTCTAATCTCGCACCATTCCAAGTGTTGAGGTCTATGCTATGAGGTCAATGGCAATCTTTTTAAAAACGATATGAGCGCAGGCTACAATCTACCAATCAATGGTAAATGGTTCCTCTCAATAGTGAAGCATCCAGGATGCCTTGCACATGCTGCAAAATTTCGGTAGACGTGTTTGTGCAGCCTCTACTAACTCCCGTTGGACGATTCGATGCATACGTGTTAACGTCCCTCTAGCCTCACCGAGACCTCGCAAACTTTCCAGAGTTCTTTGCTCCATGCCCCTTGTAAACCATCTTTGCCACAGCCGGTGCACTCCAGGTGTATGTCAGTTGTTATTTACCATAAGGACCAACTTTCTCTTTTCAGTCTGAATACCATGCCCATCGTAAACTCGTCTGTCTGCTGGAATTGACTCCATCAACGATAGTCTAAAATTCATCGCAATTACAGACATCCCTAGCACAAAAACAAACTTTCAAAGATTATTTTAAAAACAGCAATCATGGCGTGAATATTGACTAATCTGCCAGTTCTTTACCTTATATCTTATCCTACGTGTGTTTGAGAGCGGTGAATTTCACATCATTTTTATAACTCAGTAAAGTGCACCTACCCTTAAGTTTGCATAATTTTCTCGCCATTCCTTCTTGATGTTGCATTTTCACGTTAGGCAGTGTATATTTCTACAATAAAATAGTTTCTGCGCTCTTCTTTAAAAGTATAATAAATAAAAATCCTTAAATTCCCGTTTACTTTAACAGATGAGAAATTTTCTGATAAATGTCAAAAGTAATGTTGATTTATAAGCACTTTAACATTAATTTTAAATTAAGCTTTGGTCACTTGTTTTGGGATCCAAAAAATCAACTTAAAATCTACGTCACCTGAATTTAAATAGATAATAAAAATTTAAACTATAATCCAGATATATTTCTATACACAGTTATAACATTGTATATTATAGAAATATAACTATCACAGTTATATTTCTATAATATACAATGACTGATTCTAAAATGACGTTTCAAAAAATGCTTAGTGTTCATATTTATCATTTGTATATTATATCTTATGATTTTTTATATAAATATTGCAACTAGATTTACAATACTGCAAGTGTTCTGGTCATTCTCCAATGAGATTAAAAGAAATTCTTATTGAAATAATCTCTTAACTTTAAGTTTGAAAAAATTTTATATTTAATGCTCCTTTAAAATCTTTCGGACTAAATTTATCTTTCCTAGCAAAGAGAAATATGTTAAAACTTAGTTAGCGAGTAAAGACTCAATAAACACAATGATTTCCTTTATTTTATTTTGATTGACTTCTCAATCTATTATCGTTTTAATTCAAAGCATTGATGATAGATTTATTGTAAAAGTTATTGTAAAATATACAAAATATAATTTTTTTAATTACGTCCTTATGTTGGCTCTTTCGAGCATAATAAGTCTTGCAGTCCAAGAAAGAACAGAAATATCTCCAGGAGTGGAGAGCGTCTTGAATTGTGAAGAAGAGCGGGCTTCCTGGAAGGCAGAACATTTCCAAAGATGCTCGACATCCATCTCAACATGTTCCCTACATAAAATGCAGTTTGGTGAATCCACAAGTCCTATGTGATATAGATGTTTCTGGAGAAAATAATTAGTAATTCAAAATAATTGTTTAATATTATATTCCTTAATAAAATTTGAAAGTTTTACAAATTTAATTGTGTTAGAATAAATTTTGACTATTTTCTTAGGATTCTGTCAGACATTTACCCGCTTATTACATATTTAATAGTAAATTTCAGATGTTTTTGCAAGTTAGTATTACAATTTTGGGAATGTATTTCTTGTGTAACACCAATCTTACTGGTAAGGCAATGCATTTCATTGGCGAATTTACGATAAAGATCTTGAAGTTATATTATAGGAATTCACATTTAGTGCACTTCCTTTATTTTTCATGACTATTAATTTCTATGAAATTATATTTAACAGTACCAATGGCTTTAATAGATAGAAAAAGGAAATCGATCACTTTTCATAAACAGCAATCCATAACACATTTATCAATAATTAAAGTGAAATCAATTTTAAATATTTTCCTAAAAATATTATAAATTCGTATAGATTATTTCTCAAAAAATGTGTCCCAGAAAAATAGAACTCTTATTTTTATTAGGATTTGTGCAAAGCCAGGTAAGCATTTTTCTACATTGAAAATATATTAACCTTTTATGATTGAATACTAAAATCAAAATGTAGTTTTCTTATAATCAGGAATTATTTATAAATCCCATGTTTTCCTTATTTTATAAATTTCTCTCAAAGTATTCCAAATTTTATTTTCTGCCAATATTCATTTTGCCTTGAATTTCGAAAAAAATCTTTTTGACAAATTTAAATATTTTTTAAGTATCCGTAACAGAATTGGAACAGAAATGAAAAGCTTTTAGTTAACCTTCCATAGAAAGGTAACTTCCGCGAAGAAAGAGGTATTTCTTTGAAATCGAAGTTAAAAACTTTTCTTAGTTCCTCCCACAATCCGCAACCTAAATAAGTACATAAAGTTGTGATTGAAAAAATTGTGGTATTTTTAGAGAAGAAACATAAATGGAGAAAAATATATCTAAGAATTTGCAGCTTCTTTCCACTACCATTTCAAACTTTTATTTACTCCTTGTATTTTGCGGTGTTCATTTTTTCCTTTTCCAACGCAGTTGAATTTTTTTATCAGAAACGCTGTGTTAACTTGGCGCTACAAGATTTGCTATTGAAGCGGCACAATTGTTGCTTGGTGCTGTTGTCACTTGCGTTTTAGGTGATTTTTTTTCCTTCCTCTCTTTTTGCTGTTGACAGAGCTTGTCATCAAAGCACATACCTCTGGGTAATATTTCTGTCCGGATAGAAATAGGAATATACTGAAAAGGTGGAGAGTGATTGAGAGGGGAAATGGTTTGTCCGATTTTTATACTTCAACTTTTATTCTTTGACGCTAGACTTTTGACGTCTAAAAATATTTGACGTCGTCAATGCTTTGTTAATATTAAATTTTTGAAAATCTGAAACTTTCATTTAAAGTAAGTATTGCCCTAGATTCTTATGGGAGAGTTTTTAAGTTTCGAAATCAAAATATTTACAAAACATAGAGATTATAAAACACATAATATTTAAAATTTTAAAATTCCGAAATGCATACAAATGTCTAAATAAAAATAAACGATGTATTTACGCTTCGTTTTCTTTCTCTTATTTTAATAATTATTAGAAAAAAATATATCAAAATACTAAAATGAAAATTGGTATATACATAAAATAAGATGTTTTTATTCAAATACTAGACAAAAAAGTATTTAAATATTTGCAAGAAATTTCTTTTATTTTTCCATTAATATGTTGGAATTATATAATTCTATATATATATATATATTTATTTATTTATTTATTTATATATATATATATATATTATATATATATATATTTATATAATATATATATGTATGTATAAATATAATATATATATTATATTTATACATACATATATATATATATATATATTATATTTATGTGTGCATACATACATATATATATATATTACTTTGCTCTAATATATATATATATATATATATATATATATATATATATTAGAGGAAAGTAAGATCCCAACTGCCTAGATATAATTCTATAACCAATCAATTGAAATGCTCACTGTTTATACTTGAAGTTTTATATTTATTTATGTATATTTGACTTTTATTTGAATATTCTGGTTCTAAAAATCTTTCTTTTAATTTTTCTAAGTTTATACATACTTTTCCATGCTTTGAAGTTTTTCCATATATTTAAAAGATATATATTTAAAAATTAAACTTTTCTTACAATTTATCGAAAACAATAATGAATATCATAATAGTTCAAACAATATTGTATACTTTCATTTCTTTGTTCTATTCAAGCTGCCAGAATAAATGGATAAAAAGTTAAAGCTTCGATATTATGTTTATTAACTATTTATATACTCCTTCTATAATTTGTAATAGTTTCAAATTCTCTCTTTTTTTAAACTATATGTTGTTGTGTGCTGTTGTTATTAACTACACTCGGACACGCTAAGCTCGGTTTGCCTTGACTATGCAAATTTAAGTCAATAAGGTGCGTCTTTCGTTTAATCAGAGCACCACGAAGGTGAAATTACGACTTTGCTCTTCAAATCCTCCGATAGATGGTCTAACCAGAGGATCCACTCCCTCAATTTTGACATTGATCTGAAGAGAGGGAATTTTCTTCAGACCTTTGTATCCATGGTAACTGCTCATGGACCGACCACAGAACTTTCGATTCCACGGATTTAACGGGCACGTATATGTATGTACTCGGTGAGTTTTTCGTGACATTGAGAATCAAACCCCACGCTTCTAGACGGAAGACCGATGTCCTAACCACTAGGATATCATGACCATAAAACCATGTTTGTTGATGTTACTATTGACACTTGGGCAATGCAAGCTTGCTGTGCCATTTTGGCTGTGCGAATTTAAATCAGAAGAGTAAGTCTTTGGTTTAACTGGAGCATCATGAAGGTGAAAGTATGACTTTTCACTAAACTTCTCCGATAGATGGCATCACCAGGAGATCCATTCCCTCAATTTTTGACATTAGAGGATATTCTTTGAACTGTAATCCTGGTTGATAAAGATCTCAAGTGAAAAAATGACTTACCAATCTATTTATTATCTAGCTCGAAACAGATAACGAATACATAATTTCACTGCGCACGAAACAGATATCTTTATAGTAAAAATTTAATTGCTTTCTTCATAATTTTGTATTAAACTTGTTGCATTTATTCAGAATCTTTAATTTTAAATCAACTGAATTTTTTAAAAAGGAGTTGTATGTCATGTAGAATACATAAAAAAGCCGCTAACAGAACTGGTTGATATGTGCAAAGGCATTTAGGGAATAAACATAATGTATCATGTGCTATGAAATGTTAAGTTTTCTATTAAATATTATAATTACTTACCTAGATTTTTTTCTTATTAATTTTAACTAAGGCATGCTTATATTGTGGATAATTATACGCATTTCATCAAAATATTTAATTCACTTTCTTACATAATTCAGGCATTTTGAGCCTCGATTCTATAAACTAATATATATGTTCAATAGTAATATTGTTATATTATTTTATCATTGGATTATATATAGTTAACTCAGCAAACAATTTTAATGGTAAAATTTTAAGCTCTTTCTTTCAAATTGGTATTTAAATTATACACTAATATTTACAATTTCAGAATTTTAAAAAATGATGAAAATAAGTGCTTGTGACTCGTAAATCCACTATTGATAAATATGTTTCGTGTTGTGTTGTGTGTTTTTAAAATGTGTGTGTGTATCGATAGTTCTTATGCTTTTGTTAATTTTCTTTCCCATTATTAAAAGTAGAAAATCATAACAGCAATTTTTTTATTTGAATTTATTTCAGAAAATTTAAATTTTAACTAATTTGTCAAAATGAGAATTACATAAGAATAGTAGTTTTACTGATAGAGTTGTAAACCCCAATTGAATTGGTCATAAGGATCAAGAAAATATTCATTTCGAGAATTATAAATTACAAAAAAAATTGTGAATACATTCCTGGATCCTTGTTGTAAAAATCCCTTTTCATGATAACCCGCTTAATAGTTGAATGATCTAGTCTTAAAATGTTATTGGTAATGCTACTCGCCTCCGTGACTTGATTCACAGGTGCTCACTGGATAACTATAAATGAGTAGCAGTTTCCGGCATTGTTGTATTCGAATATTTTTGTTTTTTGTCGCTCAACGGTAATTTTTTGCGCACGAGGGCTAATTAAACTACGGCCTACAGCTTAAAGTGGATTCCAAACCACTACAAACATCCATGCCCACGAACTGTTGAATCGAAGGCAAGACCTCTAACCATTCGGCTGCCACAACAGGAGAGTTTTCCACACAATTCTTAAGACAAACAATTATACACAGGTACCGTTATTCACCCTAAACAAGGATAATTCAAGTTGTAGGATTCCATTTTCTTCGTGGGTCTATTTATATTATATTTCTTCATCAATGGAAACCACACTGCCTCTTGATAACAATTGGTTAAATTTATTAACGTATCATTAGCTAGAACAAAACTATGCTAAATAACATCAGCTTTAGCTGATTTTTTTATTAATTTTTATAGTTGCGCATTTCATATTCAAATGTCTATTAAGTTTAGATTCTTTTATCAAATAAACGTACAAACGTATAACGACATTGAATATGTACGAATGCAAATTCGTTTTGTAGGCAACTACTTAGTTAGGTGGTTAAGTTTTCAATTAAGTAAGCAAGAAGGAGAGTGTTACCAATTATATTGATTGAAATTGCATTTATATCCTGATATTGTTAAAGTTCAGATAATTCAAACATATGTAATCTTAACATATTACAACGAAAAAGGTGACAGTCTGAAAAATTATACTATAGGAAACACCAATTTTCATACTCAAATATTTTTTACAAAAATCAAACAGTTTGGTGCTACAACAACGTGACACCTAAAGAAAAGTAATTCATAACTGCTTGAAATAATAATTAAGAAAGATACTTAAAAACAGTGATTTTACCTTTCTTGAAAAGTTCCTGCATAACAATGGGACAGTGAGTATATGAATATTTAAATGACTCTATCTTTTCAATCAAAATTTAATTTTGTTTGATGTTTTGAATGAAATTTATTTCAAAGTTTGTACTTTCGCATAAATTATACTACGTTTAGTATGAGTATTATACACTGTATCTTGAGGAGGCTGTATTCAAAGAAATATGTGGATTCACTTAATTTTTAGTGCAGTAGTCTAAACAATAGAAAAGTTAGTGATTTATTCGTGAAATTCTTTCAGTACGTTCGTCTTGTATGCACCTAGAATATATTGCCCAATAAACATTATCATTTTCTAATACAAGTTGGTAACACTTTTGGACACAATTGCTTAGGGAAAACTTGTCCATTATGTTCTGTGAAACCTTTGAATAAAGTACATAAGTAATAATTTGTAGAAAATTTTAAGTATGATTTGTCACATTTTTTGAGAAGTAGAGTCAATATATATATATATATATATATATATATATATAGTTTTTTAATTTTAAACTACTTCCATTTAATTTAATATCATTTAAAAAATAAATATAGTGTAAAATGAATGCAATATATTTAATAATAACCATACATTACATTTTAACATCACTTATTTTGTTTAAAAAATTTTATTTACCATATGATAAACAGAAACCACGCATTATATCACTAGTTTATAAAACATATTACAAGCAAGTAAAATTAGATTGTATTTTAAATATGCATTTGGTTGGAAAATAAAAGCAGTTGAGTTTAGACAACAAATTTTTTTTTGACGATAATATTTAATATTTTTCAAAACACCACTTAGAATGACAAATAATCTGAATTTAGCTTATGGAATACTTTTATCATAGCTTGAGGTTAAAACTCACTGAAATCAGAATTACATTTCTCGGAATAAGTTGATATTCATTTCTAAAACTTAATATTTTTGACAAGTAAGATAAAGATAGATATGAAGAAAAATCATTACATGAATGGCACCGAATAGCATATATGAGTTTCATTTATTTTTACAGTCAATATTTTAGATTATTTCAAATTAAATCTTGTAACTTCTTTACTTAATCACTAAAGCACTTTAGAGACATAAGATTGAATTATAAAAGTATATTTATGTACTGTAACTAATTATATATATATATATATATATATATATATATATATATATATATAATCTCTTTCTAATCAAGCTTTTATCAAAAGCAAGTTTATTTTGAGAAAATTTAGAAAAATGCAAGCATTAAAAGGCAGTATTTGGAACCAAATGTCTATTTAAATTTACTTTTAAAAAGAGCTCTCTTGCCCTATTCATGCACATAACCTTTCCAAATATCTCATCAATTTCATATGTATTCTTAATAAAGAAGCTTACAGTTATTTTATTGAATTTAATAACTACATGTAAAAGCATTTATCCTTAAGGGAAATCAACCTAATTACTTCCAGTATCTGTTCCAACCCCCATGAACCTCCTAAGAGTTTAAAATTTCATGATAATATTGGTTGAAAATAACTGATCTTCAAAATCCCAAGCTATAAACAAAAGAAATATATGAGAGATTCGCCTCCATGAGATTAAAATAAAGCGGGTAAAGTATTTTCCTGTCACGTTCCTCGTCTTTGAAGCACATAAGAATATTATTCGGTTTCGATAGGAAATATTTTTATGCAGCACTCATTTTTTAGGTAATCTGCGTATCTATTTTGTCTCATCTTTTCTAAAAAGGAAAAAAATTCAGGAAGCAAATTATGCATCAAGTGAAAATATGAATTAGGAATGTAAAGTGGAGAATGTTAATCGAAAAATTGCTTCTCGTTATGCTTTGGATTTGCATTCGTAAATTTTGCTAATTTGATGGATTAGAAATTCAATTATTTATATGGTTAGAGGACTTCAAGAAAAATCTGAAGCAATTTAAAAAAATTAATTTAATCATACAACACAAAATATGTTACTTTAATGATAAAAATATAATTTATTTTAAATTGCATTTATGTGTACATGACAGTAAAATATTCATAATTTGTCGATAACATTAAACTGCATAATTACTTAACGAACTAATATCTTAAAAATATAACAAACTTTATCATAAGTATCATCATTTTTAATAAAATTAAAAAACATAAAATTTTTAATAAAAAGTTTTATTGAATAAAAAATTCTGATTATATAAAGAATCTATGATTTATTTAACTTGCATGTGTTTTTCGAAAAATTAAGTTTTGCTGCAGTTGCGAACATGTTTTAGTACGAAATTTATTTTTAATGGCCCCAACATACTTTGCGTTTTTATAACATTAATATTTAGATATGATTTTAAGTGACTGGAATATTGTAGTTTTGTAGAATGCCTTTATTTTAAAATGTTATCTATGCATTTTATTTTTCATTATAAAATTTGCATATTTTCTTTAAATGTAAAAAAAAAATGTAAATTCAAAAATCTATATCTTAGTGGAATAACATTGAACTAATAGTATTATAATTGAAGTTAATAAAAATGCAAAATTTGATCTGTATTCTTATTTATTGACTTTTTTTGTCTAGTGCCAGCTTATGCTGACAATATGGGATGCGCTGCTGCACTTTTCCATACTGAACCATATTTGGCGTGGAGTCCGACTGCTTCAGTACACACATGCCATAGGGACCCGTTTATAGGGCAGGCAACCATTCACACCTCATTCATACATAGAAAGGACAAAGACCGGCTAGATGGAGGGAGAAAGTACATTCATGCACGAACTGGGATACGAACCCAGGGACTCCTTATCGGCAGTCAGACACTCTGACTACTAGACAGGACGGTCGGCATTTATTGACTTAAAATATATATAACCCAAAATATTTGCGTGCATAGTAAGCAACTAATATTTTTCAACCTTAATTTTTTTTTTTATTTTTTTGCTGATTTTGACTAAAATGTGTACATTTATTTGATTTCTATTGTATGCTATCTCCTACAACATTTTTTTCAGCACTGTTAATCAGCATAAAATATTTTAAGGGAAAATTGGGATAGACAACGATGATATTTAGATTTTTACCTAGTGACAACTCTGCACAAGAAAACTAGCCTGCACAAATGGGCTGAAATATCATCACTGCACAAATTATCATTATTAGCAGAATAATCAATGAATTTCTGGATTTATTTATTTATAAAAATACCGATTTTGTACACAATTAAGAAAGTTTCCATATTCCGCCATTAGTGGAAATTTGGGATTGTAAAATGTAACGCTACAAAGGGATGACTATACAGAATTATTTAAGTTAATTTCATGCTGCCAATTTGTCTGATCTTTGGTTCACTTTGTTATTCTATGTTAATTTAATTTACACGAAGCCAATTTTTACAGTGGCCTATATTTTAAGGATGATTCCAACCGCTATAAATATCTACTAAGAAGTAAGAAATTGAATCAAGATAGCAGCATTTTGAAAATCTAACTTTTAACACAGTGCTATTTATTTTACCTGGCATACATGGATTCTTCTCTTTTTAAAGTCTATTGAATATCATGATATCTATAGACTGTCTAATGAATGCGAATGTTGTGATATCTCACACAAATAGAAAGAAAACCTAATCACTGACCAAAAGATGTAAATACGTTAGCTTGAAAGTAAAGGTTTTCAGAGCTGACGTACAAATTATTATTATCCTCAGAATTCATTTAATGCGAACTTAACTTGATTAGAAAAAATTTTTTAATATAAAGCTATGTCTCATAAATCAACTTGTTAAAACTAATGAGATTTAAAGTAATTGTTTCAGGTTGCTTTACATCGACAATTTTTAAAATATCATTGGAAAAACATCCTCATATTCAAAAATTCATTTTATAATAATATATTAAAGAAAAATTTTATAACAACATATAAAAAGAATTGCTTGGTTAACATTTGAAATTTATTTAAAATTCCTTTTTGAAATAAAATAACAAATATTTACAGATAAACTGTCCAGAAACTTTTGTAGTTCTGAAATACATTTAGCAACAATATTTTTTTCAATACTTTTCAAAAATTTTTTCTAATCGATATGGATTGATTTTATCTTTATCTATCTAACTGTATATATATATATATATATATATATATATATATATATATATATATATATATATATATATATATATATATATATATATATATATGTATGTATATATATACATATATATATATATATATATATATATATATATATGTGTGTATATATATATATATATATATATATATATGTATATATATATATATGTATATATATACATATATGTATATATATGTATATATATATGTATATGTATGTATATATATACATATATATATATATATATATATATATATATATATATGTGTGTATATATATATATATATGTATATATATATGTATATATATATACATATATGCATATATATATATGTATCTATATATATATGTATATATATATATGTATATAATGTGTGTGTTGAATATTTCTATAGTATTCAGTGGGACTGGGACTCTGCACTTCCATAATGTTCCAAAAGAAGCTTCAAAAATGTTATTCAAATCAAAGAAAACTTTGAATTTCTAGTCTATACTAAAATTGATTCTTTTTGTCAAAAATATTAGCTATTCTTCATCCCGAAAACTGACAAGATGGAAAATAGATTAAAGTTCTTTTTGTTCAAAAACTGTAATAATTGTGTATTGTAAGTTAGTTACAAACCTAGAAAATAATATAAGTTAAATGTCAAATCTAAGTCAAGGAAATATGTTTTCCTCTATATTATTATAAGTTGGAAGTATTATGTGTGAATACGTTACTAATTTACAAGACTGTGTAAAAGAATAAAGTACTTGGATTACAAATGGTGTTACACAGTATACGTGATATATCTAACGAATTTGTTTCATGATACTCTTAAGTAATAACTTAAATACTTGCCATATTTAGCTACGATTTCTTTCTCAAACACTTTTAAAAATACCAATCAAATTGGAAAATCCCAGAAAGGCTTAAATCATTTGAATTTTGAAATGATTTCAGCAGTTCCAGAGTTAAGAATTTGATTAAAAACTTGTTCCCCCACATTTTAATAATGATCTGATAACTGAAATCATTTCACATGTAATGCCACTAAAAATCCCTTTATTATTATAACTTCATTGTTACTAAAAATCACTATCCTTATTTGGATTAAGTTCCTTTAAGCTTTTCGTAAAATATCTTTCAAAAATTACATTTTTCGCTATTTTAGAAGTTTTAATAAAAATTACAGAAAATGTTCACACATTTTTTGTACATACTTTATTTTTTATGAAATAAATATGATGTTAAGAATAAAAATTTAATTGGTATCAATTTTTAAAGGGCTTGGTTATCGTTTGATACACTTATTCAGTTATTAAAGATAGATTATAAAATCATAAATTTAATATTTCTACACATAAAATGTGTGACCCAATTAATATGAAAGAAATTTTTTCTAATTCGCGGTTGCACTTAAGATGCACTTATTCAGTGCCATAAGGGGCAAATGTGACAGTATTTTGTACAGGTGAGCACCCAGTAGGTGTGCCATCTTCGCCCCGAAAGTGAAGGGATAACGAAACATAGTCAGAAAAGAACATTCATGTCTAAACTAGGATTCAAACCTTACTGCTTTCATGTTAGGGACGCTAACCCTCTGCCACTGATTGGCTTAATATGAAAGGAAAGAAACTTCAAATTTTACTTTGATTGTGAAAATGGTTAAAAATGTATACCCAACAATGACACCTCTTATTAAATTAAAATTCGCATCTTATGTTTAAAAGGAAAATCCTACAACCAAAAAGAACTCTATTGTAAAATTTTAAATATATCTGCTGAAACTGTGAACGAAGTTATAAAATCTGATTTAAAGTTAATTAAAGTGTAAAAGTACGATGTCCATCGCCTAACACCGAAACATATTTCTTAGACTATGTGCAGATTGTTATATGAAAATTATTTGGCGGACGAAAAAGGAAAATATGCTGTTTCAATTGATGAAGCTTGAATATATTTATCTGAAGTCAATAAAACAACTCGATTTACTAATGGAAAATAGAAGAAAAAAAATTAACAGTTTGGTTTAGAGAAAAAGAGAAAATATTTTTTAAAGGTTTTATGGTTATTAACTGGATTCTCTTATAACGGAAAACTTAAAATAAGGAAAGTGGAAAAGTGTCAAAAAAATTCGGATTACTATAATAAATATGTTTAATACCTATTTTCAAAGAAAAAAATACCTCTACCTAATATTTAAAGAATCTAACTTTTCTCTGAAATGTGGATTCAGTGCCTTAAATAATAAATTATAATACATTGTGTTTGTATTAACTTGTAAAAAGTTTTAAAATTTCATATAACAATCAAAGTTGTCAAAAAAAACAAAGCATTGTTTCAGAAATATTTTATTTTTATTAGACTGACTCATTAAAAAGAGTAAGTTATTGTATTTTCCAATAAGTTGTATTTTTGAATATAGTTGGAACTTTTATTATAAGAAATTAATACACTTCAGTTTAAATTTAAATTGCACTAATAATATTTTATTTATGGAAATGAAATATAAACATTAAAAATGGAAAACACAATTTTTCAGCTATACTACAGTTCGAGATAATTTTGTGGCAAAGTATTGAAATTTATATAAACTACTAACTCATCATAACCTTTTATTTAAAAATAAATATCCTTGTTTCAAATAAAAATATAATCAAGATTGAAATATTTTGTAATAAATATATTATTTTATTCCTTGAAATATTTAAGTTTTACTAAATTTATTTAAATATTTTTACACCTAAAATCTTTAAATTTTAAAAGTTTTTATATTTGATTTAAAATTTAAGTGTTTATTATTGGCATTTATATTAGCAATTGAAATTTACCTATTAAATATTTACTTTAATCATTTATTTTTTTTTTATTTTAAACTTAAAATTTTCAGTGAACAAACAGTTATTAGTCTTCACATTATTTTTAATATTTTGCAATACTTTATTAACTCCATTGCTTCAAATTAATTTTATTTGTTTTTCTCAAAATATAATTAAAACTTTATAATTATGGCATATAATAGTTATTAACCAAATAGGTTTTTTGAAAAATATGTGTTAAATGTTCAAATATAATTTACTTTAAGTTAAAAGTATTCAAACCATATTTTTGTAGATAAGAAAAAAAATATTTCCTATGGATTCTGTGTTCTATAGGAAATATTAATTTCCATTGGAACACAGAAATGAAAAAATTCCTTCTCCATACAATATAAACTATTACTTAACTTTTTTTTTAATTTTAAAAATATATTCTCCGTTTTCTTTCTTTCCAACAACACGTTTTCACACCCGATAACCCACGCAAAAATCTATCAATCCCATTTGTATGAGAGAAAGCTGGGAGGAAGAGGTAGGAGTGAGATTCCCATCTTTCGCGGCCGTATAATCAGCCATGTACAATGCAGCAAATTTGGCCATTACTGCCTTCAATTCATTTAACACTCGGCGAATGTGCGTGCAAGAGCAGCGACGGGATCACAAACAGTGGGAGGGAAATTCCCTCTGATAGAGTGAATAGTATGGCTGATTATCTCGTTATTCACTTTTCTTGGCAACGACTGCTATGATCCAGAAAAATTCCTCCTCTATAAATCCCGGAGCGCAGCTGGGTCTACAAACACCAAGAAATGGTTTTGCTTCTCTGCATCATTAGTTCAAGCCAAGTTCTTCGTTTTTTTCGTATTATTTTATCAAGTAGGATCAGGTTTAAGATCATGGAGCAAAATTTTATTGCGGTACCATTTTAGTTTATTCTTTTATTTTTGTTTCCGTCTTCCAAACGGAGTGATTTAATTTATCAGTATCCCTTGATTTTTGAGACATCTATTCAGAAGTATTTCTTTGCTGTTATTAGTTTTCTACAGCCTCCGGGCTGGTATCTTTCCTGGTTTTTTGTTCTTAACGTTCTTGATTTCTTTCTTTTTTCTTTTACCCTACGAGGAATTCGATGTCTCTCCCTGGCATGTCAAGTGTCGAATACAAGACTCGACGGAAAGCTAATTTAAAGTATGGCGCAATATAAGAAGAGTGCTTGAGCGTACAGGTGACAGGCACCTTTTAGGTTTTGTCAAGAGGTAAATTGGGCCAGAAAGACAGATCCAAAATCCAGGGAAAGATCTTTTTTTCGATCTTATACGTAAAAATCTGAAAGGTATTAAATTGAGAAATACATTCAAGCAGAAAGCCGTATTGAAACTTGTCGGGAACAAGAATGTTAAGGATATAAAAGTAACAAGAAGTAGTCTTCATCTTAAAACTGATGTGTAGCAAAAACATTGTATACCTAACACGCTATTTCGCATCTTTCTTTGGGTTGTATCCATGAAAAAATTTAAAATGAAGTGTCAGGTGTTCTTTCAGGTTATTTTATATATTTTGGCTCAACGAGAGAGAGAGAGAGATCTGTTCTTGAAGTAATGTCAAATTAAAAAACAAACTTGCATATAGAATAAGTTGGAAAAAATTTAGATTAAATTTAAAACTACTAATTAAAGTCATATGATAATTTCTAGTGAGTAAGAATTTACTCATAACAAATTCTGAGAAAATCATTTAGAATTTTATTTTTTTTAAATATTAAATGGTAAATAAGAAGGAAATAATGAGATAATTGAGAATAAAATATAGATGGTAATAAAATAACTCACATAAATTTTTAAAAAAATTCTTTTTAAAGTTAATTCATTTAAATTTCTTTTCACTGACAGAAAATAATATTTATTTTCAAATTATTACATTTGAACTAAGATTTCTTTTACATTGTAATACTGGAATTCTTTTATGTATATCTATTTTCTATGACTACTTATAATCTAATTAATCTCTGTGCAACTCTCCAAAAACTACTTAAATTTAAGGATATTATAAATTAAAAGTATTTAACACACATTTTCTAATTATTTTTAGTAAATTTTAATGTATTTATAAATACAAAATAGCACCATGATAAATCCTTTTAACTCACTTTAAATGTAAAAAAAATCTTATTACTGAAAATGTAGTAAAAAGTTGCACATATACATATAAATTCAAAAGACTCGATTTATTCAATAACATATACAAATTACTCAGATTTTAAATTTTCAGGCAAAATGAATTTAAATAAAATTATTTAAACGGAGTTTTTAGAAATTATGTGGTGTGTGTCTAGTGAATAATTTTGAATGCTTGAACTAAAATTTTATGTAATATCTACTTGTCTTGTGCAAATAAAAATGAACTGAAGTAATAAAAGGAATAACATTTGAAAGAGTTTCTACTGATTACATGTTTTACATATTTAGATCATAAGCGATCTAAATATGTAAAACATGTAATCAGTAGAGAAAACTTTTGGCAGTTCACCTCAAACAGATGGCTTTAGAAGTTATTGCCAATGTTCCCGAAAATGCTATTAAGATTTTTACTGATGGTGGTAAAATGGCTGAACGTGCAGGTAGTGGTATATATATAGTGACACCTTATGACAAAATAACAATCAGCCGACGCAACCCAGATTTTTGTTCAGTTTTTAGAAGCGAGCTAATTGCAATAAATGAGTGGCTTGAGGCTGTCCTATCAATGAAGGATTATGGAGAACTTTGGATTTTATCAGATAGCCGTAGCTCACTTCATCATCTTCACAAATGGTTTTTGATCGGTGACCTGACTAGCATCTCAATCTTGAATAGGTTAAAACAGCTATCGCAGCATCACGAGATTCATTTACAGTGGATCCTTTCACAAGTAGATATCCTTGGGAACGAGCTTGCAGACAAACTTGCAAGGGAGGGATGCAATCAACCGATTCCAACTCCATCTACCCTTACCTTTCAGGAATTATACTCCCGGAAAAAGGAACAAATTATGGCTGGTTTGGAGGGTTCCTCCAACTCACCATTGGTATATGAGGGAAGCAGGGAACTGCCTTTGCCCTCGACTGTGATAGAGGTTCCTCAACTGCGCTAACAAGACTCGCCAGTGGTCACATTAAATGCTTCTCGTTTTTTGAGGGAAGAAAGAAGTACGACTCCTGCACAAAGTGCGGTGTTCACGAGGCTTCGCCATGGCACATTTTGGATTGTTTGGGCCTCTCCAGGGAGGACATCTATGCAACTCCACTTCTTGTGCTGGACTTTTTAAGAGTCAACGGAAATCTAGATCTTGTCTGACTTCGTCTGACTATGGACGATTAGAAGGAAAGAAGAAAGATCATAAACGTATAATGGTCTAATCATTTGTGTTCTGCCCTGGAATAAATTGTTTCTTGAGTATAGAATAGAATTATACTTTGTCATATTTTTTATAAAATTGTCTCTCATAAGAGAAAGTTTATCTAAATATATTAAAATTTGGAGAAACGCTACGGTCAATCTGTTAGTTCAAATCAGATAATCCATCAATGGATAGCTTGAAGTTATTTAATACTTTTGGTTTTTTAAGGAAGAAAGCAATTTCCAACCTAATTAGTATAATATATCATATAATACATAGTTAACAATATACATATCTGCCATTTAATATAATTGAGCAAGTGATCAATAAAAGAAAAACTTAATCTTGGAATAATGTTTGAAAAACTTTTAAAAATGTATTTGCTTATGTGATCATCTAATAATATAGCCTTTAAAAGGGATTTAAATTAACTATATTGTTGCGTTTTGTCACAAGACCAAAAATGCATTCTTTTCTCTTAAAATTATAGTTGTACTTATGTTATTACTTTCTTGATTTATATATAACAGTATCATAATGTGAAAACTAAATTGTGTGTTTACTTTTTACACATAATTAGTAACAATTTAACCATCGTTTTCAAACAAATTATAAAAGAACTTTTATACACAAAGAAATTTCATCAAATTTCTGAATTTTTATTAATAAAATAACGAAAGATTTTTCAAGAAAAACTTAATTTTTACTTAAAAGCTTTTACTAAATGAATTATTCAAAATGTATAAATTTTTGATAAATAAATTTAAGTATTTTTTATATTATATATGTGTACAACTGATTGTGTCTATAGAACAGGAATTTTAAAAAATAGTTTTTTATTACATCCCAATAATAATCAAGAAATGCGTATCATTATGGTTTCTTCTACGATATTGATGTTTTCCAACTGGAAAAATTACTTGAGTGTTAATTATTTTTCCAAAATAATTAATCTGGCCAGTCAACTCGAATCTAGATTAAATCATGAGTAATCAGTTATTATTTTTTAATCAAAACACGAATGCATGAGTTCTCCAAACAACTGGTAAATTACTTTTTTCTTCAGAATGATTGCTTGTTTGGCAGAAGTTTCTGTAGTTTTTAAATGATGTGAATTCATAAAATTTTAAAAACTCGGTCAAATGGAGGTTTCCATAACTAAACTTACCATTTGAGGAAATTGTTTTTAAGAAAAAAATTGCTCATAATTATACTGATGAAAGATTGAATTCAAGAAATTTCACGGATAACTAAATTAATTTTAAGCAGGTAAATTTTTAGTCATAACATAGCATTGAAAATTACTCTTCTTCGATATCTAAAATAATTTCTTTATATATTACATATTACTCTGTAAGGTTAACTTTCTTCGTATGAGGACAATTTTGATTTAAACACGTTATTCTAGGCCACTGGAGTCTTTCTTAACGTTGATGACAGTTCATACTATAAGATTTATTAAAGGAAAATCAATATTTTATGACAAACTCTCTTTGTAAAATGTTTCCTTTAATTTGTGCTTGCACTTTCTGTCCTTAAAAATTAAATGTTTTTTTTTCTATTAAATTTTTTTTCTCTCACTTCATGAAAATGAATTTAAAACATAAACCTTTCTAATAAACTAATTGTATAATTTTTATTCTTGAACTTGTAAATTTTGACAAATTTATAGTCTACATGATATTTCTTGTCCTTATATATACTCCACATAATGGTCCAAATGATATGGAGTGCATTTCCTTTGTCATTCAATACTAATTCACTTGTTCACTGATATGCATGAGGACATTGTTCAATCTTTAAAGAGTACAAAGATTAATTATTTTCTTCGATTTAAAATAAAAGCTTTAGTTTGCTTAATGAGAAATTCCAAGTCTTCGAAAATCAAAATCACGAATCAATATCAATCGAAAATCAATAATTTTCAATAATAGCAATTATATTTAATTAATGTTTAAAAGTGATTTTTTTCACTGGTTTTCAGCTTCAAATTTACTTCAGTAGAAAAACAACAATTGTTTCAAATAAATGCTAAATAAATTCATTCGATATATTACAACTATTAAATTCAGGATTAAACACAAATAAAACCTTTTTTAAGATTTTTATTCCATCATAGAAATATTTAGGTTTAAAATAAACACAGAATAAAATAATTAGTTATTAATATCTTTATTTCTGTCATTAGTTTGAACCTAAGTATTCTTTTGAAATAAAAATCGGAGAGTGATTTTATATACGTTTAATAATGAATTTATCATAAATAAAACTTCTATGAACTTTTTTTATTATTAAAAATACTCAGATCTAGGCTAATAACGGGAAAGATTTTTTATTTATGTCATTAGCTTAGGCATAAATATTCATAGAAACTTTCTTTAAATTTAATATGGAATTTAACACTTATACACGAATCATTTTTACACAATATAACAACTTAAAGACAAAAATGAATGTGTTGGCTAAAAATCCAACAAATAAAAACATTAATAAAATATTTTCAGTAGATGTTAAAGGAAATATTATACCACACATGTTCAAGTGTTTTCAAATAACTCAATTAATTAGCTTTAATGACTATCCACTGTAATTAAAGTTACACTTAATAACAGTAAGATTAATTAAATGAATTTTAATGAAAAATATATAGTGATAAAATTATTTTCTTTAAATATCTTAGGAAAAAATGTTTCGTGATTTCCTAGAAAATAGTTAAAAAGATTCCCAGACTGAAAGAGACATGAATTTCCAAATCTTTATCATCAGAATTTGACTATTTGAACTTTCACTGCACTATGTGTTTATAGTAAAAGTCAAAATACATAAAATAAATGCTTTATGCCCAATAATACTTTCAAGATAGATAATAGAATTTTCATATCATGATCGGTAAAATTGATTGATCACTCATCAAAAAAGGCAAATATTACCCAACATAGAAGCGTCAAGAGTAATTAATGAAAATATCAGAATGTTCCATAAGGCCCCATAGCAATGTATATTGCTAACGAGGCTATATGAGCTTTTTCTTTTTGGAAAAGTAATAATGACCCTGGATTATGTAGGGACCATTGTATCTTTATTCACTTAGTATGATATTGAATTTATATTTACTAATAATCAAAGTGTTATTGCTGCTATAGAAAATATTTTCTAAATATTAATATTGTTTCAATAATGCCCATACTAATGGCTATAATGGATCCTAAATTTAAACTAAACATAATGTAATTTTATATTTTTCATTGATATTTGATAAAAATTTTATACATAGCGGATATTTATTGAAAGTTTATGAACAATACTATTTTTTACTATAAACTGATATTTCACAAATATATTTCTTGAAATATAATTTTATAAAAATCAGAATATTTTCAGAAAAGAAGCAATTTTTTCCTGTACGTGAGTCCTTATTCATGAAATGCACCATGCATATATATATATATATATATATATATATATATATATATATATAATATATATATATATATATATATAATATATATATATATATAATATATATATATATATATATATATATATATATATATATATATATATATATATATATATATATATATATATAATATATATATATATAATATATATATATATATATATATATATATATATATATATATATATATATATATATATATATATATATAGTATTTTTCTTCCTGTATGTGTTACTGAAAATAATAATTGTTAACACAACTTATTATTTTCAGTAACACATAATAAGGCAATGAAATATTTACTTTATTTATAATGTTTGAAATTTATGTTAAAAACAATGAATGATAAACAGTTGTTTATTTATTTGTATCAATTATTTAATACTTAATCTAAAATTGCATTATACGTATATGATTCGCTGATATTTAGGAATTTTACAATTCATATAAATTTCAATTTGTTGAGTAAAAACAACTAAATATTTTTCAATAAAAAAGTATAAAAAATAAAAGTATAAATTTTCCACAAACACTTAAGTTACTTTAGATTTAGCAACTTTTTATTATTTAATTATCAGCTAATATTACCCACAGTCCTTACATCCTGATGTCCCAGATACCCAAAAATTACAATAATTCAACTTGTTATTATGTTTTTTATGTTTATGAATACTTCTACTAGAAGATTTGTAGATGGAAATTTGCAAATTTATGTTTCAATTTCTTCATTTAATCAAACTAAATTACTATATTTCCATGATCTCTTAAAGAAATGTCTTCCATTGTTATGAAAACTCATTTTTAAGATATATAACAAAAATTTTAAAAAAATGAATAAAATAAATATTCAACTTAACATTCATAAATACAATAATTTTTACATTAAATAAAAGGTTAAAGTTAATATTATAGTGCATTTTGGATCAGCTAATTTTGCAACAAAATACTGTCGAGTGAAAATTATAAGGATTTCTCTAAAAGTTTAAATATGAATATTTGATAACTGATATTAAATTTAAATAAAGATTTCGAAGAGAAACGTTATGTAAAATTTAAATCTTGATATCTAAACTAAATTGCGTGAATAAACTCTGAATTTATTATGATAACTAGAGACTTAGATTAATATAATAACTTGTATAATATTAACTACAATATAAGATCTCACAGTCGAAACAAAAGTAGAAATATCCCTTTTATGCTATTAAATCAGAACACTACTGAATGTATTTTTAAATAAGTCGGACTTTGAAATTATTTTAAAGAAAACTGTCTTAATCTATATTGAAGAGAAATTTAGAAGAAGGTCTCTCAAATGAAAAAGTATTGATATATATTTTTTCATTCCTTCAAGTAAAATATGAAAACTTTTCATAGCTACTATTTTTCACTTTGTTTAATTGAAAAATACACATTACCAAACTTTTCATTTTCATTAAGCTCGTAACTTAACAAAGTTTTATAAATGATTAGATTTCTTATTTTTCAGTTTGCTTTTACACTTTTTTCTCTTTTCTTTCTTTTTCTGATACATTTAGATATAAATTTTTCTTTACTTACTTATAAATATTTAAATGTTGTTAAATATGTGTTATACCTTTTATACTTGGTAATTTTTTAACGCTCTTCCTTATATTTTTATACAATTTTGCTTTTTATTCTCGCCCAGAAATTCAATTTCTTTAGACAGTAAATGAAAAATTTTAGCATTTATTTAGGCTGTATTTTTTATTAACTTATGGTAAAACCCTCTAATTTATGTACATTAAAATTAATCAAACTTCAAAGAAACCACTTTATGTATTTATAATTTCTTCTTTCTGTTCTGTTTTTATATCCTAAGATAGAGCACATAGCGAAATCTACGAACTTCAGAATAACCTAATAGTTGAAACATGACTAACATCCATATATTCTCTTTGCCATCAACGTGCTAAAAACATTTTTTCGGTTGTTAAAAGAATATTATTTCTGTACATAATCTGATATTTTTACACACAATATAAATTAGTTTCTCCTTGATTAATCAATATATATTTTCTTGCTATCTTTCCTTTTAATCAGGACACTCATTTAATTATTAAATGTGTACATTATTAAATAACATATTTTTCTTATGTAATATTTCTTAACTTTCTTATCTTAGAAAGTTAAGAAATATTTATAAAAAGTTCGTAAATTATAAAAGTTTTAATATATCAAAATAAATCACTTAAAATTATTATTACTTAAATGTATATAGGTTACAGTCTAAAAATTTATTTAATAAAGTATATATTTAATAGGTAATATTAAAATATGTTGTTTAGTCGCATACAATTTTCCTTTTTTAAAAAATACTTTTTAATAAAGTTAATAACCATTTTTAATTTTAAAATAAATTTTGATCCTCAAACATTTTGTCTTAGATTTATTATATAAAATATTCAGCAAAAATGTGGTTAGCATCATTAGCATAAGATCATTTTATTAAATTTTTCACAATTAATTTTCAATTCTGAGTAACCAACAATAGATTTCTGGTTTGTGCCAGAAAAATGAAAATCAAGGATGAATTTATGAAAAAGTTAGAATATTATGATATTTTTAAAGTAAAAGAATTTTTCAGAGTAGAATATAAAATACTGCCAACTCTAATTCCTCCTTCCGACAATGCAATAAAATATAGATATTCCTAAAACTTGAACCAATATTGTTTATGCACGTCTTACACTCCATGTACAAAAAGTTTCGTTTGTGCTCCTACGTTTCTATGAAAAAGAGACAAACCAACTTTCTTTAACAATCAAATAACAAATTTATTTGACAAGGTATAATAAATAATCTACAAAATAATGAGAGAGAAAAAGTTATTTTCTATAGCTCTTGTCCCCATAGCTGCTACGTTCTATCTAGCCCCTTTTTTAGACATTTTTTTTCGTTTGAGCTCCAAAATGCTGGCAACCCTAAAATACCATACCTTTCTATAAAACCAACATAAGTAAAAGAAATAATAAGAAAAACTAAAAAAGGTGTAGAGAAATGCGAAACATCTTAATGTTTTACTTTATGTAATGCTACTAATAATTTTGAATGGATTTCAATCGATTTCAAAACATCGGTTTTTCTTCAAATTTATGAAAATATGTATGTGAGTTTACAGGCATTATACAAGTTATCTTTACATTTTTCAACGGAACTAAGCGAATGATATAAACAATTAATGGCAAAGAACTTAAGACAGTCTTCTATATTTTATGTTACAAAATCATTGTAAAAATATTGAGAATTACATCTTGACACATGGATATTTACAAAATACCCCTTTGTTAAATAAACAACATACAAAGTAAGAAAGCTGTTCAAAAAACAATTAGCTATCATTATTTGAAAATGTGATCTATCAAAACATACACAAATTTTTCTATCCTTATCTAAAATTATTAGCTTTCTAAAAGGACATATAAAAGGATTATTGCACTTGACTTTTTGACATTAGAGACTGGACTGATGAATCTCTTGGGTAATAATATCTTTCTAAATTTGAAGCATTCAAAAATATTCGAGTTTTTTTCCCTACAATGATGGCTTTGTTTCATTGATTTGAACATCATTATGAGTACATTTTATTTATAACAAGTAATAAATAAAATATGTTCCAATTTTGTAGAGAAATTATTTTATATGGGAAATATTTTAACAAGCGGCCAAATATTAAAGATTATCATTTTCTACTTAATGATCAAAAATTTTAGAACTTACATTCTTATAAAAATATTAATTCTCTCAAATTCATTCAAAAATTATAAAAATCTTATTACGAATGAAATATGAGTACTTAAAACAATGAAAATCTAAATCTGAGAGTAATTAATTAATATTTTGGTTACAGATCTCATTAAACTTATTATGGCTATATATTTTATAAAATTGGATAGAAAACGTATATAGGATTGTATCTTCATTTGTAAATCGTTGTAAAATCATGAAGAAAATGTACCAGCTTTGAAAATATTATGTTGTTGTTACTAATGACATTTGGACAAGCCAAGCTCACTATGCCTTAGCTAGGCGAATATAAACCTATAAGTTGCTTCTTTCGTTTAATAAGAACACAACGAAGGTGAAAGTACGATTTTGGCCTCAAATCTTCCTATAGATGGTATCATCAGACGTCTGCCAAAACTTTGGTATTAATTTGAAGGGGGAGGAAATTTTCACCAGACCATTACACCCATGGGAACTGCTTATCAATCGACCACAAGACTTTCGATTCTACAGATTTCGATTCGATATTACAATTCTACAGCGCATATATCGCATGTACTCGGTGGGTCTTTGGCGACATTGGGAATTGAACCCCACCCTTCCGGACGGAAGACTGATACCATAACCACTAGGCTACCACGGCCCTGAAAAAAATTAAGAAGATATCTATAAAAAACAATAAAAAATTTGTATATTGAGGAATTACCACTTGGCATTCGCATCACTATTTTATTACGGCAAGATGTATATAAATCCTGCAATATAAAAAAATTAAAATTGCAAATGTATACTGCAAGTAAGTGAAAGAAAACTCATAAAACAATTCGATAAAAATAGTCTTAATAAGATTTTAGAATTTGAGTTCCATTCGAATTCAGCATTCCTTTACTTATACAACAAATAAAGCATTGATTTTTAGTTGGATATATATTCATATCAATTAAATTCCATTATATTAATCTGAATATTTCCCTTGTAAAATTATTTGCATATTCACATCTTTATTAAACTCTTATAATGTATGAAATCCTACACTTTAAGCAAGTTAAACAATTTGAAAACACTCATTATTTCTAAAAAATTCCAAAATGATTAAGTTTTTACTTGAGATATTAAGCCTAATTTGTAATCACTGATTTATAAAGCCTTCAATAGGAATTTTTACTATCTTCAGTATTTTATAATTAAACATTTCTATAACATTTTCAGTGTTTGATGGACATATATCTATTTAAAATTTAGGTATGTTATTAAATTTATTATAACAAACTTTCTATGTTAAACCTAGTCTTAATAAATAATTTCTTATTATATTTAAATAACGATTCCCTTCCCCAACTTTCATATTCATTATTTTATTTCAATACTCTTAGAATTTTTGACACTTAATTTGAAATTAATAACATTTATTAACAGATATTACTTTCTTTTCTCAGAGAAAAGCTGTAAGAAAATAAAGTTATCCTATAAAATAACACCTTAATGCGATTTCTGAATACATCAATTTTCTTGTGAAATCCAAAATAATTGTGATTAAGTAGCTTTAAAGAAAAATGAATAATCAATATTCTTTAGTGTCATAGACAGATAGAATCAACTAACAATACCGATCAATAGAAGCTTTTCAAACTGGAGTTGAAGGAAATAAAAAAAAAACTCTACAACTCCAAAAACACTGTAATGCACACTCGTGAATAAATCGATATGGAAGTATTCAGATAAAATGCACCTGAGCAAACCCGTGAAGCATGTTATTCGAGAATGAGACACTATCATTTCGTTAAATGGAGAAAATGGTTGTTCGTCGATTTTGTAAGAAATGGTTCAGCACCGATTTTATAAGTGGAAAATAAATTAGATTAAACTTCCATCTCTCTAGTAAAAGAAAAGCAGTTTAAATACTTCAGAAAGTGTTTTCAATGAATTGCTGCTTTTAGTGAAGAAATGGGGCACTTATCAAACTCTGATAAAATTTGCCCAATGCATTCAACGTAATAAAACTTGTTTCATTTTCTATGAGAAAACTAATTAAACGGACAAATAAGCAGGTGATATTAGTTTTTTTGTTAAGTGAGACTAGGTTTCAGGTTTTAACTTGCAATTCCTCTTCATTTTTTTTTCTAATTTAATATTTTTTCTCTATTTTCTGTATTTTTGAAAATATCATGAATTCTTTTTCCTTCAAATTTTCAAATTAAGCTTTTTCTATTCAGTAGTATATATTTATTTGATATATTTTGTGAATCTCTGCTTATAAAAGCAAATTATTTCATCATCAGTATGGTTATTTAATGACATATGATTAATCAAATTACTTACAACTATACCAGGTTATTTTTCAATAGCGTAAAGTAACAGCTAGTTTGTTGCAGTTCATTTAATGATTGAATATCACCTCGTTATATAATTTTTTTAAATTAATAAACTTTCTCTAAAATAGAAACAAATAATAAATTTGGTATCAATAAAAAAATTCTAAAATTAAAGAGAAATCATCCTTTTGAACGAAATTTATTTCTATCAATTAATGCTAATTTTGTAAATATGCATTTCAATAAAATTATATACACATATGCATTGAACTTTTGGAGATATATGTAGTTTTAAGTCAAATTACAAAGAAAGTTCATACCATTTTCGCCTTACCATTGAATGAAGTGAGAATAAGTATGCAAATTAGTGTATGACGTCGTTGAGACACTGGTCCCTCAAAAGTAGGAATATCAGTCGTTATAAAAATAAGATCTGCCGCACACATTCATCAACCGTAACTAGTATAGTAGTGAAGAGAAATAGCGGCATAGAAAGAGCTCGTTCAATGTTGTTTGCTTTACGACTTCAAAGTGGGCTTATCAGCTGCTACATCATGTCGCAGAATATATGAACCGTTTGAGGACAGTGCTGTGAAGGAATGTACGACAAGGCATTGATTTCACAAACTCAATTGTCCTTCTGTGATGAAGCTCGCAGTGGGAAAAACATAGGCTTTTCATGAAGAAGCCCTGCAGGTGGCCATTGAGGAGGACAATAGTTAAACGTGTGGTGAATTTGCCAGACAATTTAGGTAAAACAGTTATACTTCATCTGCACCATTTAAGTAAGATGTACAGGCTAAGCAAGAGGGTTCCTCACACGTTGTGGAAAGTCCATAAGCAACAACGAGTGACAACATGTTTATCGCTGTTTTCTTGCTATTATAGTGCATCCATATTTAATCGAATACTGACCAGTTATGAAAATGGGTCATGTATGACACTCCCAAGTGTTCCAAACATTGATTGTCATCCCAGAATACTGTTCCACACAGAGCAAGACCACCAATGCCCTCACAAGATTATAGTTTGTGTCAGATGGACTAATCATCAAGTGGTTCACTATGAGCTGCTAACAATGCGCTAAATGGTCACAGTGGACCTGTAATTGCAGAAATTGGAATGTGCAAAAGGCACTACAACAAAAGGAACCAGCACTGGTTAATCACAAGGGTGTACTGTTCTTGGCTGATAACGAGTGTCCTCATCTCACGTTGGTGGCCAGGAATACCGTACAGCTACTTGTTTGGGAGGCTTTGTGATATCCTTCTTACTCACCTGACATTACACTATCACATTACACAATCTCATCCATCCCCTGGAAAATCATCTTCTCGTATAAAATCCTTCTCCAATGAAGTAGATTTGCGCGAAGTAGATTTGCACTTGCAGAACTTTTTGCATCCAAAACCCCCGCGTTTTACAGTAAGGGGATTGAACATCAGAAGACACGTTAGCTGAAGGTTCTGGATGCTGATGATAATTACTTCGAACTCTAAAAATATACTAGACTTTCTGAAAGTTTTGTTCTTTTGGGTCATGAAAAACATCAATGTTTTTATGTATTAAAATTTTGCATATGCTATATTGATGTAGATTGATTTATTACTGGGCAAAAAATAATCATAAATTTTAAATCATGCGAAGTGTCAATATATATGATCTTCTATTGTTACATTTTTAATTATAATTAAAACATTTTATAATATCAAACATGAAACGTATTTTTAAGAATATATTAAGAACGTATATTTTTCCACAAATGAACATTTAATCTTACTCAAGTTAAATAAATTAAATTTTATCCCATCGCATGATTACAATGAAATTTATAATACAATCAGAGTTTATCAAATTATAAAAATTAGATGTAAACCATAATGATAAAATATTTCATTTATGAATTTCAGAGCTGTCAGTACCACTGAATATACTGAATTATAAATACAAATGTAATGAAGATATCTAAGCTTTATTTAACTCCACACTCAAAGTAAATATTTTAATTTAAAAATCGCAATTTTTTTTTTACTTTACATGTAATTATGCATATTTTGTGTGTAATTTCTCAAATCTTTGGCATTTTCATAATGTATTGATAAATTAAAAATTTTAAATCAGAATCAATTAAAATATACAAAATCCAAAAGGCTTATTGTTATTTAATGTCTCATGGTTTGTCACACAATTTATAAAATGCTGAGACACTCTTCTAAAATATGATAGCTTTTAATTAAATGTCATACAAATTAGAAGTAATACAGAATAATGGGATTAACATTCAATTTTTCCTCGCAAATAGATATGATAAATATAACTGCCAGACTAATTAAATGTTAAAAAAAGCTTAATTTAAGATAAAATTAATTAGTTTAAAAATTATGAGTTATTCATCTATAGAATAATATTTACTTTTATTCAGCATAGTTCATGTTCAACTTCCATAACTCAACGCATTTCAAGTTTCCATAATTTCAACGACTTATGACTCAACTGTAAAATACCTTCATTCACCTCAAACATTAATTTAGAAAAGGGTAATAAAAAACTGTGCATCAAGTGTTTGCTTAAGAATTGATATTAGGACAAAATAAAAAAAATGTTATTGAATAGTTTTTAAAAAAACATTTTCCACACATTATGTAATTTTCTTCCGTATGTTATTTAAGTTATTTAAATGCATCAGCACACACACACTTATCATGTAAAGAAATATAGAGAAATAAGGTTTTTTTTTTATATTACTGAAATACATATTACTATTAATTAGATGTCATTTTTTTTAAAAAAAAGAGTTAAATCATAATATGATTTATATATCTAAACATTTTACTATTATATCTAGTAATTTTTTTTGAAATGTAATTAAAGAGATGCTAGATCACACATTATGCCTTAAGTTTATATTAAATATGTGATATTTAGCCTATATATACCGGGTGATTATAATTAAAGTCCCGATTTTAAAAATCGATAATTTTAAAACTACTGGTCAGAATGACTTGATATTTTAGCAGAACAATCGTAAGGCAATGGAATTTTGTTTAGCGAAAGAAAAAATAGTACCAAAATGTGCCGATAGATGGTGCTGTCCGGGTAATATCAGGAGGAAAGTCCAAAAATGTATTCGTTAAACACAGAAATGTTGTTAGCCAAAAGAAAAAAATTAGAGTTCAGGGATTTACTAAAGATTTATTAGCGAAAAGACAAGAATACAGCGACAACAGCGATTATGACAAAAAAAAAGATCTTCATGGAATCAACACCTTGCTGATGATTAAAGCATAAGTTGTTCGATATGCCCTCCGCCTTGTTCCGCTACTAATTGGAAGCACAAAACGGCATGCTTCACAACAGATCGGAGGATACTCGTATCTGTACTGAAGCAATGGATGTGGTGTGTGATACTTGCCTTTAAGTCGGCTAGATTCTGAAAACTCCCGCTGTAAACAACATTCTTCAGGTATCCCCAAAGCCAGAAATCACACGGGATTATGTCGGGGGAAAGTGGCGGCCACGTTGTTGGAAAATGACGGCTTATGATCCTGTCATTTCCGAAATTAGCACTCAGTAGCTGCTTCACAGGAGTAGCAATGTGCGGAGGAGCGCTATCTTGCATGAATATTGTGCGATCCACACACTGACGCTGCTGAAGTGCCGGAAGGACATGGTTACGCAAAAGTGTTTCATAACGCTTGCCAGTAACGGTGCAGGTAACGGGACCCACAGGTGTGATCTCCTCGCAGAAAAACGGACCAACGATACACGCTGCCGTTATTCCGCACCACACAGTAACCTTTTCAGACTGAAGAGGTAATGGCTGTAGCTGGGACGGATTCTCGGTCACCCATATCCTGCAATTTTGCGTATTTACAGAACCTTGCAAATTAAAGTGGGCTTCGTTAGACCACAGAATGTTCCATGGTCATCCGTTGTCCAACACCATCCGGGCAAGAAATTGCAGTGCAAAAGATTGACGTGCTTCCAGGTCAGCCGGTAGCAACTCCTGCACATGAGTTATCTTATACGGATAACAGAGCAAGATCTTCCGTAGGATTTTACACACCGTGCTGTTCGGCATATCCAACATTCGGCCAATTCCCCGTGCACTGCTTATTCCAACATCACTGTTAGTCTGTTCTTGTAATGCAGTAGCCACATCTTCCACTGCCGCAGCCAAAACTGGTTTTCTTCCTCTAACCCGTTTAACGTCAAATGAACCGGTCTCTTCGAATTTAGCAATCATTTTTCGCAGACCTTCTGCGGTTATTGGACCTCATTTAATGGATTTTAATGTCCGAAACTTCCTAATAGCTGTAATTGCACAGTCATCGTTCTTATAAAAAAACTTCAAGAGCAGAGCGAGATCCTTCTTAGTCAGAGTCATGATGAAGCATTTAGGCAAAGAGCTGGTGCTCTGCATTTTTATGGCAGCTAAGTCTCGTGTACGCATGTCACGTATTAGTAATTTGCATATATCTAGACATTCTTCACATTAATACCTACAATGTATCTTTTCGTACTAAATCGAAGATGCTCTACAACTTTGTAAATCACTTTTTCTCTCTATCTCGTTCCGTTTTCGAGATAGGAATTCTAACTCCGCTATTTTCTACCAGGTGACTCTGCAGTCTGTTTTATTCCGTAGCACATTGCTGCTTTACTATACCTAGACACCACTTTTATGAATATAGCAGCAACTGTTCCGAAGTTAAGAGGGTGTCAAGGGACTTTAGTGGACACCCTGTATATATATATATATATATAAATATATAGTGACTCTTGTCATAATATTTTCACATAAAAAATTTGATAACTTTTAAAATGAATTCATCCTCAAAAATATACTACCTCATGTCTTTATTTCATATATTCAACTATAGTGTATCCGATGAGGTACATGTTTTATTACACTACGTAAAAAATTAGGACACTTGATTTTGTAACAATAACAGAAAATACTTTATTTTTACTAAAATCTTTTTATCAGAAACATTTACTAAATATTTTAAAAATACAATTTTAACATCAGAATTATGATATTCAAACCCAAACGATTAATGGCAACAAAAATAGTTTTTCTTTTTTGAAACTTTGTAAACAAAGTAGAAAGACAGCATTATAATGAATGAAGAAATATATTAATAAGGAGTATTCTTCCCATTGGCCTTTATAACTTCAAATATTCTGTTTGGAAGAAAATTGTATACAGATTGAACTTCTGTTTATCAAAAATTGTCCAACGAGTCATTCAATGCTTCTCGAAGCTGAGTTAGAGAATCAAATTGCCTTCCATCAGTATAAACTTGAGGAAATAGCATTGCCCAGATGTTTTCCACTATATCAAGGTCAGGACTTTTGACTGGCCATGGTAAAATATCCACATTATTTGTTAGGAACCAATGTTTGACTCTAGTCGCGGTGTGATTGGAAACTCCATCTGGCTGTAACTTCCACTTTTCACCCCCCCCCACAAGTTAGAGCCATAAGGAAGAAGCTCGAAATTCAGCACTTGAATGTAGTCAGTATGTTTTTGCATGCCATTTAAGAAAACCAAACTTGTCCTTCCTCCGTATCCAACAGCCAACCAAACAATTGAACTCACTCCTCCCATTTGTCGTGTTGAATAATATTCGTCATCATTCCCAAGACAATGCCAGTAGTGCTGATATACACCTGGACCGTCTAAGTTAAATTTCCTTTCATCGAAAAATATCATAACAGTCCATTCTGTAGTCCAGGACATGTTCTCTATAGCCCACGCTAAGCGGTTATCAATGTGAGCTTTTGTCCACTTAGGATGATAATTCCGTTTTTTTTTAAATAAATCTTTGAGATCTTTTAATATAGTTGTAATTTATTTGTTTCGTCACATGATTAAATCCTGCTTGGTTTCTTGGATTTGAAACACTTCCTTTATTCTTTTTAAACACACGATCAAGTTTTCTTCTTTACATGGTGTTAACTTTTTCCGCCTACCAGTCTTCTTTTTCTTTCCATGTTTATAACGATTTATGATAAAGTTTGAAACTCTATTGGGGCTCACCTGCAACAATCGAGTAATTTCTCTGACACTTTACAATCATTTGGCATGCAGAAATTTGACCTTTTTGAAAATCGTTCAAAGGTATTCTTTTACGCTTTTCTGAGAACGGAGAAACAGCGTAACTTTTAAACAAATTATATTTTTTTGATAGAAGAGGATTAAACAAATTACAAAATACTTATTTAACTAAAGAACAACTCACTAAATTAAATACACTACTAGCCATTAAAATTGCTACACCAGGAAGAAATGCAGATAACAAAATGATATTTATTGGACAAATATATTATACTAGAAATAACAAGTGATTAAATTTTCAAAAAATTTGGCTCGATAGATCCTGAGAAATCAGTACCCAGAACAACCACCTCTGGCAGTAATAACAGCAGTTATACGCCTGGGCATTGATTCAAACAGAGATTGGATTGCATGTACAGGTACAGATGCCCATGCAGCTTCAACACGATGCCACAGTTCATCAACCGTGGCGACTGGCGTTTGGTGACGAGCCAGTCGCTCGGCAACCATTGACCAGACGTTTTCTATTGATGAAAGATCTGGAGAACGTGCTGGCCAGGGCAATAGCCGAACATGTTCCGTATCAAGGAAGGTCCGTACAATACCGGCAACATGCGGTCGGGCATTATCCTGCTGAAACGTAGGGTTTCGCAGGGCGCGAATAAAGGGTAGAGCCATGGGTCGTAACACACCAGAAATGTAACGTGCACTGTTCAAAGCACCGTCAATGCGAACAAGAGGTGACCGAGACGTATATCCAATGGCACCCCATACCATCACGCCAGGTGATGGGTCAGTATGACGATGACGAATGCACGCTGCCAGTGTGCGTTCACCACGATGCCGCCAAACACGGATGCGACCATCATGAGATGTACACAGAACCTGGATTCATCTGAAAAGATGACGTCTCACCATTCGTTTGCACAGGTTCGCCGTTGATCACACCATTGAAGGCGCTCTTGTCTATGACGCAGCGTCAAGGGAAGCCGCAGTCATGGTCTCCAAGTTGAGAGTCGATGCTGCTGCAAACGTCGTCGAACTCTTCGTGCAGACACTTGTTGTCTTCTAAACGACCCCGTTTCTTGACTCACGACTCGTGACGTGGTTGCACGATCCATTACGGCCATGCGGATAATATGCCTGTCTTCTCGGCTGCTAGTGATAGGTGGGCGTTGAGATCCCGCATTGCGTTCCTTATTACCGTCATGAACCCATCGATTCCATATTCTGCTAACAGTCATTGGATCTCGACCGACGCGAGCAGCAATACTGCGATAAGATAAACCGCAATCCCGGTACGCTACAATTCGACCTTTATCAAAGTCAGAAACGTGCTAGTACGCATTTCTCCTTCTTACACGAGGCATTACAACAACTTTTCACCAGGAAATAGCGTTCAAATGCAATTTGTGTATGAGGAACCGGCTGAACAATTCCCTCATTTAAACACAATGTAAGTGTCGTTACTGGCGCCTGCTTTGTCTGAATGCGCAGAAAAGCTAATCATTTGCATATCACAGCACCTTCTTCCTTTCGTATAAATTTCACGTCTGTAGCATGTCGCCTTCTTGGGGTAGCAATTTTAATGGCCAGTAGTGTATATTAGCAAATATCTTTCTACCTTTTTTACACATCGAAAATTATACATACTAATTTTATTATTAATATTAATAATACATGTTTGATTTTTGCCTAAAATGAAAAAAGGTCATTAAACGAAATCTGCCTAAATATCTGGTAGTTTGGAGAAAATAAGAGATATTAATTGGCAAAAAAACACTATCATTCTACATTTTTTACGCAGTGTAGGAGTAATAAGAGAGAAATTATAAATATATATACCCCTTAACCTTTTTTTATATTTAACTGGAAAGTGATAACTAATAATGGCAATACGAAGGTTACTCTGAAATTTTTGAGATACGTGCAGACGAGAATTTACAAAATAAAAATATTGGTTTAATTTTAAAATACAAAATATTTTAACAGAGTAGGCAATTTTTTATTGACTTACTTCAAATTGTTTAGCGTAGAATAAATTATGAGACAATATATTATAACAGAAGAGAAAATGGAATTCACGCGAGAACATTTTCGCGCTTTGATTTTCTACGATTTTAAAGCAGGATTAAATCAAGAAGAATGCGTTCAACTGTTGCAATTAGCATTTGGTGATAAATCTCCTGCTCGTGCTACTCTATTCACATGGTTTAGGGAATTTAGAAGAGGTCGCAACTTTCTTCAGGATGAAGAACGCACCGAAAGGCCGCCGTCGGCACTAATCCCGGATAATGTGTCTGCCATACGAAAAATGTTAATGGATTATAATCGCTGTACCTATCAAATGATACAAAAGGAACTTAACATTGGATCCGTAGCCATACACAAAATCATTCATGAAGAATTACATATGAAAAAAGAAGTTTGCCGTTGGGTTCCCCCTTAATCTAACTGAGCACCAAAAAGAGGAGCGTGTCAGAATCAGTAAAGATACTCTGAAATTGCTAAATGATGGTGGCCACCGCTTCATTTCTAATGTTATAACAGGTGATGGAACGTACATACCGTTTTTTGACTTTCCAACACGTCAAGAAAGCAAAGTATGGGTCTTTGAAGATGATCCCACGCCGATAATGGTGAAAAAACAACGCGCACTGAAAAAAGTGATGTATGCCGTTTTCTTCAGAAATACGGGATTAGTCAATGCCATCAAGCTGGAAGGACAGAATACAGTAACAGCAAACTGGTATGCCACAAAATGTCTTCCAGAAATTCTACAGAACTGAATGTTAGGGGACTAATGCTTCACAATGACAAGCACCTTCACATACAGCCGGATTAACAGTTGAGTTTCTTAAACAAAAACAAGATAAAGTGATTGAACATCCACCATATTCACCTGATCTAGCTATGTGCAACTTTTGATTATTCTTTAATCTAAAAAATAACTTACGTGGACGTCGTTTTCATTCAAAAGAAGAGATTGATGTGGCTATAAATGAATTTTTTTCATCTATTCTAAGAAATGAATGGCTTGAGGTATTTAATCTGTGGAAAATTCGTCTACAAAAGTGCATTGATACTGGAGGAGACTCCTTTGAACATACCGAAAATTTTGTAAGTATAAATTTAAAAACCTAGTTTTATCTCAACAATTTCAGAGTGACCCTTGTATATACCAAGCTATATTTAGCGAAGTGTGTTTTTATTTCATTTTCCTTTAAGAAAAGGCAGTTAACATACAAGTTACAATTTAAACTATTGCGATACCCGCGCAAAAGTAAAATAGTAGAGAATTATTAGCTTGTTGATTTGACAATAACAACTAGTTTATTTTAGTAAAAGATATTCAATTAGCCCATTGCAATTAGTTTTGTGTTAAATAAATGTTAAGCAAAAAGAAAAATTAAGTGTGAGAATATTATCGTATTATATTTTTTATGTCTTTATAAAATTAGAATATATATAAATCAATAAATACATTTAATGACGAATTTAACATTCTGAAAATGGAGTTAAATCTTATATCGCTGTATTTAATTGGTCGACTGAAATTCACAAGGGTCATAAGAATAAATAACACACAGTAAGACTATTGCTTGTAATAATCCTGGATATTGTTAATTTCAATTTTACTAGTAATGTAATTATTAGTAAAATTCAAGTAATCAATTTTAAATCAATGTTAGAAGCAAACAATACAAAAAAGAATTTTAGATCCGGCACCTTAAATACAACTATTCATTACCCGTATGAACAATAAAAAAATAATTTATCATGGAATTTTCTTAACTAAAAATCAAAAACTGGAGAGTGTCCAAATCAGCAAAGAAGCTCTTAAATTTCTTAAAAATCAGGGCCATTGTGATATTTCTAAAATTATAACTAGCAATGAAACTATACATACAAATTTTGACGCTCATTATAGAAAACTAATTTGCGTCTTTCAAGGTGATTCCGTGACCACAATGGTGAAAAGACAAAGTCCCGTGAGAAATTCAATATGTCCCGTTTTCTCTGATACAAGAATGGTCAAAACTATCTTTACTGAAAAGACGGATGATGGTCACAGCTAACTGATTGGTACACTACTAAATGTTTTTTAAAACTTCTTCAAAAAGAAAATATTAGAGGATTCATTTCTACATCAAGATATACCTTGATACCCAGCAGGAGTTTTGAATATAAACGCATCAAAGTGATATAACATCCCCTTATTCATCTAATTTATTACTGCCTAATTTATTAATTATTTATTACTTTTGGTTATTTTTTAATCGTAAGAAACTAAAGAAAATGTTTTTTTCTTCCGAAGAGGAGGTTAATGAAGCTACAAAGTATTTTTTATCAAATTCAAAAAATGAAAGCCATACAGCATTTAATCTTTGAAAAATTCGCCTACAGAAATGAATTGATGCTGGAAGACATTATTTTGAATACTCCCAAAATGTCATAAAACTCTTAAAACCTAGCTACATCTCATTTATTTCAGAGTATTTTCATAACAGAATATTTCTCTACGTAACGACTCTTTTTCTAATACAAACAGTTATTATTTTAATACAAAATGTGAAATAAGGAATTTTAACACAAATTAATTGCACTTATCATTTCGATTGAAGACAATTTATAAAATAAAAAGGGTATCTTACAAATAAGGGTTTTAAAACGAATGAATTGAATGTAATCAAAGATAATATATTTGAGATGGTTTTATTTGCTCTCACAAGCATTTCTTAAGTACTTATTAAAGCTTAATTACGTACGCGCGTGTGCGTTTCAGGTAATGAAGATGTCGAGGCAATAAATTACTTTTTCGTGTTTTCGTAAATCCTAGTTAATTAATCTTAAAAGCTATATTAGATATCATTATTCATTTCTATCTTATGTCGCTAATACTTTGAACAGAATTATTCTAACACAATCTCATTTGTTATTTAATTATTTTCAAATTGAGGATTTGATATTATTCATATATAAAGAATAATGATAGCTTAAGTATCCATACATAAACAATTCTGAAATAACTGGTTGAATATATTTTTCTTGCAAATGAAAAAAAATGAGACAAATTTAAAAATTAAATTCATTGAAACTTTTTAAAAACAAATCCCAAAAACTTATTATATTTGAAATCTGAGAAATGTGGCTTAAAACCATAAGGCTATAAAGTAAACGTATATTCATAATAATCAAACACATTCTAAGTGTCTCTATGTGAAATGCAAGTATACTATGCAATGTAGAAACATTAATGCAGTAACAGTTTGCTTTTTCAAAGTCGATAAATTAATAAGAAACTTAATAATAAATACTTTTGTATTGAATAGAAAACATAAAACTGATTCATAATTGTCTGTCTAATTAGAAAAATTAGATGCTTACCAGATTCATTTGTATTATTACTAGTGGTAACATTTCTTTAAGAGATTCTATAAGTATATGAACGAAATGAAACAACATATAATTGTTTTTGTATCTCTGTGATACTAAAATACCTTTAATATGCTAAAAAAAACGCATATCTATTGAAAAACAATATTTTCATTTAATATGTAAGCATATTATGTGATAATATAATGATCCATAATACAATAAAAAAAAGCAAACTTTCATAATTTTTTAGACCAAGAAAACCACAGAAAATTCGTAAAATTCAACGCATTTCTTCCAAGGATGCTGGTTTAAAACACCATTTTTGATCATGACATGTTTTTATAATATATAGAAAATATAAGAACTGATTTATATTGTTAGAAAACTCATATACTTACCCGACTCATTTATATTATTACTAGTGGCAACACACACATTTCTTTATATAATATAATTTATACACAGGGTGTCCACTAAAGTCCCTTGCCACCCTCTTAACTTCGGAAAGGCTGTTGCTATATTCATAAAACTGGCGTCTAGGTATAGTAAAGCAGCCATGCACTAGTAAATGAAACAGACTACAGGGTCGTCTGGTGGAAAACAGCGGAGTTAGCATTCTTATCTCGAAAACGGAACGAGATAGAAAAAGTGATTTACAAAGTTGTGGAGCATCCTCGATTTAGTACGAAACGATACCTTGTAGGCATGAATATGAAGAATACAACGGTTAATACGCGCATTAGTTGTTTCGTGCTGTGACGTAGCACATCGTACGTGTGCATAATTAAAAAAACCAAAAATCGTGTTCGTACTTAAATTTTTCACTTTTATCTCGAAATGGACCCTGAAAAATCCTAAATGTTTCGTCGACGTTCAACATCAAATGCGGTATGAAGTTAACGTTTGGTGAGCAATTTACAATAACAAGCTGATAGGCCCAATATTTTACAATGGCACGCTAACGAATGCACAATATTTACGATTGCTACAGAATGTATTACCCGATTTTGTGGAGAACCTGCCATTTTTTAATTTTAAAAATCTATGGTTTCAACATGACGGCGCGCCTGCTCACAAGACATCTCCAGTGAAGCAGTACCTCGTCAAGGAATTTGGGAACCAAATACTAGGGTATGGTGGTTTCGAAAAGTGGCCTTTACGCTCTCCTGATCTCCTGACTCCACTGGATTTTTTCCTGTAGGGATACTTGAAACAGAAGGTATATGCGACCCATGCACAAAATTTCCAGGACCTTAAATGACGCATTACGGTTGTGTGTTCCAACGTGTCACCCTATATGCTCCAACGTGTGCAACGTAATCTTCAAGCGAGGATACAAATGTGCATTGCAGCTGACGATGAGAAGTTTGAACATCTTAAATAAAGTATTCAATATAATTATTTCCTTTTTACCTTTCTTAGATCGTTTTGTGACGTCACAGCACGAAACAATAAATGCGTGTTTTAACCGTTGTATTCTTCATATCCATGCCTACAATGTATCTTTTCATGCTAAATCGAGGATGCTCTATAACTTTGTAAATCACTTTTTTTCTCTGTCTCGTTCCGTTTTCGAGATAGGAATACTAACTCCACTGTTTTCCACCAGGTGACGCTGTAGTCTGTTTTATTCAGTAGCGCATGGCTGCTTTACTATACCTAGACACCACTTTTATAAATATAGCAGCAACCGTTCTGAAGTTAAGAGGGTGGCAAGGGATTTTTGAGGACACCCTGTATATTTATATAGTCTATATTGGCTACGGTGATTTTTATATCATTAAAATGTTAAATTTGTAAAAAATAATTTTACTTAACTTGGTAAAAATAATTTTACTTAAATTGGTAAAAGAATATAATCTCAGTAGTATGCAACTTTAATGGAACTAGTTAGAAAAACCTTTTCTGATTTACATTTGATTGTTTTTTATTCATTTTCGTATACTTCAAAATTCTTTAGGATATTTACTTTCAAATATACAGTAAGTTCAGCTTTTGAAAAAAGATTAAGTATGCATGTATTCTTCTGTCTCGTTTCAAAATTCTAATCTGCAGCAAAATCGTTATTTACCATAGGCCATCTCAACATATTTTTCCTTCGTAGAGCGCTCCAAATAAGAAGTTGGTCATGCAGTCCTTATGCACAAATGGTACCCTTAACCTTTAAGGACAGATCCTTTTAATGAATTCTTTAACGTTGATATAAATAATTTGAATTTTCTAAGTCAAAGTTTGACAATACCAGAGAAATATGAAAATAATTTAATACTTGTCTGATTTTTTTAAAATTTGATCAAATTTCTTTATGTCAGAAGTTAATTACTTTCCCTAATCACACACACTCAAAATATGTAAAATTTCTCTCGCAGAACTTTAAGTACGTAAGTCAGAAAGAAATTAAACAAATAAAATTACGAAAAGAGAATAAATTTAATAGAAATTAAAAAAGGGCAAGAATTTAAAGTTAATTAAATTGTACTTTAAATATAAGTTATACTTATAAGCACTATCCCACGCAATTTTGGTAATGATTAATAAATAGAAAACCAGGAAAATCCAGCAGAAAAAACAGATTAAATAATGAAAAATTAATAAATAATGAATAAAAAATTATAAATGTGCTATGAATAAGAGTTGTGTGTGTGTGTGTGTGTGTGTGTGTGTTTTTACAAAAACTTATATATCTTAGTTAATTTGATATGTTTTAATTATGAGAAATTTTTCTATTTATGTATTTTCAGAATCTTAAAAACATTTGTAGGTGCCTTTGTATTAATCAGAGAACTGCCCGAGAAATTGTAAAATAAACAAAAAATATTAATATGAAAAACAGTTATAGTATTAAGAGTTGCATTTTTGGTATCAGCTTCTTTTGTGTATGTGTGTGTTATGGATAAATTATATTTTATTATGGGCGCGATTAGACATGTGACATACTCTGCCATTTTTTTATTATAGAAAAAAATATCTAATTTTAGTTATTGCTTGTAAACTACATCATTATCGATTTAGTACAAAGAACTCACCGTCAGAGCGTTTGCACTTTCGTAAAGAATAACCTAACTGTTTAAACTGTTGTATTTATATGAACATAAGTTGCATATTATCTTCCAGGAGGATTGTTCATAAATAATGCCCAGTAGTCATGCATCTGAAGAGATTATACTCAAAAATCTCCCAAGCAACCTTGACGGATGTGTATATAAGATGAAATTACTTTATTCCCACTTCCAAAAAGTAAATAGTGGTTATGATCGAACTTCTTACCCTCCAATTCAGAGAGAGCCTACATTGGCCATGGTAAGTACTATGTCATTAAAATATTAACTCTTCTTATATATATTAGTATTCGAGTGATTTCTAGTATGCTTAATTTGTGCCTAGTCAGTTTAAAAAGTATTATACTAATAAAAAAATTTATAACAATTCGTTTTCCAATTACAAATTATAATCCTTTTCATATTCCAAAATTAAATGAAAATTTATGAAACTTCTTAGTGATTAAATTAATATACCGACTTCATATGAAAATGATGATTATGATTACTCGTGTATGCTTATTAATGAACTCACAACAGCTTTTGCATTTCCTCTTTATCTGAAAGAAAGAAAGATGTATATAATACAAACCTATAGATAAATATTGCTCATTGATAAAAAAAAAATTTGTTCAATAATTTATTCATTGCATAAACGCCAAATAAATTCTAGTTTCAGCGAAATATGCATGATGGAATCCGAAATTAACTGTATCCGATCTTTGAACACACAAAAATACAAAAAGAATTGAGAATTTTCCTAATAATGATGAATTTTATTTTTGTGTAGATTGGGACATGTATGATTTATATCAATCGAGCAGATATCCGTATTTTTGAAAAGAAAACCAAAAATTGCTGTTTTTTTATTTAAATATTTAAGATATAAACTGATGCATTTACATTAAATTAAATTTAGTGTATCTTCCTTTGTAAATATATATAAATGTATAGTGAACGAATAATATCAAATAGGCCGTATTGCGATTCTAATTTCCCGCACAGATAGCTATTTCATGGTGAAAAATTAAACCTTTCAAAATATGACATTTATGGACCATGGCCAGTGATGTAGCATTCGCCTCTTCAGCTAGAACTGCATTTCAATAAGGTTTCTAATTTTGGGAAGAATTCAAAAGCTCTTCAGCATGTTATTGCATTTCTCTTTCCCACTCTACTAAAATTAAATTTCTTTGATGAAACTTTAAAGTGGAATTGATTTATTACAAGATAAAATTTAAGTAAATTAGAATTTAAAGCATCTGTTATCCCAAATATATGAGCCACCTCTCTTTCCTTAAATTAAACGTGTATTTTTAAGAAATTAAGTGTAAAGTCGTAGTTGCTTCTGTTTATACTTAAGATTTTCTAAATACCGTACACTATATTTGTGCAGTATAAAAATTGGAGTTAGTTTGTTCACTAGGAGATTAAATTTAAAGGAATAATTACAAAATGTACTCAGGTGGAATGAATCATTTTGACAAAGTGTAATGGAAACCCAGAGAGGCTCTAAAGAATTTTTGTAAAGTATTTTAATGTCCATCGCGTAAATTTCCGTCCAGAATCATTTCATGGATGGTGGACCAAACTCATAAAACGTAAAGTTGGAAACCCGGAAAAAACTCTCCCCAACAGAAGTGCATGCAGAAAGCAGAGACGCTAAATCTATCTCTAGTTCTTTAACTGTAACTGGAATCAAACCTAAGACCTTTCTTTCTGTAAAGCGCTGTCCTACCACTTCGCCGCAGTAAACCTAACGAATGCGACATTTAGCACTCAGTGGCAAACACATTAGTGTTTAATCAGAAAGTATTTATACCTAAGTATTTATAAAAAAATATTCAATATACATACTCACACACACTGCCAACTTTAAATTTCCTTTTTCAGTTGAAATATGTAAATTAAGGAAGCATCATTTGTGCTTACAAAATTTTTATACTTTGCATTTTATCTGTAAGAAAATAACCAAAAATTTCCATTTTAAAAACTTAACTTAAAATTAATTTAAAAATGAGAAATCACGTGGGTAAAAATTGGTTTTCTAAACACGTAGTTACATTTCTTATGTTATTTATAACAAATTAATATTAAATTTAATAAAAGTACCACTTGTTTTTGAAGCAATGAAATTGAGCTAGGTCACTTTATTCATTTTTTTCTCAACAAGTTTGGATTTGCTGTCTTTCTTTCCATGTTTGTAGGATACTAAAATAAAAATGTACGTATGAAGTGTTGTTTCTCAGCCTAAAATGTGTTTTCCTAAACTAATTCTCAAATATTTCCCTTAGCAAATAAAATTTTTTTTTCAGAACATTCTACATAACGTGACAAAAAAGAATTTATCAACTAGCTGAGAAGAAAAATAAGTCAATTTAAATTTTTGCTTTTAATCTATGACATTTCTGCTCATAAAATATTCATGAAAAATTTGCTTTGATTTTGAAATGCTTTAAGAGCTATAAAATCTATGTGCTTCCATATAATTTTGCATAAACTAAATTGAATTCCAGTTTTTCATTAAAATGTTTGATCTTTTTTCAGATATATTTGACTTTACTGCAAGATTTTAAACATGTGTTTGAAAAAAGAAAATTTTGTTGTGGTAAGTATAAACAGCATTTTAATCTTAATACGTTTCCGAGTTTTAGAAATATTTAATTTAAAATCCATTTACATCTCAGAATAAGTTTTGGGAAAAGAAATAAAATTTCAGTATAATATTTACATAGCATTCAGAATCAATTTTATAAACAAAATACTTATCAATAATATTTTATGATATGTAAAAAAAAAACAATAGAATTATAAATAAATAAAAAAACTGATCATAAAGGAATAAATAAATATTAATTTCGCATTAATTTGAAAGCATGTTAACAAGCAAATGTTACATATTTTAATGAAAATAATTAACGTATATAAAAGTAATAAGCAATTTGAATAACTAATTGACTAAAAATTGTAAAGTATAAGTGTATAAAGTATAAGTAATGAAAAGTATAAATATTTATATTTTCCATTATTTTCATGTTTAACCTTATATTGATTATTTTGCTCCTTTATTTCAATATTACATTGCCAATTTTCATATCAGTGTGCTATGGTAAAAGTTAAAATAAATCCTATCATCCATCGGGAAGGGATTAATGAAATTTTGTCGACATTATTAAAGTAATTATATACAGAAGTATTTTCCCTTTTATGCATTACTTTTCATCTTATAAGTCCCCCTTGTGCCCCTTTGAAATATTACTATTACCAACCATCTTTTGAAAGCCTGGGGTCATTCTTGTAATGTCCTTTGTCAATTTAAGAACCTGCTTTTCCCGTACCAGAAAGTCTTTTGTTCACGGCGCTGGCGGCAATTATAGCCCAGCGACCTTTTCAGGTAATTAAAGAAAGATTTGTGGACTTTCAACAAAAGCAGAATGCAAATTTCTATGTGAAGAATAAAAATAAAGAAGTGAATTTAAAATATCTGTATGTAAAAAGTATTTTTCAGAAGTTGAAAGAATTTTTTACTCGTATTTTTTACTACCTCCTTACACGAACATTCACTTTAATTTGTTTTTTTTTTTTTCTTTTTTTTTATCACCCCTTATACTTCTGACCTCAAGTTTATTTTCTTTTTAACTTTCTTTCCTATTTTTCTTTCTAACAGTGTTCTTTCCCGAAATCAGATCAATAAACGACTTCTCAACTGCTTCAAAGAGCTAATTTCTATTTTTCCTTTATTGGTTCATTTCAAAGAATAAAACTTGAGGAATAAAGTAAGAAAGCACATTTATCAAGCTAATACCCGAGAAGTTCTCCAATAATTTTATCCGGGTAAAATATGTCCCTCCTTCATGATTCTATTCTAATTGTTTGCCAAGAGAGCAGACAGTAAGATCTCTCTCCCACGTCTTCTTCGTTTTTTGTCATAAATCACTGACACTAAACCATTACTGTCTGGTGATAATTTTTTTTTAATTTTTACTTTTTAAACGTGATAGTACACTTTTTATTGCATGTAATAATTAGTTCGAAGTTAAAAAAATACTGGCAACATAATGTTTTGCTGTTAAAACTAGTAATTCGCGAGCATAAATTTTGCCTTAGATTGTTATGAAAGATAGATTGATGTGATACAACTTGCACGTTTTCTTTCATTTTAATGGCTCTAATATTGCTAAATCAAAAAGAAATATGATAAAAATATAAATTAATTAAAAATGTATACCGAAACCAGTTTTTAAAACTTAATTTATTTATGGAGATTTTTTCGCAAATAACAACAGTTTAAATTTAGTCATTTTTGTAAACTTGGATTTTTTGGAATTACAAATGCCGTAATCACATGTGCTTTATACATTGTTATAATGATAGTATGTGTACTCACGTGATCTTTTAAGTGAGTTTAAATGTTGTTGTTCTTGTGTGCCAGCTGGGCTGCCATTATAGGATGCGCTGCTCCATTTTTCCAACTGAACCATATTTAGATGAGGCGTCCGAATTCCTCAGTACACACATGCTATAGGTACCCTTTTATAGGGTAGGCAACAATTCACAACCCATTCATGCAAGGAAAGGACAAAGACCGTATGGATAGAGAGAGAAAGTACATCCATGCCCGAACCGGGATTCGAACCTAGGACCTCTCTATCTGCAGTCAGGCACGCTGATCACTACACAAGTTGGGTGACTGTGAGTTTAAATATTTGTTATATTTAAACAAGAAACATCAGCCTTAAAAATAATCTTTTTCATAGTACAAAATGTACTGAAGAGTAGTGATTACTCAAGTATATATAATAATAGATTTCTTATTAATTATATAATTTTCATTAATTTTGGAATACTAGACAGATTATATCTTGTGTTTCTAATTCTTTAAATTTTAGCTGCGTTAAATATTTGTAACACATATTTAAATATTGTATATAAATATTTAAAACACGTTAAAGAAAAATCAGAATTTCAAATCTAAATTCATAATATAAATACAAGTATACAGCGGATATTTCAAATATTTTTACAGATATTTTTACAGTATTGACAGAGAAACTTTCGTAGTAAGTTGAAATGTATTGTTGCTTTATAGTACAACTATTTTTATAATATCTATATAATTGGTAAAATGAAAGGAAAATAAAGTTTCTTTTTGCCTATTAAGTGTTTACTCATGCTAAAGTCAAAAAATACAACTTTTCTATAATTTATCTAAAAGCATATTTTATAACTTCAAACTTAACAAGTGCTTACTTTTATTAAACTAAATAATTTTGTGTAGGAAATCCGTAGCCATATATTTTTAATTCGTTTACTTCAGATATAATAAGGGAATTCAAAATAGTTAAAAATCACATCGTTAATCAAATTGTTTTCTCCTTATTTATCTTATTTACAGTACTGTTAACTCATTTAGCTTCAATAACGCATAATTTAGATCAATCAATAATTTTTCTTAATATATTTAATAGAACTATGTGTCTTTTAATAGTTGATATCAAATTTTAAATATTTGCAAGTAAATTTTATTAGTACAATTTAACATTCTAAATAAATTTTTAAAAAATTTTCATTAGATTTCAGTTCCTAGATTTTAAGGAATTAAGCAAAATTAAATCTGAACAAATATTTAATTTTTCTATAAATAATATTCGATGGGAAGCTAAAACGAAATTCAATAAATATATTGTTATATTATCTATGCAAAAATATTTTTTTCTTATTGAGTGTGTCTGTGTGCTCTAAATAAATCAAAACTATACAAATTTTATAAATTTATAAACTTAACTCAAAATTTTATGTAAATTTTATCATTTTAACATTTTAAGATTCATTTAAATATATTGCATTTAGCTGTAAATATTTATCTATTACAATTTTCATTACATTAACTTATTCTGAAAATTTTCATAAATAAAATATTACAGTGTATTGGAGAGAATATCAATGTTAAAAAGTTTGTATTTTATGAAAATCAAATTTAAAAGAAGTTATTTTCAATACTAGATTAAAAAACCAGTAATTATATTAACTTTTAGGTAAACAAGAATGAATCATTTTGGTTTGCTTGTTCTTCAAAATTTTTCTTTTGTATGATAATTTATTGTTAAATGTTAAGTTTAGAAAAATTTAAATCAATTTATTCCAATGTACTTTATTTTTGAAAACTTTCTCGATTGAAATAAATATTTTCATATTTGCTCAGAATGTGCTTTATAAAAAAAGTTATAAATTGACTATGGAAAAAGTTAATCGCTTTAAATAACATGAACTTTTAATAGAGTCACTATACTATAAAGAGAGAGAGAGATAGAATCATTAATACTATAAATATATATTATCCCTAAATATTTCTTAGCAAATTTTAAAAAATTCTGAGAAATGTCTCTTTTGTATATATATTTTTATTATACTATTTAATGGTTTGCAAATTTCACTTTCAAAGAATATAAAATGGCATAATAAAATATGTATTCGATTTTGAATTTTAATATATTAGATTTTAATTTTTAAGGATAAATTAAGAATCTATTTCATTAATTGAATGAATTTTTTGTAAGAACGGGTAATATAAATTAGGTCTTAATATGCTATGGATTTAAAATTATTTTAAAGTATAAAAATACCTCTAAAATTATTTACATTAAAATTGTTATATAAATAATATATATAAAATTATAAAAAAAATTTTTTTACATAATAATTTAAAATTATCCAAAATTATTTTTCACATTATAATTTTTATAGCTTTATTTCATTTATGTGTGTTTTGCAAAAAATAATAATTAAATTTGTTACGTTAAGGAGCAAATTATAAAATATTTCTATTTTACAACATATTTGCTTAAATGAAAGCCAAATTTATGAAACCGCGATAATTTCTATTTTTATTCCTCGCTTTTGACTTTCTATATTCATTTAATTTGTTCTGTGTTTTCCAATGTATTTATTTAAATGTTATATTGATTCTAAAACAAATCATAAATGCTTTTGAAATTTTTGAACAAATGAAAACATCCTAATTTTGACCACAAACATAAATGCTATTTTTTGTAATAAAATGCGAATTACTCAAATAAACCAATTACATTTCGAGAAAACTTTAATCTAAGAAACGGAATCTAATATTGAAGATTTTGTTACTTTGAAAAGGTGTTTATTGTTATTAATACTTTCTTTAAAACATACCATAACAAGTATAATTATATTTTTGAAATTTCAATGACGTGCACTATATTATGATAAAGCATATGCTTATTGGGTAACAGCTTACAATTATTTATAAAGATATCTTCAGGAATTCTTAGCTCAAATAAAGCTAAAATAGTGCGATGTAATCTTTCATTGTACTCAAATTATCCATGGTAAATTATTTATTGTGCAGCACTCATGGATACTATCGATTAACTTAAAAAAATTATTTTTATATAATAATTTAAAATTATCTAAAATTATTTTTCACATTATAATTTTTATAGCTTTATTTCATTTATGTGTGTTTTGCAAAAAAAATATTTAAATTTGTTACGTTAAGGAGCAAATTATAAAATATTTCTATTTTACAACATATTTGTTTAAATGAAAGCCAAATTTATGAAACCGCGATAATTTCTATTTTTATTCCTCGCTTTTGACTTTCTATATTCATTTAATTTGTTCTGTGTTTTCCAATGTATTTATTTAAATTTTATATTGATTCTAAAACAAATTATAAATGCTTTTGAAATTTTTGAACAAATGAAAACATCCTAATTTTGACCACAAACATAACTGCTATTTTTTGTAATAAAATGCGAATTACTCAAATAAACCAACTACATTTCGAGAAAACTTTAATCTAAGAAACGGAATCTAATATTGAACATTTTGTTACTTTGAAAAGGTGTTTATTGTTATTAATACTTTCTTTAAAACATACCATAACAAATATAATTATATTTTTGAAATTTCAATGACGTGCACTATATTATGATAAAGCATATGCTTATTGGGTAACAGCTTACAATCATTTATAAAGATATCTTCAGGAATTCTTATCTCAAAAAAAGCTAAAATAGTGTGATGGAATCATTGATTGTACTCAAATTATCCATTAAATTATTAATTGTGCAGCTCTCATGGATACTATCGATTACATTAAAAAAGTTATTTTCTTGTATTTCCACACCAATGGAATTCATTCGAAATATGCTTTCCACAATCTCTTAAGATAACTGATAGAACTCCAACGGAATTAAGTAAAGGAAAGTTCGCTGGGTTGACCGCCCACAATACCCCGCTTATAAGACAGTGCATCAATTCAAAGTTGAAATTTACAAATTCGTCTTCTTTGTAGTACAGTTAACACAGTTCTACATAGAAGTGGTTTCTACGGTATACGATTTAAACTAATACATTTTGTGAAATGATTGAAAATCCGTCATTTTGAAAATTTATTTGATGACTGAAATTCTGGAATAATATAAAGCCATTTTGTTCTTTTACTTTTTTTAATCAATCAATGTTATTTTTTGATTTTGCTTCGTGTTCATGAAATTACTGAAACTTCAATGTGTATTCATGATAAAATACCAAATCTGGAATGGTTTTATTTGCCTCTATACTGCGATAACACTATAGAGGCAACATGAATGACTATATTTCTAATATATTCCTGGCAGCTCATTGAATCTGTTGACTCTGGATTTAGCATTTTGATAGACCAAAGAAATCTCACGTAATATTAGAAAGGGTCCCATGATTATTGACACTTCAGTCAGATTAAAATTGAGTCAATATGTACTTTTAACAATATTTATAACAGTATAGTTAAAAATATTTTCAAATTGAAGTGTTATAATTAGTAGTTTTTTAAGAATTAACCAAGGAATAAAATACTTTTGTCCTTACTCTTGGACTTTGAATAATTTATTTACATTATTACTCATTACATGAATAGTTTCCTTTAAATATAATTACGATTTTGAGTGTATAATAGTAAATATCAGCCAAAAAATCACATTTCAAATGTTTTTGTAAACTATATTGTAAGAATTATAGAAAAATATTAAGTTGTTTGGGAACATTGAGAGAAAAACTATAACGGAAATGTACATAATCCCTGTAAGAATGATATTCAGTTGAAGATCTTAAATATATGATGTATTTAATCAAAGTAATAAATAATTAGCAATTTTTATCACCATGATATTTTATTTATATAAGTTTGTATACACAACATTTTGAGGTGAGTTTAATTTTAAATAAATTTTAAACTTATCATTTTTCAACGCTGTATAGAACTTACCAAAATTCAGTACTACTTTTAAAAATAGTTTAGTAAAGTGGTAGGAGATATGCATAAATTATCTAAAATTCTTAACTTTGACTTGTTTGTTGCTCTATTTTCATTTTTTGAAAATGATCACTAATTAGATAACATCATTCATTCTGAAAATTTTATGAGCTGTTACAAATATTCACGAATGCAAGATTTTAATCAAAAATTATTGTACAGAATGCCAAAACACACTAACCATTCAGCCTCTGACTCGAATGTAAGTTACTTCAATGTTTGTTGACTAACATCAATCATTCACAGGATGATTCCTTTCATTCTTTGAGTCATTCAAGTTGAAATCCTTTGTTGAGAGCTTCATTTAGTAAATATTTTCACTCAGAAAATTTGACAGTAGTAACTCAATATATTCGAACATTATCATCCTTCGACAAAAAGTTTGACAATACAGCTCCCTTGAAAATTTTGAATATGAATGTGGACTCCACTTTTCCCTAAAGAAGCAAAAGAAAATGTACCTCTCAGTAATATGTAGCTTATCGAACATTTAGAGATTTCGATTCTCAACTCTTACCTGGTTGGCCATAGTGTTTCGGAATCACCTTTAAACTGTTGGTTGCGAAACGTATTTTTCTGACTGAGCAAGAAACAGCACTAAATATATAAATTAAAATTTTCATTAACATGTGCAAAAACAAGCCATTATTGTTTATTTTGTCGCACCTCCATAACAAGCTATTATTTCCAAAAGAGACTTACTCTGTGATATTTTTCAATTTTAATAGCAATTGTGCAGTAAAATCATTATACAATTATTAGTATTTTATTATTAGTATTTTATTATTAGGAATATAGTGATAGATTATTAGCTATTAAAATTTCTACTCCAGAAAGAAATACAATTAACAACATGATATTTATTCGACAATTATTTTATACTAAAAATAATGAACAGCTAAATTTTTAACAAATTTAGAAATATAGATCATGATTAACAAACACTCACAACAGCCTTCTCTTGCAGCAATAACCTAGGCTATAACTCAACAGAGACACAGAAGATCATACAGATTTAATAACATGACGCAATTCCTCATCTGTAGTGATTGCAGTTAGCTGGAGAGCTAATCGCTCAGCAATCATTAACTACATGTTTTCTATTGGCGAGAAAACTGGATAATCTTCTATCTAGAACGTCTGCCGAGAATTTTTTAACATCAAAAAGGCCTTGAACAATAACAGAAACATGCGTTTACGCATTATCTTGCAGAAGTGTAACTTTCCACTTGACTTGGGTAAAAGTTATAACCATGAACTTTAACACACCAGAAAGTTAGCAGCTACTATTTAAAATGTCATCAATTAGAGAAAGAAGCCGTTGAAAAACTTTTAATTGCACCCTAAAATCTCACTCAAAGAAGTAGGGCAGTAAGATGTTTCAAATAAAAGATGGCAGTCTGTATTCTGAAAGATGTGGCATCTTTGAGTCACCAAACGCATATTTAACCATCTGATACTATAAGCACGATTGATTTTCATCTGAACATATGATATTATGATCTTCCTGCTTCCTGTTCTTCAGTAATTGAAGGTGAGGATAAATTAAGACATGGTCCCTGAGCTGATAATCCATTTTATTAAAACCAACACGAGTCACACACTTCTTATTTTCTAAACTAAACCATTTCTGGATTTAGGACACATCACGTGACTCTGATATCTTTTTAAGGCTATACTGGATATTTATCAATCTTCGTGGATGTTAGTGACACATAGCACAGCCTAACTCATGACTGTTCTGAAGACATCATTTCCATATTATGTAAACACTCATGAGATCTCAACCAAAGCGAGTCACAATATTATAATTCGAAGAACCGCAATTCCTTTATCTTGAAATTTCATCGCTATCGAATTCAAAAATATGCTGGTGTATATAATTCTTATAGGAGATATTACAACAGCTCTACATTTCGCAACAACGCTCAAATGTAATTTATTCATAAGGAACCACTTGTTTACAATTTCTATATTTAAACATATTGTAGATGTTTTGCGTGAATGTGTTAAAAAGTAATACATTGCATATCATAGCATCTTTCTGTCATATAAATTTTGGGTGTGCAACATGCTACCTTTGAGTTGAAATAGTTTTAATAACTAGCACTAAAATTTATATGATGGCAAAAATTATTTTGCCATCATCATTTTCATGTTTTGGGGTATTTACTAGTTAAGTTATATTATAATCTTATTATTTACACTCAAATAATCTATTCATACCTAAAATGGAGGGCACAAATTAGTTTTTATGTATTAGATTTAAAATTTTACAACAATTTTTTTTAATTCCCAAGCGTTTCAAACGCAACAAAATCTAAATCATAACATATTATTTAAAATAAATTTTTATTGATGTAAAATTATTTTTGATTTCTTGGCTATTTCCTTAAACTTTTCTTCATAATGTATAAGAATTTATTACATAACAACTTTATTTTAAAGATTTGAAAAGTAAACAAAAATTTCTTTAATGAAATTTAAATTTCCGATAATACACTATATTTTAATCATAAAGAAGAAATAAAATTGTGTAACAAATTAAAATTTGCACACACATTCATCAAGATTTATTTTATTCGAAAGTATTCTTCGCAAATAAGTTAATTCAATTTTCTCATTGTGTGATTCAACTGGGAAAGTTCAATTAATAAAACAAACATCATTACCATCTTAAATAACGACATGTTTGTATCATTCGGAAAATAACATTAATTGAGCAGAGAAAAATAAAAAGACTGGTAAAAATTAATCAAATTTGTAACTTTCAATAAAATAATTATTCTCAATTTATAAACTGAAAACTCAAGTAAAGTGAAAAGTGACAAATTTATTTGTTTTTATTAATATGTTCCATTAATAATTAATTTTACGTCTACTCATAAATTAAATAAGAAAATGTAAAACCATTAATATTTATTACACTTTGAGTTTCACAATTTGTCGAATAATTAAATCTAAACTCTAAAAACTCTGAGCAATAAGTCAAAAGTAAGAATATTACCTTTTTCCTTCCTTATTTAAATAAGGTTTAATATTTAATCAGTTAAACTGGATGTTAACAGTAAAAATTGGTTTCATTTTTTAATAAAAATTCAGTTATAGGATAAGTAAATTTTAGGTTAAATTTAATCTTTTTAAATTGTTTATATAAACACAGAAGTTACTGTGTAAAGTATATAAACCAAGGGTTAACAAAAAATTTTCAGTTACATTATATTAAATGAGTGTAGAGTATTAAAAATAGTTCTTAAATTATGATAAGTATAAATAATTCATTTCTACATGATTATAATTTGAATAAATGAAAATATTTCAGAATCTAGGAATTAAAAAAGCATGTTCGTGTACAGTTATTTTATTTAACATTTAATATGGCTAACATTATTTAAACACCTTGATATTTGTGGAAGAATCATTTTAATATTTAGTGAATTTTACTTACAGGAAGAAAATAGAAAAAAACATAAGTATAATTTAGGAAACAATGTACTTAATTCTAGGATAAATTCCTAGAATATTTCCAGGAAACTTTTTTGAAAATCTTTTCTTCATAATAAGCTGAATTTAATGAAACAATTAAATGCTAGTCTGAATATAACTTATAAATTCTTAAAAATTATTTCTTGTTCTAATGTTTCTCAAATGACTAATGAAAATAAAATTAATAATAATATTTTTTATGAATTTTTAATTGGAAAAGTTTTTAAATTGTATCTTTCTTGTTTAATTCCATTTTGGAAATATGAAATGCAATTAAGTTTTAAAATCCGTTAATGTGTTTTTATACTTAAAACTTGAATGTTGTATATTTTGTAAAAACATTTAGCATGCCTACTCTTTTAGAAATAATTAATAACTTTAAAATAATATTATTACATTTTTAATATTTTGTAGTCTTATCTCACGCTTAAAAAATTCTATTAGTCTAGATGCAACGTATGTAGAGTGATAGGGCTGACAAAATAGCTGAATAGTAACTGTTTTTCAATTGACAATTTCTTGGTATGTGTAAGTGTGAGATACCTACTTTGTTTGCAATCCTTTTTAGTGACTTGGTTTGTTTATCTTTTTAATTAAGAAATTTTAAACCATTCTTCTATTTTAAATTTGCTTTCATTTATATAATGTGATTGACTGCAAAGTAACATCTTACCTATTGCAAGCAATGTTCAACCACTTCAACTAGTATTGCTAATTATATAGTTCTACTAGCAAACAGTTTAAAGTAGGTAACATATTATTAGAAAAGAAATTGAGCCAATAAAGACATTCTTATAATAATTAGGAAATGTAAATGCCACTAAAACATCTGCAAGAATTTTTCATCTAGCAAAGTAAAATATTCCATTTCAATAAGATGATCAAAGTTTATCAAAATTTATTTTCATATTTAAAAAAATTTTATATTTAAAGATGAAAATTTAGTAAAAAGATATACTTTAAGTAAAATGAAAAAGAAAGGAAGTTCAAGAAATCATAAATGTATAGTTCATTTTCTTATCTCTAATTTAAAATGCTGAAATTTCATATTATATAAAAGTTCATATTATATAAAATATTTCTTTCTACTGATTTTTGTGATTCTTACTTCACTTTATCAAGTTCAATCCTACGTTTCTGTTATAGGATTTAGTAATCTGAATTCAATACTGAAACTCATTTTTCTTTGTTTAAGATTTTTTCCAAAATCTACATACAAGGCAAAGTTTATTTCTCATTTCCATCTTTTGATTGGAACAATTATCTCACATTCACTGATTTCTCAATGTATTGCTTCTATAAATTTACTCACTTATATTTTAAATTTATAGTTTTCCTTTAGTTTTTATATTTATTCATTTTATGTCCAAATTTCAGCTTGATAATTAATCAGTAATTTAATTATTAATAGGTGTTTACAACTAACTCTGAAATTATGTTTCTTATGAGAGTCCTTAAAAATATTTTATTCTTGTGGATTTTTATATTTCGACATGTGAGTACTGATTATAAAAAAGTACATTAAAAAAATTATAACTATAAAGAATCTTGCTTTGTGAATGAATTAATTTTTCAACGTACTTTTTTGATACATTCTTTAACTGCTTCTTTTCATTCATATTAAATAAACTTTCAATCAATCTATGATGTCATCAATATTCTCAACCGTACAGATATTGTACATATTTGAGAATATTTAATTCTTTGGAATTTTACCTTTTGAATTCTTTGGAATTTTACCTTTTGAATTCTTTGGAATTTTACCTTTTGAATTCTTTGGACTTTTTCCTACTGATCATATTAAGATGATGGATTTTTCTTATCAATTTTATTTATTTCATGTAATCAAGGATTTGAAACTGTGACCATAATTGGCTTTCAAATATTTTCTGCTTCCTAACTTACTTACAATTCTTCCTATTCATATGTATTGTAATTTTATATGGTACTTTGATTCCTCAAATTTCATTACTTTTAACCAATTTTTTTCAAAATGTCGTAAATTGAAATGATATCTAGTTATCAAATTGCGATATATAAAAGAATGTTTCTATCTATTCCGATGAACTTCAGTACATTCTCTATTATTAAACGGAATTGATCACCAAAGATTTTTTATGCATTTAAGGGACATTGGTTTCCCAGTTGTCTAATGAAAATTAAACTGTTTAATCTTTCTGAATTAAATGTGTCTTTTCCTTCCATTTTATTTTCATTTTCAGACGTAATTTATTTTATCATCACTTATGAATAAATATCTACTTTCAGAACTGTAATTTAAATAAACTATGTCTCCTAATTTATTTAAATATAACTATTGGTATTGGTATAATTTAAATATTATACTTTCACGTTTTATGTTACATTTTTAAATGGATTTTTTATTTCCTAAATATCGTGATTGATCCAATGATAATCTCTTAGTTTCGAAAGTTACGAGTCTTATTTCCAATACTGCTATATCTTTAAGATTTGAACATGAGAGTTATTTCAATTAAAAAAGAGCTATCTTTTAAAAACATTGAGAAAGTCATGTATAATCATGAAATACTAGAGATTGATGATTCAAATCCAAATAAGCATTTAGTTTTATATTCAATAGCTTATTTAAGGATTTTAATTGTTTGAATTGTTGAATGTGATTCTCTTATCCACAAAATTCGAAGAAGAGGATACCAGAAGTTAATAATCACTAAAAAGTATGAAACGCATCTTTCAAATTCATATTAAAAGTACATAATCAGCATCACAAATTCCCTCCTTTGAAACTGAATTCTTTGAATTCATTATATTAGTTCTTTTTTTATAAATGGATAAAATATTAAATAAAAAAACTCACAGATAACCGTGATTATTTCCTATTTTTTATTATTAGGTTAGAATATTGCCAAATTTTAAAATGTAAATGATAGTATCTTTTTCTAAATAATAATCTAAAATTTAAAAGTAATAATATACTTAAATAATAAAAATTAGTATTCATTTTTCAAAAATTATTTGTGCATATATTAAGGTAACAATTATTAAATGTTAAGGATAATAATCAATGACCTCAAATTAGAATTTAAAACTAAATGTAGAAATTATCAGTAATAAGTGAAAATGATAACTAAATAATATCTTTTTTTTGTATATTATATAAATATAAATTTTAATTCAATATTTTGTTTAATAATTTTAAGTCATTCCTCCAACTGTCTCAAAATAATACAGAAATAAACAAGTGTTTTGAGCTCAGCTTTTTAATTGAACTTACCTAGTTAATTAAGCTAGTATTAAAATCAATGATATTCGTATACTATTTTCTGGAAGACAGTTACCTTGCATAGAAAACTGCATACATGAATACTGCATTGGCAAAATTTTCATTTATACTCAAGGGACCCAAGTGAAAATATTTCGGTCATGATTATGGCAACATGAGGAATATTAATAATTTTAAAATGCGAAATACAAGTTGAAGCTAAGTATTTAGAAATTAAGATTTCAAGAATTTATAAACTATTCATATTTCCTCATTCAGTGTGTCAAGAATACTCTCAAATAATAAATAATTTAAGTTGAGATGTATACATTTGATCTTACAGTGTTTATATTTTGTGTGTGCATATTTATTGGTCCTTTTAGATCCCTATAAGTTATTCCGTTGAAACAAAAAAGAAACAATTGAACACGAAATTTTCTACTGAGGACAGTGAATAAAGTTTTATATCGGTAAATATTTATTGGCTTCAAATTGTAAATCTGTGAAGGCAAAGAAAAGAACATAATAACTCTTCTATATTAGATCCTTTCTGAAATTTCATAAAATTTTAGGTTTATACTGAGCAGTGAAATATGAGGAAATTAATAATTAAAATGGTTAATATTTAAGAGTAAAAAAAAATAAAATTTATTTCAAGTAATGTTATTATTTTGTATACTACTATTTATATTGTGAAAGACTTTTTAAGAAACATTTTTATAGAAATCATTTTTAATTAAAAATACGTCAAAGTTTTCAACAAAAATATCAATTTCAAAATTTAAACATACTTAAAATTATAATTTACAAAACATTAAAATATTTAATTCTTCACTTATCTAACATCACTGCTTTATAACATGCCTTCACGTAAGACGTAACGCATGTCTGTCCCAACTTCCAGTCGCGGCACTTAAGAAGTCTCACATATTCTGGAAGCAACAAGAGGTTTTTTCTTTGCTCTAAATAATGCCAGCAAGAGCAGGCATCACCTCATTACATCTTGGACAGTCTTGGATAGAACAAGGAGAATATCCGCAAATGTCCACTTCCTGCATCTGACTTTATTAAAATCAACAGTTTCATTGATCTGGTCTAACTCAGTCAGACCAGATGGGAGATTAGATATAACATGAAACATAACAACTATTAATAAGAAAAGCATATTATTTCGGAAAATATAATATTATGGCTTAAAACTTAAAATCATACTATATTTATTTGCAATTAATCATATGAAAAGTTACAAAAACTGTATTATCTTTCTTATTTTTGGTTATATATATATATATATATATATATATATATATATATATATATATATATATATATATATATATATATATATATGATGACCACACATTATTCATCCTCTAAATTTTGGAAAGGCTGCTCCAATTATTTATAATAAACGTGGTGTCTAGGTATAGTAAATCGGATATGCGCTACCGAATAAGACCACTTACAGCATCACCTTGTAGAAAACTGCGGAGTTTACTTTCGTATCTCGAAAATGGTACGAGATATGGGGAAAAAATCAATTACAAAGCTGTAGAGAATTATCGATTTAGGACAAAAAGACACCTCATTGACATGTATGTAAAGAATCGAACGGTTAAAACGTGCATTTGTGTTTTCGTGATTATTTACTCTGCAAAGGTGATGAACAATCAAAGAAAGAAAAAAAGGATTAATAATAACAATATATCTTTATTTCCGATATTCAAATTCAGACCGGGAGCTACAATGCATATTTGGTTCCTCGTTTGAATTTCCTATTGTACACGGTTGGAGCATAGAAAGTGACACATTGGTACAAGCTTTCATAATGTGTCGTTTAAGCTGCAATGTTTGTTGAAGCGTCTCATATACCTGCTGTTTTATGCTTCTCAAGAAAAAGTCCATTTAAATCAGATCAGGTAAACATAGAGACCATTCTTCGTAATAACCATACCCAATTATTTGGTTACCGAATTCCGTGACTGGACACTGGTTCGTTGGAGATGATTGTGAGCAGCTCCGTCGTGTTGAAACCATACATTCTTAAGATTAAATGCTAGCCACTTCTTCACAAAATCGAGCTTTACGTTATGAAGCAGTTGCAAATACCATGCATAACTTGTTAAGATATAAAAAAATACTAGATCGTTCAATTCTTGTTTCTGCACACCAAATATTAATATTAAACCGTACTTGGTCTCGAACATCAGTAAAACATCTATGATTTTCCAGCGCCCAGTAATGGGTGTGTTGCCTAATGTAAATTTCATTCCGTGAAAAGCATACTTAGTCTGTCCACGCTACATCGGCCAAGATAGTTGGCTGGACTTGTATCTGATTCATAACGACGTTGCACCATGAATAGCTTTACTCGACATCACCGTCCTTTAAAACCTACTGAGTGGCTGGTTGGTTAGGATAAGAGTCTGATTTTTGTACGATTTTAAGAATCCAACTTTTTGATAGGCCAGAGTATTCCCTGATCTGTCTTGTACTGCATTTTTGGTATGAGAGGGCATATGCTAATACCTCATTTAGTTGAATTGGCTGTACTTCTTTTGCTGCCCTGCCATATCTAGTTCGACTAGTCACTCAGCATGTTTCCCTTAAGCGTTTTACAACAGATAGGAAAAATGAGGGCTTGCAGAGAAACTTTCCCGGTACAACCTTGCTGTTAATCATGTGTTGCGTCAACATTCACCGTACAGTAAAACCATCTTATAATATTCATTTTTGGGAAATCTCTCCATAGCCATGATCTTCTATATAGCTGCTAACCCAAGAAGATTTATAATTTATATTAGTGGCCTCAAGTGAACAGGTGTGATGCTTCAAACGTATTTGCAAATTGTAATAATTTAACATTAAATTAAAGTTGCGTTGATCTGCTGTTGAGATCAGTACAAGAATACAAATTTAGGGGCTTGAACCAGTGTTCTTTGGACTAGGAATCCAAAGCGTTACCACTATGCATCACGGCTGTGTCTGTTTTTAACCCGAAAAATAATATTTTCTCCTTCTGTTCACATTTTGTAATGTCATAGTGTAAGTAAATAGGACAATACAAAAGCCCGTATTAACTGTTCTATTTTTCACATCCATGTCAAAAAGGTATCTTTTCGTACTACATCGATAACGCTCGACAACTTTGCAACTTCTCTTTTTTCCTTGTTTTATACCATATTCGATATACGAAAACTAATTCCACAGTTTTCCACCAGGTGACACTGTGAGTGCTCTCATTCGGTAGAGCATATCCAATTTGCTCTATATAAGCACCACTTTTATAAAAATGTCAGCATCCGCTCCTAAATTAAGAAAGTGACAAGAAGCTTTAGTGAGCATCCTGTGTGTGTATATGCGTGTGCGTGCGCGTGTACATGTGTCTGGGGCGTTAGTTTTACAGTCATTCAATTATAACTACAAAAGGATAATTAATTTAACTGAAAATATAGTTAAAATAAAGAATGATAAAACAAGAGAAAATAATTTTCATTGAACTTGCTTAGCATACATTTTCAAATAATTGTATCTTTTCCATACATAATAGGAAATTCACATTTCCTTAAATAATTAAAAGAAAAGAAGATTTAAGTCATTGATAAATAATATCATAGTTAAAAAAAACGTAATTATAGTGCTTAAATTAAGTTTTAGAAATGATCATTTATAATGAATAAAGGAATAACGACGCTAAACATTTAATCGACTTTTAGAATACATCTTTTCTCTAATATCAAAAAATTAGTACTATAAGACTAATAATATCCATTCTACAATGTACTATCAGTTTAAGGTAATAAAACCATTAAAAAATAAATTGCCTATATATAAAGTTAAAATTATAAATTTAAGTACTTAAAACAATATTAAATATATTAAGTAGCTAATGAGTCATAACTATGATTGGCTAGATAATGAAACATCAATTATTGATAAATCAATTGCATTTAAAATTACATTTTATAAGAGAGTTTTAAGATATTTTAACGTTTAGTATAAATCATGGTAAAAAATTCAATAGAATCAATCAATTACCTATATCCTAAAGAAAAAGTTGCCAAAAAAAAATAATAATAATATCGGCACAATCCTCAAGAAAAGAAGGAATGTTCCCTGTTAGCTAGAAGATAAGAAGAACATGGAACTCGGAAATAGTAGGATAAAATATGCCAAGAAGTTTATTTTTTTTCTTTGCGCGCAATGTCAGTTCAGAGTTATGATGGAATACTTCATTCAAAAAGTGAAAAAATCTGAAATCAATGGGAGACAGGCAACACGGTTCTTTAACCACTAGAAAGGATGTTGAGAAATTCTTGAAGCGTAATGTGTACCTAGTCAATGGATAAAATTGTTGGGTTCCCCTCCCCAGGGTAATCAGAATAAGATTTATTTAAGGTAAATGATCCAAAGCAAGAAAAATCGCTTTCATTACAAAGTATCATTTTGAAGATTAATCACCTAAAAAAGTGTCTGTGTCAATATATTTGATAGCACAGTGTCATTTTTACTTTAAGAATGTAACGCTATCTTGTAATAAAAAAAGCATACAAATTATGTTAGATTCCTTAAATTCGTTTCAAGATGATATCTATCAAAATGTATGTAATTAAATTATGATTACGTACCAATTGTTGTAATGATTAAGTATTATACGATGATTTATTTTTGGCCACTTATATTTTCAAATCCTTTTTTTAAGAAATATGCGGGAAATGATTTAATTTGTAAACAATGAGGAATAAATTTCATTTTTTTATCATAACAAATAAATTCCTGGATGATAAAATATGACCTAAAAATACTCTGCCTTTAAATTTAGAAAATATGTCATTATTATGCAGTTTTAAATAAAATCATTATTTTCACAATAAGTAACTAGATTAAAAACTAATATAATAATATATTTTTTTAAGAAAATTTAAAATTAATTTTAAGAAATGTAGCATTATGTGGTGATTTGTTTATACTAAAGATCGTTACAAAATACTTATAATTACCGATATACGAGGAGGAAAGGTAATAAAAAAATTTGCACTAACAATGAATAACAAATTTCTTGACAGTTAGATCAACAAAAACTATTGGTATTTAAAAATCAAACTTCGTGAATAGGATATGATAAAGTCATTCCAAAACGATTCGGAAAGAAAGAGAGTGAAGCGTGTTTCATTAACGAAATCAAAACATGTGTGTTAATAGGTTTGCATAAGGTACATAAGTTATTCAAAAAATAAAAGAAACGATTTATATTACATTTTGTTTTTCTTATAAAACCTCATGAAGGGGAAACTAAGATTTTGAATTTAATTATTTCTAAATAACATGATAAACGTAGTTTTTTAATAAAATTTATAGGCATTTTAAACAAATATATATTGAAAACGAAAATAATACAATTTATAACCAAAAAATACTCCAAAGAATCTTAGTTTTTTAGAATAACAATGAAAAAAAATCTCCACCTCAATTACTAATTAATGTTTTACATAATTTTGCATGATATGTTTAAGATTGACCTAGAAGAAAAAAGATACCGATATAGTTTCTGATAATATATATCTCTGAGGTCTCTGAGATATAAAATAATTTTTAAGCAAAATGTTTTTATGTAAAATATCCATGACAAACTAAATTAATTATTTATTTTTTTATAAAACTCCCCTTTAATGCGAAAAGAATTAATCGTTCTGAAAGTATGATTTATTTTTTATTAATAAAGTAAGAAAATAAAATTCTGCTTTTATGTAATTAAATTACAATATTTTCTATGCATTTATAATATTATCACAAAAATATTTTGTCATTAGATCTTAGTAAAACTAAAATTAGTTTCCCTTTAACAAACATTTGAGCACCGATTGACCTGCCTAGAGATCAGAGTGCCTGACTGCGAATAGGGAGGTCCTGGGTTCGAATCCCGGTTCATGCATAGATGTACGTACTCTCTCTATCTATCCTGTCTTTGTCCTTTCTGTGTATGAATGAAGTGTGAAAGGTTGCTTACCCTATAAGCGTGTCTCTATGGCATATGTGTACTGAAGCAGTCGGACTCCACACCAAATAAGGTTCAGTATGAAAAAGTGCAGCAGTGCACACCATATTGTCAAGCTAGCTGGCACAAGATAAAAAAAAAAAAAAACATTTGAGCACAATTGTATGTACATTGCTTCAGTTATAGTGAGTAAGATATTTAGAGATTTTCAAAAACTAATGAACAGACATAAACTAATCTCGAAAAAGTTTAGATTTATGTATAAAAAATTAATTTTCTTAAAACATTTTTAATTATATGAAACCATTATGTATTATGATAATTCTTTGAATTTAAATAAACAGTTTGAGTGAAAATTATCCTGTACTTATCATTCCTCAAATTTCAATGTCTATACTCAAATATACTTTATATAATCTTGGAAAATTGCAAATTAATTGAATATCCAGTTCATACATTCAATAATTGCATTAGAAGTAGCAGCACATTAATCGGATATTAAACTAAAACATTTTACAGAATATATATATATATATATATATTATATATATATATATATATAATATATATATATATATACATATATATAATTGAATAAAATGTAATAGCTTTTAAAGGAAAGAGTGCTAAATTAATCATTAAAAAACGATGGTAATAAAAAATAAAATTTATTAAAGTAAAACCTATGTAACAAAATAATTTATTTTTCAGTGAAGTTGAATACTGTTTTATATTAAATATAAACAAAAATAAAAAATAATATAACAATAAGTAAAAATCACAATATTCCCTAATAATTTTACGAGTTCTTTTTTTTCTTCTCCCCTTAAGATTTTAAGATGAAGGACGTAAAAATTACTCTCACCTTGATAAATAATTCTTCCAAAGAGCTCTCATATGAATTATCATTTTGAAGAAACTCTCCTTATAGCTTAAGATGTCCCAGAAATATTTACTATGAAGGTGCCCTTTTACAAGTAGAATATCTTTTCCAATTGGAACACTTCAGTACTTGCTTCCTCCAACCACCAATATATCTCTTTAAATGGAGGTGAAGGTACTAAGAAGGGCTTAGAAGTATTTTCATTCGGGTGATGAAACTTTCCATTAAAAGTTCTGAACTTTTATAATTATCTCGGTTTACCAAACAGCCGGAAGGAAAACTTAAAGCGTCGAAGATTCGAATAATAATGGGTATGCGAGGAAGATCACTACGAATAAGTAGCACATTTAAGAACTTGAAGATGGATGGTGTATCATTCCAGCTCGTCCGGGAGGCGGCCATTCCCAGATTGAGTCAACAAAAATAAAAACCGAATTCTCATCTTCTTGCGATCGTTAATCGCAATTATCTGTGTCGCGCAGCTTGAATTCACTTAATTTGATTGAATCTTAGCCACTACTGGGTTACTTACGGATGTAATTATTCACACTTTTGTCTAGTCTCTTCGAGATTTATACACTCACAAATGTCTCATTCATCAAAATGTTTATAATTATTTTTCTAAAAACTTCCTTTCCTTCAAATAAAAAGTGAATTTCCAAAAACAAATAAATGTGGTATTGTTACTTACTTGATAAGAAATTTTTTGATTATTAGGCATTGCTTTTCTTACATTTTTATTTTAAATTTATTGGCTTAATGCGATCCTGTCAAACAATTTCTCAACAAAGAATATTCTTCTCATTTTCTACCTCTCTCTTCCTTTCTCTCTATCTTTATCTCTATGAAGAAAGAAAAATAATATTATTGATTGTATTAACAATTACTACTTGATGTTATTAATTAAAATTGATATTATTAATTAATATTAATTACTAATTATTGATTTACTCCCAATTGCTGAAATTATTATTTTTATTTACTTCCGAAAATAAATTATTTCTAATTTGAGATTAATAAAATAAAATCATGTACTTCAATATTAATACATGGATATATATAATATAATAGCAACTGTCATCATAGTAAAATACGTTACCAATTTTTATGAAAGCAAGTTCAATTTTAATAAAAACACTTGCCGATTTGTAAGAAGATAAATCTTTGTTACATGCGCATAGTTCTTTCATTTTAAAATAATTTCATAAATATGAGAAAATCGGTAAATTAATTCAAAGCAAGCAAAAATTTACCAAAAATATAAATATCATTTTTATGCGAACCTGAACTTGCTCATATATTTTCCTGTTTAACAGTAATAAATTAAAATAAATGCAAATGAAAAAGCCTTAATTAGTGTCACATGAGTGGTTGGAAATGTCATTATGTCTCAACAGTTAGATGCATGTTTTCTTGTTAAAAGATATTTCTCTAGACTTCTGAAATTTCATATTTTCATTCATAAAAGCTCATTAATTTTAAATGCCTTTGTCCTTTTGCATCTCCTTTTCATCCCATATTTCTTCGAAAATGTGCTTCTCTTTTCCGAAGAAAAGGTTTAAATTTTTTCAACAAGTTTATTTTTTAAAATACGTTTAGTTTTCTATAGCATTTTTTAAAACGTTGCTTAAACTGTTGGTTAAATTAAGTTATTGTATTCTCTATAGAATGTGTTTTTAAATCATTGACCTATATTACCATTACTAAATTTATTAGAATCGAAAAGGAACAATTTGCTTTTAATATGTTTCTGGAACAATCATCACTGTTAATTAAAAATAAGTAAGAAATGTAAAACTGGTGATTCAGAAAATAGCAGCAACTTAATCCACTGAATTATTGTAATTTCAATATTCATTGAAATAAATTATTTAGTTTAAATATGTGTGGTAGAAATGAAAACTACGTTTTAGATTTATAGGCAAAAATTGTTCCAATTTTTTTTTCACATAGAATAATAAAATACGCCGGCCAACATGTCTAGTTGTCAGAGTGCATGCCTACGGATAGGAAGGTCTTGGGTTCGAATCCCGGTTCAGGCATGGATATACTTTCTCTCTCTCTCTATCCTGTCTTTGTCCTATCCTTGTGTGTGTGAATGAAGTATGAATGATGCCTACCCTATAAAACGGGTCCCTACGTGTGATGGTGACCCACCCCCTGTGGTGCACCTGGGGCAACGCCTCGGCGGCTAAGAGGTCACTGTTTCTGGACGGTTTCTTGGGTATCAGGGAAAAATAGATTAATAGTCTCTGTTGCAGTTGTAACTGTCTACAATCTGAAATTGGAAAAAAATAATAAAATATTGAACTAATTCAATGAGTTATTTTTAAATTAAATATTTTAGTATTCAAATAGATTTTTAACTAGTGGATATTTTAAGCAGTATGAATTTAGCATAAAATTTTACTCTTATATAAATTGATCACATGTAATAAAATTTGGTTTCAAAAATATTTTAAAGTTTACAATTTTCATTTTAAATTATTTTAATCTTAATTTAGAAGATCATAGTTACGTATTGCTTACATATTTTTCCCTCGAACTATTCAAATATCTTAACAAATTCTAACATCATATCGCTTAAAACAATATTTTAAATGTAAAGTTTTTATACTTTCAAATCACACACATTATTTCTATATTCACAATAGCATATTTATTAGTAACTTTCAAATTCATCAATAAATCATCTTATGTAACATTCGTAGTCATTAATCTTATGAAATATTTTAATAAATATAAATCAGAAGTGATTATGATCAAAATTTTCTTTCAACATTTCCATTATCATCATATTTTTTTTCTTAAGAAAATTTTTAATGAATTTTAATTTTTTATATTCTGTAGAATTTTCCAGAACTTAAAGATTACTTTATTCATTAAATTATTTTAGTATTTACACTTTCATGTATTTTATATTCACTGACTAAAAATGAGTTGAACAAAATAATCTTTAATTAATTACAAAATTTTATTCCTTTAAAATCCTGGTTCAGCCAAATGATTCATTATAAGAATAACAATTTATATGTAAATTATTATAAATAAATTTAAAAAATAACCATGGCTCATTTTGTCATTCTCCAATTCTTTATTCACGTGCTCGGATTTCTGTACATTTTGATCCTTAAAGAATGCTTCAATTATTTCCATTTCTATCTCGAAGGCGAAGAGTTTTTCAGGTTTTCCCTTTAAATTCAGTTTTAAATTTTCAGTTTACAGAATCTGATCAGCAACACTGGTTCCTGCTTTAATCGAATGTTAATTTTATGTTTTTCTTTAATGTTTTAATTTTATTTTTTTTCAAAGAAATATTTTAATTTCAGTTTGGCTTCTACAAATTTTAAAATTTTTATTTTTAAAAGACAATGACAATTATGTTAACTCTAACTTTACTGATATAATGTCAAAAATTATTACACTTAAGCAAATAGTCATTAATATAATTCTTTTTTATTAACAGCTGAATTAATTGCATTTTTACTCTAGTGATATTGAGAGATCAATCAAAAAGATTAAAAAGCATATGATATTGATGAACTAGTCTTTTTTTTTTTTTTTTTTTTTTTTTTGTTTATCATGCAAATAAATTTGAAGGAAACTTTCTTCATGGGAACACAACCGACTTTAAAATAAAGGATTACTGTTGAAAATTGGCTAAGTAGGGATGAAAAAATTATATAATTTAATATATTTATTAATTTTAATCCAATGGAGTCATGTCATCAACATTAAATAATATATTTTCAGTGATAAATATCTAGTTTTTAAATACTTATGTTAAATAATAGTGTAAAATAACAGACTTATATATATATATATATATATATATATATATATATATATATATATATATATATATTGCGTTCAGTTTAAACTAACAAAGAACTACGTAAATGTAACGTACTACGTAAACTACGTAAATTGTTTAATCATAAAATGTATTAGAAAATACTCTGCACGTTACTCAATTCTTGATATTTTATAGTCCTTGAATGTAATCACTGAATAACGTAATCATAAAATGTATGAAGTAAATATTCTCTACACCTCACTTATAGAGCTGGTGACTAAAATTTCAACATCATCGAAGAAAGCTAATAAAAAAGTAATAAATATTAAATTACGTAACATAAGATACGAAAGCAAAATAATTATATTTACTAGCAGTTAAGTGTGCTACAGGGAGGTGAAATTTAGGGAAACAAGTGTCGCCTGTGTCAGCTAAAATTGTCTTATTCAGCTAAACATGGAGTTGAATTGAGCTTCGAACACAGAAACGGGCAATTCATTCCCTGCTATTTCAAGTATGTCATCAATCGTAGTAGCTACAAACAGATAGCGAGTCAGCTTCATTGTAGAACATGACCAAATATTTTCAATTCTTGAGAGTTCAAGAAAACATGAATGTCAAAATAACCACTGACTTTTATATTCAGAAATATACCGATTGCCTTTTAAATTACTCTTAATTTAAACCTGAGATGTGCGTGTCCTACATAGATGGCTATCCAACATTTAACACTAAATGCAGAGGCTCTATGATGATATCGAATGCTACAACATATTAAGTGTTCTCCTCTATGCTTTCAGGCATATATGTGGTCATCAGAATGTTATTCATGGAACCGGAGCTTATCTGAAAAAATAACATTGTACCATGTTAGCATCCACCTTGGTCATTGAGCTTACTAGCTTGGCCGTTGGTATTCATGCTGCATTCTCAAGGAAATCCGAAGTAATTATCAACGTGCTGATAGTCCCTGCTGATTCAAATGTCGTCGCACTCTGCTAATTTGTTCTGGATGTATTGCAAACAAACAACTTTCTAGATTAACAATCAATGATGCGGTTGTACAATTTTGCAATTCCGACATCACAATATAACTGTTCTCTCAAGCTTTAGCTATAAGTGTGTGTAGCTAAAGTGTATTCACATGACACTGATTGGATTTCAACCAATAGAAGTAGCAATATCACAAAAAGATAATCCAGACTCTCGATAGGCAATGATCCTACTTCAACAGAATCCCAAGACTAGCTGATAAGTAATTTTTCTTATTATTCCAGTCCTAGAATGATATTCTGAGAAAACTGTGACCTCATTAAGCGATTTTCAAGTGGTAAATCTATGGTAGAACTCTTTTTTTTTTCCTTACCTCACTTCAGATATCGTTTGTCACTTCAGCGTTCTTCAAATGTGCTGAAATGATAATTATTTGCATATTCCATAGTTTTCTTCCACGCATATAAATCTGACGTTCATTAGATCACTCCATTCTAATGAGGAAACTTTAATGGCCAGCAGTGTATTTGATAATTTAATACAAGGCTGTATTTACAAGCCTTCAAGACGAATCCTTAGAGCTCTAACATTTCATTCTACCCCTCGTGGACTTGATTCTGACCTAGGAAATGATAATTCTTTGTGAAAAGGAAAATAAAAAAATGCTTACCAAAAGAAATACTTGTAATTTAACATGAAAAAGGCTATACACACATTCTTGCTATATTGGTGCTACATGTAGTAGCTATTTCTAAATCGTGGACAGATTTGTATGACAGTGAGTTTTAGATTGATATTATTTAAAGTATTTTAATGATAAATGTTTTCTTTCAGTATAAATCTCACAAACTTTTAATTTTTAGCTTTTTTTATTTAGTTTATTTAGTTCAATAAATTTATGAAGTTACGTGAATCATATTTAAGAATTAGTTTTGTTATAAATATTTCTTCCATTGAAGTTTATGAAACATTTTAAACTTTTGACTTTATGGTAATGAAAAGGTTGTTTTAAAAAATTTAACCTTTTCCTTTTTTAAAGTAATTTTAATTTTTTAAATTGTTAGAAAAGTAGCAGGCGAAATAGTTAAAGAGTATGAATCAGTTCATAATCACGAGCAACAAAGAATCGTTTGATTTTTCACAATTTAAAATTCCTGTTGTTGTTTCAATATTTCTCAGAAGGATATTTTGACAATTTAATCAGATAAAAAAAAGAAAATTTAAGAAAGACTTGCATCCAAACAAGTCTTTTAACGATTTATAACAGTAAAAAAGAAGAAATTTATTAGCTAAAGCAAAACAATTTTAAATTATTTTATTTTACAATTTAAATTATATTTAATACAATTCCAGAAGATAATTTTTGACTGTTTAATTCTCTGATAATATTGCCTAGAATAATGTTAAAATGATAATAATGTTTAACAATACTTTATACTTTTTAGGATATGTTTTAATTGTATGTGATAATTCTTTTTCCTTAATTTAATGAATTCCAAATACACAAATTTATTCAGCCTATGTATGAATACTTTCATGATAAATATTCAAAATTTTTATCTGTTAAAAATTCTTCGTACAAACTTTATTTTATTTAATACAATAATTTTAAAGGAAGATCAATGTGAATTGGTCATTATTTATTTTCTCCATGAAGGAACATTGCCTTATATGGTAATAATATCATTTAGAGGCGACACTCTATTTCAAACAAACTAATTACATCATAATATAAAAACTTTTCTTCTACTGTCAGGCACTAATATAAATTGGTAATAATATGCTGAAATCTTTCTCATTACAGAGACTTTGTGCAAAACAATATACATTTAAAAAAGTAAGAATTCAAAATCCTATTAAAACGAAGGGTTTTTGCCCAACCCTCAGTAGGAAACCTAAAGAAACGATTAAATTTCTGCGAATTTCTCCCACACATTTATTACATGTCCCAGAATCTTTGCCTTGATAAATGGGGGCAGCATGCAGGATTACTCTTTATTCACAACCCAGCTGTCAGGCGTTTGAAAAACTCGACGAGTGGGGATACATCGGCGATAAACGTGCTTCCCAAGGCCCGCGTCTCCGTTTAGATTTTTCATTGCACTTGTCTTCCATTTTTTAAAAGCGAATCCTACGTCGTAAGATTTATCAAAAAACAAGCGGGTACTCTGCTCGTACCACGTATATACAGCGTTTTCTGTCAAGGGGATTGCAAAAATTAGAACGTCAGAGTGATTATTTTTATAGGCTTACCTTTCGAAGCCTTTCTTGTTTTGCAAAGAGCTGCGCTGGAATTTTTATTTTAGATGCATTCGCTTAATCATGACTTATAGTTTTATTTAAAGTAAAATGATAAATAAAAGTAGGGCTTTTTTCTGATATTTAAGGAATTGTATGCATACACACACATTTAATTTAATATATCTTTAAATGTTTGTAACATAAATAATTAAATATATCAATAAATTATTTAAGCTAAATTCTACTAAACCATAACTTTAATTGATATTTTAAAGATTTATGTTTAAGTTTGTATAGAATTAAAATGAAAATTTGTTCTTACTTCAACCAAAAAATAGATAACTCCATTAATTTAACATGTTTTATGATAAGTAATAGATGTGATCACATTGAATTTAATTTAAAAAAGTATTTCTTTATTTATTATATACGATGGCTTTAACAAAAACGTTTAATCATTTTTTAGAATAGTAAGTTTTTTTCTACTCTATTGTTTCGCAGAAATTTAAATTGACTTTCTTAAAGTTCTATATTTCAAACCATAGTTAATTTAAAGAAAATAATAACAATATATATTCCGAGACAATAAGAAAATCAAAAACTTTAATAATGTACCCGATTCAAAAGCAGTTAAGAGATTAAAGGATTTAACTGTTTTAAATCTTGAGAAAAGTCAATAACTCAATATGTTCTTAAATGTAAAAAAAAATTATAAATACAGAATATTGAAATTAATTTTAAAAGTGTATATAATTAGTATATGTATATGTGTTTGTGTCTGTGTATACATATTATTTTGTTTACCAAAATGATAGAAAAACCTTAGATTTATAAAGTAACTCTTTATTAGTATAGTGCAGGACACCTATGGAATGTAAAAGAGCTTGGATTAGAAATTCATAAATACAAATGCTGAATAGTGTTTAGAGGAATACTCTACTCATCTACATGGATATAATGTGAAAGTTTGGAAAAATGTGTTTGTGAAGAAAATCAATTCCTTATTGAACACTCTAAAATAGATCATAATGGCTTAAATATATTTTGGTCGAGTGAATATGCGAGCGAAAAAGTTGATATTTAACTTCCTCCTTGTGTTCATCAAGTATGATTGGACAAGTCCGGCTGCATGAATAGATGTATTATTATCCTGGAAAATTCCATATTCTGGAGGAAAATGTCGTCTAAGATTTCTCTATATTTCTCCTCAGTGACTCTTTCCTTCAAGTTTAAAACTGATGCAGAAAAAAGCTTCCCTTATCATGATAGATTTATCTTCATGCTTGTCAGATGAAAGAAGACAATCACCATCATACGCTTAGGCAGTTGTGTGCAAAACATGCACCCGTCCTGTTCTATTAAAAAGTGTGAAAATCGATTTGCCAGACATTATTAAATTGTTCCACTTATCAAATGACCAGGTTTTGTGAGGGTGCTTGGTATTAACATCTGTGACAAGTAACTTGAGAAATGCTGTCCTGTGGTAAATATTCTGCTTATGTAGGTACCTTTTAATTGTAATTATTGTCACTGGAGAATTCAGTTGCTGACTGAAATCTGGGGTCGCTTTTTTTTCTGCAGTTGTTCGCTTTTTAGACAATATATAACCCTTCAATACCCTCTGGGCTCTTTCAATAAGCTTCACTTTCTGCCCCCTATTTTGCTTTAGTGAGCTAGTATTCACAAAACTGTGTGTATGCTGTCATAACTTTAGAATCGTACCCCTGGAAACGTCTAAGAGTTGGGATGTTTCGGACACACCTGTTCCAGCTGCACGGTCTCTTAAAATCTGGCCTCTTCGAAAACTTCAGAGGTCCGAATTTTTAGACATCCAAGACTTATAGAATTTTAATAAAGCTGGCACGTTTTACCAGGATAAGAATATTTCGCTTTATAAAAAACTGGTAGTACTCTTATTTTAATTAATATAAAACGCATTTAACAATGTCACTTTTATTACCGATAGTTTCGTTATTTTAATAATACCCTGTACTTACATACATATAGATAAATTGATAGATATATATTATACGCATATCTAAATATATATATTATGTTATATAAAGGTACTTTCCGAGCCATGTAAATCTACAGCACAAAGTATGTGAAAATATTTTCCTGTAATATATATATATATATATATATATATATTAAAAAAGTAGGACACTTGATTTTGTAACAATTACAATTTATATTTTATATTTAATAGAATATTTTATATTTACTAAAATGTTTTATTAGAAACATTTTACAAATATTTTAAAAATACAATTTTAACATCAGAATTCTGATTTTCTTCAAACATAAAATATTAATGGCAACAAAATGAGCTTATCTTTTAAGAAACTTTGTAAAAAAAAAGTAGGACAGCATTAGAATGAATGAAAAAATAGTGATTTTAATAAGGAATGTTCTTTTCCTTGGCCTTTATAACTTCAAATACTCTTTGGAAGTCAATGGCATATAGATTGAAATTCTGTTTGACAAAAATTGCCCCACAAGCCCTTCCTTGCGGAACTAACATTGCCTAGATGTTTTCCACTATATCAAGGTCAGGACTTTGGACTGGCCATGGTAAAACATCCACATTATTTGTTAGGAACCAATGTTTGACTCCAGTCGCGGGGTGAATGGAAGCTCCATCTGGCTGAAAATTCCACTTTTCACCCCCCAAGTCAGAACCATAAGGAAGAAGCTCGGAATTCAGCACTTGAATTTAGTCTTATGTTTTTGCCTACCATTTACGAAAACCAGATTTGTCCTTCCTCCGTATCCAACAGACAACCAATTTATTAAACTCTCTCCTCCCATTTTTCGTGTTGAATAGTATTCGTCTTCATTCCCCAGACAATGCCAGTAGTACTAATATCCGTTTGGACCGTCTAAGTTAAATTTCTTTTCATCGGAAAATATCACAGAAGTCCATTCTGTAGTCCAGGACGTGTGCTCCTTAACCCACGCTAAACGGTTATCAATGTGAGCTTATGTCCTCTTAGGATGATGTTTCCGTTTTTTTTTTAAATGAATCTTTGAGAACTTTTAATACAGTTGTAATTTATTTGTTTCGTCACATGATTAAATCCTGCTTGGTTTCTTGGATTTGAAACACTTCCTTTGTTCTTTTTAAGCACACGATCAAGTTTTCTTCTTTACATGGTGTTAACTTTTTCCGCCTACCAGTCTTCTTTTTCTTTCCATGTTTATAACGATTTGTGATGAAGTTTGAAACTGTATTGGTGCTCACCTGCAACAATCGAGTAATCTCTCTGATACATTTACCATCATTTGGCATGCAGAAATTTGACCTCCTTGAAAAGCGTTCAAAGGTATTCTTTTACGCATTTCTGAGAACGGAGAAACAGCGTAACTTTTAAACAAATTAGATTTTTTTGACAGAAAAGGATTAAACAAACTACAAAAGCACTATTTAACTAAGGAACAACTCACTAAATTAAATATATTAGCAAGTGCCTTTCTACTTTTTTATACATCGGAAATTATAAATACTAATTTTATTATTAATAGTTGTAGTAGATGATTTATTTTTGCCTAAAATGAAAAAAAAATCGTCATTAAACTAAATCTGGTTAAATATCTGGTAGTTAGGAGAAAATAAGAGATATTAATTGGCAAAAAAACACTGTCCTTCTACTTTTTTTACGCAGTGTATATATATGTATATATACGTGTGTTCCATTGGTTTATTTGAATGTATATTTTTGTTATGCTTAATAACTTTTATTCTTTATCTATAGTTTGTTAAAGAAGTGTATTTATTTTTTAAGAGTCAATACATGTTTCTTTCAGTAGACATCATCCTTGAATGTATTCAGTGGTAATTTTTCTGTCAAACGTAAAGCAGAATTTGGATTATTAAGCTATACAAACCGTGTTAATAACAATTGGGCTAATGTAACACAATTATGGTAAATTTATGAGTTCTTAGATTTCTAGAAGTGTAAATTAGCAAAACATTAAGAAGCATTTAATAAATTTTGCTTTCTGAAAAGCTCAAAACAATTGCAGTATAAATAGTTTATTTAATTTTTATCCTTAGTGAAATATACAAGAAACTCACTCTATTTCTCTCTTCCTCTTTATTTTTCGATTTGTTTATATAGACAGAGAGATAGATTCGAAACCCTGCGTGGTCTTCAAGCTACCAAGACCCTAACCTGTAGGCCCGGGAGTAGGACCTGGACTAGCAAAATGAACTCACCCTTTAGTCACGTCTGTGGGTCTCTAGAACTGAGTACCAAGTACTAAACACTTAGAGTTTCACTATAATTTGACCACGTAACCGCTTTCCACCCCAGAACCATCGATCAAGAAAATAAATATGAGTACTGTAGGCCTTGATCCTAGGGCTGGTTTAGTTTATTAGTATATATACAAATATAACCACCATCCAACTTGTCTAGTGGTCAGAGTTCCTGATTGCGTATAAGGAGGCATGAGTTTGAATCCCGATTTGGGCATGGATGTACATTCTCTCTCCTGTCTTTGTTATTCCCTTGTATCGTTTACATAGGATATGGGCCCCCCCGAATGGGTTGTGGATGGTTGTCTACGCTTTAAACGGGTACCTATGTGTGTACTGAAGAAGTTAGACTTCACACCAAATTACCGTACACTTGGAAAAGTGGAGCAGCGCACCCCATACTGTCACACTATCTGGCACGAAGGAACTACAAATATAAATCAAATAGATTTCAAAGTTGTAAGTTTAATTTCAATTAAAACATATTTTAAAAAGGCAATCACATCTATTCTCATTTTTGTTATTCTAATAATACCCTCGAAACCATGTGCTCCATGGCAAGAGATATAATTCGCAAAACATATGGTAAATAGATAAAGAACAAAATTGTTAATAAGTGACAAGTAATTTGCTAGTTAAACTTAATAATAAAGAAAATATTTGGGAATCATTGACACTAAATTTGTTTACAGCTTAATTAAATTTCTTTGAACTGATTCTCTAATAAACTTAATATTATTTTAATGTTGTCTTCGCAAATATAAGCATTTTATTTACTTTCTATTTATATCGACTTTTTATTCCGTGAAGTTGCTTTGATATTCATATATTAGTCAATAAAGATATCATTGGAATTCGCTTGATATCAGGGGAAATAAGGATCTTATTTAGGTGACATATACAAAGGCACAACATCTAGAGATTTTTCACTGTTTGCTTCCTACCCTTGCTCGTGCCTGAGGCAACTGTGAAATTGCGTTTTTGTCATCATAACGATCTTGAAATAACGTTTCGTAGCTTCAGGCTTCCAATGTAGGTAACCAATTTGCAAACAGTATCTTCAAAGATTCGTAAAAATGTTTGAAATTTTGCTGCTATGTAGGTCGACTGGAAAAAATTGGAAAACGGCTTCAGAAGCAAAAGCCAATCATTATTTAGTTATTAGTTTTTTTTTAATTTAATAAGGAAAAAGTGAGCATATTTTATGTGGCTATATAATCTTTAAAGTTACACTGATATATAATAAATTGAAAAAGGTTTTTCGTTAAGTATATTTTCAGTATTATTAAACACATACAGCAAATATTGACATTATCTAGTTTCATGAATAAAATTACAGTGATTCAAAAAGATTTACTTATTGATAGATATTCTGTGTAAAAAATATATATTATTAATATTCTTTATTTGTATTTTTATGAAGACATTCGTATTTATTATGATTAAAATGAAAAACATTTTGATAAATAAACATTTTTGATATTATTTAGAATTTTCATTTTACTTTTCGTCATTTAATTGTAATAAACCTTACAACAAACTATCGATTATGCATTTCATAAACAAGGAATTTAATAGAAATATTTTAGCAATTATTTTTACAATTACCAATAAAATTATTTCCTTATTAATAATCCTAAATAATATTACCAAATAAATATTTTCATTCAACACCGAAACTTTTATTACTCCTTTATTTTCGATAACTGCATAAAAAGGTTTTCAATAATAAAAGTTATTTCTTTTAATGTGGAAACTAGATATTTGCTGCCATTTTAAACATTATTCCTATAATACGTTTTCAAAATCGCTTTCCAGTCATGTGGAATTATATTCGCTACTGCTTTCATTTTATTTACTTTATATTTTAAATGAATAATATAAACTGACTGCTTAATTCGATGAATTGTATTCCCAAAGGGCTAAAAGGTAATGCTAAAACATAAATATTTAATGTACATTTGTAGGAGAATAACAGCTTCTCAAAGCTAATATATGAACACGTCATGATATAATATGAATTAGTCACACAGTCTATTGGGAACACAACCAATTGCCATATAATAAGAGTTTCAAAATGACACCTCGGCTCATTTGCTGTAAGCCAAGATTCAAACTAATACGAAATTGACTGCTAAATGTAAACTGACAGAAGGTCATATTAAATGATATAGATAATACCATTAGAATATTTCATTACCATTTCAGAATATTTGCATTAGATCAGATGTTGATATTATATCAAAACACACTGCAATATGCAGCAAAATTTCAAGTGATCGGATACAACTGATAATAAATGAAAATTCTCAATACTTAAACAAGCTGAATAGTTTTATAATCTTTAGGTTTTATTTAAATACTCTAAATCTTGCTTGAATATAATTTTGATCATAATTAACTACTGTTTTATGTATATCAATGTATTCTGAAAAATTATTCGCATTTACTTGTTAATAATATTCATTTACTTTAAATAATGCATTTCTCATAAAATTTTGGTTATTTTAAATGATTTTCCTTTATTTTGGTGCATTTGCGTAATATAATTAATGAAAAGCAGTATTTATACAGATGTTGTTCATTAAATGTACATGAAAATTTAAATATGCGTCTTAAATAATGAGTAATCATTAGAATTTTATAAATTTCTCAGAGTTTTCCTGAAGAATTAACATAAGAAACTACAATAATGCGTAAGTGTATCTATACACCAGCATTTTTCAAAAAAATAAATCTTCTTTATCATGAATAATGATCCTTTTGATATGACTACAAGAACTTACACCATTATTGTATTACTGTGAACAATATTTGCATAACTCTCAATGCAATGTTTAACTCTTAAATTGTTGAATACGAATTAATAATTATTTTTCCAAATGAAATTCATTATAATATATACATATAGCCAAATTCAAAAAATTCAAAACTTAAAGAAATCATTGCAAGCGTTAATAGTGTAGAATTTCACACTCATAAAAGTTAAATGTTTGAAATTACTTTTTTTTTTAAATATATATATGTGTTTATATATATATATATTATATATATATATATATATATATATATATATATATATATATATATATATATATATATATATACATATATATATATACATACTCCAATTTCATTTTCATAGATGACCTTATGATAGTAAAGTTAGCTCTCCTCAAAGGAAAACTGAAATCTGTACTTGTTTGCTAATTTAATACACTATTGTCAGGTATTATTGCTACTTGGATCATGTTGCGATGAAATTGAAAATGAAAAAAAAATAATAATATTTTCTTATATGTCAGTTTCATCGTTTTGTTATTCATGAGATATTGTATGTTAGTGAGTAAAAGAATGTTTCTCAGCCCTTTACTAATTGCCGAATTGTTGCTTTTAAACTTACGTTTTGACTACTTTAATCTTACCTATTTTATACATTAGGCTGTAGAGAGTGATATATACCATTAAAACAATTTTACTAACAATCATCAGAATTTTGAATTAACGGTTAACAAACGTGGAAACTGAATATATCACTTTCGGAATCTGTTTACTATAAGTATTCTTTTGTGTAAGTATTCACAAATATTTACATGAATTATTTGTTTCATTACAATATTTTTCATTTATCCTATTATCAAATTTCATTCCCTATCAATTGTTAAAGTAACACAATTGATTAAAACTAACCTAATTGAAATCTATTATCGAATAAATATTTGAAAAACATTGCTTTTTAACCAAACAATTCTCAACTCTATGTAAATCACTGCTGCATATTTATCATAAAAGAAGTTATATAAAAAGCAAAAAATCTGTTTTAACCGGTTGAGCGATCAGCTTTGAATCCCCACATACAGAAATAAAGGATGCTCCACCGAGAAGCATAACAGAAGCGCTCAACATCTTCAATATTTTGAAATGAGATGTAGAAGATGTCTTCAGATATCGACTTATCTTTCCCAGTGCCAAAAATGCTCCTAATAGGGACATGGACAGATCGAAACTTCTCCAGGAGCTCTATGTAAAAGTCTGCGTTTTAGACATTCACTTAAGCGACATTTTTTATGACTTTTGTATCGGATGCAAATACGCAGATCTGTTTCCTCCTGCTTAACATTAAGGGAATATGAACCATTTCCCGACGACTGCTTCGAACTGAAAAGCTGAAGAGCTTTTTATTGAAAATGTTGAAGTATAAGGGAGCGCTTTTTTTTTTCCAAAAAAATATCGATATGAGTTTTCTACTATATAGGTACTCTTTCAACCTGGAATATATGTATTCTAATCTTCTATTTGGTTCTCTACAGCAGTTTGTAACAGAAAATGATATGCTGGTGTTCAATATAAAGGTATTATTTAACAGAAAAGAGAATTCATTTTAGCATTTTTCTTCTAAAGAAAAGTCAATAACCAACATTTTTGTAGGTTAGTGTTCAATAGAAAAAGTCTCCTATATTGTAAAAAAGAACTGAAATTTTTGAATAACAGTCTAACACAAGCACAAACTTTTTACTGCTATCTAATAGATAATTTAATACAAAAAAATTAGTTATTTAGTTTTGAGTTGAAAAATTAAAAATATGTTATGCAAACAAATTTCCCATTGACAATATATTTATGAATGGTTGTAAATTCCTACACGCTAAAACTCTAAATTATTAATTCTAAATAGTATCCATTTAAATTTCTCAATTCATAAATAAATAAAAATTTTACGTATGTTAAAAATAAAATCAGTTATTTCTTAATCCATTAAATGTTCATTATAATACGACAAAATCATATTAATATAACAATAACATATAACAATCATATTTCATTTAATAATAGCATTTTTAGATCTTACTCCAAATTAAAGGGCATAAAATCCAATATGTACGTTTTGAATAAATAATTGTTTAGTGCATATATTATTGTTAAGATTATCTTCTTCTAATTCTGATTTAAAATGATATATTTATAAATATTAGTTTGGGACCAAATGCTATAATTCATTCCAATGTATCATTTTGTATCCCTCAAAAGAATAGCCAAAACATTTAAAAATAAAAAAGAATTAGGAATATAAGCAATAAAATACAAATAAGTTGGTACTGTCTCATTATTATTATTATTTTAATAACAGCGGGCAGTGGGTGACTAACCCTTCATCACAACAAGGACTGAAGCTGCTTCTCATTTACAGTTAACTGGTAGGCACATGTAAACCAAGTCACGGAAATGAATAGCATTACCCACACCACACCACTACAATCCCGTTGATAGGTTGGGCGACATTCATACATCATCTCACATCAAAGGACAGAGAAACATTGAGAGAGAAAGAAACAACCATGCCCGAACCGGGATTCGAAGCCGGGACTCACCTCACAGACTAGGAGTCAGGAACGCTAACCACTCAGCCATAGGTCGGCTACATCATTATTATGCATATATTTTTTTCTTGTTATAATTTTAATGTTATATGTACGTATGTTACATGTGATTTTTGTTATATGTATTTTAGTAATCATGTGTTAAATGTCGCTTTTAAACTTACGTTTTGACTAATTTAATCGTACTTATTTTATGCATTAGGCTGTAGAGAGTGATATATACCCTTAAAACAATTTTAATAACAATCATCAGAATTTTGAATTAACGGTTAACAAATGTCGGAAACTGAATACATCACTTTCGGAATCTCTTTTCTAAATTTGCATGCCACAATTAATGATGGACTTGGCAATAGGACTAACTGCAATCCACTGCTATTACCAAACGAAATTTCTCATGATGTGTAAATTTTTATTAATAATTTCTATATTTATGTAACAATGGAGCTATCTGCTGAGCGTTTTTTATACTCAAATTTACGCACATATTTTAAAGACACATTAGCGATAATTGATCTCCTTTAATTTAATTCATGAATAAATATTCACCATCAAATACCAGAGTCTACTCAGGAGTGAGTGTGTTTCCAAATACCATACACAAACATTAGCCCATATCTATAGAAAATTATTAAACCATAATTTAAGAGCAAAGATTTATCAACATTAATAAACCTCTTTCAATCAAGTCTTTAGTTTTCTTCTGGCTACTAATGATACCTTTATCATTTTGGTGTTCAAAACTATTACAGAAAAAAACATTGGACTATATACTAATCTTTATGATCAATCTGGTTTTCAGGACTACTATGGAAAACATTAGAGTGTTTTCTTTAATTTTATTTGCTATCCAAGAATAACAATGCATCTGTAATAAATAATATAACTTAAATTTCAAAAAATTCTATTGGGAAATAATTCTTACTTTGAAATCTATTATCGAGGTATTCGGAAGATAAGCTGTTAGGCTGCATCAAAGACTAAATAAGAATGCAGTAAATAAATAGATTTCACTTCCTGTAATTCGTAAACTACAATAAATACCTTTATCAACACTCCTAAAATTTTCCTAGTTTGCTTACATATTAATCTATAAATATTGAGTTTTTTTTCGCGAAACATTAACATCATATTTATTTATGTAGTTTTTTTCAATATGAGTACGTATTATTTGAATCATAAAAAGGTGTGAATAATATTGCAAAAACATTAATCTGATTTTTTAATAGATTATGATGAAGTATGGCATAAAAATTTGTCTAATTTACTGCGAACTCCATAAAATTCAAATACAAATTTTCAATAAATTGTTGAATAGAAATTCGAAAAATTAAATTATGACAACTGTGATGTTTCCTTATTTAATTTTACATTTTATTTTTATTTACTATAATTCATTTGGGGATTATATCTCAATCTGAATAAACAGAGAAAGATATCGATTTTATTTTTCGACGTATATTAAAAAAAAGTGACGCATTAAAAAACTAATCACTTAGGCTATGAATCGATAGGCAGGGGGTATAGTTTTCAGCACCAAGGTAATATACATTTGTAACATATAAAAGATTTATTTTATAAAAATTTATGTAGTTTTCCTTGAAACATTTTTGTCGACTTTCATCAAAACCAAATGTTTCAAAATAATGAAGGAATCTGTATATTTTATAACATTTTTCGTGAATTCTTGTTTTCAGATCCTTTCTGTTTATATTTAAGTGATATTTATAATTTATAAAAATGTATTATGCTAATCTAACACTACTTTTCTTTAAAGACGCTTTCTTACTTTTTTAATTTAAAGAATTTTTTTATTGAAACATAAGACTCCTTTAAAAATTTAAAGTAAATAATTTTTTGCGAAGTAATTTTAAAATATTTTAAAGATTTCTATGGCAATTTAACGCTACTAGCAACAGGTATTATAATCGTTATTAACGAAATCCCTCAAATGACTACTTGTAAAAAAAACTTTATCCTCAAAGAAACTTAATATCGAAAAACAGAGGTAAAATTTGGACACAAAAAAAGTTACAAAAATATAAGCGATCAAAAATAATTAAAAAATAGTATATCATTTTTTAATCAAAGCAAAACTAAATAAAAGAAGTTCTATTACATAACAAAGTGAAGATTATTTAGAGCTTATGTGTTAATATGATGAAATCTATATGAATAATTTTCTAATTAATATTTTTAATTGAACAATGTAAACAAAAGTTTGTTGAAAATAAGCTGATTAATCCTAACAAATTACTAATTCAGCTTATTAATAACAAATTAATTAGTTTACTCCACATATGTGAAATATTTCTGAAGTATTTTATTAATTTATAACAAAATATGATAAGGTAGGACAATTTTTTAGATTTAAAAAGAATTTTGAATTTTCTTATGATTAAAAATCATAAATTAATAAATAGAACTTAATGTAAAAAATTTTTGAATATAACAGATTAAAAATTATGAAAAATATATAAGTGATAATTTAATGAAAAGACCTTAATAGAAAAAATATTTCTGAATATAAAAAATTAATAATCTTGAATTCCATTAATTAGTAAAAATTTGAAATAAGCGGAGAGTATATTAAATTTTATTATATGCCTGCATTCAATGAAAACAAATGCTTATTCATTAAAAAAGGGGTGTCTTAGTAAACAAATACTGAAAATAATTAGAAATTTTTGGAATCCATTTCAAGCCTCGTATAAATCCTTTGAATAGATAAAATATCTCTCTAGCTAATGATCGAGAGGAGAAGAAAGGAATCAACTAATTGAAAAATATAATGATGTATTCTGATGCTTCTATTATTTTCGGGGATCTTGCAGAGAATAACACCAGGATTAAATTCAAAGTTAGCATTCGAAAACGCCTATTTCCATTAGATGAATATTTTTTTAAGTGCATACGATGCGTGTGCTGCCATCTATTGAAGACATTTTTATCATTAGAAGCTCTTTTGCATTTCCATGTCTAAAAAATTATATCAAAAAAATTTTTTTTTTTTTTTTGTAAGAAGACTTGTTGTGCCACTAAAATTACCGATATGCGCATTGCCCTATGAATATTAGAAATGAACTTAAAATGAAGCTCAAACCCTTTTATCATTGAAATAAGAGAAGCAAATAAAAAAAATATTTTAAAAAATGTTTTATTGAAAAATTGAAATAAAAGAAGCCAATTAAAAAACGTTTTTAAAATGAAATAGAAAAATTCCTTAAAATTACTTTTAAAATGTACAAAATATCTATAAGAGAAAACTTATTCATAAAAATCAACAAAAGTGGACATACTAAATCTAGAAGTTTGCTGTGGGAAAAATCATGTGATATTCGCTACATTTGTATTAGATTGCAAGTGGCTTAGCAATGATTTAATTACAAATGACAAGCTAATTTAAATTAAATGCATTAAAAAAATTAGCTTGACAATAAATAAGTGTTTATGAAAATATCAGCGTAACCAAAAATTGTTTTCCTTTAATTATAATTGTAAATAGCTTTAGCGAAAAAGTAAAAAAATAAATGTGTAGAGAAAAAACTAACTTATAAATTAAATTATAAATTATTGTATAGTAAAAATTTATCCGATTTCTTAAGTTATTAAATGAAGAATTTACTATGAAATTATTTAAATTCATTGTGTAAATTTTAATTTCTATTATTTTATTTATATCATGAACAAGTTGCTTGTGTATAAGATTTTTTCAAAAAGTTTTCTGTTAATATAACAAAATCCAATCTGTGCACTTTGAAGTTAGGAAGATATAATTATTTCTTCCTAACTTCAAAGTGCATTTAAAAAAAGTAAAAGATATTTACTTTTTTTTTTAATTTGTAATGACATAGTATTTCTGAATGTTGAATATCGTTAAATATAGATTGTTTCCTATCTGAACATTTCTTTTAGTTGAAATCATTTTTAGGTACTGTTCTACAACTTAATAAAAAAATCATATCTTTTATTTGTCTGGTAAAAATTATTACTAATCGACTTTCCTTTCAAAATAGGAGCAAATCTTCAAGCAGATATAAATAAACGCAGTACTGATATCTTTATTTACTTTTAAGAAGATATGAACTTAGAAAATAAATCTGGTATTTCAAATATTTTATAAATGATAAGTTTATATACATTGCTAAAAATACACCTAAAATAAAACACTAGAGTACGGTAGCAATAAAATCTTGAAATTTGAAAAAATTTATTCAAAAATAAAATATGCCGTTAACAAATAAATTTTCCATGTGCATAGGTTATGGAAATATAATATTTCCATCGGTAAAAACATTCTCTAATGATCATTACAGTAGAAAATTCTGAAATTTGAGTACTGTGTAAATAAAACAAACAAATGTAAATTCTCAGGAGAATCTTGCATTTTCCCATTATTTAATGGGACAAAATGCAAGACAGTTTCATCCAGTTCTATTCAGTAAGAAGCAGTGTGGTACCTCTAAATTCCTATCAGCATTTTTATATTTCTAGAGCACAAAACACACAATAAATTTGCTTAAAGTATAAAAAATATAGCAGAAATCTAGTAATAGCTGTTCCCCATCATACATTATATTTCTGTCTAAAATTGTTTTTGCAAATATATTAATCCTTTTACTATTTTAACACAGAAAAATGCGTTGGTATTCTAAGAATTTTTTAAAATTTATTTTAATTGACAATAAAATTACAAAAATTTTAACTAAGAAAAATTTATTACAATTCATCTTTAATTATAGAATTTTTACACACAAGTTTTAATTTCTTACATTGTATACTTTACAAATTTCCTATTAAAATTATCGAACTTAAGTTTAAATCCAAAAGCTTTTGCAAAAATAAATTATTTATTAATTTTAACTTCGAATCTAACTGTTAAATAAAAGTGAATGCATTTAATGCGATATTTGCTTTATCTCTGATAGATAAAATATATACTTGACATTTATTTCAATTCACAGAAACTATTTCATGAAAATAGACAGCATTTATTAAAAATATATAGTTTTTAAATTTTTATTCATATTCCTAAAGTTATGAGATACACGAAACGCAAAATTCTTATACATACATAATTTACATTTTTCGTACTTGAAAAAGACATCTCCTTACATGGACTAGATAGTTCATTTGAGAATACCTCATACTTAAAGTAATAATTTCTTCTGTTTTTTATATTCTGCAAGATAACTAAATTTTTTATGTTTAATTATAAATATTTCCTCTATTAGCAATATTTATAATTAAACATTGCCAATGCAATTTGACGTTAATTTTATATTTTAAGATACGTTAACGACAAAATTTTCAATATTAAATATAAAAACTATCTACAGTATGTATTCAGTGGATTTTTTAGGAATTATTATGCTAAATTAAAATTTTGATTTATAGAATCAAAATGAAGCAACTCATGATACTAATGTTTTATTCCCTAGGATTTTTCAGCTCCATATTTCTATTTAAAACAATATTGACATGTGAGACAGCCAATGAAATGAATGCAGTCATCCGAGTTACACCTTAAAAATGTAGCATAATCCTTTTTGAATGCCAAATAATATATTATCTGTTAGTTTTTAATTGATGATGTTGACTCCTGAGCTGTCATCGTTTTTTCAAGCTTCCACGCTGCAAACCGGAAAACTAGGCTGTAGATAATCAGCTTACAAATTTCTTTATATGAGGACTAGAACACTGTCCTCATTAAGCTCTATAGAAGAATTAGTTTGAAAATACTAACTTCTCAATTACAATAGTGCTATCTATGCATACATGAATCGGTGGCTCCATCGACTAAAGGTGACTTATGAAAGTAATTATTATTTTAAAGAAACTGTGTGAACAATTTTTTATTAATTTTTAAATGTTATTAATATATATTAATATTTAAAATAAAGTATGACTCATCTTTTCTTAATATCCTTGGTAAGTCAATAGTTCACTAAAAATTTCAAAATGTTAAAAACGCTTGAAATGTTGGTTAAGATGTGTGATTTTTCAATACATGTGTCATGAAAAAGCTGAATTTCATTAAGAAGCAAAAAAATAAAGCTATATTTTTTTAAAAAAAAAAAGTATCACTGGGAGAAAGAACTGATGATCTGAAACACAATGAAGGGGACAACTCTGTATTGAAATCCCTTATTCGTTCAAAATCAAGTGTTCAAGACAACCGCCAGTATATTCTAAGAAATAACTAAGGCGATACCCAACATTCACTACAGCAGCGGCAAAAAGTCAAATTGAATTTCAGGAGCTTCTCGACAGATGGTTCAGCCAATGCTGGAAGGCATGTACAATAAGTTTTCACTCAGAAATCAGCTTGTTGGAAGTCAAATGATGGTGGAAGTTATACAACCTTCTCAGAAATTGTTCAACTGGATTGGTATAGTGTGGTATTACGCCATCCTCCATGAAGATGATTATCGATAAAACATCGCAATTTTATGCAAGGACGTCTTAATCACTCAAAACAATTAGATGATGTTCACTAATTACTACTGATAAGTGAACATCATCTCATGAACATGCATAATTTCACAGTCAGACTTTTAAACTATTCTTCAAAGAAAAAAGGTACAACATGATGAGGTGAATTCAGAGTTTGTTAGATACTTCCGAGTATAAAATCTGACTTCCTTGTGACAATTTTCTTGCAATACTATCTTTTTCATTATTAGAAGAAACTGCAGTCGATTTCAGTCTGTTTTTATGTATAATGTGTATTTACCCTTATTACTCATCTTACAAGTTTTGATGTCCACAGCACCAAAGAAAGTGTAATCTCCTATGAACACACTTTAATGGGACTTTATATTACAATTGTAAGAGTAAAAACTACATACATTTTTCTTTAGTTGCTAGCGTGAAAACAAAATATTAAATTCTGAGGGAAATGTGGGTATATAAAATCTTTCAAAGAAATCATTATTAATCTGATATATTACATCGGGTAAAATATTTTCCGTAAACGAAATTTTTCTTGATAACCAATTGCAACAGAGCGTCACTTGTTCTCCCTTTACAAAAGTTATTTTAATTTTGTACATAATGAAATAATATTATGGATAAACTATGAGCATTCCGTGCCTTGTATAATTAGTGAAGGTAATCAATTGTTTCTACAAAAAATTTCAAAGAAATTTTGAAATGCCTATCAAAATTATAAAATGACAAACAGACAAACTTATTGCTAAATTTAATAAAAAAAAATTTTTTTTTTGCTAGGGTTCTACATTTTCACTAATGTTAAACTTTCACTTTTCACTGTTATCAAAAATATTTAATTAAATATTATGAGAACTAATAAATGAAATTTCAAGATTCACTGAAGTAATGTTTTCTTGAATTAATAAGGTAAAATTTTCCTAAGACAAAGTTCATAGTTTGAGTGAATTTAAAAGTGATTGATTCTAATGATTAAGCCATTTGAGTTGTTATACGTATGCCAGAAAACATGAAAGAATAAACTAAATATAAATTTTTCATGTAGAACTTTTCCTGTTTTTTTAAAGCAATCAACTTTAAATATTCGAATCCCATTTACTTTATGCTCAGATATATTTGCAATTTCAGATACCTTAAATATTCTTTGTAAGAGATGATTTCTAAAATTTAAACTTATTAATGTCAAAATTATTTTATGAATTCAAAAATTTCTTGAAATATGCCGGAGAAATTGAATTAAATGTGAAAAATACTATGAATGTTGTATATATATATATATGTGTGTGTGTGTGTGTGTGTGTGTGTGTGTGTGTGTGTGTGTGTGTGTGTGTGTGTGTGTGTGTGTGTGTGTGTGTGTGTGTGTGTGTGTGTGTGTGTGTGTGTGTGTGTGTGTAACTACAATGAATATTTTTAAGTAAAAGAATAAATAAACCAATACAAATAATTTATATTTATAGTATAACAATCTCCTCTCCATTTGTACAGATATTATCTCTTTTCCTTCGTATTCTAAGTTATTCTTCTTGTTCTTGCTCAATTTTTTTCTAGTTTCTTAAAAATCATTTCTAGTTTGCGCTTTACCAAGTATTTTGCATTTATATTTGTTTAGGTAAAAATTTTCACGCAAGTTTACATTATATACTTACATAACTAATATATTGTATTTATGTTTACATATATGCATGTATATATTAATAAGATTAAGCAAAAATTAATGAATCTTGACAAAATTATTATAAAACAAAGTAAATACTGTTTATCAAAAGTACTGAATTAGGAATCTCAATCTGCTACCATGATGTAGCGTTTTTGTAAAAGACCTAAATGCAACAATGAATTAAAAACAATGCATGTTTGAATTAACAACAAACGTAAAAGTAAATCTTATTGCTTCCAAACTCATACAACTCTGAATTGCATTTTATTTGAAAATTACTTTTTCATATAACACATTTTATATAAAAATAGTTAATTTTGGAACTTAGTTTTTAATTAACTGAATACGATATTTTTGATGTAAATGTAACAAACTTCGGGAATTATAATTCATTCTTTTTTATTCGTTAATTACAACATAAATTTCGTAAAAATGATCACATAAAATATTAACAAGTCTTTCGATTTACCGAAAAATTGTTTTGATGATTTTTATGATTAAGCTTGCGTTTTTACTCCACTCCAAAACTGAACGTATTATGAACGCAAATATCCATTTTAAAAAACATTTAATGAGATAACGGAAAAAATGAACCACTCATTAGATTAGTTACGGGACATAATTCAGAAAACTCGCAAATTGGTTCTTCGAAATTTACTTCTAATTGTTGAAGCTCAGAATGTCAATCCACGTTGCATTATTTTTTGCCTCTCTTTCCAATACGTTGAGCACGAACTATGGCTCATTTTTCACTGGAACCTCAGATATGTTGAATGAGTATGGAATATTCGATTAACAAAAATAAGAAATATTAAAAAAAAATGTAAAAACCGTAACTTCATTAATTAGGGTAGAATAAGAAGAGAAAAAAAGTATTTTTAATGGCATCTTTTTTTGGTATCTTTAATGTTGCAAGTTGTACCTCCAGAAGTTAATAAATCATGATGTTCCAAAAAGAACTGAGAATGTTTAATTAAGAAAACTTTTTTAAAAAGAGGAAGAAGTCTAAAAGGTTTTAGTAACCTAAGAAATTGTTTCGTAATATTGCAAGAGAGAAAAATTATTCTTATTATTTTACTGAAATAAACACTAAACTTATAATAAAAGTAGAGAAATGAAATTCATATCATTCATTAAAAATGCATTTATAGATTAAAAAATGAATCGACTGAATTCGTCTTGAATGTATCAAACAAAAAGAGAAAAACAATAAAAAGGAATGAAGCATTTAGTTTTTAACAACAGATAAAATTTTGATGAATGGTAGTATTAAATAGAATAAAATATTTTGTTTTCTTAAATTATAAATGACTTTAAAAAAAGCATTGGGTAAGATTTTTCTACTAAGAATATTAATAAATTTTGAACAAATATCTCTATTATTAAAGTTTATCGTGTTTTGTTATCAGATCATATAATTGCATAAAAAATTCAAAAATTCTTTCTAGAAAAATATAAATTCATTTATAAATTCTAAATTGCTAAAGATTCACTATTTTACACCCAAGTTTTAGTATTTTTAAAAATAAATACATCTTTTATAGTAATAACGCTTTATAAATATATACATATGTGCATAACTAATGATTATTCTACATGCAAAACAAATACATAATGTTGAAATGATCACCTAATGATTTAAATATATGTTGTTAACTTTCGCAGATTTCTCTTCAATATTAGGAATATTGATTTACTGCAATTTCTTATAAAGCATTTTTAAATCTTTATTATCAAATCATGTATTAAGGAATCCAGGAAAGTAGAACACAGAAAATCATTCAGAAATACTATTCATTTAATAAGATACTTTAAGCGAGGATATTTTTTTTTATTTTGTGCTGCTAAAGCAGGGAAAGAAGTTTAAAAAATTTATTTATTTTTAATAATAAATTTATAGGGTTAAAATATCTTCAAAATGTGTTAGGAATTTTATAATCCACTTTTCGAAAATAAATACAAGTAATCATATTTTATAATATCAATTTAACTCTTAACCATAAAATCAGATATTCTTTTTAATTTCTACAAAAATTCTTATTTTAAAATAACCAGGTATAATTACTTTAATTTAAATGACATTTTTGTTTATATTTGATATTGAAAAAAGCTTCTCATTTATGATCAATCAGAAATATTGATAATCATTTCCATTTTTGCAATAAAAAAGAAAACAATAAAAGTGTAAAGAAAATACATCATAATTATAAATCATATAAATTAAAAAAAAATTTAAATTAATTACTAAAGTTACGATTCTGTCTTTACTTTAAAACAATTTTCAGGTACGCTGTAAAATACAAAAAAGTATAACAGCCTTACAAATATATTCATTAGTTTAAAGTAAATGAAATCAAAATGTGAGAAATTACAGTTAGGCAAAAAGTTTTGCCTGAACAGCAAAAAATTGTAATTAAATTTTAATTCTCTCTTTAACGCTCATACTTAATAATATACTTACTTTAACTAGAATTAGTTAATGGCTATTATAATATAACTAATTTATTGACATAGCTTACGACACATGCATTTTTTCTCTCATCTGAAAAATAAAAAATTCTATTTAATAAAAAGAAATTTTATTTCCAAAACTTAGTAAAAGCTGTAACCTACCACACTTTATATTTTAAAGAGTTTTGAAGTATGCATATCAGTTAGAAATTCACACCAAAATATCTTATGATTTTACAAAAGGTTTTTTGACTTTAAGTATTTTAATTAAATAGATAAAAAAATTTTAAATTATTAAGCTTGTGTTTCTGTATGTAACTTCAGCTTAAAAATGTATTTTGATTGCATGAATAAAATATCTTTACTTTTAAGATACAAAAAGAAAAAATATATTTGCTTTGGTAATAAAAGCTACTGCTTACTTCTCTTTAATACGTAAGAAAATTCCTAAACTGTATGCTAAAAATTGTTTTGAAAAACATTTTTTCATAAAAGCAAGTTTTAATATTTGTGATATAATTCATGAAATTCATTATAAGCATTCCTTAGCCTACGGCGATGAATATTTTTGTTTTCAACATATGCAAAATTTGAAAAATCTACAAAGTAAATACATCATTGTTTTTTGCTTAGTTTTGATTCAGTGAATAAAAGTATTTGTACTTGTTTCCAAAAGATATTCAAAATTAATAAAATAATAGGATATTCTAATTTTTTGAGTTTAACGGGAACCAAATATTATATATTTAAAAACATCCGTTATCTATATTTATTTGAATAGAATTATATATTTTTAAATTGAACATTCTTGCTTAGAAATATATTTATTATTAGATTTTAAAACATAAACAGATATATTTACTTTAATATAAAACATTTTAGTATCAACATTTTAGCAAAATATAAATTATTCAAAATATGTAATAAAATTATCAATATAAATGCTTTATGGACATTTAGTACTTATTTTAATTAAATTTTGAAAATAAAGTCAACATCATACAGTCTTACAGGATTAAGGCCTACAGTTTTTGCTTTAATTGAACATAATATAAATTTTATTTCATCCTCAAAATTATGATGATGCATAGGATTTCAAAACTCATAATTTATGTTCATTTTTAAGGATACTTAACTTGTTTATTTTTAATATCCAATGTATTTCAAAGGTAACATTAAAATATTATTTAATGTTATCAATCTAATTTATATATGTATAATATATATAAATATAATAATATATATAAATATGATAAAATAAATATTTTTACTTGTAATATTTATATAAATATTGATTACCTTAAAGAGGGCTTATATATATAGATATATATACAACAGACAAATATTTATTTCATTTTATAAGCAGCATGATAGAATTTTTTGTCACTAGTTTTAATGACATTTTTGAGATTCAGTTATTTATGTTCTTATCAATCTTAACATTTTAAAGACAGCAAAATTTTAAGAACTTACATATGCAATAAATCCAAATTATTTACAACGCATTTTTCTAAAATCAAAACTGTCTTTTGATTTCTAATATTAATTTAAAATTACAAACACTAATTATAATCACTAAATAGCCATCACTTAATGTATTACAGTAGGTTCTTGCAGTGTGTGTGTGTGTGTGTGTGTGTGTGTGTGTGTGTGTGTGTGTGTGTGTGTGTGTGTGTGTGTGTGTGTGTGTGTGTGTGTGTGTGTGTGTGTGTGTGTGTGTGTGTGTGTGTGTGTGTGTGTGTGTGTGTGTGTGTGTGTGTGTACAAGTATATAACACATTTAAGGATGTGTTTCAATATTAACTATGATATCAGTTTCGTGTATATTACCATATGTTAATAGTTTTTATTTTAGTCACATTTAATCTAGTAAAACATTTCTGGTATTCTTAATTATGGAAGTATTCTTTATCTTTTTCCAAATTCTAAATACTGAAACAAAACAAACTTTCACTCATTTTTATATTATTTCCAATAAGTAGAGATTGTCATTTCAATTTATTTTATTTATTATTATATTAAGAAAAATAATAGTTTATCAATTATATTAACTTGCTTTATTTGATATCCTGAAGGAACGCTTTTAAAAACTGTGAATAAATTTTCTGTTGATTAAAATGCCAAAACTAATAAATTTATATATTTATTTAAGCTGAAATATTTAATATCCATGACACAAATTTCTATATATTATAAGAAGTATTGTAAGTATTGTCTCTTTGATTATTAAAAAAAATCTGTATCTATAAATAGTATAAGTCAGTTGGATACTTTAAATTTAAACTTCACATGTGTTTATTAAAGGACTGAGAATATTTTTCTAGAAACTAGTTTATTTTAATACAAAACGAAGTTAAGGATAGTTTCATAAAAATATAAAAAAAGCTAAAG